>OY282522.1:17500000-18750000 GCA_958296335.1 Urtica urens | reverse complement strand
AAACCTGTAGATAGGCGGCGGAGACTCCGAGAGAACGCAATGGAGGGAAAAACAAACCCTAGGCGCGACAACACAACAGCTTCGAATATTTCAAAGGACCTTTTTTTGTGTTTGTTTATACGCAATACAATGCAACGAAAAAATTATATTTTTTCTTCTTCTGCGTTGTTTGGTTGAGAGAGAAAACAGAGGTTCTTCAGAAAAGTTATTGGAAGCCCATTCCTTCGATTTAATTTCAAACCATTTACTTTCTCCAAACAAATCGCTTTCTTTATGTATTTATACTTTTTTTTTACTGTTCGAGATTTGGTAACACTTTCACGGCGTTCACGCCCTTCTAAAATATTTGAAACGCTTTTATTCTTTTTCTGAGGGATTTGCAAACGTGGTCCTTGTACTTGTGACCTATTTGTCACTTTAGTCATCAGAATTCAGGAATGACTTATTTGTCAGAATCGATATTGGGCAAATTGCAACATTTTATTGTTGATTTTCCAACCTCCACCAAATTTTTTTTTTTTTTCAAAATATAAGTAAATCTGATGTGAAAAAACGAATACCTACATTACAATATAGGCCCAAAAAAAATAATTAAAAAGTTAAATCTTTAGGAGTGAAACATTTTTTTAGCTTTTTTAGTCTAAATTTTTTTAAAAAAAATAATTTGTAAGCTGTTAATTATTTGTACTGGTATTTTGAAAAAAATAATAATTTTAATGTATTTTAAGAAAATTAATTAAAAATAGTGGTACTTTGTGCAATTTCGTTTTCAACGCCTATAAATGATTGATTTCAACTTTCAACCTAAAAATAAAGTTCTACCTATTATTTTTTAATATATATATTCAGTTAATACAGGTCTCGTTTTAATTTACCGATAGGTGGTTAAACATTGTCAATTTATAAATAAATAAAAATTAATTATGTTTCAAGAATTAGCTTATATTATATCATTTAAAATAAAATTATTAAGGATTAGTGCAATTAGTTAATCCTCAAATTATTTTATTATTCAAAATTTCATTATATTAAAAAAAATAGTCCATCAATTTAATTTTATTTGATTTAGTTTGGCATGCTATTAAAAAAAATTAACTAAAACAATTAAATAATTTAGTTCAAATTGAGGCTAAAAATATAGGTTATTTATTTAAGAGAGGGTGAGGATTGCGCTATTGGTTTAATTATCCTTATTATTATTGTGTTCGAGTGATTAGCACTACTGTTATAAGTGGATAAGTATAATTTAATTTGGTGGACTATAAACTACGCAAACTATCGCATAATAATATCAAGTGTAATCATTTGTAGCATAAGACTATAAAAAAAGTGAGAGTTAATCAACCTCATTTATGCCTATAAAAAAAACAAGTTGGATGTTATTTCTCTAAACGCTCATGAAATTGAAGTACAATTTTAAGAATCTCACCTTCACTTCACTTGTATCTCATTCCCTATATAAATATTTAATGGTATAAAAATACTTCATCATAGATTATCATTGTAAAGCTTGAGCTTATTCTTAAAAAAATTAATTTTCGTCGAGATAATTATTGTAAGTATTTTTTGTCACCAACAAAAATAAAATATGACAAAAATTTTAATGTAAAATAACTCACACAAATTCACACATTAAAAAATAATAGTCTTCCAAACTAGCCAAGGATTATAGTACAAATTAGTTGATATTATCACATATTGATATATATATAGAGGGTATATTAGGTATTTGAAATAAGCGTGAAAACTACGTTTTATTACCCAACGTATGTTTTTATAAATTCTGATTCACCGAAATTGATTGAATAATAAAATTAGAAGAATATCATTTTTGTAATCGACCTTTAAGCCAAGCACGAGATATTGGTCATTTTAAAGAATTCGAGGTAAACTTATCCAAGCTGTCTAGTGAAGAAAATTTTGAGTATAAAATATTGAAAGGGTTATCTTGTAAGTTCTTATGAAGTTCATGGGCCAATAACAAAAGCGACTTCTTCGTCTTTCGTTTTGCTTAGAGAAAGTTCTCGGCATAGATCTTTCAAACACATCTTTGATTCTTGGTAGCGTTTAGTGCGATGAATTGTCTGGATTACCCTTCAGTCAGCTAAATGAAGCGTTGGTTAAGTGGGGATAGTTAGGGCTTTGGAAGATAAAGCCACGACGTCGTTTCATGAAACCGGTCGTTTATTAATGGAGACACGTGGGTTTTCAAGCTTTTGGGTGTTTGCCTTGTCGAAGTTGTTGCTGTTTATTAATATTATCATTATTTTTGGGGAACACGGCAAAGTTGAAGGCTTGCCTTGTCAAGGAAACTTAGACTTGATAAGTGGGCCCGCATCTCCCACACCTCACCCATGAGCTCATTATTGTAATTCATACTTCTTTTGCCGAACATTTAATTTTGATTAATTGCAATTTATTTATCATAAATTGGAGTTCTATAGTTATGAAGAATTTTAATTTTATGTGTAGAAGTATTTTTTTATATATATATTCTATTTAACATTTGATACATGTTATTTATTAAAATATACAAAAGTTATGTATAAAATACTTATTTCCTCATTATAACTTTGTATCAAATGTTAAATAGAATATATATAAAAAAAATACTTCTATTTTTGTGAAAAAATATTTTTATTTATTTATTATATATATTTTTTCCAACTTTACCAGGCACTGGAACATACTAAATAAAAACATTGTTACTTTTCACACTTTATACGCTACCGAAATTATAGTAAATTTAAAAAAAAATAAAAAATTATAGTAAGATACTATTTACATAAACATAAATTCTATAGCTCTCTTCGTGCTATGATTAAAATCAAAATTTATTTCTTCACTGAAAGTAGATTAGATTTTAAGTATAGCTTTTTACCCTTTCTTAATTTAATACTGATGAAAATAACCATAATGGAATTGAATTTCTGATCAATACGAACAATTTTTTTGTTCTTTCCGAACACCCACCTTCTTCCACTCAAAAATATAATTTTTTAATACTAAAAAAATATAATTTCGTAAGATACAAAATAATGTATTATCTCTAACCCAATATTCTATATCTAACAAACAAATATTTCATTTCTTTATTTTATTTATATTATTTTACCCGTAAAAACATTATTCCATTTCTTTATCATTTTAATAATGTTATTAATTTCCATTTATTAGATATAGTATTTAAATTTCCATTTTGTATCAAATCTTGTGTATATATATAATGCAGACTTTACACATATTTGTATTGATTATGTGAAACTCAAGTAAATAGTGTGATTTTAGAAATAAAATTAGTATATTTTATATTTCGATGATCTGTATATATAATTACATTTCTCTTTCAGAATAATCTCCAAAGAAGTTGGGCCTGTCACATCTCATCTACAAGCACTACCAATGCTTGGCAGCCAGCAATGGCGCAAGGAGTGGTACAAATGGAATGTGACAAAAGATGAATATTCTCAAACATTATTTTCATTTCCCAAAATGAAAAAGAAAAAAAAGAGGAGGATTTTGAATCTAAGGTGGAGGTATAGATCAGATTCTCCACTTCAATAAAGTATATAGGGTGACGTATAACTCCAAGCAGATTGAGTTCAGCCATGTAACATATGTGAAGTCATTTTGTGATTGGTTTTCTTTCTAATATTTAGTTCAAAGGAAATTTCCCCTCCGTTCCTTTCCTCTTGGTTCTGTCTCATCAAATGGGAGATTCCAGAGCCACTTTGGGACAATCAATAGTTTTGTGTTTTATATGTTTTCTTGAGGAAAAAGAAGAAAAAGTACAATATGAAACTAGTTGAATTTCGGCTCAAAACCAATTCATACATGTGTGGAGGTTCAACTAATATATAAACACATGACTATTTACATACACAATCGATATGCGATTCTTTTCTCACTTTAATACCCTCGTGATTGGACAGAAGAACAACAATCCCCCTCTCGTATGAGTGGGGCCAACATGAGTTTGAATAGCCAAACCTCTGATACCATGTTGAATTTTAACTCAAAACCAATTGGGTATTAAGTGAAGAGACTCAACTAATATATAAACAAATGATTATTCACGGCGAGAATTTCCCACTTCAATAATGATAATATGAAACCCAACAGACAAGAAGATGACTTTGAAAAGGTTCTATCTCGTGCAGTCTTTGTATGGTTCTTAAAGAGTCTTGCTTGTTTTAACTTTTGTTTAGACTATCATTTGCTAAGCTCTGATGTTTTTCAAAGTCATTCTGATGGAAGGGAAAACAAGCATATTGTTGTATGCAGTGTTTAAAATACCGACGGTTACCGCTGGTATACCGCCGGTATACCGCAAAAATCAACTTCTCGGTAAAAAATCGAGAGTTACCGTTCAAGTTTTATAATACCGGTCCAAAATATCGCCAATTTACCGATTTTTACCGAGTTAATTTGATTAGTTATAAAATCTAAATTACCGCCAAATTACCGATTTTTACCGATCACCACAGTGCATTTTTTATACTTACCGACAATAGTGTTATAAACTTAATTTTTTTTTTGTAATTTTGATTATGGATTAAAATTTTATTACGGAATTGTGATTTTTGATTTTGAATATAAGATTCTTAATTAATAATTGATTTTGAATTTATAATATAAAGTTGTGAAGTTGATTATTAAAATTAGATTATTGATTATGGAATTGTAATTTTTGATTTTGAATATAAAATTTATAATTGGTAATTGATTTTGAATTTATAATATAAAGTTATGAATTTGATAATGTATTGTGGATTACATATTGATTATGAATTATGGAATTGTGACTTTTGATTTTATATATAAGATTGTTAACTGATAATTAATTTTGAATTTATAATATAAAGTTGTGAACTTGATTATGGATTATGGATTTGAATTTTATTATGGATTTTGAAATAGTGATTTTCGATTTTAAATTTATAGTATAAAGTTGTGAAAGTGATAATAGAATTGTGAATTTTGATATTGAATTTATAATATAAAGTTGTGATTTTGAAATATATAATTGTAAATTTTGTATCTTATTTGAATTTAAAATATAAAATTATGATTATAAAATATGAAATTGTGAATTTTAATAGTTAATTTTAATTTAGAATACAAGATTATGATTTTTAAATATTGAATTGTAAATTTTGATATTGAATTTGAATACAAAATTGTGATTATAAAATATGAAATTGCGAATTTTGATATTAAATTTAAATTTAGAAATTTAGATTATGAATATATGTATATTTTGGATTTTATAAATATATGTTTTATATGATATTTGCCGGTATACCTGTCGGTATTCGGTATACCTTAAAAAATTTGTCGATATAATCGGTAGTTGGTAAGAATCTTTTTATAGAATACCCATCGGTATATCCATCGATATGCGGTTATCTCTAAAAATCAGAACCTCGGTATCGGTAATTTAATCCTTGGTTGTATGCAAGCATTTGGTCGTGAGTAGACGCTGATAAGTGTTATATATATATATATATATATATATATATATATATATATATATATGTTGTTTAGTGTTCATGAACTTCAAATGATCTGAATTGTGCTGCAACGGTGCTAAAGGGGAGCACTTTTCTTCTCTTTAGGTAGAAAATTTCTAAAATAAGTAAAAGAGAAATTCTTTCATTCTTTTCTCTTTTATTAGTTGACATTATTAAATAGTGTCTGAAAATAGATTTGTAGAGATATTTAAGAACGTAAATT
Organism: Urtica urens; assembly: GCA_958296335.1. NCBI lineage: Eukaryota > Viridiplantae > Streptophyta > Magnoliopsida > Rosales > Urticaceae > Urtica > Urtica urens. The sequence continues at coordinate 18,744,264 of OY282522.1, read as the reverse complement.
TAAAAAACATTTGCGAGGGATGTAAAGAGAATAAAAAAAGTGATGAGAAAATTGCTGGAAATTAAATGACATTTGTGGGATTTTAATGGATTAATTTACCATTACCATGATATGAACAAGAGAGAGCGCAACGTTTTCAATTTTATTTTTATTTTTTGCTACTAGAGGCAGTTTATAAAATCATACACGCCTGACGTCTCCATTTGAAATTTAGTCTGATAATCTTTATTTTTATATTAGAGGAAGATACTTTTAGGAAGCTGCACAATTTCATTCGAAATATTTTGCTTTATTTCGGCCAGTAAATCAAGGACTAAAATCCCAAAGCTTGTAGAACACAAGCTGTACATAAACAATGAAAGAAAGACTCAAACGTTCAGCATGACTCCAAAATGTCAAATTAATCTACTCCAAAAGTAATTTTAGACTCATTGGACGACTTATTTAAGAAGCAAAAACCTAGACAAAGTACCAATGAGACTGTCTCAGCTGACATTAAATCATCTTCACATGAGTTCGACTCTTTTCCCCCTTAAAAAAAAGTTTCTGATTAATCAGAAAACACAGACCGGAGTCATAACCCATAAATTTCACACCACGATTTAAAACGAAAAATTGGCAACCGCCGGAATTGGAAATGAAAACCACCGACTTGGCTTTTTCATTCTATGAAGACTTGGATGCTTTATTCGGAAGGACATTATCGGGGAGGATAAGCTCTGGTGGGGTTTCCCTAACAACACCGAGCATAGAATCATAATCCTCATCGCGACGAGCAAACTTCTTCCTCAGAACTTTCTCGAGTTCGATCTCCTCAAAGCTCTTGGCATTTTCTGCTGCATGGACCTGAGCCAAGTTGGTGTAATTTACGGCTGACTGGGATATGAAGGCAATCTCTTCTTCAGTCAGCTTCCTCAGGAACTTGGCTGGATTTCCTCCCCAGACCTGCATGACCGATGATAGATGATTAACAGCCAAAAAGATATACATCGTTCCTAATTAGATATTTAGCCAGTCTGAGAATAAAGGTATGCCCTTTACGTCCTTTATTTTCTTGTGAGGAGGGTATTTTGGTCCCAAAAACTAATTTTACTAATTAGAAGGCCCTAAAACTATTATTATGCAGGACTTTGTCTATTCTGTAAAACACCTTAAAACTGTAGAACTACTCAAAAATCCAAAACAAATTAACTTATTTGTATAAAAGTAATAAGTTATTTAAGTTTAAACATATTTTTAAAGGGTTAAAAATGCTAAAAAAAACCCATAACTTTCAGGACCATTTTCCTCATAGAACTAGTTTAGGAACCAAAATGCCCATTCATTGGTAGTTCATGACTATTTACAATAACAAAATCAAAATAATTTTGTTCAGTCAAGCAAGCTACACAAACTTAATAAGTAAAAGAGGGATTCAAATGCTGACCTCTCCAAAAGGGATTCTTGTGTTTTGCCGTACAAGGGCCCCGGCAGCAACCATGGCGTTCTTTTCAACATGAACTCCGTCGAGCAATACGGCACCCATACCAACAAATGCCTCGTCTTCAACAGTACATCCGTGTAGGACAGCACTATGGCCTGTTAAATGTGCAAAAGAGGAAGGATTAATAAACTATTTTTGAATAAAGGCCTTATATTAACTTCAGTTATCGCTGATGATAGTTGGCAACACGATGTCCAAAACATAAGTGACTCACCTACAGTGACGTTATCGCCGATGATAGTTGGCAACACCTTTCCACTCAAGTTAGATTTTGCCACATGAACAAGGGAATTGTCTTGTATATTGGTCCCAGACCCGATACTGATGTTGTTGACATCACCTTTTGACAGATTAAGGAAGAGTCAAACAAAACAAAATATACAATGCACAGAACAATAACATTGGAGAGAGAATAGAATACAATTGTAATTGCATATTGGTAAGCTTTTGAGTACACATGGTTTCTTAGAAATGAAATCCATCATCTAGCGACATTCCTAGTATCCCGAAAAAAAAAACTAATTACATGAAAATTGTGACTTGTTTTCTGTTTTATCATTCCAGCTTATTAACAATAATTAATCTTACATGTATCACTTAAGTTAAGTTCTCAAATTCCAAATTTAGTAACAAGATGTATGGTATACTTAAGCCTAAGAACCCGCATAGTACCTTGTACAAAAGCTCGACAATCCCAAAAGTAAGATGAAAAAGCTTTCTATAACCAAAACTTATCACCAAATTTGGAACAACATCTGCCTTGTTCTACTGTAGGCACAATGCATGAGGAAATTCTAGTACCAAACAATCATTTCACCAGAAATGTAAACTGATTAAGAATTCTAAAGAGGATCATTGATTCTTTTAAATCATAAGCTGCGAGACTAAATCTCCCCAACCACACCATTCGGAAACAAATTCGAGTTAGAAATGCGAGTTCCCTTCTAATTCGTATATCAGAGATGCAGCTCGTAATTTGCCTGGAGAAAAATGAGCTTACCTCTCAAAACACAACCGTACCAAATGGAAGAACCTCGTCCAACGGACACATCTCCGATGACCGAAGCGCTCGGAGCCACAAACGCATCCTTGTCAACCACCGGAGATTTGTCGAACACGTTCATCAACGTCCGATGCCTCGAAACTGTTCAGGCTCACACCGATAATCCTCAGAATAGGAAATTTGAGACCCAATGAACCAAATTTGACTCAAATTGAATAGAAACACACACGGAATAGAGAGAGATTAGGGATTACGCTGTTCTTGGAAGTAATAGCTTCCTTGGAGCCGAGAACCGAGACGATCAACAGCTTGACCAGTCTCGCGGATCCAGAATCCGACGGTGTAGATGGCTTTACCTAACGTCCCCATTATTGGCGATGACCTCTGCGTTCAGTGGGATTTAGGGTTCCGGGAGACGAATTTGGGAAGAAGAAGAAGAAGCAAATGAAATAAATATGTGCCTACAGAATCTTAATATAAAAAAAAATCTAAAATGTTTATATTGGTTGTTGAAAGTTGAAACGACAATGCTGTGTCGTTTTTACAGTACAGGCTACAGCAACTAGAGGGAAAATGCTATAAGATGGAAACTTACACATATGTAGTTAATACGAAGGATTGGACGGCCAATTGTCGATAAACGACCGATAACTCAAAAACACGAGAATGTTGCTAGCCAAACGAAAATTCGATGGAAAAAATGTGGAAAACGGAAAAGAGAATGCCGATGGGATTACTGTTGGCCTGTCGGGAATCCCACAAAAATAACGGGAATTCGACAGAAAAAATGTTGAGTATTTGTTTAGTTCAAAACATGAATTTATAGGTATAACAAAGGTTAAAGACATAAAATTTATACATATTATTCGTACATTAAATTCATACATATCATACCACATTAAGTTTATACATAACACACCATAAAGTTTGAAAACGACCATACAAAATTCAACAACATATCAATAGTAACTAGAACGACGTGATATCTGATAAAATTCACATAATCGTGCATGAAAGTTACAGTAGTCCAACCACGTCATTTGATTCGCGTATGATGAAGTATAGTTAATAACATGGTTGTTGTAGTTGACTTGCGTTCCGCCGACCACGTTGTACAATATGGGATACTCGAGATACTCGGACGCCTTCATCTCTCATCTGTAATCGTTAACAAACAAAATTCTCAAATCCGCAACTCAAAACTTTTTGAAATTCCACTCTTCTTAAATTTCAATTCTAAACATATTCTATTTCATACATATTTTTGAGAAAAAATTATAATCAACGACTTCTTCGCAAACAAACTAAAACAATAGTTTTAAACAAACAATTCAAATTTCCTAATCTGTGACTCAAAAAATTATGAAAAATTATATTTTTCTTAAATTTCAATTATAAACAGATTCTGTTTCACACATATTTTTGAGAAAAAATCATAATCAACGATTTCTTCGTAAACAAACTAAAACAATAATTTTCGACAAACAATTCAAATTTTCTAATCTGTGACTCAAAAAATTATGAAATTTTTTCACTCTTGTTAAATTTGAATTCTAAACAGATTCTATTTCACACATATCTTTGAGAAAAAATTATAATTAACGACTTCAACAACAATCAACTTAACGAATTATCGAACTATAACTACAACTATCGAAATCACTTCATATTTTCTTAAATAAAGATATATCTATTTATAACTATAACCACCGAATTCACTACATATTTCACAATCAGGATTTCAAAAAACTTCCAAAAAAATATATCATCTTCAGAATTACATTCCTAAAACATTCTATTTCTAATATCATTACTTAAAAAAATCAATTTGGACTCGAAAAACATCTTCGACTCTCAAATTCCAAAAAATCCGGCCAAAACTTGGGATTTCTCCGAAACCCGTCGAAACCTGCCGAATAAATGTTGTTTTTGCACAGGTCATGTCAGAAACGGAGCGGCCAACGTCGTATCGGGGGGAATATTCCGGCGTGCAGTGGGTCGGCTCTCCCTCTTGAGCGGCTGAATCGTTGAAGAGGAAAAGAAAACTTTTAGGGTTTTCGGCGGCCAAATGAGGTTTTTATACTCCAACCGAACGACATTTTTGGGCCAACGACAGACGATTTTCAGCGACGAAAATGACGGATTTCGTCGGTCAAAAATGACAAAACGCGTGAATGGGTGTTTTTTGGCCGGTTTTAAGCGAAACGCGGCGTTTCGACGACAGTTTAAAGCTCGATTAATATAAATATATTATGACTAATGTGGTAACACTGAGGCGTGAGATGTCATATCATGTAAGACAAGACTTATCAAATTTGTCTATATAAATGCATTACTTCTCTTTGTAAATGGATATGGAGTGCATGAAAAGCACATTTTAGTTTGTCTTGTAAATATTATATCAAATCATCTCTCTTTTATTAGTGGTAGTTTATAACAAAATATATATTATGCTCTTGAAATTTTGTAAAGAATAGAATTTTAAGTCTGTTTCATTTGCTTGGTAATTAGGATAGTCTATTAATAAATAACATTTTTTACAAACATAAATAATTATTTTCATATAAATTGTATATTGAAGAATGTCTCGCCGTGTTGGAAGTTTTCTTGCTCAGTGTATGATCACTCACATTTTTTGTTGAAGTTTTTGTATGACCAATAAACTTGATGTTCATAACATAATTCCATGTTTGTAAATCATTTTCATCATCAATGAATTTTTTTAGATGTGATAATGCTCATGAGTTAGCATTCGCATACTCTTGTCACAAACAAAAAATAATTCATCAGTTCTCATGTGTGAAAATTCTCAACAAAATTTTGTTGCTGAAAAAAAACATCAACATTTATTGAATGTATCTAGATCACTATTATTTTAATCCAAAATTCTAATTTCTTACTAGACTGATTGTGTTTTAACTATTATATTCATCATTCACCGAATTTCAACTCCTACTTTGACAAATAAGTGCTCTTATGAAATTATGTAAAATAAATAAGTTGAGTATACATTAATGAAAATTGTGGTTGTCTTTGCTTTGCCTCCGCACTTGAGGATCATCGGATAAAATTTGATCAAAGAGCAAGCAAGTGTATCTTGATAGGTTATCCTCAAAGTGTTATAGGATATAAATAACTAGATCTAAATTCTAATCAATTTCCTTTCAATAGATGTGATATTCTATGAATATACATTTTCCTTTCATACAATTCCTAATCTTGAAAAAATTTGTAGATTATTTTGTAAATTATATTGTCACTGTGTTGACATCAAACCATATTCATCACAAAATCACATACTTGAATCCTAATCTTCATGATCAATATGATCCCTCGACCTCCCCGAATCCATCATTACATCTAAATGAAAATCAAACACTTCGTTCTCCTGAACCTATTCATTTCGAGAACACATCAATTCTTGTTCACAATTGTGATTCACCTGATCCCTAGTACATATTCACCAATTCCTACTCATTTTAAATTACCTCCTCATACTACTAGGAAAAGTACAAAATATTGTGTTCCCATTGTATTTAAAAGACTGTCACTGTCATTAATTCAAGAAGACAATTGTAGCTCAAAACATACGTTAGATATTGTCTTGTGCTATGGTAACTAGTCTATACCATTTAGAAATGTTGTTCAATATCAACACAAAGTGCCCCTACATGTTATCATGAGGTTGTAAAATTTTCATAATGGAGTGCTGCCATGGCCGATGAAATTGAGGCCATGCATAGTAATAATACTTTGACATTTCTACCTTTACCTGAAAATAAAGTCGTTATTAGTTGTATATGAGTTTTCACTAATAAAATTCATTAGGATGGTAGACACAAAACTAAACTTGTAGCAAAAAGTTTCACACAAAAAGAGGGTGTTTATTTCTTTACATGCATTCTCTCATGTTGCCAAATTAGTTTTTGTCAAATTTATTCTCAGTCTTGTAACTTCTCAAAAATGGTTTTTGTCACGTCCTGATATTAGTAACGCTTCCGTAAATGGTGTATATATGCAGAAGTTTATATGCAATTGTCTTTAGGGTATTTAGTTCAGAGTGGTGGCAACTAATGATTGATCTAAATTTGTCTGTAAGATTCATAAATCAATTTATGGCTTAAAAAAGACTCGCAACAATAAAACATCATCACTAAAGCTGGATTTCCATGTACACTCATGGAACTTCTTTAGTCGCTTTGAAATCGAAGAAACAATATATTGTCTACAGATTTTTTCAGAAACTAAGTATAGATCATTAGCAGGGATTGTTAGCAAGATCATCTCGATGCAACAATTGATAAAGGATTTTCAGGTTCAACAAGACAAATCAGCTGTGATTTACTGCGACAATCAGGCTGCGATACACATACCTTCAAACACAATATTTCACGAGAAAACATAGCATATCGGAATTGATTTATATTTTTTCCTTGATCATATTCAATGGGGTTCAGTAAAGCTATTTCCTATTCGTACAGGACATCAAGTGGCAGACATCTTCATTAAGCCTCTCGCTTCACCGATTGGCTTATCTCATGACCAAGATGAACTTCAGAATTTGAATTTTCCATCTTGAGGGGTGTATTAAGATTGTTAGTGTAATGAGAGAATATATGAAAGAAGAAGAATTTGGAGAAAGAGTTGTATATTGCATTAGGATGAAAGATCCTATTTATAGTGATACAAAAATGTAGTAATAATTATTCTAGAGTATTCGATACTAGATTACGTACTAGACTATTCTAATTCTAGATTGTTCTATATGATACTAGGTTATATAATGTATTATTATAATTCTAAATTATTCTACATAATTCTAGATATATCTTAATACTCTCCCTCAACCTAGAGCATATATATTAATCATGTCCAGCTTGTTACAAAGATATTCGACTCGTGCCCCATTGAGAGCTTTTGTAAATATATCTCCTGCTTGATCGCGTGTTTTTATATATGACGTAGAAATCAAGCCTTGTTGGAATTTCTCACGAACGAAATGACAATCAATCTCAATATGTTTTGTCCTCTCGTGAAAAACTGGATTAGATGCGATATGATTGGCTGCTTGATTGTCGCATCATAACTTTGTTGACAAAGTAGTTTTGAAGCCTAACTCTGTCAATAAATGATGTATCCACATTATTTCACATGTTCCTTGTGCCATGGCTCTGTATTCTGATTCAACACTGGATCTTGATACGACATGTTGTTTCCTGCTCTTCCAAGAGACTAAGTTTCCTCCGAAAAAGATGCAATATCCAGTAGTCGACCGTCTATCTATCTTGGGCCCTACATAATCTGCATCCGTAAAGCATTCAATATGAGTATGTCCATGATTTGAGTATAGAATCCCTCGTCCAGGTGCTCCTTTTAAATAACACAAAATCTGCTCTAATGTTGCCCAATGGTCAACTGTCGGAGATGCCAAAAATTGGCTAACTATGCTGACGGAATATGCAATATCTGGACAAGTAACAATAAGATAATTCAATCTACCGACAAATCTTTTGTATCATTCAGGATCATCCATTAGTTCTCCACTTTGTAAGCTGCAGCTGGGAGTCATTGGAGAAGTACACGGTCTAGCTCTAGTTTTCATGTCTCATAAAGCAAGTCGAGTACATACTTTCTTTAGGATAAGTATATACCTTTTTTGTTTCTCGATACTTCAACACCTAAGAAGTATTTTAACGAGCCCAAGTCTTTTGTTTGGAACTACGTGTAGAGGAAGGTTTTGACGGATGAAATGCCAGAAGTGTCACTACTTGTAATTACTATCGTCAATATAAACAACTAGAAGAATGACACCATCTTTCGTGTTCCCGAAAAATACAGAGTGGTCAAATTTTCTCTTTTGAAGTCCAAATCGTTCAAGAGCGTGGCTAAACTTTCCGAACCAAGCACGCAGACTTTGTTTCATGCCATACGACATTTTTCAAAGACGGCAAACACTACCATATTCCCCCTGAGCAACAAACCAGGAGGTTGCTCCATGTACACTTCTTCATGCAGATCACCATGCAGAACTGCATTCTTAATGTCAAATTGGTGAAGATGCCAGTCATGAGTTGCCGCCAAGGAGATGAAAAAAGTCGAATGCGGATGCAACTTTAGCTGAATGGTTATTTTGATTCTTGTACTGGAGCTTTCGACACTCTTGTATAGTGTGACCCGGCTTTTCGCAAAAGTTACAAATGATCGTTTCCGTATCCTTAGGACGAGGATCAAAACTTTGTGGGCCTTCAAATTTGTAGCTAGCATAGTGGATTGAGTCATACTTGTTTCAAGAGAGTAAGGATCCACTGACAAGGTTAGATAAATACCCTTCTGTTCGAAGAACATGGATGAATACGTCTTGGAGGGAGGTAATTTTGGAGCTTGATATGATATGGGACTTTGCAGTTTCAAAAGTTGTAGGAAGTCCTGCAACTGAACTCATGATGGCCACTTGCTCCCGTTGTAATTGTTGGACTTTCACATCGGGGCTAAACGGTAGAACCATGTAAAGCTCTTCATATACTTTCTTGAATTCCATGAAGTAGGTGGTGAGTGATTGGTCTTGCTTCTCAGCCCTGTAGAAAGCTTTGCACACATCGAATATACGTGATAGATTTTCTTTTCCAGAATAAAGGAACTCCAAATAATCCATCAATTCTTTAACGAACTCACAGTGATTGACTAAAGCAATTACTTTACTATCAATAGAGTTACAGATTTGAAGGAAAAGACGAGCATCCTCGCGAAGCCCTGGTTGCTTTAACTCGTTATTCAGAACCGTATCGGTCAAATGATTGTCTTTGTCAATACTCCGGAGGAACAAACGAATAGTCTCACTAGGAGAAAAAAGGCCTTTAGAAGCGACGAATGTCACTTCTAAAGGCCAAAAAGTCGCTTCTAATTCTTAGAAGCGACATTGTCGCTTCTAAAGTATTACTTCGAAAGATAAGTCGCTTCTAATGTTTTGAAGCGATGAATTTAGAAGCGACTAATCGCCTCTAATGTCGCTTCTAAGTGTCCTGAAAATCGCCAAAAAAAGCGTGGGAAGATATGGCGGGTAACAATTAGAAGCGACATTAGAAGCGACTTGTCGCTTCTAATATTACCCGCTATATTTTTAGAAGCGACTTTAGAAGCAATTAGTCGTTTCTAATTATTACCCATCATATTTTTAGAAGCGACACAAACTTTAAAATTAATATTTTTTAAAGTTTATTATTCGATTTATTATTATTAATTAATTAAATAACATTATTATTTAATTAAAATTATTATAAAATATAATTAAATTTAATAATATTGAAATTTACTAGTTGAAATCAAATTAAACATAAACTAAATATAATAAAAAGTCGATAATAACATAATCGAACGTCGATAATAACATAATTGACAATGTCTAAAGTCGATAATAACATAAGTCCAAACCGATAATAAGAGAAACGAAAGTCGTTAAGTAAATAAACGTAAATCGATAAGTCTAAAACATGGAATAAATTACAATCATCATCGCCATCCTCGTCCTGCGCGTCTTCCGCCGGGTCCGTGTGGAGGCTCGTTTAGTTCGGTGTCGGTGGGAGTCGAAGGTCGATCTGGTCTCTGCTGCGAGCCTGAAGCGCTTACATTGGGTCGCTTCTAATTCCCAAACAAACTGAAATATTTGGCGCGGAGGGTGCGAGCCAAATAATTCTTAGCATGAGAAGCGACTAGTCGCTTTAATGCGAAAATGTCGCTTCTAAATGACAAAAAATTTATTTTTTGGGAAAATTCGGGTTGTTTACTAGTCGCTTCTAATGCTAAGATGTCGCTTCGAATTCTTTCTGTTGCTTCTAAAAGTACATTTTGTAGTAGTGTCTTGCTCCAATCGAGAAAGTTCGAATTGTGCAGCTTATGGTCGGTGATCTTCGAGAGTACGAGTACCATCTCAGATACACCACTTGTTTTTGGTTCAGCTTTTTCAGTCATTTAGATTGGAACTCTAACAATCGGTTAAAAGATATGCTAATTTTTGGAGAATGGTCTGGATTTAATTTTTGGAGAAGAGTTTGAATCGGAGAAAAGACGGATTTTGGAGAAGGGTTTTAGATTTTTTTATGAGCCTCTGATACCATGTAATGAGAGAATATATGAAAGAAGTAGAATTTGGAGAAATGGTTGTATATTGTATTAGGATGAAAGATCCTATTTATAGAGATACAAAAATGTAGTAATAATTATTTTAGAGTATTCTGTACTAGATTACATACTAAACTATTCTAATTATAGATTGTTCTATATGATACTAGGTTATATAATGTATTATTATAATTCTAAATTATTCTACATAATTCTAGATAAAAAAAATAGAAATTACTTAAGACTTAATTTAGCTTTGTTAGTTTTTATTAGCATGTTGTTTATTATTGAAGGAATACTTAAACGACATGTCACTTAATATTGTAACATTTTGTAATTTTTAAAAGCCAATTTTGGCCGATCAATCAAATACTTTTTCTCTTTCTAATTTGTTGAATCTTTCCCTCGATTCTTGTTCAATTTCTTTGCTCTATAAATTCAATAGTATTAAAGTCATTTACACGATTGAGTTCGGTGTTTGTCATTTTATTTTAGTTTTATATACAATATTTCATTACGAAGTCTTATAATGGTCCACTTCTAAAATGATAAAATTGTAAAATAACGATATACTATTTTGTTTCGTTATTGTTGAGAATTAAATCCAACATAAACAAGCGTTTGTTAATTCTTTGAAAAGTCTATGTGGCGTTAACAAAAGTTTATTTACTGTTTGGTAAATATATATCTGTATTTTTAAGTGGTACCTATTTATATAAAGTCACATTTTAGTTTAAAAAAAATAATTTTACCCACTTAAATAATATTTAGTTTTAAGAAAAAGTCAAGTCTTTAACCAAACATAACCACGTCGGTTTTGTAAGCGATTTTGAATCATTGAAGTGGACAATATGTGATTTATTTTTCGCCGTTGTTTATATATATTTTTCAGGAACCACTGCAAATGATAGATATAAAGAGAGAGTTGTTTTCTTCGAATTTTTTTATTTATGAAAATGCTAATTAATTGAATGGAGATCTATGAATTGTCGAAGTCTAATCACATGTTTTGGATGAAGGCTGAAAGTTGCATAAAGCTTGCTCTTCCTCTCGATTTTCTTAGAATACTTGTTGAAAAAAAAGAAGTTTCATAGGTTCAGGTGGCCATTGAACAAGTTTTCAGGATATTGTTAAAACAGTTGTCCAGCATTTTGAACTGTGATTCATACCAAATTACTTTTTTGAATTTATTCCAATTTATAACTTGAGCAATGTATATGGCTCACTCACTAAATATGCGACCCCTTTTAAGGTTCTATTTGGTAATAAGGAAATTTGAGTGAATGAATTCAAGAAAATGGAAAAAAAAAAAAATAGATTTTAGTTTTCTCAATGTTGATTGTTATAATAAAAATTTGTGTTCTCTCCTTCTCAATCCGTTCAATTTTATAAAGATAAGTTTTAAGTGGGTCCTTTAAATTCTAATATTTTTTTAGTATCATTTTTCTTCATCTCTTAAATACCAAATACATAAAATCATAAATCCATTCCCTCAAATACTCTCGCTTATATTATTTCATCCATCTAAATCCTCTGTGAAACAAAAGCCTAAGTCCAAACTCTAACTGCTTGATGTATTAATATGCTGGAGAAATTTCACAAGCCTAATTAATCTGAAGTATAAATATGTTCGAGAAATTCAAAAATCATGTGTGCTATTAAATGAATTAGATTTATGAGCTGTTATCACTTTCTACGTTTATCTTTATTAAATATGACAAGAATACGCATAGAGCTAATGAAACTTTTTCTCCCAGACTTTAACATTAAGAGTACTTTAATCTTTTCAGTGTTTTCCATTTTCCTTTTTTTATGTATTTAGAATTCCTAAGTCTTAATTATACCATCACATCTATATTTTCAAGTTTTTATTCATTTCCCCCCATGTTCTCCGCTGAAAAATGCAGTTTATTCCTTATAATGCAGTTGCTATATATTCAACAAAATACAGGCAACCAAAAACGTTAAAAATATAAAATAAAATAAAAAAAAACGGCCAAAATTCTGTTTGGGTGTTGCGATTTTCTCAAGCATAAGATCAGACACTCAGCAGAAAACGAGTCCGATTTCTAAGATATTTTTTAATCTAACAGTATTACTCCCAGTTTCCTTTCAGTGTAAAACTAGTATTTAGAGGATCATATACGTAGACAAAACATACCACGGTGTCCATATAAAACTATATCAAAATAAAGACAGTTGAGATTCTGTATCTGTTTTTACGCATTATAACATGCTGAACCAGACGATGATGATATGACTTTGTATTTTAATTACTCTTCAAAAGAAACGAAACCGGATCACTGCCTCAAGCTCTCGATGATGTACGAAGCATACAAATCCCTGAAAAAATTAACGAAGATTATTAGAAAAACAAAACAACTAATTCATCAAGCGAAATCGAGATTTTATCAATTCGGAAGAGACTCACATCGAGTACTTTATAGCCTCAACGGCCGATTCCGCCGGTAAGAAGTCATCGACCTCTACTTTCTTGTTCTCGTTCTTCTTATCTAATAATTTCAACAACCAAAAGAACCAACAAACAAATCAACACTTCTCAACATTTTATCTTTCACATATACTAAAGGCAAAATAAGGAGAATTAAAAAACGGAATTACAGTCTTCGAAGAAGCGACGAATCTCTTGGAGGCGATGTGGAGGAAGCTCCTTGATGTCGGTGTAGTGACGGAATTCGGGATCATCAGCGCACACCGCGATGATTTTGTCATCCTTCTCGCCCTGAAATTATCATTAAACGTAGAATATATTCACGTCACACTTGCAATTTTAGTGATTTTATCTTTTCTGTTTTTAAGTCAAGATTTATTTTGTTACCTGGTCAAGCATAGGCATTAATCCGATGGCACGAGCACGGAGGAAAGTACCGGTTAACACAGGCTCCTAATTAAGACAATATAAAAACCAGTTAACTATTTATTGAAAAAAAATAATTAATTTTTTTTAAGAGATATTTGTGAAAATTAGAATTAGTTATACCTGCATGAGAACAAGAACGTCCATGGGATCGCTGTCCTCGCAGATGGTTCGTGGAATGAACCCGTAATTGTGTGGGTACACAACTGAAGAGTAAAGAATCCGATCCACCTAATTAATTTGTTCATTGAAAACGGCTTATAAGAATGTTCTGTTCCTTTTATATAGAGTGAATGAAATTTAAAGCATACGAAGAATCGGAGAAGAGATCAATCATACTTTGATGAGGCCACTTGTCTTGTCGAGCTCGTACTTAACCTTGCTACCTTTCGTGATTTCAATAACCTGATAAGGAGATATGAAAATCAAAATTAAAATCAAATCTCTCATTCAATTCAACAGTGGATCATCATTTGAAACGGAAATGGAATTGAATCAGACATACGCAGTTGAAAATGGACGGAGCACCGGGACCTGCAATGACGAACGATCGCAATATTTCAAAAATTAGTAAAAACGCGAAGGAGAGTGTGTGTATGTGTGTATTTACCGATCTCCAAATCGTGCCAGGGATGAGCAGCCATGGATCTGCGAGACATGGAAGAGAGAATCCTCTCGTTAAGTTCCACTTTCCCATTCCCTCCGTGGTTGTTGTTAGCCATGTCGAACCTGCGATCCATTATCAACCTAGGTAATAATCTCAGTCAATCTTCATGCATTTCTTATTATTATTTTCTTATAGTCTTCAACAATCTCAGATCAATTCCTTTTTAAATTAAAAAATCTGAAGCTAAACAGAAAATGCTGACGGTATTTTTCGGAAAATAAAAAAATAAAATTCAAAACTAAAACTGAGAATCAGCGTCGTAAAGAATTCAAAAATAGACCGGAAATTAAGTCACACAATGAAGCCCACGAATCATAGAAGCGACATGAAAATGTGAACAGGGGATTCTAATGAAATACCCAAATGAGACCAACTGTGCTCTGTGGGAATCACTTTTAGCTACAAGCTAAAAATAAATAAATAAAATTGCATTTCGTATACTATATAATGTTTACTATTCTGATCCGATCCGGAAGCACCGCATAAATAAAGAGAAGAAGAAATTGCAAACTGTTCATAATAATAAAAAGAAAATCTTTATAAATGAAACAAGAAGATGAACAGCATAGCATATAATAATGAGTCTTAACAAAACTCAGAGCAAACCCATTAATAAAGGGGGAAAAAACATAGGCAAACTCACTCCAAAAGAAACAAAGAGAAAAACAAAAAGAACCCTACTGAACACACAATCTACATGGAAACACAACTATGGGATAATAGTGAATAGAGACAGAATAGTAAACATCAGATGAACACATTGGAGAAGAAGAAGAAGAAAATGTCAGGTTGAAGAAGCACTTACAGAGAGAAAGAAAAAGCCAAAAACGCTTTGGTATTTTGCTTCCAATCCAAGCACAGAGACGGAGATACGAAGAGTGTGACACAACACAACACTGAAAATGCAAAGAGCTCTTATTTACATATATATATTAGGAAAGTGGAATATCTCAGGATATTAGCTAGTTGATAATTTTTGTGAAGTTTGTATTTTACTGGGGTCTCTCGTATTTCAGCGGACAGTCATCGTTCTATAACAGCCGTTCGATCAAATAAAGAAACGCATCGGACAGATGTAATGCTTTTCTGATATAAGTATACGATACGGAAACGTATGTAAAAGAACCAATTGTATTGTTACACGTTGCTTCTTTATTTCGCTGTCTCTGCTTTACTCTTCTTCATATTCTTGTACTAGAATATTCTTTTTTTTAATATGGACAAAGTCCACGTGTCATTGCCTTTGCCAACTACATACGTTTCGTTAAAAACTCTTCTGTGCGATAAATTATTTTACGTACCAGTAAGGTAGTATCATGACTAGGATTGAATTTCAAGTTTGCTATGCATAGCTCTGTGAACCGTGAAACACTAGATTAAAAACTCAAATTGTATATAATTGAATAAAGGGAACAAATTTTATATTAAAGAAAGTTTTCAAACAAGACGACTGAGGTATATTTGACACGAGCACGAGGTTTTTGTCGATTTAAAAATTTCTCGATTCTTGAGTAGGAAATCTCAACAATTCAAAAGAAAATTATCGGCTATAAGTCATTTTCCAATTAAAATAAAAACTTTAGTTCTTACGGTAAATAAACAGATATTAGTTAACATTTTTTGAATATATAACGATCAAATAATAGTTTATGCCTCACAAAAATGGTTTACATGGTTTCGCCCATTATGAGTAGTTTACAGATGCGCCAGTATCAGTTTGAAACCAAATTATATTTGGTGTTGATTATTAGTTGCTCAACTTTTTTTATTCTCCTAGTTTTGAGTCATGCATGCTTGTCGGTACACAGGAGAAAGACTTCCATGAGACCCTTTATGTTCCACGGAAACCATAAACCGTGTGAAATGGTACACGGTAACTTCCTTCCGTCTAACGCGGAAGTGCCATTTGGCACCATGAAATTGTGTATAATTTTTATACCATCCGAACGGTGGAATTTAACTCTATCTATTAAAAAAAAAATTACCATTTTTTAATCCGATAACTATAATTTTATAAATACACTATAATTTCATTCTGAAAATTATTTTATAAATATAACCAATTTCATTACAAATTTCACACCTCATATGAATCGGCTTTTAGTAATTCGGATCGAATTATCGGCGATTGACAACAAAGTTTGAAACTCGAGATAATCGAAACTCTCACCGTTTATAGAAATTGGTGTCAACGCAACGACCGATCTCAAAAAACTTTTGTAAAACATTGATTTTATCGATAATTACAACTTAAACTTTGCAAGCACGACCATCAATAAGTATTAGTGAAATGTTAAACTTAATGTTTAAATTTTATGAATTTATAATGAATTTTCAATAATTGATATCGAATTACAATTTCATTTCATAATAACACCTTTTTTTTAATTTTACAATTTTTTCCGATTTTTTTTACTCTTTTAAAGTTTTCACGTAAATCATTAATTTTAACGAAAATAACTCTTCTATTAACTATCGAGTACCGTCAAAATGTTACATGGGAAAAACGTTTCCGTTCACCCAAGGTCGGCTCACCCTTAAGGCCACAAAAGTAATTGCTTTAGGCCTACCAAATTATAATTTAAATTACGTAAGAAAAAAATGCCCATTTTTTTAAGTATAAATATAATAAATGCTTAATATTTAAGATATTATTTTAGGTTAAATATAAAAAGCTCATTTTTTAAGCATAAATATATAAAAAAAACCCAAAATTTAAGATATTTTTAAGGTTAAATATATAAATTGGTATTAAAAAAACCTTAATATTTTTATTTTGCTTTACGCCTCAAATCTTCTCGACCCGGGCCTGCGTTCACCGCCAAAACACAATTTTCGGTAGATGAAATTCCTCACCTTCCGTGAAGCTGGGTTGAGATTTGAGATATCATTCTCTCGCACCAAAAGTTAGTGCAAATAAAACAACGTGTTTGTTGCTTGAGAATGTGGAAATAAATATTGAATATAATGTCACAAAATCTCGGATTAAAAAATACGAGCTTTCATTAGGTTGAATAACTTTGGTAGCATTCCTGTTTATAATGCTGTACAATATCAATTTTAAATTGGACGGGAATAAGTGCATGAAGTTTCCTTAAAGAGAAAAACTAATAATCACATGTATGTATGGTGAACTGTTTTACGCTACGCATGGTTAGCGCAAGCCCTTGATGAATCCAACGGCCTACATTGAGAGTTCCGTTTCTTCTATTTAGAATCCCCACTGCTGAGTTCTGACTACAAAAAAAAAAAAAAAAAGAAGATATTTTTAGTTTTATTCTATAGCTGCGATGCCAATATTATCTAAATGCCTATTAACGAGAATAATAAAAATAAATCGAGTTTGATTAATTCTGTGACATGAGCGCATTGTCTAAAATTACTCGAAATTTATCAAAAATTTATTAAAATTTTGTAATTGAAAATGAATTTGATCTACAACTTCAATAAGAAGGTCAATGCCCGCTTATTAAACAGAAAATCACGACGAGTATTCGAAGAAAAACAACTCGTAATCTCACAATAGAGAAATGCACACTTGAAGTCCATACTGGTGAAATAATCTAAAAAAATAAATATCCGCTAAAACAAAATAATTAAGCTAATTCTAAGAGACATAACATGCTTAAAATAACGACTAAAGGAGTATGAATCTTTTGTGACCTCTTCTAACTTATTCGCCAAGCTAGTTCCTTAACATCACAAACATATCTTGCATATCAAGCTTGCATTTTGCCCCAACTCTAACTCTATAAACGAACAGCAATAATTAGCTTATAAGTTAAAACACGCGACTAGGCTTTCAGCTTGAATTTTACGTTAACAATTTATTTAAGATTAGTTCTCGAAAATAAAGGTTTTTGGGTAGTTCAACATTAATTACGACAAGAGAAGACACTGAAGAACGAAAAAACATTAACTATGTCACTGAATCCCCATTAATTACACAATAAATTTTAAACCCATCCCATTAAATTCTATGATAAACTTCGTTTAAATTTCACCTATGTCTTCGCTCTAAAACCAAACCAGCTAATGCCGTTTCGTTTAATGATTAATGTAAAACTAATCATATCAGTACCTAATGCTAGTAGGTAGATGTGATTTACTCAACATAAAGGAACTATTAATTCAAATTAATACCCTTAAGTTAATAATAACTATGAGTCTACATATGAGAGAGTCCATATATATAAATAAGAAATATTTCCTTGTAGTATATAGTTAAACTTTGCGAATTTCCAGATAGTACGACTACGAAATTGAAGTCCCCGTAAAATATCAAACTACGGTATATATAGTCTATTTTAATAAATTTATTTTCGTCGAACCATTTGTTTTTTTATTTTTTATTTTTAATCCCTTCCCAAATCCCAACCACAATTTTGAATTAGATTCACCTTCACACATCTCCCTGTGCTACTGAGTGGCTATAATTAAAACATAGGATGACAGTTGGATAAGTAAAAATAACTTGTTTAATATTCATTATTCAACTGGGTTGAGTGTTTCAATATGCTCGTTATAAACACAAAATTAATGATAAAAAAAAATTAATGATAAAAAAAATTAATGAGTGAAAGTCGTTGCACAGGTACGTTTATAATTCATACACATTCTATAGACGATAACATGTGTTGCAAAACTTGCGAAAATTCCCATTCCATAAGAAATGAATTGGATTCGAGATACTATTACTGTATCGAATGTATATTATTGGTTTAGAGAATATTAGCGCACATGCATGGACTCGATAATTGAAAGATAACGAACAACAATAGATCAATTAATTTGCCTCTCGTTTGATATAATAACACAATTAACATGCCTCTCTCAGTATTAGAATATCAAATATACTTAGCGTGAAAAGCATGCTTTACTTATACCATGAACATAGAAAAGAGAACATTATAAATAAGATTTGTTTTTTTGTATCCAACTTGTACACAATTGTCGTTTTCATTTACCTTTTAAGATCGGGATTTCGGAAAATCAATATGATTATAGCTAACGATCACGAAAGCAACCAACCACGGCCTGCCAATAAAATCCATATATTTTTTAATTAGAAACATCCACCAGAATAAATAAAATATCAATGAATTTTGTTTTCTTCTTATATCTGTATAAATATTCAACCTTTCCTTTTAAATATTTTCAGATATAAAAGATAGTTTATTATGATAATTTTATCATTGTATGCTACACTATTTAGAGTGGAAGAAGTATAAGAGAGAACGATTTGTGGAGAATTACCCATTTAAGAGAATCATTACCTATTTCATTGGGTTAAAGCTGGTACAAAATGGAGAATATCCTATAAAGTAATTTGTTGAAGCATTCTTCAAGGGCATATACTTTTTTCTCGTTTGATTGACAATCTGTCAATAGATATATACGTAATTGATCAAAATCAATGACTTTATTTTTCAAAATATGTAACTTAGGAATTTGACATGAATGACCCACAGCTTAGCTAACATAATGAATGATACCAAAAAAAAAAAAAACTTACATAATGAAAATGGTAGAGTACATGGCTCTACTGCCATGGACGTCCGACTGCAAATTTTGTGGGGATACCTGTAAATGCTCTTAATTTTAAGTGCACATTCTCCAAATTGTCTTTTTTCTTCTTTGAAATACTTCAATTCACAGTTTCTTTTAACGTCTTGTTTATAGTTTTATAATTTTTTTTCACTGTTTATTGTATTAATTTTTCTCTTAAGTTTTTTACAATTAATTTAAATATATTGAAAAATTATCTGTAAAAAGCAATAGTAAAATATTTAAATTTTGAGGTATTCAAGAAATCATCATCTTCAAACAAGTTATTCAGGGATTTAACAGTAAATTGAAAAGGCTCGGGACCCAGACTTGTTCGTAGTCGTGAAGTGGCCCAAAATGCGAAAGCGGACAACGCGCTTACACTTCAATAATTAAGAAGTTTATGTAGCTTATATAGTAGTATTACGATACTATCTACTGAGAAAGTGTAGCATATAAATGGTCTCGATCATAATAGTAACTAGGTTGTTTTATTAGGCCATTTGGTATTTTTCTAGCATCAAATTTGGTGTTAGAATTTTTTCAACTCCAATCACAGCATCAAATTTAACACAAAAAATTATTCATAATTATTATATTATTATTTTTATATTTCTTTTTATTAATATATATTTTAAAAATATTTAGAGGTATAAAATGATTTTTTTTATAAAAAAAAAAAGTTTTTGCCGTATGAACAGTATCACGCAAATTTACTGGAGTTGGAGTAAAATTGGCACCAAATTTAGTGTTTTGCCGTTGAGTTGGAGATGATGGCCTTAGAAATTATAACCGACACTTTACCAAGCTCCCGCTATAAGATCAATATAGGTAAAGAACTGAGTTGTTGAGTCTTGTCACCCAACAACGCGTGAAAGTACTACATAAATATACTGAGAGAAGAGAAAAATGTACCGAATAAATAGGGTTACTACAAGACCATATATAGTCGTGAAGTTCTCTCACGCTCAAGCATTATCGAAATGACTATTATCCGTCGCCGGATAGTAATTTAGCGCCAAAGCATAAATTTTATGTTTGTTTTAATCTTGATCTTATGTGAGAACTTTCAGGCTGAAGGTCAACGCCGTCGTATAAAACCACCACCACCTCCAGTGAGAGCACCCGCTCTGATGCCGGTGTTTCCACCGTTTGTTAAACCGCCTTTGTTGCCGAAACCACCGCCACCGATAAAGTGTGTCTTTTCTCCGCCGCCGCCATCACCCATTGCTCCAAAATAGTGTGCTTTTGATACTAGTGGCATGCTTGAAATGTAATCTGATTTTTTTCAACTGTTCTTTCATACGTTTTGCGACATCAGTACTGTTTTGTTGATGAAGATGAGAAGTGGAGTTCATATTTCACGAATATTTATAAGACCTTTTATTTGAGAACTCTGTTTTTTTTTTATCTCCAAAAGGGTTAAGGGTTTGTGGTGACGCCATCTAAAGGCATTTATGGTTTAGATACGTGTATCAACGTTCGATTTAAAAATATTATTTTATGAACTTCAAATTTCAGAATATATACAAATTTTAAAGTTGATACAATAATAAATATTTTTAGATTTTATGTTTGAGGGTGTCTTGAAAATCAAACATTGTCAGACTTTCGAGTTCTTATTGTACCAAATGAGAATCAAGAGAGAAAGACCAAAGTCCAGGAAACAAAAAAATTGTTAGTGATTCTAACCAACTCAACAATATTATAATTTGTTTTCCTTAAACCAACAATATTACATCAAACATAATAATTAGTTGTAAGATTAACTGATTGACTTCAAATATGCCATATTTCTACATCAATCAGCCCAAATTCACTCGTTTTTAAAAATTAAAATTCGGATTAAAACGACCTTAATTAACCCATTTTTATTGGTATTATTATCAAGCGTATGTATATGTCTATTATGTTGACTCGTTGACTTGTTGAATTTTAATGGAATTATTGCTTTACCCTCACGCTATCACACAAAGACAAACCAATTACTGATGTAACTTATCACGGGAAAAGACAGTAGGCGCGTTGTAGTCGGTTGACTTATTGAGTTGTAAATCTCATAAAAGGACCAATTACTAAGCGTTATTGGATGATACGCGTGAAAAAAGTGCATGGCTACGAACTATTTAGAGAGAAGAGACACAAAAACTTATTAAAATGGTGACTATTCCAAAGAGTATTCAATATTTCTCCAGCTAGATTTCAAATGAGCATCCCCATCTGGCACAAAGTAAGTTGTCATCCGAGGAGAAATACAGTGATCCTTATGATCATGAATATGGTTATTATAATAATTCTCTGTGTGAACTTATTACCGCCGGAAAAGTCCGTCATTTCTCCACGGCCATTCCGACGGCTGCGGCAAGGGCTACCGCCACCACCGCCTCCGAAACTTGCATGGAGAAGAAAGCCTGGGAAAAAGTACGTGCCCCGCCCACCTCCACCGCCATCATCGCTGCCTTGATTAATGTGTGCATGTTTAGAGTATGATCAGGTTACAATGGTCTCTTCCTTCTTATGAAGATATTCCATTAAATATATAGTGGGCTTTTAAATAAATTTTATTATACTTAGTACTTTTTTACATACAGAAGAAAATATAATATCGTTGCCACCATCCATGGTGGATATGAAAATCATATGGTTTGTAATTGCTTTTGTCACCTGCAAAGACATTACAGAGGACCAAAGCTTTAGTAATTACTCGTTGTTCAAGACTGATCCTATATCCAGATTTAATAATCTCCTCATCAGTTTCTAAGTGCGTCACCATGTCAAGGGAGAACTGAAACTCGACACAAGAAAAAATAAGGAGACGAACTTTTTAACTTTTGTAAGATTGAGTATATTTATTAATAAAATATTTAGCGAAATAGTTAAAGTTTAGTATCTTTTTCAATATGATCAAATTTATGTTAATGGTTTGAGTGTTTACATTTTAAATTAATTAAGTATAAAAAGATTAGCATTTTATCCATTTTTACGTTTGATAATTTTATTATACCAACGTTTGGTTAATTTTTTGTAAATATTCAAATGAATTTGTTTACAATATTAATGAGTCTAAAATGCCCTTCAAACCATTAAGGCGGGAATTCAAAAAGGGCTAAATTAGTCCGAAATTTTTCGTTAGCAAAATCTAATGGGTATTTACGAAAAATTTACCAAACGTTGGGTAAAATGAAATTCATAAACTTATATATGAGTATTTTACTAATTGACCCTTAATTATATTTGTTTAATAGATTGTCTTTTGAATTTCGACCAAAATTTTGAATTTTGAGTATGTTCAAATTTTGAACATAGTTTTTACACAAATTTGAAAATTGAATTAATTTAGAAAGTTAATTTAATCAATTTTTACGGTTTTAATTTGATAAGTAATGGATTTAGTTCCTATGATGTTGTAAAATTCTATAATTTGGGAGATAAAATTATAATTTTGTTTATCATCAATATTTTTTCAAATTAATTACTTATTCTTTCTTCGAATTATATCATAATTTTATCTTCATTTTCATATTTTCAAAATACTTATTTTTTCATAATTTTGATTGATTTCTGAACATTAAAATTCGTTTTACACGTCAATTTTAAAATTTTGAGAAGAATATATTGTAAATTGAAAGTCATTTTATACGGTAATGTGTCCCCTATTTACATAGAATTTACATAATAATGATAAACAGATTTCGCAGATTTTTAGATTTTGCAGTAATCAGAGAAATACATATTTATATTAACTCAATTTTTTTTAATATAAATATGATAAACAAACAGAAGATCAACGTTTAAGAGAAAAATAAAATTAAAAATGATGATCATAATATCTAAAAGAACATACAAATCGAATGAGAATTGAGTTGAAGGGGGTGGATGACGAAGAGGGATGGTAGGATGGTGACGACGTGGTGGCATCGGTGCAAAAACTTAGAACTTTGTTATAATCATTGTACAATAAAAAAGATAAGTAGCAATATAGCACTTTGAAACATATTAATTGCTATATAATTGGAAAAAATTGGTTAATAGCCATTAATCAAAATAAATATGTATATATTAACTAAAAATGCAACTCACTAACACCAATTACTAGAAGTCACATCACAATAAATGATTATTTACTAAACAAACAAAAAAGAATGATCAAACAACAATATCAATGTTTCATTTGGTTATTTAGAGCAATTTTTGATTAAAAAATAATATATAAAAAATGAGATAATGTGTCATTGACATGTAAGCAAAAGTAACTTGGGTTGCTCTACATTGGATTCTCTTAGAAGAAAGAGAATGAAGAAATATCTACATTGTCCACTAGTTAAATAATTTAAACTTAGTTTTTATCAACACGTTTCGAAAATTATTGTAAATGGCTCTGGTGCACATGTGGCACATGAATTTACGTTTTAATTTTATTTTAATGCCCTTGTCATTTTTGGCCGAATTTTTTGCATTTTGAAATTTAAATTTGTGTTAAATTGTAATTATTTTTCAGAAATTTTAAAACGTGCTGGTTATATATTATTTGACATTAGTTCCTACATTAATGGACTGAGTATTAACTCATTTAATATAAATTAATTATTTATGGTTATTTCCATTTTTATAGCCAAAAAAATTATATTATTGAACATAATCTTTTTGTTTTTTTTATCTGAAAATGATTAATTGTTGGTTATATCCGGTAAATCTTTCATTAAAAATTAAAAAAATTCCATTATTTCAGCCAATATATTTATAGTCGTAAATTGACATTCCATTTACAACGTTAATTGATTCTACAATGTAAATTAAAAAATTTATCGTTAATTGCATATTATTTAACATAAAATCATTTTGATTTTATTTTACAAGATGAAAGAAATCAAAATTTCATATATGAATTTGAAATCAAAATCAAAACACGCAAAGTAGGATTGAACTCACAACCTCTCCTGACTGGAAGTGAAATTATCACTAGACTACTATGTAAATCGTTTGAACAGGAGTTTGTAAAGTTGAACATGAGATAGGTAGATCATAATATTTATTTTTAACTCTAAAAAGTTGGTCTGTGTTTGTTGAATGTTACGTTTACAACACACTCGTATTTTTACGCTCTCTTGTGTACTAAATATGTAACTTAGACATTTCATCTTAGCTTCACTATTTTAGTTTATTATTGTGGTTGAAACCGTTTATTTGTTGTAGTGATGTTTATTACTTGTATGATTCCACACATCATGTAACCAAATTTTACTTTGAAAGCTGGTTGGGAGATTTCGCTATTTAATTGCTGCGCTTACTCTCGTAAAAAATTTAGATACTTGTGTGTGTTTTATTTTTCTAGTTTTGTGGAAAACGTGATCTGCTTGTACTGATTTTACTTTGAAAATCTGCTACGCAATTAAAGTGTATGAGCTATAAATTTTTTTGATTTATTCTTACAAAGTGGGTTCTGTTAAAAATAAAATCCATCATACGTTTGTTGATTAAATGGAGTTCTTTTACACGTTATAAAAGTGAAAGAAAACTTCTAATGGATAATTGGAAACAATAAGGGAATTCAAGAGTTAACAGTGAATAATTCTTGTTTACAATAATTAATAAACAAAACAAGTTCACCTGTCTTTTGTTATAATTAACTAATATCTACGATCGCGTTTCATGGATACTTTTACATTTGAACGCCAATGTTTATTAATCTGCTCGGCTCTCTACTAGTATTTTGATATCGGCCTTCCTACTAGCGATAGCAATAACAATAAAACAAACCCTTGGAAACCTCACTCTTCTTTAAAATGACTAATCAGTTAAATACACTAAATAGCTATTTCCCTGTTATTTCCTCGTTGATTTCCAAATCCAATTAAGAAGAACGTCCTTCACCCATAAATAGGGGACAACGCGCTTACACTTCAAATCATCATAAAAAACTTATCTAGTATCTACTGGAAGGTCTGCCGTATATGGTCGCGTCTAAAACAGTGATTATATGTTGCAGCTCTAGATTTAAACCACTGATTATTTACCGCGCTAGCGATACGAGAAACATAAGTGAAAGTTAAACACTGATTGAAAATGATGGCATGGAGAAAAAATACATTATTAGCTGGCTTGTTGACTTGTCATGCATACGAAGCATCCAAGAAAGAACACCATCAAATTTATCTCTATATAGTTTATGCATCGCTTTTTTTTTTTTTGTGAAAAGTAATTGAGAGAGAAGAGAAGTGATACAAATAGGGGTTTCGTAGTTCCTCTCACGCTCACCAAGCCTTTGAAATGAGTAGCGCCATTCGCCAAAGAATAAATTTTATTATAGTCATTGTCTTCTATCTGAACTTTCAGGTAGATGGTCAGCGCCGCCATATGAACCCACCGCCGCCGCCATTTCATGCCGGCCATGTGACTCAACCAAAGCCACCAATTTCTCAGCCACCAATTGAAATTCCACCGAGGCCAATACCTCGACCGCCACCTCCTCCGCCCAAAAACCATGTCTTTTCTCCTCCACCACCGCCTCCGCACAAAAAGAAGTCTATCTTTTCTCCACCGCCACCTGCACGGTTGGAATAGTGTGAGCTTTTGCGATCTAGGATTATGGTGGAAAGATTTTTCTATAACTTTGTGATAATCTGTGGTATCTCATATACCCTATGATAATTTCAAATAATTTCATTCAAATAGACTGGAACCTATCCGGCTTGCTTTGTACTATAAAGTTAACCCTCAAATGTAATATGATACCAATATTTTATAGGATTATTGGTTTTTATAATACCTAACATATTTCTGGATTGTTGCCGTTTAATACATATTGATTAAAAATATTATGGTTGACATATCTAGCATTACAAAATTCTACTTCCATTATGTTAAAAAAAAAAAAAAAAATCCCTTTTCGCCTTCCTTTTTAAGAAGTATTTAAGAACAAAAAATTGGTCAAATGGTCAACGTTCATTTGGAGGGATAATTGTGAAATGGATAACATTTATGTTAAACTTAGTTAATGGTCTTAGTATATACGTGTCACAGTATTTTACGTGACCTTACTATATATGTGGCACACTCTTAATGGCCAAGATTTTTTGTTAAACATTAACCTGACCATTTACAAATTCTTTTTCAAACATTGGCCATTTCGAAATTCCTATATGTTTAAAAAATTATACACCTCATTAACTCAATTAAGGATGATAAAATATTATAAGAGGTTTTTACTAGTGTTTATAATTTTTGGAGTTTTGTACATAAAAGAGGAGAATGATTTGAATTCACGAGACACACTAAAAATATATATTTCCAAATTTAACTTGAGCAACGGAAAGATGGAACCTTTTGTTCTTCGTGAGGCTACCTTTCGCCTCAAAACGGTGATGGAACTTTCGTTTACCGTTTGAGAGCCTTCCGCCGCTTCACGGAGCTGAAATTTCCATTAAACTTCACGAAAATTAGCGAGTTCCGTTAACTTCTGATAAAGAGATTAAATTGAAAAGATGAAAAATGTAAGAAATTTAATTGATTGTATTATTTTGTAATTTAAATTGGGTGTATTTATTGTAAAGAAAAAATAATAAGGCTGAATGTGTAAATAAAGATCAATAAATTTGAACTGTTTATAATAAAATCAATGACCGAGATTTAAAAGAACTGTCGGACTTACCCCTTCCCATTTTCGTATACACAAAAAGTTTGCCTCTTCCGTAAGCATGCACGTGATACTGAATACTTTCTTTTTGCCTCTTATGTAACATATGCTTAGGAGACGGATTGAAGAAGTAGATGACATATGTTTCAAAGATTTACAATAATAACCATTTTATTAATGAAAAAATTTGTAATATTTATTTGACATAAGTCCATTAATTCTTCAAATTCTCTCTCTCAATAAATATCTACTAAAAAATCTCACAACAACCATGAATTGTTTTCTCTATCAGTGACAAAAGTTGTATATACAAGTAGTTATTTTTCTTAATAAATATTTTTTAAATATTTCCAGGGACTCATTTTGATACATAGTTTCACAGATATGTGTTATTTATATACATGTTTTTGTATAGATAAGTTCATATAAATTCATCTTTAATCACATAGGAGTATAAAAGTAATTTTAAATATAAATTTAATCATTTTTTCCTTTATATTATCCTAAGAAAAATAAAAAGATAAATAATAATACTTTTTTTATCATATCAATCAACATTTAAAGAAAATTATCATCCATCCAATTTTTTTCATCATATTTGATTCATCGAGCAAGAGCTTCTTACCAAACAAAGTCTTAGACCATGTTTAACCTAAAAATCAAATGAGAAATTGCCCAAAGTACCACCATTTGTAATTGATTTTCTCAAAATCCATTAAAATTAGTTTTTTCCCAAACTACTAGTACAAAAGTCTAAAATATCCCTAAAACCATTTTTTTTACATTTTATTTCATATCCATATTACCGGTTATTAATTATTTTATTTTTAAATAAATTAAACTTTAAAAGGTAAAAACTGCTCCAACCCTAAAATTTTAAATTTTAAATTTTTTTTCTTAATTATTTTGAATGGTAGTATAGTGTTGGGCATTTGTGTTAATTTTATTTTCAAAGAGTATTTCGTATTTTCACATGAAATTTACTTGTATTTTGGGAAAAAAATATGTTTGGGTGAATTTTGGGAAAATAAAAAATAAAAGGTGGTACTTTGGGCAATTACTCAAATCAAATTTGGTATAATTTTATTCCAAATTTAGTTCATCTATATTGTCTTCACTCCAACACACGACACCAAATCTTACCCTAAAAAGAATATTTTTCGTTTATACTTTTCAATATTGCTTTGTATTAGTTTCGTATTAATCTATCTGTTAATATGTTATGTCAATATTAATTTTATTAAACATTAATTTATTTTTATATGTCAACAATATTAAATAACTTATAGTTATATTACTTATTATGTTAGTATTGCAATATTAAAATGAACTAATAAAAATAAATATTATTATAGATAATATTAATAAAACAAAGATACTACATAGACATTACATTTAGTAGGTAAACTTAAATATTTATATAAATTAAAATAAAAAACACACATGTAAATGGTACAAGTATTGATAATCGTTGTAAGTATTTTTTATATTACGTACGTTGTAAGTTTAATTTTTTTTTATTTAAAATTGTATTTGTATATAACTATTAGTATAATTTATTTGTATTTTATTTAATTATATTGCGTTTAATTAATGTTATGTATTATCATTTCATATTATTAATTCTCCTTTTTAATTGAAAATATGTATTTTTTGTATAAATTATTTAAATTGTGGTCAAAACTACAAATTATTTATTTTGTAGGTGAATTTATAATTACAAATAGTTCAAACCCAAATTTGAGCGATGAATAGTTTCACCTCAAATTTGATAACATATTATTAACCAACTTCCAAATTTAAGGTGGATTGGAGCATGCATTTCAATTATATTACATCTCACCCAAAATTAAAACTAAGTTAAAAGATGGTCTTAAGATTCTAGTGGTATTGCGACCAGTCATATTACAATAAATAAATAGTAATAGATAACAATACGTTTTCAAACCCTACAAATTAACGATCATATGGATATTAATACGACTTTGATTCTTATTTTACTCTTTCTTTTATAGATCATCTTTTCCCTTCAAAACTTCAGGTCACTTTTTCTGTTTGTTTGCATATATTCTCAAATAAATGTTAAAAATTTAGTTTTGGACTTAAAAAGCTCAAATTTTGAATCAATTAAGAAAGCAGAACACGAATTTACAATTACGTATGTTGCTTCCATTTTTATCGTTCTATCTTATCTATATACCGATTCTATCACTCAATTACTTTTATTTTAAATATAAATGAGAAGAACGTCCTTAATTAATTCAATTAAGTTCTTATCTGGTCGCAAAAAAAAAAAAAATAGTGATTGAGATATGTTTTTAACCCTTGATTAACCGTTAATTTATGTAGATGCTACAAGACAATAAATTATTAAAGCATCTGATGAGTGATCCAAAACAAAAACAAATATATCATTGTCTTTAAAGAACACCGATTGATCTACATTGTTTGTGCATCACATATTTTTGTCGCCGTTGAAAATGGAGCAAACGGGTGAAAATATTACGAACATCTATATACTATTATTATAAATGCATGGCATCAACCATCTTATAAGCGGAAAATAACTTACATATTAACTACTCTAAGTTTGTAGTATCATCATGTTCCGAAATGTAATTTGTCACCGCAGAACAAATTATTAGTATAATTATAATTATGCTGCGTCTCAATTTCCAGGTGGACGGTGGTCGCCGGAAGATAGAGCCACCACCACGGTTAAGAATACCACATTAAAAGTGAATGAAAACTAATAAGAGCTTATAAAGGTCATGAGTTACTCCTCTCATTACCAATTTAATTTAAGATGCAACCTCGTGATACTTTCACTTGGTATCAGAGCTCATTAAACCCAAACGGGTATCCTATCCAATCGTTGGGATTCGGCCCAAGATGAGCGAACGCAAAGAGCGCCATCTTGAGGGGCGTGTTAGGAATCTCACATTGAAAGTGAATGAGAACTAACAAGAGTTTATAAATGTCACGAGTTACTCCTCTCATTACCAATTGGTTTTAAGATTGAATCTCATGATACTTTCACTTGGTATCAGAGTCCATTAAGCCCAAACGGGTATCCGATCCAATCGTTGAAATTCGGCGCAAGTTGAGCAAACGCAAAGAGCCGTCATCTTGAGGGGGCGTGTTAGGTTATCCCACATTGGAAGTGAATGAGAACTAACAAGAGCTTATAAAGTTCACGAGCTACTACTCTTATTACCAATTTGTTTTAAGATGGAACCTGATAATATTTTCACTTGATATCAGAGCTCACCAAGAAAAGCACGCACCTTGCAAACACCAGTGCGGATCCCACCATATCCACCGAACATGTCTTCCTTTCATTGTCGCCGCCTCCGCCATATCAAAGCTAATGTGAGCTGGTTGGGATCTCTAGGGTTAATATTTTAGTTTTTTCAGTGCTTTTTTTTACATATTTATTATGTTATTGTTTCTTGTGGAGGTTATATAATATATATATATATATATATATATATATATTATATTGTAGGAAATCACATCCAGTTCTTAGTTCATACAACAATCAAATAACTTCTTTCACAAGAAACTAAATTCACACAAAAGATAATAAACGAAAACCACCAACATTGATAACGAGGTTCGGCGTTAACGAGCTTACATCTCCGCGAACTCTTCCAGGCTAGGAAAGTTCGATTTTCGCTGAAGAATAATACAAATTGAATCAAACAACACACGATAACTTGAGTTACAAGCAATCTGCAAGAATCAACTTAGAGAACCATCTCTCACTTGCACCCCTAAACCTCTCCTCTATGTGTTTTCTATTCAAATTACATGAATGAATTAATTCTAACTAACATAAAGCCTATCCTTAAATACAATAACCGGTAGAAGCCTTAACCGTTTTACTTGAGTAACACGTCACCATCGTAATTGTCTTCAACATTCTTTCTTCTGCTGCAGTTGATCCAATAATCTCCACTTCAGTTGTAGTAGATGAAATAATCCCTTTCTTCAGTAAAAATCAAAACATGCCTTCTCGGCCTCATAGCCCAGAATCATAGTTCGACCGTTCTCTTCATCAACATGCTTCAACTCTTAGAAGTTTCAGACAATGTCTGAAGTTCCCTAGAGTTACCATCTTCGTACCACAGCCTGCCGGATTGTCATCGGTTCCGACCTTTGCAATGTTGATGAATCCATATGCTATCCTCTCTCTTATGAAGTGATACCGATCGTGGAACACTGGATTCCTGCACAAGTGAATAGCACTTTGGCTGTCACAAAAAATAGTCATAGTGCCAGTGAATACCTCTAACTCCTTTAACATGCCATGCAGCCATATCCCTTCTTTTACAGCTTCAGTGGCTGCGACATACTCCGCTTCTGCTGTGGACAGTGTGACTAGTGGTTGAAGCTGAGAATTCCAGCTGATGTAATTTCAGCACAGCAAGAATACGTATGTTGTGGTCGACTTCCTGCTATCTATATCACCTGCAAAATCAGAGTCCACATAACCTTCTATCACAACTTCATTCCCAGTCTTTTGATAGAGTAGGCATGTATTTGTGGACCCTGACAAGTATCACAGCAACCATTGCATATCATGGCGTACATAATAGACCCTACTGCGCTAGAGTAAGGAACATTATTCATAAACTCAAAATATGTCTGAGTTTTAGGACTTTGCTCGCGTGAGAGCTTGAAGTGTGAGCCAAGCGGTTGGTTCACAACTTTAGAACCTGTCATTGACAATTTTACCACCAGTTTCTCAATATTATCTTGCTGAGATAGCATCAACGAGTCTTGGTTTCTGTGTCGCGTAATGTTGATTCCCAATTGCTTTTTGCTTCTCTCAGATTTTTCATGTCAAACTCTAAGCTGAGTTTTGCTTTCAAATCTGTAATAAACCGAGGTGACCTTCTTATTAGTAACATGTCATCGACATATAGCAATAGAAAAATTTTGTTCACACATTTATTTCCTTTGGCTAATCATGAAACTGTCAAACCTCTTATACCATTGAAGAGGTGACTGTTTCAAGCCATATAATGATTTCTTCAACAGGCACACATTATCTTGGTTTGATTCTGTCTCGAATATTTCTGGTTGCTCCATGAAGATAGTCTCATCCAAGTCTCCATGAAGGAACGTTGTCTTCACGTCCATCTGGTGAAGTTCCAGGTTGAACTGAGCTACCTACGAGAGCTTAATTCTAATGGTCTTATACTTGACTAATGGTGAGAATATCTCATTATAGTCTATTCCATCCATCTGCGTGAAATCCTTTGCTACGAGTCGAGCCTTAAACCTCAATGGTTCCTGTTAGCTGATTTCATCCTTCATCTTATACAACCATCGTCAAGCAATAGGTTTCTGATCCGTAGGCCTGTCAACAATCTCCCAGTTATTGTTTTTAGACAGAGAACTCATCTCTTCTTCCATGGCCATCGACCATTTGGCTGCATCAGGCCCTGAGACTGCTTCTTGATATGTTCGCTCTGTCATGGTTACTTCAATGTCAGAAGTGAAAGCACAAGCCAACAATTCCGAGTAAGCAGAGTGGCCATATCTCTGAGTAGGTCTTGGAATTCGTTTGGCTCTGTCCCTGACCAGCTGATAGTCTGACTCATGTTCTTGGCCATTTTCTCAGCTCCTTGTCCTTCAGAAACTTCATCTTCATAGTAAGTTTTATGAGGCTGGGGTGAATCAGTATTCGATATTCAAACTGCTCCACTTGATTCATGCTGCCATCATTGAGAGCGTTCTGATCAATATTGTCACTGTCAATTGCAAGCTCACTGGTAGTTTCTAATGTACCTTAACGGTTAGTCCTTATAGGCGATGAATAAGAAACAGAGTTAGGGTTAGTGTTAAGAGGAAAATCATTTTCATTGAACACTACATCCATGCTATTGATTGTCTTAAAACCCGGTACATCCCTTACCCATAATCTATAGCCTTTAGTGCCTTGTGGATAACCTAACAAAATACATTTTATGGTTCGTAGTTCAAGTTTCTCGACACTTTGGTGGGCATATGCAGCGCAACAAAAGTTCTTAAATGGCTTAAATTAGGTGGTCGTTGGTGCCAAATTTCTTTTGGTTTTTTAAACTGTAGGTCACTAGAGGGACTACCATTAATTAGGTACGCATCAGTTGTCACAGCCTCTCCCCAAAATGTTTAAGGTAAGCCTAAACTAAATAACATACATCGAGCTTTATTTAGTAGGGTCATGTTCATGCGCTCTGCAACGCCGTTTTATTTGGGGTTAACCTAACAGATTTGTGTCTTTGGATACCGAATTTGACACAGTGATTATTGAATTCCTCGTTGCAAAATTTTAAACTGTTATCGGTTCTGAAAGTCTTAACTTTTTGATAGGTCAGATTTTCAACTAGGGTTTGCCATTCTTTAAACTTTATGAAAGCTCGATTCTTATGTTTAATTAGATAAACCTAAAAATTTCTTGAAAAATCATCGACAATTGATAGAAAATAGGAATGACCTCCTTGAGTATGAACTTTAGCGGGTCCTCAGAGATCCGAATGAATGTACTCCATTATGTGCTGAGTTGAGTGTTTGCAACGTTGAACTTCAATCTATGTTGCTTCCCCACTATGCAGTATTCATATAAATCCACCTTGCTAACTTTGTCTTTGCCGATAAGCTTATGTTCACTCATAACCTGTAGGCCCCTTTCACTGATATGACCCATTCTGTAATGCCATAGGTTGGCCTTCTGATCTTCGGTCGAAACAGCTACATCATTCTGTCTAGTCAGTGTTTCACCAAGAAGATAATAAAGACCAGCACTCTTCTTTCCCTTTAAGACCACTAGAGAACCTTTGCTGATTCTCATCATTCTATTTGCAGTTTTGTTGACATAACCAAGATCATCAAGAACTCCTAATGAGATAAAGTTTCTTGACAATTTTGGCAAATACCTGACCTCACTTAGCAGCCTGTTAGAACTATCGTGTGTCTTTATGCATATTGTACCAATGTCTTGCACTTCACATGTTTCATTATTCCTCATGACAACTTTGCCACCATTAACCTCTCTGAAATTCCTGAACCAGTTCTTGTTGTTTGTCATGTGATAAGTGTAGCCAGAATCCAAAATCCATTCAGAAATGTTTTCACTGCCTCCAACAGTTAGCACCTCACCATTGTCATACCCATCACCAAGATTTGCTGAGTCGTGAGAATCTTGATTTTGTCCACCAAGTTTGACCGATGCCTTGTTCTTCTTTATTCAAGAGTAACAATTCTTCTTGATGTGCCCTAACTTCCCACAATAGTAGCACTTCTTTGATCCTTCAGCTAATGGTCCAGGAGTACTCAATTTGCTCCTCTGTATTCCTTTAGATTTGTCTCTCTATGAGTTTGACCTTTCTGAGCTCCTGCCTCTGACAAAGTGATTCTCACCTCCACTTATTTTTTTTATCTGCTTTGATTTCCAAATCCCTTGATTTGAAGGCTGAGATTACCTCATCCAAGGTTATGGAAGTCCTACCATATTTTACGGCAGACTTCACCTCTTTATATGTATCGGGTAGAGAGTTGAGAATAATGATCTCTTTATTCTCGACACTGAGATCAATCTGCACGAGAAATCATATTAGACTAAATTGTTTCGGAAAAAATTGTAAATGGATTGAACTAGTCATTTACAAATATTTTACCAAAAGTGTGATATATCCAAAATCAAAGTAGTAATGTGACGAATAATTACATTAAACAAGACAAAATTGTACAAAGATGTACGATACAGTATGATATTTTTCCATATAATACTTTACTATCGTACGTCATCATATAATTTTTATTCTATCGTACGTACGATTAAATTATCGTAATCACTGTATGAACAACATGTCATAATCATTATATGGTCTTCATCGTAATCAAAATAGTGTATACAATATTTTCGCTTTTAAAAATCTTAAATTTCTAAATCGGGTTAAATCTAATAAAATCAAAGTAGTGTATACAATATATGCTACTCGTAATTATTATACGAACAATATTTCATAAATTTTAGCAATAAAATCATATATAAACAACCGATAAAGCGACTAGGAGAGAAAGATCGAATATTTAAGTAAATATCTTTTTTTAAAATTAAGTATTTTCAAATAGAAATATTTTTTTTGTTTATGTCTCAGAAGTATTTTGATATAATGAGTATAATGTAAATAATTGACTCTTAAAAATAAAAGTTTGAACTATTTCAACTATATGTATGTCAAAATTTCATCCTGATCTTGCGGTAAATGTTGCGAAAATCGTGCGCGCAAGTGCACACGTCGAACAAGTAATATAGTTAGCAAGTTCAGTTCGTTCCCACGAGGATTTATAATTATTTGCGAATCAAAGCCGACTACAATTTAATTCAATAGAGAATGTGATGTGAATAGAATAACTTCTAAAATATTAAACAATTTAATTAAAACTAGTTAAAGATGAATGTGGGAGACAAGGGCGAGGTTTCACTTCTTTATTCTTCCGTTACGAACCTAATTGACTTCGATTTTGCTTCACTGTTCGTTAATGCCGTATTCGTGCTCACGTATACTTATTGGTCTCGCTAGAGTGATATCAACAACCTAAATCAGAACCAACTTTTACCTCTCGGTTTCAAGATTAAAATCCTAATTTGCAATACAATCAAGAACACAAAATGAATCCCTAAATCCTAAGGCTATCTCTAGTCATCGCAGTAATTCAAGGTTTGTTAGCCTAATGCTCAATTTATCAATTCTCGCTAGAATAATCGATTAATTCAAGAATCATACACAAAGTGATCAATTTCATGTAAGCATTAATAACAAGCCAATCAAAACGCATCATTGAAACGAATCAAACTCTAGATCAACAACAGTTCATAACAGAATTCAAAAGAAGATCCACCACTACCCTCTATGGGATTAGTTCATGATGATGGTGGAAATAACGAAAAACATAAACACAAAAGAATTCATGATCTCAATCGAAAACGAATACAAATACTAAGTGCAAATAAAGGGGAAGAATAAAACTAGCGTAGTTGAAGTTGCTGCAGACTCGTCGTGAACTCCGTTCCTCTCTCCGAAAAATAAGCAAAAAGGGATTTCTTTTCTTGTGGCTGCTGTGTGTCACATAGACTCTCCGTCCCGTTTCTGTAACCCTGATCCCCCTTTTTCTCTCAATTCCTCGCCCAAAAAACGCAAAAGGAAGGGAAAATTTCTCTCTCCTGACGCTTCCATCGCGACGCGACCACCAATCATCGCGACGCGATGAACATGATCGCACCGCGATGGGCACTCGGGTGCCCAACGCTGAAATCTCCTTAAAGCTGATTTTTCACCTTTTTCGCTCCAATTTTGCTCATGTGTTCCAAACTCGATCTCCTAGCAAAATCTGCGACAAAAACAATCCAACACTGCGAAAACTATCAAAAACACTTAAGGATTCGCATCGAATTTTCGTCTCGAATTGCTTAATAATAACGTCTAAAACGAGCTTATCAGTAAACAAAAATTCGGAAGGAACTCTTCCTTGTGCAGCCATGCAGTACATCTTTTCCGCGAAAAATTGACGAACGACAGACGGCAAATCGTGTTTCGAGACACGTGCGCAAGGATGGTGGGCCCGCACAGGCCCAGGACATCAATAAAGAATTCTATTGCTGCATTAATAGATTAATCTCATTGATGGTACGAAAGATACAACATTAGAGCTTTTTTTGAGGTCGTGTACAAAAACCTTAACCAAACTTTAGGGTCAAGACTCAGGTTACCTGCTAGAGGAGTCTTATGAGACGGAAGCTCCACGTACGGTTTTGAAGCCGAGCCTCTCTAGCAACGGGGCCTAGCTCATTCATGAGGGAACTAAAGCAACCGCTTTAGGCCCACGTTTTTCAAAAGTCCCACAATTATTTTATTATATATATTTGTATTAAAAAAGGTCCAACATTTTTGTTTTGCTTTAGGACTTGAGTTTCTTTAAGCCGGGCCTGACCCCGCGGAAGAAGGTAACCATTGGGAGAAAGAGGGAGGGGTGAGAGCTCATGTGCCACTATTCCGGATATTACATTTTTTCATTCAACAGTTGTAAAAATTTAATCCATTTTTTAATTTATTTTTTATTTATTTTTAAAAGCTTTATCGAAGGCTACGGAAAGAACAATTTCTGACGAAAATATCTCTTCTGTCGATTGACGGGTTCCCCTCGTACCGTAGACGGAAAATTTCCTTCCGCGAAAACGAAATTTTCTTTCGAACTATTAGCGGTTTGGGTTTCCTTCCAACAAAACAGGAGACCAAATCATAAAGTTGATCGTTGATTTAAAGAGCCAACGAATTTCTATCATAACAAAATAAAAAATATTTAGCAAACTTCTATCCTGAAAAAGGCATTTGAAATATTTTTATTTACTTAAGTGGCATAACGACTTCCAGTTTTCCACTGACGAAAGCAGTAACACATGGAAACTATCGTTAAAGATGGCCTTATAAAATGATACAAAAAATAATAATAAATAAAATAATGAAAAGAGAGCATTATAAGCTATAGTGGAACATGACACGGCTCATTATATGCATATATAAGTATAAAATTGTAGATTCCCGCGTAGTGGGTAAAGATTGGTTTTAAGTTGAATGGAAGTTAGCAACTTTTTTTTATAGATATTTTATAGTTAGATATTTACAAAATTTACTAGTATAGATATTTTATAGTTGATTTTATAGTTGATTTTTTTTATAGATATTTTATTTTTAATATTAGTATATAAGATTAAAATATTCTTAAAATATTTTTTTTATATTTTAATCCGTATTTATATTAATCGATTATTTTTTATTTATATTTTCTAGAAAAATTAAACTAAAAAAACTAAATATTGTTCCATTTTAATTTTTTTTGGCCGATAGCATAGTGTAAGGCATTTCTATTAATTTTATTTTTTTAAACAATATTACATTTTTTCATGTGAAGTTTACTTATATTTTGGAAAAAAAATATGTTTTTAGTGAATTTAAGAAAATTAACAATAAAAAGTAGTATTTTAGACCACTTTTTTTATGAAAGTAACTTTTTAGTAGATCACGATAGTTTAGGTAAATCCTCATATCATATTACTTTCCATTTAATTTACTTCTATGACAATTTTGTTTACGGAACCGGAAATTTCATTAAGAAATATTTTAATAATTGAAATGCATTGCATAAACTTTAACTAAATATATTTAACTAAAAAAGTTATAATTAAATTATCATGCATTAATCAAAATATGTGTGAAATTATAAATATATATAATGAAGAATAATATAGTATTTACACACTCTATTTTTAACAAAATATTTATTTTGGTATAAAATAAAATAAACAAAAACTTTTTGCTATACTTTAGGCATATTCCTATATTCCTATATTGCATTCCATCCGTTTTACAAATAATCAAATTGATGTAATGATCATTCCATATAATAGTGATCACACCATTTAAAAGTGACCTGAAGGACACAATAATGAACTTGTAACTGACATAAACATAAGCATTTTAATAATAAATAACATTTTGTAAACGTATAGTAATAACTAGTTTGGTAGTCATTTACAATAATTTTTTTTATTTGGATTGCCCTTATTGATTTGTTTAATTTTAATGTTTGAATTTGAAATTTTAATTTCATTTTTAAATTCAAAATTT
Source organism: Urtica urens (assembly GCA_958296335.1). Taxonomy (NCBI): domain Eukaryota; kingdom Viridiplantae; phylum Streptophyta; class Magnoliopsida; order Rosales; family Urticaceae; genus Urtica; species Urtica urens. The sequence goes on along the minus strand of OY282522.1, from coordinate 18,705,260 downwards.
TAATTTTGAAAATGAAATCCAAATGTAAATTGATTGTGTTACTTAAAGCAAAAGTACTAAATGCTAAAATTGATTAGATTCTATATTTTTGGGAACTGTTTATTTACATCTAATTATATATAATTTTCGTTTGTTAATGTTGCGATATTTTATAACAAAGCACGCAAGTGTACGTATCGAACAACTATTACAATGATAAACACAAGTATCGAACCAACAGACTTATTACGCTAACGGTAACTTAAATCTGTCGCAAATTGATTTTAAATTATTTTTAGTTGAGATGTGAGCTAAACTAATGAATTTTAGCAAAAGACGATTAAAAGAAATAAAACAAGATTTAAAACTATAAAGAGAGCAAGGGACACGACTTCACCGGGTAGTTAGGGATTTCCGGGTAAGAACACATAAATATTTCTATGCATACTAATCTCGTTCTCTCTCAAGTATTCACTAGCCTCTCCCGAGTGATCTAATGAACCTACACAAGTGTCGGATTAATTATCATTTCCGCCTTAATCCTATTAACGCACCTACGAGCATTAAAAACATGAACTCTAACAATTTCATAATCTCTAAATCGTCAAGCAACTTAAACAATTATGATGGGTGAAATAAAGCCCGAACATTAATCCTCTCCTGAGTAACTAAATATTCTAATTAATAAATTCTAAAGGTGATCAATTTTAAGAACGCTTTACGCACAATTTCACACAAGCACACACTTTTATGAAATAATTATAGCAAATCTAACCCATCCAAACTCAGCTAATACCTAACCCGGCTACATCATAGTCCCTCTAAAAATCTAGTCGCTAGTGGCGTTCATGAGCATAATAATAACAATTAACGTAAGCAACAGAATCAAAACCAACAACGATTGACAAAATGAACTCATAATTAAATATTTATCGAGAATTCAACAAGCCAACAGGATTCGAAATAAATGAAATAGAAGGGGAAAGAAGAAAAACTATTGTTGGGAGTTCTGGTGGTTGAAGATTTCGAATTACGGTGATCGGGAAATCAAAACTCTAATGAAAACCTTCTCTCCAATGCAAAAGCTCTTTAAAAAATTTAACGAAAAGTAAAGATGTGTTTGAAAAAGAGGCTACACATGTGTTTTATAGTTGTTTAGGTCGAAACATCTTCTTAGGCGTATTTGGGCGTTAAAAACTCATCCGACGGCTCTTATTAAGCCAAAAACGGATTTAAAACGTGTCAAGGAAGTGCACCTCGCGGCGCGTCACTGTCTTTACGCGGCGCGGGACCAATTTCCACGCATCGTCGCGGCGCGACAACAACGTGACCTTCAGCGCGAGGAGACTCTATGAAGAACTGTTGCTCGTGAAAATGTGAGTCTCGCGGCGCGCATGTCGCTCGTCAAGAGTCTCGCGGCGCGACATGGCCGCGACCTTCAGCGGGAGAGCTCCCTGGAACCTTCGTTTGTCGTCTAACGTCGTTTTTTCGTTTCGCCCAAAAGTGCTTTGCTCACGCTCTTTTACCTGTATCAACCTAAAAACATACTACAAACACATTTACGCCATTAAAACTCTCGGGAACGAGCACACTTACCAAATCCCCCCAAACTTGAACATTGCTTGTCCTCAAGCAAAAACAAACACTCACCTATGAAAACAAACGAATGTGAAAACCAATTTAAACAGAAAGACTCTCAATGGTTAATACGTTTCCATCAACATGTGCCATCTCATCTATATCCGTCGTTTATCGTTAACCAATATATCCACAATTTCAACCTTAAGTTAACTACAAAATGTGCTTGAAACCATGTGAGTAGATTTACCTTGACCGTTACGCAGTGCTTACCCGTCTCGAATACTTTCGGTCCCCAAAGTCTTTACCTCCCCTCACGTTCTTAAGTTACCCAAAAGTCGAACATATGAATGTTGGTTCGACTTTAACGCAATCATATGCCTCCTCCTCACCTTTGATCTCCACTAATGTATACTCCTCATTTCTAGTCGATCCATAGATCTTAAAGGCTTGTAATGTCGAGGTTAGGGTCAAAGGTAGGATATGGATAATATTTATGACTTAAGATCAATTCTAGTGATTCTTTCCCTACTCACAATGATAATCACTTCTCAAATTTCCTTCTCGATCACATACCCATGATTTCACTATCATGCTTTTCTTTCTTTCGCACCTTTATTCTCTATATTTCTCTTCTCAATTTAACCCCTTCCAGTTGCCACATACCCGATCAAACAAAGCTTCCTCTTTTTTTTTTAATGGGTATTGATGTGGTGTGGCACTTTTTTGATCTTCTTGTAAGACCACATCCCACTATATATACTTTGAAGATTCAACTTGACACTTAATAATCGCTATGATCGATCGGGTTCTTTGTGGGATTAAATATTTTTTTTTATCGACTCGGTTTTTTCTGACTTATACGAGAAAAGATAGTGTTTGGCTTTTTGTGCATGGATTTTACATGGATGAATATTTTTATACAGGTTGGCTTTTTTGCTCGAATGGCTCGTCCTAGTGCCTACTTCCTCCCGACAAGATCGGAATATATTCTATTTCGCCTCGATTAAGGTTGGGAGAAGGTTCTAGTGCGTTGTTGGGTTTCTTTTCAAACGATCGGTTGAGCTATTCCTTCGGATTCCTAGGTTTCGAGACATGCAAATTTCTGGTCAATGTGGGATCACACACTCAAGTTTTCTTGCTCACCTAGTAGTTTGTGAATTCTCTATAGCTTAAAACTTTGGATAACGACTTTGACTACATCATGTTGATTTCATCATTTAAACATATCACGTTTTTCTTTTAAACTACGCACACAATTGGAAACAATGTTCCTAATATATACAAGTGTCACCCTCTACAAAATACGACTAATGACCTCCCCATACTTAAAATTAAACATTGTTCTCAATGTTTACGTTCAAAACAACGGGGTGGGATTAGGACTTACCTTGCGGGGGTGGTCGAGCGCCCCTATTTACTACAAACGTTTATGAAACGTTGTTGGCTATTATCAAAATTTCATTCATTTATAATTCACAGGACTTGTACATATACTTTATAATCAACCGAACATGCCCTAAGAGTACAATCACGCATTATATTTGTATTTCTCTAAACAAAATAGACCAGAATTTTAAAAAATAATAATTCAAATTTAAGCCCGATTAAAATATATCGTGTGAAAATTTCAACAAACAAAATATATGTAACACTAAAATTCGTCAATTTTTTATTGTTTAAACTTCGTTTAGAGTTGGTCTTCGAGATTATTTGATGGTTTAAAATTTAGGTTTATAAGTAAAAGAAAATTAAAATCCATATTTTTTGATAGCTTATAGTGACATATAATGAAATTCATGTTGAATCTGATGAGATCCGATAACTTTTGACGAAAAAAATAAAATACGGAGAACTCCAATGAAATTTGAAGACTTTCGACAAAATTTTTTATTATTTTCCTGCAAAGCGACGAATTCTAAATGCCTTTGATAAAATTTGATGGTCTCTTATGAACTCTAAGTTTTTTTTTCTATTAAGATTATTTTTGTTTAAAATTGAGTAAAAAATCTACTTTCAGATAGAATTATCATGAAATTTTAAGTTGATATTAAGTATATTTATAAGTTTACAAAATAAAATTTATCTTTTATAAGACTTAGTTAATTATTTAAATTCGGCCGCTGGAAAAAAATCAAGGAAAATATGTTTTGGCCAAAATAAGTACTTTTTTTTCGAATAAAGTTTTACTGTAAATTACTGCTGAAGAAAACACACGACTTGTAAGAGATAAACAATCAAACACAAAATATTTTCTCATGCAAAGAAACATAGACAAGGAATTTGGTTGAAAAAAAAATTATATTGAGAAATTACTTTTCCATATGTAATTTTTTTTCTTGCCACTAGAAAAATTGAAAACACCATTTATTTTTATTTTTTGAAGTAAAATTTACATCATAATTTTTATTTATTTTCAGTTAATTAATTTTAAATAGGAAAAAAACTATTTCGAGAGAAGATGAAAAGTTGGGTTTTAAATAATTTTATTAATTAATCAGGGTAATTGGAAGTTGAGATGAAAATAGTAAATAAAATTAAAAGGTGTAATAAATTTTTCAAACATAAAATTTGCATTTTGAGTAATTTCACTATTATATGAAGTTATTTACAACCATGAAGGTGAAGCATAACAAGCAACAGCCAAAAGTTTGTACATCATGAACCATTAGAAACAAAATTATGGTATTGTCTAAATTCTCCTCACTTTATATTAAAACAAATTGGCTAAATGACTAATTTTTGATATGTCTATTGCAAAATGGCCAACATTTTGGTAAATTTTAGTTAATGTCCATATTGTTTACGTGACATAATAATTAATAGCATAACTGTATAGTTTTGCCATCTTTCATTTCGAAAACTTTTTAAAATTTTGGGCGAATTCGTCCTAAAATTAACGTTAAACTTTAACAGGATCATTTACCAAATTTGTTAAACATTAACCATTTTGAAAACTCACTAAGTTTAAAAAGCTATACTACTAAATAACCATTAGCCCATTTCCAACCGCACCAAGCTCTTTAACCACATCTCATTTCTAACACAAAATTTGACGTTTACAACGTGGTGCTATTAACACGAACTTTCTTAAGTCATTTTATTAATACATTAAACTATTAAAAAGCATAAATTGACTAAAAAACACATTATCATAAAATTCAATTAAAATATAAAAAAATAATACATTAAAATTAAAATTAAATACACTAAATAAATGCAAGTGAGCACTTGTGCAATGATATTCGAGTTTCGATAATTAGTATGATGTAATTATCAATGTATGTTTTTTATGTTTAATTATTTAAATTAAATATTTTTTAAATAATTTTCTTTTTTAGGGTGCTTTGTTTAACATGGGTAAGTAATAAATAAATCTTATCATTTAATTAAAAAATACAAACATTATAACAATTTATTAAATTATGTATTATAAAGAAATTGTATAACTTAATAATATTTTTGGCTTGAAATTTAGTGATGTGTTTGGAGTTGGAAAAAAAATTGGTATTAAATTGACACCAAGTTCTGTGCTTTGGTTGGATTTGCCGTTAGGCATTGAAAATAAAAACAGTAAATCCAAATCCAAATATAGAGCACATGGCTTCAATCTCTACGAGCGACGGAACAACCTAAAGAACAATCCGCTCATCACCAACGCCCTCGGATCCTTGACAAGAAAATCAAAACCGGATTCCTCCGTCGCCAGAAGAATTCACCACCGTCGGATGACCAGAGGAATCGTAGAGCGTGCGGTATAGCCGGCAAGTTAGGTTTTCTCCGACCGCCTCGCGGTCCTTGTTACTGAAATGGAGAATCCGTAGCCGTACATCCACGACGGCGTGCAACTCGAATGGGATATCTAGCGACTGCGGCGACGGTTTCCTGATGGCGTTACTATTTCAACTAGAAAGTGTAACATATAAAGTTTATATGGGTTGTATGGCTAGAGAAATTTCATTTTATGCGCTTAATAGTGTTTAAAATATCAAAGGTGGGCTCACTATATCATTTCTATCTTAAATTAAACTTTTGACCCATTTTCGGACAAAACTACCCTCCGAATGTGTTTAAACCTATTCTTCTCTTTCACTCCTTCATATTTACTACTCTTTAACAAATTCAACTTCTCTCTTCGGAACTTAACACTAAATTCATGTGTTGTGAGCTAAATATCATCGTATAATGAGTACGTTTCGTAACTTTATGTAATGGAATTGATTTTTATGCATATAGATCTAAGTTTTGAACGAGCGAGGATGGTAGAACTACATTTTAGTTGAAATCCGATTTTTTTTTCCGATAGTTTCGGATGGTTTAAGATGAAATTTATCAAAATTTCCGATGAAATGCATACAAAAAATAAAAAAAATTCGATATCTTCCGATGAGTTTTGATAACTTTTGATAACTAAAATTTCCGATAACTTTTGATAAGTTTTTAAACAAAAAATTTCGATGACTTTTGATAACTTTTGGTAACTTTTAAAACAAAAATTTCCGATGACTTTTGATAACTTTTGATAACTAAAATTTCCGATAAGTTTTGATAACTTTCGATAAGTTTTTGTTTAAAACTTATCAAAAGTTATCAAAAGTCATCGAAAATTTTTGTTTAAAAAGTTATCAAAAGTCATCGAAAATTTTTGTTAAAAACTTATCAAAAGTTACCGGAAATTTTAGTTATCAAAAGTTATCAAAAGTCATCGGAAATTTTTGTTTAAAAACTTATCAAAAGTTATCGGAAATTTTAGTTATCAAAAGTTATCAAAACTCATCGGAAGATATCGGAATTTTTTTTATTTTTTGTATGCATTTCATCGAAAATTTTGATAAATTTCATCTTAAACCATCCGAATTTATCGAAAAAAAAAAAAAACCGGGTTTCAACTACATTGTAGTTCTACCATCCTCGCCCATTCAAAACTTAGATCTATATGCATAAAAATCAAAACCATTACATAAAGTTAGGAAACGTACCCATTATACAATGATATTTAGCTCACAACACAAGGATTTAGTGTTAAATTCCGAAGAGAGAAGTTGAATTTGTTGAAGAGTAGTAAATATGAGGGAGTGAAAGAGAAGAATAGGTTTAAACACATTCGGAGGGTATTTGTGTCCGAAAATGGGTTAAAAGTCTAATTTAAAATAGAAATGACATAGTAAGCTCACCCTACGGCTAACTCTAGCGAAAGTATACTATTTATGGATCTATACAATATTAATAACTTTATTGACTTTTTACTTATTACATTTTAATCCGCATATGCTTAAATTCGTCTTGTTATATCCAATTATATAATTTCGTGCCTATTCCTTTACATTGATCCGCATATGCTTAAATTTGTCTTGTTATATCGAATTATATAATTTCGTCCCTATTCATTTATATTGATCCCCATTTGCTTATATTCGTCTTGTTATATCCAATTATATAATTTCGTCCCTATTCATTTATATAAATTTAAAATAGTTTTGTTGACTCAAGACAGCCGTGAATTTACAAAATAACTTTGATAAAAGAAAATTATACATAACCTAACATACAAATGTATTCATCCAAACAATTTTATGACAATTTGTAACTAATAAAAATAATAATTTAGTTATCAATTCTCACTCTATTATACAGCTTCGTGATCAAGAGTGAAATTCTATATATTCACTTCTATTTATTTACTTACTTTATAATAGAATGAAAAATAAACCTGGAATGAAATAACTTAATAGCTCGAAGAATGGATCACCACGGATGAAGAAAAAAAAAAGTCATTCAGCGCGACTAATTTTTTTTTTTTTTTTTTTTTTTTGCGTTGGCTCGTCGAAAGATTAATCCAATATTTCCAAATATATAAATAGACATTTATGTTTTATTTACGGAACTAAAACTTCCGGTACTAAGAATGACTTGAATGGAAAATTGGATGGCCCATGTTTTATATCGTAAAAATCGGAATCTCAACACTGAATATAATCTTAGACTCACATAGAAAAAACAATATTAATAAAAATATATATCTATGTATATATAAATACTCAATTAAAACTGCTAAAATAAATTTGTGAGATCTTACTTGCAGTAAGTGAAATAACTAAATTTACAAAATAATAATATAAATGTTAGTTCTCAATAACCATTTAAACCATGTCAGTATTTCCTAAAAAAAGGATAAAGAGCAATATACATTTTTATCTATAGTATTGAGTTTGCAAAATACATTGAGTTTGTAAAATATCAAACTTATTAACAATTTTGGTTAATACCCATATAAAAAAATTAACGAAAATTAAAGGTATAATTTACCTTTTCAGATTATAGATTTTTGAAATAATAACTTATAAAAAATGAACAATATAAATCCGAATTTTAAGTAGTAAACATTCAAATTTTTCTTTCCAATTAATGGGCCTGATATTTTGGAAATAATGAGAAATTTAATGGATTATTTTATTTAGGCAGGAGAAGTTAAAATTGGAAATTGTTATATAAAACATAGATGCGTATTAACAGAAATTAACGCAGAAAGTTATATAAACTGTATCATTTACTCTCTCTCTCTCTCTCTCTCTCTCTCTCTCTCTATAGTATCCTATTAATATAAGAGGGCACGACTCGAATAACATCAGGAATACAAAAACTAGCTCAGATGTAACAAGCGCTGGTCGTGCGAAAATGAATCACCGGAATACCGAGCTCCTCCCCGACTTCGATGAGAAAACTGTCAAAAATCTCATCGGCGATGAGGCAATTCGCCGTGTTTCCGCCGGAGGCCAAGAACTGCTTCAGTAGAGGCTTGGCGGTGGCTCGCATGGAAGCATATACTTGGGGCCGTGTTTCTCTCTCTCTCTCTCTCTCTCTCTCTCTCTCTCTCTCTCTCTCTCTCTCTCTCTCTCTCTATTTTCAGATCGAGGTCGCGCCTTCCTCAAAACAGAGAATCGACGATAGCTACAGAACTTTTTCGAGGCTCAGCGGGTCAGAACGCACTTGAGATTTCTAATCTTCGTTTTCATAGTTTTTTTACGATAAAAACTAACAAAAATTAACTAGCATTTCATCTGGACGAGTTAATAAACAAAATTAACAGAAATATATTAGTATTTCATCTAGACGAGTTTATAACTAAAATTAGCAGAAATTAACTAACTTTTCATTTGGGAGTTTAAATCAGATTGGTTGTAGTTAAATGTTAATTACTATAAATAACCTAAACATTAATGAAATATATTTAAAATAAAAGTGAAATCAACCAAAAACCGTTAATTATTCAATTGAATATTTTAAACATCAATTAAATGTATTAGTAAACTATTTATATTTTGAAAACTTAAAAAACTCAAGAAAATCCATTAAATCAAAGTTAATTTCTGTTAATCCTTTAATTTAGTAACCTCTAAAAATTGAATTAAATAAAATAATTAAAAAGGCAAAATTGTAAATATAATTTGAAAAATTTACCATTAGAAATTTGGCTTAGATGGAACAATGGTCGGTATTTTGTATTCACATTTTATATCTGGACTAAACCTGGCTTACCGGTACCGGATGGACCGGTCCGGTCCGGTCCGGTAAGCCAGTAACCGGACCCCCCTGGTCCGGTAAGGGTAACGGACCGGTCCGGTCCGGTCCGTTACCATACCATACCGAACCGGTCCGTCCGGTATGGTCCGTTTACGCTTTTTTTTTTTTTTTTTAATTTTAAAAACTGAGCCGTTGGATGTAAAATCCAACGGCCCAAAAAAAGTTACCGTTTTATTACCGTTACCCCCTCCCCCCCACCCCCAACGGCTATTTTCACTATTTTTCCTATTTTTTAATTTTTTTTAACCCCCAATTCCGAATTCTATATAAACCACCCTCCCCATTCACATTTTTCACACCAATTCTCTCAACTTCTCCTAACTTCTCTCAATCTCTCAAAATTATATCAACATTTCTCAAGCTCGGTTTTTAGTTTTCAAGCTCGGTTTTTACTTTTCAAGCTCGGTTTTTACTTTTCAAGCTCGGTTTTTATTTCTCAAGCTCGATTTTTAGTTCCCAAGCACGGTTTTATTTTTCAAGGTCGGTTTTATTTTTCAAGGTCGAATTTATTTACAACTTCGCTTTTATTATATTTCTTCTTTACGGTTTTTAAATTCAAACTTCTCCTTCTTTTTAAAAATCAATTTTTTCATATGGCTTCTTCATCCCAAAACCGAGGCCGAGGTCGGAGGGGAAGAAGTTCACAAGAACCACAAGTTCACAAATTTGAAAGAAATTGGTTGAATTACTCCCAAGAAAATGAAGATACGGTTTACTCATTCGACCCAAACTACGTTCCCTCAAATGTTAGAGATTTTCTTGGTACCCAAATTCCAAACACTCAACCACCCTTTCAACCCGAAATGAATCCCGAAGAGGCTTATCAAGCACAACTTCCACAACCCGACGCCTATCAAGTGTACCAAGAGTTTTCTCAACGCTTGGAACAACAAGAAGATGAAAGCGGCGACGAAATCGAAGAGCCGGACGAGGAAGTGGAGGAAGCGGAGGAGGTCCAAAATACCATCCCCCGACCCCGCCAACGTGAACAACGGGAAGCGACGCAACAACGACAACAACAACGAGCCCGCCAACACCAACAACAACAAGACGACCGTCAACAACAACCACAACGACACGATGTTCCCCTCGCCGAACCACGACTACACAAAAGGAAGCACTGTTCGGCGATGTGGAACTTTTTCACGGAAGTGAACTACAACGGCGAACGACACGAATAATGCAACGCTTGCGGGAAGCTCGTTAGCGCTCACAATCAACGGTGCGGGACGTCTCTACTAACGAAGCACCAAAAGAGTTGCCCGGGAAGTCAAACCGTCAGTTCTTCAAACGTTGTAAGTCACGTAGATCCCGAAGCTTTTAGAACTAGTTTAGTAGAATATTTTGTTTCTACCGACCAATCATTTAGTCATATAGAATCAAAAGGTTTTGTTCGCTTTTTAAGTTATTTAATTCCCGGTGTTCAAATAATATCTAGGAAGGCTCTACGTTCTGATATTTTGAAATGGTTTTTAAAAGAAAAAGAACAACTAAAAAATGAAATTGCTTCTGGAAAATTTAGCGTAGCATTAACTTCCGATATTTGGTCCGGTCAAGCTAAAACTGATTACATGTCTGTAGTAGTGCATAACATAGACGATGATTGGAATTTAAACAAACGTATAATTGCATTTCCTAGGATAGAAGGAAATCACACTAGCCAAAATATTTTAGATATAATGATGAGTGTTATAGAAGAATCAAGTTTAAGGAATAGAATAATTTCTATAACTTTAGATAACGCAACTAGTAACAGCGCAATGATTAGGGAACTAAAAACACGTTTAGAAGATGAAACACTTTTACATCAACGTTGTGCGACACACATAATCAACCTAATAGTACAAGCAGGAGCCGCTAACTACGAACCTGTAATCTATAAAATAAGATGTTTTATTAGTTGGATAAACAGTTCAACCGCTAGGGTCGATGAACTTAAAAAAAGATTTAGACATAACTTATTAGAGGAACAAACATTTCATTTAGATAACAAGATTAGGTGGAACTCAACCTATCTAATGTTGAACAACTTTTTATCACCCCGTTATGTAGACGTAACTGTAGCTTTTATAAACAACGAACTCGGGGAAGGTTCTTTAACCCCTTCTGATATTAGCATGGCTGAATCATTTGTGTCTTTTCTTGATATTTTTTATAAAGAAACTTGTTACCTTTCCGCTTGTTATTCACCGACATCTCAATTAGAAATTCATACTATGGCTGCTTTAGCTACACATTTTGAAAAATACCGGGAAGATCCCATTTTTAGCACTTGTATTCAAGACATGGAAACTAAATTTCTTAAGTATTGGGGCGCTGAGAAGGTTCCATTACTCTTTGGTTTTGGAGCCATTCTAGATGTTCGAACTAAAATTGGTGGACTTAAAAAGTTTTTCAAATTTCTTAGATTACGGTTTTCCGGTACGCAAGATTACGTCTCACTTGATCTACCAAGGATCGTAGATGTTTTTTATTCTCTTTTCAGGGTGTACGAGGCGAAACTTCTTCCGCATTACCGAACTACCCAAAGTCAACAGTCGCAATATGCAAGGAGGCACCAATACGCGAACGTCTTTACCAACGCTCCCGCGTATAGTCCTTCTCCTCAACAAGAAGCTGGAGGCAACACCCCACGAGGAAGTCAAGACCACCCTCGTACTCATCCCGAGATCATGGAGTACGACTGCAACGACTAGGTGAGGAATGATGACGAGCGCCTGGACTTGCTACACTGGTGGCGGAAAAACTGTAGACGATTTCCAATCTTGTCCACAATGGCTCAAGATATATTAACGATCTCAGTCTCTACAGTTTCTTCCGAGGCGGCGTTCAGCAGTGCGGGACGTATTATAGACGATCGAAGATGTAGTCTCAAACCAGAGATGGTTGAGACACTAACTTGTGGAAAAGATTGGCTTCTCCACAAGAATCGAGCTCAAGAAACATTCCACTGCTTCGACATTTTAGACGATTTTGATTTTGATTTTAGTACACTTCACATGAACGATTAGTTACTTTTATTTGTAATACACTAAAGGGATTCCCGACCCTTGTTCGGGAAACATTTTTCAAATTTAATACAATAAAGGTACTCTTTTTCCTCATCGTCGCACCTTTCTAGGGGTCGATGAGGTTTTTAAGGAGGCTGTTTAAAAATTTCCCGGAGTTTATATTTTTTTTAATTCAATTTAGAGTATTAACAATTAACTCCTTCAAAAACAAATTCTAACAATTACATCCATCCAAAAACCCCTTTCTATTTACTTTAATTCTTTTTTTTTTTTTAATACCGGACCGGACCGGAATGTCCGGTCCGGTAAATGTCCGGTCCATTACCTTAACGGACCGGACCAGGTCCGGTTATTTTAACCGGACCTTAGCGGACTACCGGACCGGACCGCCCGTCCGGTCCGGTAGGCCAGGTTTAATCTGGACCTTTAGCTTATTTATTAAAACTTAAAACACTAATTTATTTTTTGCTTTACTAATTAATTAGTTTTGAATTGAGATATTGTACAGTTATTATTTAGTTTTGGGAAGTGTGATGTGGGACAGTGATAGCGAGCCGGTGACAGGACAGCTGTAGACGAAATCACGCCCGCTTCAAGAAAATTGGAAAATTTCAGCAAAGCAAAAATATAAAAAGGAGAAAGACAGAAACGCAGCGCGTAGTCGCGCACATAAAAAAGTAATGTAAAATCCCAAAAATTATTGCATGAAGATTTTTAAATATGAGTATGACCCACTTTGCTTACTAGTTCGGGCTATAAATAGCACGCATGCATGTATCAAAATTCAATTCAAATAAGGCAATAAACACATTTGTCTCTCTCCAGACACACTTCTCTCTCTCACTATATATATATATATACATATATATATCTCTAGCTGATAAGAAAATGATACCTATTGAAACGGTAGATGAGCATGATCGCTCGGTCCCCATAATCGATTATGCTGAGCTCAATTCGGCTGACATAAAAAGACGATCCAAAGCCTTGGATTTCCTCACCCACGCCTGCCAAAACTATGGCTTCTTCTGCGTAAAGACTCTCTCTCTCTCTATATATATCTATACATAAATATATATATATATAGTGTAAGTATATACAGCTCTCAGGTATTATAAACTATATCATCCATAATCCGTGCATAATCGACGACGTGGAAACAGTGGATGATATCATTTTTTTTTAAAAGGCAGTGGATGATATCATATGTTTGCATATAACTCCTCATTATGCCCCATTGCTTCCATGCATGTAATGTAACTCTACATAATAATATATCGGAAACAGTGATGAAGATCAAACCTGATAATTAGAACTTAAAAAAGTATCATATAATTAATATTTCATAAATTTTAGATAAATAAGGAAGAAAATGATGTGACATTTTTATTTATACTTTATTAAAATAAAAGACTGAATTAATCAACAACAATATATAATTATAGATGTATATACACGGACGTCATATTTATTTAAAATATACAAAACCTTCGATTATAAAACGTCTGTTTTTAAAAAACATGATGTAAATGTGATAATTACAATAATGTAGTGGGAATAACACACCACTACAAGTCGGAAGTCGTGAGTTCAATCTCCAACTACCCGCAAACAAAGGGTTTCTTTTTATTTGTATTTCTTTTGTCAAAAGATAAAATATTGATAAAGCCACACGTACACGTGTGCAGCTTGTAAACCATGGGATGGAAAAGGGTGTTTTACCAAGACTCATCGGGGCACTGTCCGATTTCTTTGATCCAACGGACATGGAAGACCGAAAGCAGTACGTGAAAAAGAATCCAACGGACATGATCAAATGGGGACTGAACTCCACAGCCGAGGAAAACAGAGAACACCTCTACCTGGCTGTACATCCCAAATTCCACTGCCCTACTAAACCATCTCATCTCAGGTATATACACACACACATTATTATATTTACACAATTGCCGTACTAACACCAATGATCTTATTTGGGTTCCGTAGCGAGGCTGTGGAAGAGTACTCGAAAGAGCTCAAGAAAGTGGCACTTGGCTTGGCAAAAGCCATATCTAAAACGTTAGGGCAAGATGAAGATTACTTGGAAAAGGCTTTCGGTCTCAAATCGGGCTTCGACGCGTTTGCGACGAATGCTTATCCGCCGAACTTCAAATCGCAGGGCACAGTGGGATTGCCAGATCACACCGACCCAGGCGTCATAGGCACGATCGTACAGGACATCAATGGAGGCCTCCAAGTTCGTTGCCCTCACGGACAGTGGTTTGACGTCGATTTGCCTCCGAACGCCATTTTCGTACAGTTTTTTGACCAGTTAGAGGTACAGACGAAGAGACTTTTTTTGAAAACTTAATTCTTTGTCATAACTCATTGTTAAAAGATTATTATATATTATCATAGCTTTAAATCTAGTTATATTATAATATTAGCCCTCGTAACTTATTTTGAAAATAATTACGGTTTAGAATGAAATAATTATCGATCTAAAATGATACAAATTTATATGTTCACTCCCTTGAATAAACAAACTACCTTTGTCTCTCCTCGTAGCTGCTTGAGGGGCTTATAAAATTACTTTGCTAATTAAAACATCATATTGTGTGACATTATACAGATTTTGACGAATGGAAAGTACAAGAGCTGTGTCCACAGAGTGGTTGTGAAGGAGAACAAAGCTCGGAGGATATCGGCGGTGACGGTCCATGGACCGTCGTTGAATACGGTAGTGAAGCCGGCGCCAGAGTTCGTCGACGACTCTCACCCGCCGATGTACGCCGAAGCGACCTACAAGCAATACCTGGAAGTCAACGGCTATGACCCTATTGACCTCAAATCAGCCCTTAAGCAATTCCGCCTTTTCAACTGATTAAAACGCATATGATATGTGTGTTGAATAATATAATATGTGTGACTCGTGGCAAACTCTCATGGTGTCTTCATAATAGTATTATTATTGTCATGTGGTACTGCAGGTTGTGGTCCCTCGTAATAATTGGCATATATATGATTGGTGTTGTGTCTCTAATAATTATTTGGTGTTTTGTTTAGTGTGGGGGGCTTTGGACGTATGCTGAATGAAATGAACCAAGCCAATAATGCACCATTTTAATATTTATATATATATGAATAAAGCAATGGTTATTTGCTAAATATCGTCCACGTGTCCTCATCTATGTCATCTCTTTATTAACTTATTTTAGAAAACTTATTATTAAAAGAAATTATATAAAATTCGGATGAATGGCTAATGTTAACTTACACAATTTAAAACCGATTATCATTTCGTAGAATTTATGTAAATGGTTATAATCCTGACAATGTTTTACAAGTTTGTCATTATTAAATTTTGTAAATTTATTTCGAAATTCGAATTAATTTTTAATTCTCGTGTTTGATCTTATATTAATTGTTATGTAGTTTAGAAATGGTATTTATCATAAAATAATCAAATTTGTTACTTTGGAAAGAAATTTTCATATATCTGTAATTAAATATACTCGACCATTTAATTCCTATACTCCGTTAATTTGTTTCTTTACTCTCTCTCTCTCTCTCTCTCTCTCTCTCTCTCTCTCATTTTGAGAAATTTAAAATTTTAAAATTAAGATCCTATATATTAGAAACAAACCACTTAAATTAAGAATTTATTCATAATGATGTTAATTATCACAATTTACAAGTCATTTATATGAATTAGCATTTTATTTATGAAAGTTTATTCAGTGTTTTCTATTTTGAATTAAAGTATGTGATTATCAAAAATTTGGCGAAATAACCCTAGTTTACTAATTCATTTTGGATACGTCCAACGTTTCGTAAAATTCATGTAAATGGCCCCAGTGCTTACGTGTCATGACAATTTACGTTGTAAAACTCAATTTACGCTGTAAAATAGCAACGTAAATTGACAGACACGTTAGCACTTGGGCTATTTACACAAGTTTTACGAAACGTTGGACATATCCAAAATAACAAACGTATATAGGGCTACTATATAAAATAACCCTGTGATTATTGTATGCAATTAATCGTGTCAACTCTCCAAGCAGCTTATCCAATCTCATTCAATCACGACCGACCGGAGAAACCTGTTGTATATTGAAGCAAATAAAAGGTCAATAAAAAGGGTATTAATAGTGTTAATTTTTAGAAATTAATACTTCAAAAATTTATAACCAAAAAGGTATACAAGTCTTTTAATTTTTGTTAATTATTTTTTTTGGGTATTAACCAAATTTATTATTTAGTTAGCTCAATTGCCAATAGATTAATATTTGAAAGTTAATTGCTTCCTCGTTTTCTGAGGATATTTACTATTAATTTTTATTAGCATTATTTAATGACCCGATTTTGACATCATGCGAGAAAATAGAGCTAAAATTTGTATAACAATCAAGCTGGTCATTTACGTAAGTTTTACTAAAACATAGGCCAATTCCAAAATATCATATATTTATATGACTATTATACTAAATAACTCTGTACATTGTGTTTTAGTGAAAAACGTTGAATTCAATGGTTTCAAAAATATCGTGTTTGTATTATATGTTTAATTAAAATTGGAACGCATACTTTAAAATATATAATACCATAATGAATTTTTTAGTTGACGCATCTTATATATGGTCCAAAAGTTGTATTTGATAATATTATTAGATACGACATTGTCGCATCCAAGAATCCGTATTAAAAGATTTGAAAATTTTATGTGTTTCGATTTACACACTTAGGTGCATCATGTCACATGTGAAAGTCTATATACGTGCGATAATAAAAAAAATTATTAAAAATCTAATTTTAAAATAATGTGAATTATGTATTTTTTTTATTTGAATAACTAATTTTGATCATCGTCAATTGTTAATTTTTACTCATCTTTTTCATTTGTGTTTTCCACTATCACATATATCACATATTATTGATTGTTTTCATGGCTATATAAATTAATTACAAAACGCAAATTAATAAAAGTAAAAATAGAATATTACATAGAGTCAATAAGTCAAAAGAAATAAATATTTGTGATATATTGTTTATATTTAAGTATAATTTTATCATCTTAATTAAACTTACAAAGTCAATAGTTTTAAATAACTGTATAACAGTGATGATAGAAGCCATTTCACTTAAAACTACATTTTCCGTATTATTCACAAGTTTATAATAATAAATAAATATTATTATTACAAA
Organism: Urtica urens; assembly: GCA_958296335.1. NCBI lineage: Eukaryota > Viridiplantae > Streptophyta > Magnoliopsida > Rosales > Urticaceae > Urtica > Urtica urens. The sequence continues at coordinate 18,687,924 of OY282522.1, read as the reverse complement.
AAATTAGCTAAGTAAATTACTAAAACATTACGATTTGAAAGATAATTTATTTTTGGTTAACTTTTTATAAATAGTTAAACGCGACATCAAATTAGTGCATTTTTGTTATTATTTTTTTTTGTTTCACGCGGTGTATAAATGACAATTTATTTTGATTGACTGTAAAAAAAGCGAAAATGTTTTAAAGTATTTTATTTTTTTCTTAGGTGTAAATCATTTAGACCGGTTATTTTAAAAAAAAAAAGTAAGTTGTTTCTCAAATTATTTAGTTTCGAGTGGTCATTAACGGACTGTGTGATAATTTAGGCCATGTGCTACTAAAGGTTCTGGTCCCTTGCGTGATTCTTGTTGTGTCTATAGTCTCTAATCAGTGTCGGTGTTTTGGTTTTGGCTGGCTTATTGGACGCATGGTAAATGAATAAAGGCAATAATTCTTTAGTATTTATATATGAATAAAGCAATGTGTATTTGCTAAACGTCGCCCACGTGTCTTCGACTATCCCATATTTATTTTCTTTTAACAAAAGAGGTCAAAGACCTTAATTTTTACAAAAATTACTCTAAATAACCAAATAAAACATTAATATTGCTATTTGGTCATTTTTTTTGTTTGTTTAGTAAATAGCCATTAATTGTGATGTGACTGCTATTAATTGGTGTTAATAAGTTATATTTTTAGTTAATTAACACAGATTTATTTTGATTAATGGCTATTAACCAATTTTTTCAAAATATTTGGCTATATAGCAATTTATATGTTTCAAAGTCCTATATTGCTAAATATCCCTAATTTTTATAGGACTTTTCCGTCAAAACTTCTGTTTGTAACTTGAGAAGGAGTAAATTAGTTTACAATACATTCAAATCAAGATAAAGAGTCATGCTAAGCTATTACAAATTTGGGGAGTGAATGTAAAATCACAAAAACGAAACCAAAAAATGAAAGTTTTAATATTCGTCAAAATAAGATTAACATTTATAAGCGGCATGCTCGTAGACGAGATGTTTTTAACCGCCAGTTCACAGTTCGATTGGATAATCACCCGATCGAACCTTCTACGCCTTCTTCAAGGCCCCCTTGAATAGCAATGGATTTCGCTACTATGTGTCTTAACCTCCGGAGGTACATATGTTATAAGAGAGAAGGACAAGACCCTTAGAGTCTCAAAAAATACCTCCCATATCGCACTTCTCACCATTGGCTTCAATAGTCGCATCAACACTTATGTCTGTGACTTCCGGCGGGAGCAGATGTCAACGTTGGATCAGTGGGTGAGTAGTCCTCCCACCAATCTTGACTCCGCAAGCATGTCGGAAGTCTCCGAGAAAAACAATAGTATCGTTGATGAGCTCGTGGTGGTTTGTGTTGTTTTGGCGATTCTACACGCTCCAAAGTACCATGGCAAAGAGTTCAAAATCTTGTGAAGGTATAATGGTAAAGAGGGAAAAAATAAAGTAAAGAATCATCCCCCGGAAGTTTTCTTTCATCATCCTCCCACAACCGAGAATCTTCCAAATACCAACACTCTCGCGACACTCCCTAAGCGCGTGAAAAGTCGATACTTTCCCATTCAAATATCGAGGAAAAAATGGATCAATTTTCATCCCTCGTTTGGCGGAATTACGGACCGTGAGAATCCAATTTTTTTCCACCTTCCAAAACATTATTCCGAGATTTGGCTTGTAAGGAGAACACACTGAGCCCTTGTAAGTCTGTGCAGCGCCCAAATTTGATTTGTTCACTGAACTACCATTTTAGAGCTCTGGTCACCGGAAAATTATTCCGAGAAATTCCTCATGCTCCTTGAGACTGTCCGATCCTCAAAATGTACTCTATTTTTCGTTACGATACCTGAAACTCTGAAAATATAGAAAAATAAATGCTAAAACGACGTTAAAAACACTTAAGAACTAATGGATTTTTCAAGTTTAAAAGTATTCTAAAACACGTATATCACACGCTTATCAAAACTAAGCTTGGAAAAAAATAGACACGCAAATTTTATTGCATTGAAGCTCAAATCATTCACTGAAGTCTAATGAGCCCATCAACATTTCCCTAAGTGATTTAAGTTGAATATTTCCTTGTCGCCTGTGTTAATAAACGACATCACCGTAGTTTTTATCTGATCCATTGATTTCTCGCTGATTAGACGATTCTCGGCATATTTAATTTGTACATATAAATACACATATAGACCATAGTTAACTTGGGTTTTATAACCTCGCCGACAAATGTAGTTGTAGTTTGGGGATGTCTTCTTTGTCTGAATTGCGTTGTACATGTATGCTCGGGAATATACCCGAAAACAACGTCACAAAATAATTAATTTCGTGACAACACAGTCACGAACATGTAATCTCTTGAGGACATCGTCATGAAAAAGTTTGAAGAAATGTTTACGTTTTCAATACGAAGACATCACCTTGTTCTAATTTAACTCCACGAATTGTCCAAGCACACGAGTCGTCAATGCAAACTATGTGCAGAGACATGTTATTAGAAGTCTTTGTTTTTGTGTAAAAATGATTGTGGATCGCGAACATGGTTAAATGTATTTTCAAAGATTTTTTTATATACATTCCTCCTTTGTATATTTCACTTGGAGAATGAATATACATCATTTCGACTTCAGTCATGCAGTATGTTTGATCTTTTGAAGGCGAATGACACTCTTTGACAATGTGCTTTGATGTGCCAAAAGAAGTAGTGTGATCCGGTGTGTCAAAAGAAGAAGTGTGATCTGATGTGTCAAAACAAGTAGGAGTATGCGGTGGTTTGCCTACACACGTAGGACCATGATTATGGTTGTTGTTGGAAAGTTCAGACATAGGTAGTGCAGATTCATGAGAGAAAACGTCGGAACTTATATTCACGCGCTGGGGACACAGACATTCGGGCAGAGGAGAATCAACTGGTGCTGAGTCGTGCTTGGGCTTCGCAGAAGATACACTCACCAGCTCCGGACATGACAAAGTAGATTCAACTGTTGCTGAGTCGTGTTTGGGGTTCAAAGAAGCTCTACTGCCCGTCGCTGGACACAACATATGGGGCTGAGGAGAATCAATTTGTACCTAGTCGTGATTGTGGTTCTCAACATCTACACTAAATGGCGCTGGACACAGCATTTTAGGCCAAGGAGAATCAACTGATGTCGAGTCGTGGTTGGGGTTCTACGGAGCCACACTCTCCTGCTTCATATCCAACATATCAAGTTCAATTTCAGTGGAATCACTAATCTCTTTTGGGCACGCTATATTCTCAATTTGTACTATCAAATTCAGTTTCGATTTATCTCTTTTCTCCTTTCGAAGATGCAAATAACATGTCACACTTAAATTCGACGCAATACGAATAGGTGGCACCCTTCTGTCACGTACTTCACATCGACCTTAAGAGTAGAAAGTGAGAGATGCATGGTGACATACAATAGTTGCAAAAACTCCTCGTAAGTCGCTTTCGCGAGTATTGACATAGGCTCACTACTTTGGTCAAGTAACGTGAAGAATTCACACATCGTTCACTATGCTTGACGAATGTATGAATGTGCCTCATCACTACATACAATCCAATGATAAATAGAAATTATTTCATAATTTGTAACATAAATGAAATGAAGATATATGTACTTCGTGTTCTCGAGAATTGTCACAAATCACTAATTTCGTGACAAGGTCGTCTCACGAGATAACATTATCCCGAAACTAATGGTTCGTGACCATTGTTGGAATATGTTTAGAGTTATAAATTTTTTATCATTAACTCATTAATGGTGGAATATAAAAAATTATTTATCAGTAAAACAATTTTACTAACATAGACAAAGTTCATGAACATGTTGTTATTTAAAAAAATTATTTGATTCCTTGTTACTAAACTTTCTCTTGTAGTTTGATCTTTGATGAGCCTTGAGAAATGTAGATCGTCTCGTCTTGCTCGTTCCCTTCGTGCCTAGTTTTGAACTCGAGAAACCTAAGATTTCTATCACAAGAGTCTATAGAGTGTTTGAAGGATTTGTGTGTGGGCACAATTAAAGACAATAACTCAAGAGCAAGTTTATGAGCTAAAGAGCTAATTCAAGTCTAAGTCTAATGAGGACTTAGGTACCAAAGTAAAAGAGATATCATTGAGTGAGAGAGAGAGGGAGGAGTCGGCCACTACAGAGAAAAACAATAGGAAAATCTTATTTTCACATCTCTATGTGAGGCTCTATTTACAATAGAAGGAAATACAAGACATGGTAATTACCCTTTCTTATTGTGTGTTCAGGACACAATAATTGATTTCCTCTCCTCTTTCTCTATCAACATGGCCGACTATATGCTATCATTAGTGAGGGAAATTTGTTTCCTCACCTAGCACATTTGTTTCCTTCTCTAAGAAATTCATTTCCTCTTTTTTTTGGGCAATTACCAATATACGGTAACGCACAAAATAATAAGAGATATTATTTCATTCTCTCAAAAAACTTCTTTTGACTTAGGTTCTAGTTTAACAATTCTAATCTAATGCCATAAAATAGTAAACTTTAACAAAGCTTGAGCTACTATATTCGGTCTCAAAATTTCACAAACTTTTTTCGAGTATTAGCTTAATTTCAACGGACTCCACTAAAGAGTTGACACTGAGAATCTCTCGGTTTAATTGAATTTATTTTCTACTCAAATTCAACTTAATTATATTGAGTGGATCCATTGATGTTATATATGATTATCCTTCACGAATATCATCAACTAGATGAGATTTAAAAAATTACCATTTTACCGTTCTAGCTGTTATTTCCTCAACTCCTTTGTTACTTCTGAATAAGTTAGAAACAATATATTGATGAGGAGCTAACAAGTCACATTGTTTCATCCAAATAAAATTGTTACTTAATTTTGGATACCGCGCGGTTCATTTATCCACAATCCAAGTAATAAAGCATGAGGTGATATACACTGCATTTCAGCAATTTTATACATGAATTCCATATCTATGAGAAGTTCACAAAGTTGGTTCATGAAATCTTCATAACTTAATATCTCACTAATTAGTCTAGTCTAGATCACTTAGTGGACCTAAAATTTGACTTTATCAAATGAGAATATGTAAGCTATGAAATGACATGTCTCATTTCATGATTTAGGTAAGCACGATGCAATTCATATATAGTGACCTTGAGACAGAAGAGGTTAAATGGTTCGTTCTTACATTGTCTCTAAAGATGCACTAGTCAATTCACTATCTTCGGAAGATACAATGGAAGAACTATAGAATTCCTAACTCTCTATGCCTCGTAACCAGACATCATAGATTCTTCCAACAATCATACTAGGATCAATAGTCCGTTGATCTTTAGATTATGAATATTTCATTTTAACCAAACCATGAATATTTTGTTAATGCAAATCTACATTTGTCTCTTCATATATTGTTAGGTTTGATTAAGGACTATAACACTATTTAATATCATAAATCTTCAACAAACGAAAAAGGAATGAATAAATGTTTCAACTTTTATTAATTTAATCAGCAATTACACTAAGGACTTATGAAAGATTTATATTACAGAAATATGTAAATAAATAATCTTCTTGTGGGCATCTCTGCCAATAAACTCCTACTTGACTCAAAGAAGATGAGAGTATTCCTTCATGCCCAATCAGTCTCGATGTTGGTCGAAGACCTTCTTGTACAGGGCCTTGGTGAAAGGATCTGAAAGGTTATCCAGTGTTGAGATCTTCTTCACCTCCACGTCTCCGTGCTGCACGATCTCTCTAATCAAATGGTATTTCCTCTCAATATGGTTAAAGCGCTTATGGCTTCTAAGTTATTTTGAGTTAGCAACAGCCCCACTATTATCACAATAAAGTGTCATGAGCTCGTTTACATTCGGAACAACTTCCAAATACTTAAGGAATTTTCTAAGCCATACAACATCTTTCGATGCTTCACAAGCCACAACAATTCTGCTTTCATGGTGGAGTCAGCAGTGCAGGATTGCTTGATACTCCTCCAAACAACAGATCCACCATTCAGGATGAACACAGATCCTGAAGTGAATTTCCTGGAATCCTTATCTGCCTGAAAGTCAAAATCGGTATACCCCATCATAGTCAGGTCAGTACCTGAATATGTAAGCATCAAGTTCCTAGTTCTCCGAAGATACTTAAGAACATGCTTAACAACAACCCAGAGCTCTGGTCTAGGATTTGATTGGAAACGGCTAACTACGCCAACGGCACAGCATAGCATACATGAGATTTTCTACGGCCGAAGCATATGGAATCTTCTCTTGTCCTCAATATCTTGTGAGACTCCATCTCTGAAGAGGGTTTGGCCCTTCTTAAAGTCTTCCAAAGCAAAACGATCCATCACCTTATCTATATAAGATGCTTGGGAGAACGATAGGGTCCGGTTCTTTTGATCTCGAAAGATCTGAATCCCTAGAATGTACGCAGCTTCCCCTAGATCCTTCATGTCAAAGTGCTTAGCTAGCCAAATTTATCCTCAGATAATTTTATCCACGTCATTACTAATGAGTAATATATCATCGACATATAATCCTAGAAACACAATCTTGCCCTGGTGTATTAACTTATAAACATAAGGTTCATCTATTGACTTTTTTAAACCGAAACTTTTAACAGTTTCATCGAATCTAATATTCCATGACATAGATGATTACTTTAAGCCATAAATGGATTGAAGCAACTCACAAACCTTGGTCTCTTGACCACCTTCCTCGAAACCGTTTGATTGAGCCATGAAGATGCGCTCGTCAAGATTGTCATTCAGAAAGGCAGTCTTGACATCCATTTGCCAGATCGAGAGCGGCAGCTACGGATAGAAGTATGCGGATGAATTTAAGTATTGCGACATGCGAGAAGATTTCTTCATAATCGATACATTCTTTTTTGGTGTAACCCTTAGCCACTAGTCGCGCTTTAAACGTCTCAATGTTCTCATCCAGATCTCTTTTCTTCTTATAGATCCAGTTACACCCTACAGGTTTAACCCCTTCAGGTAGGTCTACAAGTTTTTAGACTTTGTTGACATACATCGAATGCATTCAACTTTCATGGCGTCAAGCCAAAGGTTTGATTCAGAACCAGCTATTGCTTGGCTGTACGAAACAGGGTCATCCATGTCAGAAATGGCTACAAGAGTATCGCCATAAGACATGTACATGTCGGGCTTTTCAAAAGCCCTCCCACTATGTCGAAGTACTATGTAACGAAATTCTGAATTGTGAGGTTGCGTTATCGTTGGGGTAAGAACAGTTCTTACATATGAGGTAGAAGCATCCTTACCCAACTTTTCTTCAAGCACAATTTTGCTTCTAGGTTTCGTGTTCTTCATAAAGTCCTCCTTAAGCAAACGAGCATTAGTGCTAACAATGTTTTCACGGGATCAAAAAATTGACTTTTGGGTTTCCGTTTTCGCCAATGTTCTGCGTTTTTTTAGGCGGCCGAGGAAGATTTTTAAACTCGGAATCCGATGAAAAATGTGATTTCTGTATATGAGCATTGACGAAGAAGAGGAGAGATAGAGATGGAAATGAGATTCAAGAGGGACAAAAGTAAGATTAGGTAAGAGCAGGTGAGGGAGAGAAATCTATGAAACACAAGCGTATATAGAAGTTTATTTTTTTTTTTGCTGCCCGAGCTCCTAATTAAATCCTTTAATATAATATAATCCAAATTTTACTCGTACATATGGCAAGTTAAGACCGGCCCAACAAATATTCATCTATAATGAGAAGACTTAAAAATCATCGTTTGGGCTTGGCCTATCTCAGCTTGAATAACAAGTGTATGCACATGATTACAAAAGAGCTTCCGGGTAATATAGCTTAACAATCGTTAACTTTATACAAAAGACCTCTAGTGTTTTTCTTTAAAGCTGAATTCTATTTAATTAAATTATTTTTGTTAAAAGTTTTAACTTAAAAAACTAGAAACTATAATTAGTAGCTTTTAAAATAATATTTTGCCTTTTGTTTTTCTCCCGTATCTTTTTTTTTCTTTAAAATACTTTAATTTAACAAATTTTCTTTTTATAATTTTTTCAAATAAATTTTTTAGCATCAATAAAATTTATAATATATTTTTTATAATCAATAGACACACAATTAAATATATATTTTATATACCAAAGCGTATCTTATTATTATTATTATTAATAATAACATTACATCTAATTATTATTTACAAATATATATTTTACCAAATTCAAAATCAGATTTTACCAACCGCTACAATTTTTTTACAAATATTTACCACATCCCGTTTTAAAAGCAAATCAGTTTCTTAATAGCAAATCTAAAATCAATTTTTTTAAGGCAAACTTTGCTTGGGGATTGAACCCACGCCCTCCCACTTGGACGGGGAGTGCATTAACACTAAACCATTCTAGTTAGCACAAAAAATCATTCTTTTTAAAAGTAAACATTTGAAAATCGGATCAAATAAGCTAAGCATTATGGAATGAAAATAATGAGAAAAGAACGTCAGGACATTAAATTTGAAATAGGTTAATTTTCTAGCATGCTATACATTCTTTAATTTTTAAAACTTCATATTTTTTTAACAACAAATTCAAAATCAGTAAAAAAAAAAGTAAAACTATATCAAACTGAGTCAACAACTTCGGATGAAAAATAATTAGAACAGAGTCGGTCCATAAAATTTGAGATAGGTGAATTTTCTAGCATGCTATAAATACCTAGATGTTAAATTGAAGACTCCATTAGAACTTCCCTTTATTATTGTTCGTCTGTTTCTGTTGACTAATCTCCTTGGAATTCAACAATGTGGGATAGGTCTTTTTAACTCATGTGTAAACACAGCTGCAATTGATGGGCAGTAGTATTAAGCCACGTCGTCTCAAAACGTCAATTGCTCCGTGTTTCATGTAAATGCTTGTTCATTGCGGATATGGTAAATAACATTCTAGCCATTATTTTGAGTATTCCAAGTGCGTAAAATTCAAGCCATTACAATCTAAAGATCTTGACTAAAAAAGAAATAAATTGATGTGAACTGTTTTCATAACGAAACCATCACAATCGTACTAATATGTCAAATGATCATATATATCTAGACAACGTCGGTATCCGCAGACCCACCACTACATTTGATATGATTCCCAGCAAAACTTTTGTCCTTTCTCTCTTCCTCCTCAGCTGTATCACAAATTCCTCCGCCACGTGTCTCAGGTAAAGAAACGACGAACAACCCACAGCACCCGATCACCACTCCGAAAACTGCAAACGCCACGAATCCCTCTCCGGCAGCGACGATCGGCGGCCCGAACACTCCGCCGAGCACCAGTGACTGCCTCACCAGCGACACCGCCGAGTTACGAATGGAGGTCGGGAAAAGCTCCGTCGTGAATATGAGCATGAGACCGAACGCCGAGCAGGCTCCGAAAAACGAGACCAGCTCTAACCCTAACTGCGCGGTCGTGAAAATGTTCTGTTGTTTGAGAACCGAGAGCGCGACGCTGGATATCCCGCTCAGAGACGTGAAGAACAAGAGAGAGGTCTTCCGGTCCACCTTATCGATGAGAGCTAGGGTTACGAGGGAAGCGGGGATCTCCGAGAGCGCGTTGAGAGCCACGCTAACGTAGAGGTTCGAGTCCAAGCTATCAAGAGCCAACGGCATCGCGTAGTATATAAACCCGACGCCGAACCCTACGCACGAGAGCGCCACGAGCCGCCGAAGAGCCCATCGCTTTCCCACCAAGATCCTGATCGCCGAGTATAGATCGACGCTCGAGATTTTATCATATGAACAAATAATCCTACTGGAATCCAGATAATCCACGGCCTCGCTATTAGTCGTGATCTTTCTTATCGCGGCAACGGCTTCGTCGCTCCTCCCCTGCACGAAGAGCCATCTCGGAGACTCGACGACGAAGAAGTAGACGAGCACCGCGTACACTATCGTCGGAACCGCGGTCCAAACGTAGAGACTTCTCCAGGAAGAGGATGTGAGGTAAGCGATGCCGGGGAGAGAGAGAAACCCTAGCGTGGAGAACACGAAACCAGCCACGCCCATGGCCCCACGCCAGCGCTTTCCAACGAGCTCAGTAGAGAGAACGAGGGCGGAGGTGCCGATGGTTGAGCGGGCGAGTCCGGCGGCGAGGCGGAGAAGCGAGTACGACCACACGCCGGAGGGCAACGCGGCGGTGAGTAGCGCCGAGAGTCCCATGGCGAGGCATGAGAAAGAAAGCATCTTTTTTCGGCCGAGAAACGAGTCTGCCAGCGTGGCGAGCATGATTCCGCCGATGAGGCACCCCGCGAAGAAGGCCGACGCCGGCATGCCAGCAAGGATCGGGTTCGCGCACTCGAGCCCGAAATCCGACACCGTCGAGGACTGTCGCGGCGCGTCCCACTCCCACGCGCCGGAAGCGAGGCCGCACAGATCAGGGGTTGATTGTGATGATGGGTTGCTTAGGAGGTGCCACGTGGGTGCAGCGTCGGAGAAGACTGTGACGAAGGTTTGCTGAGCGTCGAAGAACCAGGCCGCGGAGGCCAGGGTGGATTGGAAGAGCTGGCTCCATCCGAGATCGCCGACCAGAGTCTCTATGGTCGAGTCGAGGCTGTTAATATTATCTGCACCTTCGCCGGAGTAGTTTTTTATAAGTAGTTCATCATTCTTCGAGTCCTCGTGTGCCATATATATTATATATACGTTTGTGTTTTGTATGTGTATGCGGAGAAAGACCAAAAGATGGGTCTTTCTCTCTTCGATGTGTATTGTTTACACCGATATTCTGCTCTAAAGGCGATTCCTCGCAACTATCGTTTTATAGGAATTTGTTTACACAGAGATATAGAGCCGACATGCAAGCCTGTGAATACGTGTGTGCGTGGGTGGAATTGTTATCGCTTAGACAGGCTGTTATTAAATCATCACATGCATATAAACCAGCCAATCAGGACGGAGAAGAAGTCAGCAATGAATGCATATTTGTACAAATTATTAATACCTCCACGTTAAAAAATATGGGTGTGCAGGTCTGCTTACTGTACTGGAAATATCCAAGCTCAAGTACTTTTAATATCTGATTAAATTGTTGAGATTTGACTCAAAATGACCTAAAGTGAAAAGCCTTCGTTTTAAAAAGTTAAGGGCATGTACGAAATCCTACATTAAAAACTATAAAGTAACATAGATTAATATAATTATGAGTTACTTCTCGTCAATTGACGTCAATTCAGTTTGATATGAAAAATTCCATGTTTCACATTGATAAAAACAGTTAACATGTACACAGTTAATCAGAATGCCACCCGATAGATTGTTCTAATTTTATATATACATACATATAAGGGTTTGTATATATAATCTATATTAACTTAAATTTTTTACGTGTCTATGTGAGTGGCCTTATATGTATGTGTGTATATATATATGTACGCATATACTAATTTCGTCGAACCCTAGTAAGTAATTAGGTACTAGAAACCACCCTGAGCCAACTACCCAATCAAACACATAATCAGTGAAAAAATGATTGATATACTAGAATTACATCTCTATATCATGTCCAATTAGTGCACGCCAGATTACATTTCTTCTTCTTCAATAGATGAGATCTGATGCGATTTCTACGCAATAATAACGTGGGGGTTTGCCTTTGGTTACATCTCGCTTAAGTTCAAAATAATTTGTATATCTACGTATCAAAATATTTTGCACTGCGCGTAAAGCAGCTGCAATTAATAGTCAATCAGACATAAAACATTATTTTTAATATAAAGCGATCAATTATTGAATCAAAATTCAACTATCTATTGATTATACCAAATCAAAATTATTGGTACACAAATACCTGCTAACGGAGGGTGATTTGGCGTTTAGCTTATTATTATTATTATTATATATAAAGAGATGTGAATAATCGGGACGCTATTTTAGAAACCCAAAAGAAGTCAAATAAATATTGGAAATATTGGTGCGTACGTAGTGCGTACTGCTATGCCAATTATATTTGAATGGACACAACGTGCATAACGTGACGCCAAATGGGTTCAAGAAGTATCTCATCAATTAAAAAAGGGTTATTAGTTAGTATATTTGGTTTTTAAATTCACCAACATTTGACCACGCATCCTACAAAAATTGGTATATTTGTAAGCGGTTTTCCTCTGTCATATGTGATAATTTTTATTATATTCCGTATCACCGGTCACGCTTCTTAAAATAATTAGTCAACATTTGACAAAATTGGTGTTAATAATCACGCTCAAGTTAACAAATTTTTTTTGATCATTTTAGCCCGAATTTCACTTTCTACTAAACCATTGTCAAGTTAGTTAATATATTAAAAAAAAACCTACGCAATAATTGTGGGTGCAGTTACTGCACCCATTAAACATGTTCATCAATTATCACGCATTAAATTCAAATTTAATTAGCTGCTTCGTTTGAATTCATTTAAAAAATTTCAAAAAAATCCAAAAACTCTGCAAAAAAACCAAAAATTCTCTCAAAAAATTCCTAAAACCACCGTCGCATGGAAAATCGAAGTGTTGATTTTCTCCACTGTCACACAGCTCAATAAATTTTCCGACGTTGGCGTCTCTTCAAGGTTAAGGTAAGCTTTAGTTCATTTTTTAATTCTGGAAAACGAAAAAAGATTTAGAAAGTAAAAAAATTATTGAAAATCAATATCAACGAAAACGATAATTTTTCCCTTGACAATTTGACCAATAGTTTTTGATATGTTGAAAACAATGATTCGAATTTTGGTGTTTTTGGTTGGATATATTGATAAACAACAGTTGTTAAAATAAAATTTTACACATTTAATTTCGTATTATTTGTTCTTATTTTTGTTCTTTATTTAAATCTGTTTTGATTTGTTTCAGGTGTAAAACATTGTTAATCGATTGATAACCTTAAAATGATGTACTCCATCAACAATCTCGACTTGATTTACATTATTATTGTACTGTAAATAGTATGTAAATTTACAATAATCTACAGTTATTTACAATATATTTTCATCTTCATGAACTTAAAAAATGCCCATAAATTTTTCAAAATTCCCAAAAAATAAGAGCTTTGCATATACATAAATGGAAATGAAATTATGAAATAATTAAAGAGAGAGAGAAAGAGAGCACCAATAATTAATTTTCGGAATAATAAAATAAATAGAGTAATAAATTTATTTTTCAAATTATAGGATTTTAGACATGATATGAATTAAATTCATGACTTACCAAATTAAAACCGCCGGAATTGAATTAAAATTAACTTGCTAAATTAAATCAACTCACAAACCCGTGTAAAACTTAAAATTCATAATTCGAACACACTCAAAACTCAAAATTTGGCCAAAATGCATAGGTCACATAAGTACTTTGGCCATTAACGTGTAAAACGACTTTCAATTTACAATAATTTACAATATATTATTATCTTCGTGAGCTTGAAAAATTGCCTAAAAATTGTTCGAAATTCCCATAAAATGTGAGAGAGAGAGAGAGAGAGAGAGAGAGAGATTGAAAATAATGAATAAATAAATATTAAATTCGGAATTGAGTGAAGAAGCAGTAACTAATCAGGCGAAATATTATTAATAAAGAGATTAATAAAAATGATTTCACAAATTATAAGATCACCCAAAATTTTCGGAACTAAATAATTGACTTACCATTTTCAAACCAATGAAATCGAATAGAATTGACTTCCAAAAATAAATGAAATATTTAGGATAGTGTACAAATTAAATTCAAAATTCGAACTCAATAAAGTCAAATCTTGACCGAATATTAAAGGGCAAAAAAATTAGCATAGTTAATTAATGTGAAACGTAAACACTAAAATCATTTACACAAATTTAACGAAACGTTGAGCATATTAAAAATGAGGTAGTAACGTTGACACAAATCTTAGCTCGTATGAATCCTCGTCCCTCCCTCTAGCGTTACAAGTTGCTTGATTAAATAATGGGAAAGAGAGACTAAGTAATACAGTTCATTACGTTAGCGTCCAAACTACAATACGTATTTGTCATATTATAAAACATAAATTCAGGTTGCACTATTTCATTAATATTTAAAGCTATATAGTTAGAAAGTAATCATTTTAAGCATAAAATATTATGTTTTATAAAATTATATTTACATAACATTTTTGTCGCTCAATGTAGTTGTAGCAGTAATAAACACGAGAAAATAGCATACGCTTTTTTTTGTGCGACTTGTATTTTTATGATTTACGAAATATCACATGTGTCTTTCATTGAAATAATATATTTATACCCTTGAAACTTTTCTTTAATCCAATATGACCATTTTTATGGCAGTTGACTTTCTCCTAAAAAATATTCATTTTGTTGGCCCTTTTAATAAAATATTCAGAAGTTTAACTAAATGTAATTGAAAAATTATATGGTATTTCTAGAAACTATAAAAATAAACGTTCTAGCGCATATTTTAATGTTGTTATAATTTATAGAGAAGTGAACGGTTAAGAATAACCGTTCTATAGCATTTAACCAATGGTCAGATCACTCTATAACAAACATCACATTTATACATTAAGTAGGTGTCTCATTAATTTTGATCGATAGACCTCATAATGCAAGTTAGGTCTACATCATAATATAAATAATAACTCGTTATACCATTGTAATTATTATGTTTATACCTTAAAAAAGTTGTTATCCAACACGATTTCAGTTAAATTTCTCATAAAATATTATTCTCATGCAAATATGATTGTCTTATTGAATAAAATATTTTGAGAGATTTAACTAAGGGTTATTTAAAAGTAATAATAAAAAAAAGTTATACATTGTTTATAGAAATCATGGAGTATATATCGCTGCATTTCGATTAAACATATAGTATAGTTTTTTTCAATCATAACAATATATTAAATGTTGCTGTTAAAAGTAAATAACCTAAAGAAAGAAGAACTCTACTTGACAAAGACTACAATAGTTGATAGATGCATTGAAGAACCAACGTCATTCCTATGCATTAACTAGCTGTCCGATTAGTTGTGATCTCATAGTGCAAGTTGCGTCTAGATCATAAGAAATTCAATCAAATAAATGAGATTCGGGTCTTCAGCTCCCCACCTCACCTCATATCATGCTCATTTTCAATTTTCAATTTAATTTAAAAGATTGACAAGTCTGTACGCATACAATCATTATAATTTGATTCAGACCTTTCAAAATAATCTATAATAAAATATTATTAATAATAGGATGTTTCTGGGCCGTTCCCGAAATTGATTTTACGAAATAGATCATCATGAAATATTGACCCAATGTTCGTGATATTTATATGTCGTTTTGGACATGAATAACATATTTACGTTTACGTCCGTATTTGATAAAGAGAACAAACTATCTGTTTGAAATACTGCTTGATTTTTATCCAAATTAACGATCTCAATTCTTTTTGTGCAGACATTTAATATAAAATGTCTAATGGGCGGAAATTTACTAATTATTTTATCCTTGTATATATATCAACCGATTATTTCCCTTTTTTTTCGTCTAAATTCAGAGTAGATACGTCTTAAACCCTTTTTTTATGACTACCAATTGTTTGTATATATTTAGAAACGGACCCATATATATATGATGGATTGGCTGGCTTGTTGACTGTATCCCGCTGCGCATTTAAACCTTGCTTACCGGTATCGGACGTCCGGTCCGGTCCGGTCCGGTCCGGTAAGCCAGTAACCGGACCCCCTGGTCCGGTAAGGGTAACGGACCGGTCTGGTCCGGTCCGTTACCATACCATACCGGACCGGTCCGTCCGGTATGGTCCATTAACGATTTTTTAAATTTTTTTTTTAAAACTGAGCCGTTGGATGTAAAATCACCCTCCCAACGGCTATTTTCACTATTTTCCCTATTTTTTTTTATTTTTTTTAACCCCCAATTCCGAATTCTATATAAACCACCCTCCCCATTCACATTTTTCACACCAATTCTCTCAACTTCTCTCAACTTCTCTCAATCTCTCAACTTCTCTCAATCTCTCAAAATTATATCAACATTTCTCAAGCTCGGTTTTTAGTTTTCAAGCTCGGTTTTTACTTTTCAAGCTCGGTTTTTAGTTTTCAAGCTCGGTTTTTATTTCTCAAGCTCGGTTTTTAGTTCTCAAGCACGGTTTTATTTTTCAAGGTCGGTTTTATTTTTCAACGTCGGTTTTATTTGTCAAGGTCGAATTTATTTACAACTTCGCTTTTATTCTATTTCTTCTTTACAGTTTTTAAATTCAAACTTCTCCTTCTTTTTAAAAATCAATTTTTTCATATGGCTTCTTCATCCCAAAACCGAGGCCGAGGTCGGAGGGGAAGAAGTTCACAAGAACCACAAGTTCACCAATTTGAAAGAAATTGGTTGAATTACTCCCAAGAAAATGAAGATACGGTTTACTCATTCGACCCAAATTACGTTCCCCCAAATGTTAGAGATTTTCTTGGTACCCAAATTCCAAACACTCAACCACCCTTTCAACCCGAAATGAATCCCGAAGAGGCTTATCAAGCACAACTTCCACAACCCGACGGCTACCAAGTGTACCAAGAGTTTTCTCAACGCTTGGAACAACAAGAAGATGAAGGCGGTGACGAAACCGAAGAGCCGGACGAGGAAGTGGAGGAAGCGGAGGAGGTCCGAAATACCATCCCCCGACCCCGCCAACGTGAACAACGGGAAGCGACGCAACAACGACAACAACAACGATCCCGCCAACACCAACAACGACAAGACGACCGTCAACAACAACCACAACGACACGATGTTCCCCTCGCCGAACCACGACTACACAAAAGGAAGCACCGTTCGGCGATGTGGAACTTTTTCACGGAGGTGAACTACAACGGCGAACGACACGGACAATGCAACGCTTGCGGGAAGCTCGTTAGCGCTCACAATCAACGGTGCGGGACGTCTCTACTAACGAAGCACCAAAAGAGTTGCCCGGGAAGTCAAACCGCCGGTTCTTCAAACGTTGTAAGTCACGTAGATCCCGAAGCTTTTAGAACTAGTTTAGTAGAATATTTTGTTTCTACCGACCAATCGTTTAGTCATATAGAATCAATGGGTTTTGTTCGCTTTTTAAGTTATTTAATTCCCGGTGTTCAAATAATATCTAGGAAGGCTCTACGTTCTGATATTTTGAAATGGTTTTTAAAAGAAAAAGAACAACTAAAAAATGAAATTGCTTCTGGAAAATTTAGCGTAGCATTAACTTCCGATATTTGGTCCGGTCAAGCTAAAACTGATTACATGTCCGTAGTAGTGCATAACATAGACGATGATTGGAATTTAAACAAACGTATAATTGCATTTCCTAGGATAGAAGGAAATCACACTAGCCAAAACATTTTAGATATAATGATGAGTGTTATAGAAGAATCGGGTTTAAAGAATAGAATAATTTCTATAACTTTAGATAACGCAACTAGTAACAGCGCTCTGATTAGGGAACTAAAAACACGTTTAGAAGATGAAACACTTTTACATCAACGTTGTGCGACACACATAATCAACCTAATAGTACAAGCAGGAGCCGCTAACTACGAACATGTAATCCATAAAATAAGATGTTTTATTAGTTGGATAAACAGTTCAACCGCTAGGGTCGATGAACTTAAAAAAAGATTTAGACATAACTTATTAGAGGAACGAACATTTCATTTAGATAACAAGATTAGGTGGAACTCAACCTATCTAATGTTGAACAACTTTTTATCACCCCGTTATGTAGACGTAGCTGTAGCTTTTATAAACAACGAACTCGGGGAAGGTTCTTTAACCCCTTCTGATATTAGCATGGCTGAATCATTTGTGTCTTTTCTTGATATTTTTTATAAAGAAACTTGTTACCTTTCCCCTTGTTATTCACCGACTTCTCAATTAGGAATTTATACTATGACTGCTTTAGCTACACATTTTGAAAAATACCGGGAAGATCCCATTTTTAGCACTTGTATTCAAGACATGGAAACTAAATTTCTTAAGTATTGGGGCGCTGGGAAGGTTCCATTACTCTTTGGTTTTGGAGCCATTCTAGATGTTCGAACTAAAATTGGTGGACTTAAAAAGTTTTTCAAATTTCTTAGATTACGGTTTTCCGGTACGCAAGATTACGTCTCACTTGATCTACCAAGGATCGTAGATGCTTTTTATTCTCTTTTCAGGGTGTACGAGGCGAAACTTCTTCCGCATTACCGAACTACCCAAAGTCAACAGTCGCAATATGCAAGGAGGCACCAATACGCGAACGTCTTCACCAACGCTCCCGCGTATAGTCCTTCTCCTCAACAAGAAGCTGGAGACAGCACCCCACGAGGAAGTCAAGACCACCCCCGTACTCATCTCGAGATCATGGAGTACGACTGCAACGACTGGGTGAGGAATGATGACGAGCGCCTGGACTTGCTACACTGGTGGCGGCAAAACTGTAGACGGTTTCCAATCTTGTCCACAATGGCTCAAGATATATTAACGATCCTAGTCTCTACAGTTTCTTCCGAGGCGGCGTTCAGCAGTGCGGGACGTATTATAGACGATCGAAGATGTAGTCTCAAACCAGAGATGGTTGAAGCACTAATTTGTGGAAAAGATTGGCTTCTCCACAAGAATCGAGCTCAAGAAACATTCCACTGCTTGACATTTTAGACGATTTTGATTTTAGTACACTTCACATGAACGATTAGTTATTTTTATTTGCAATACACTAAAGGGATTCCCGACTCTTGTTCGGGAAACATTTTTCAAATTTAATACAATAAAGATACTCTTTTTCCTCGTCGTCGCACCTTTCCAGGGGTCGATGAGGTTTTTAAGGAGGCCGTTTAAAAATTTTCCCAGAGTTTATATTTTTTTTAATTCAATTTAGAGTATTAACAATTAACTCCTTCAAAAACAAATTCTAACAATTACATCCATCCAAAAACCCCTTTCTATTTACTTTAATTTTTTTTTTTTTTTTTTTTAATACCGGACCGGACCGGAATGTCCGGTCCGTTACCTTAACGGACCGAACCAGGTCCGGTTATTTAAACCGGACCTTAGCAGACTACCGGACCGGACCGGCCCGTCCGGTCCGGTAGGCCAGGTTTATGCGCATTTAAGACCGAACTCCATAATTTTTCCCATATTTTAGTAAACCAACAAGGCGGGAAATCAATTGCATTAAAGAGAAATAATGCAGAACAAATTGTGCTTAGAGCTTTTTTTTAAGAGTTCTCTCACACTCAAACATTTTTTTAATAATCCACCATAATATGGGCTTAGAGCATAGGAATTATGAATTAATTATTGTCTGTCTGAAGCCTGAACTTCCACGTAGATGCCAAAACGACCAACAGACTGATCAGAGAAGTTAAGGAGTTTTAAATTTTTTTTTATCAGTGTCTTCATCTATCTTCAATTTTATATTTGTTTCTTGGATACTAGTCATACTACATACCGATGCCTTTTAAAGTATTACGACCCTAATAAATTCCACATTTCTGCACACTACTACTCAATACAATAATAAGTACGTACAGATATACATCGTAATCTATTCGTGTAAAACTTGGACCGTACTTTTCAATGACATTATGTAACAGTAAGAATCACGTAGGTGTTAGATAGATCGAGTATGTCATAAATAATAAGAAATTGTAGCAGAACAATGAGACTTCGACATGCCTATTTATTTTCTAATAATAACTTTGTATTTTAAACTTATAGAATAATTTTAATTTCACCACTTTCATATTCGTATTCATATGATTTTAGTACTTTGGTACTCGATTAGAGTTGTCATAACATTATCCTTTTATTTTATCGTCGTTCTTTTGGATTGGATGCAAAAGAAAATAAAATAAAATCTTATGATACGAATGCCCTTGAGAAACAAATTGTTCTCGTATATATGTTATACTGAATTATTTTATCTATGTATACTATTAATAGAAATAAAATAATTATAATTTGCAGGCCTGATTATTTGTATGCCGAAAGATACATAGTGATTCTGTGTAAAGCATGATTTTGTCGTTTGCCTATCGAAATCTTATGTTGCAAAAATTATCTATTTTTATTATATTATACATCCTAAAGCCAGGCCTGATGGATAAGACTTTTAGGTCATCTTTATGCTTACGCATAAATTATTTTATGCAATAGTATATATCTTTTCCTATTATATAATATATATAGAAAGATATTCGTTACGTTTGACTCTTGCCTTATTCAAGTTTGTCTTAATTTTTATAATTTAAATCATATTTCGTTGTTTGGTAAAATTCATTAAAAATTGATTTTGAATATATTAATTAAAAAAAATGAAATCTATTTTGTACGTAATTCGCTTTTGATTCATATATTCTAGATTCTATCTCTTAAGTCATTTTTCGCTTACACTACATTTATCAAATAATTATTTGAAATCGGCATACTTCATAAATTATTTCTTACATCTATAGACATCAATTGAATATATTACCTTATTATTATTCGTATTTTATTTAATAATTAATACGTGTAAATAATTTTTTCAAATACTAAATCGTTTTTACTAACTAAAATTATTTCATAACAACCAAAGATTAAAAATGGCCGGCGAATTCTGGCGAAATTCCACCAGAATTCGTTATTTCGAACTTCACTGAACAAAAATAGCTTATATGGTCGTTTCGTCGATCTTTGGTCGGCAAAAGTTGTCGTTTTCTCGTGGGAATTTGAAAATTTCGTTTCCGGTTTGTATTTTAATACAATTTAATGACAAAAATTAACAAACAAATCATACAGTTTAAATAGCACTAGCACTTTCCTCCCATGGTTTTCAATGTATTTTTAAAAAAAAAACTTAATATTTATATAATGTACTTTTTTTTATAATTAATTTCTTATAATACTAAAAAATATTTTAAAAATATAAATTTAACTAAACCTTTAAGTCTAATTTTAACATATTATTTAAATTATTTTGTATTTTTTGTTTAAAACTTAATATTTATATAATAGGTTTTCTCATATAATTATTTTTTATAATACTGAACAAATGGCTTTAAAATGTAACTTTAATTAAAAACTTTTAAGTCTTAAAATATCTTATTATTTTTTTATTTTAGAATTTTGAACTTATTAATTTATATATATGAACTTTATATTTAAACTTTACAAATAGTTAATAATATTTATTTTAAACTAAAACTTAGTATTCATAATGTTGAACTCCTATATAATATTGAACACATTATAATTTATCCTTTGAATTCTCATTCGGCAAACGGTATTATTGAATTCTCATTCTCATTTATCGGCAATCATCATTTCAATCCTTCATAATAACTTACTACATACTCGTCTATTGTTTTAAACAACATATTTAAACAAGAGGTTTAAAATAATATTTTTGTGTAAATTTACGCGAATATTTATAAACATATCAATAACTTGTGTTTAATCGAAATATGATGTTTACAATTTCCAAAAAAATATAATATCTATACATGACTTGACTTGGTTATACAGTACGAAAGGTGTGAAACAAAACCCACCCATCGTACCGAATGTATGTTATGCAAAAGGAAAATTTTCGTGTACTCGAAAAAATTAAAATTACGGGCAATTTTGAACTACACGAAATGTGGTCGGGGTCATGTGAAAGAATTGGGGTAAATATTTTGTAAGAGAGAGAAAAAATAGATTTTATAGTTTTTTTTGCTCAATTTATGCCATTGATTTTGCTATCGAGGTTTAAATATTTTACCTTTATTTACACGGCTCCGTTGATTTTTCTATTAAATTACACTCAATTTCAATTACAAAATAATACTATCAAATAATTTTTTAAATTTTTTTTCTATTAAATTACTTGAAATAATGCCATATATGTGTTTTGTTACAATTTTTATTTAAAAGTCATAGTGCAATGTGTTTTTTGCTTTACTATTTTACAAAAAGAAAGTAAAACTAACAACGATGTCAGAAATTTTATTTTTTAAGTTTGATTTTGTAGGAACGAACTATAAAAGATATCATTATGTCATTTTTATCTCAAATTATACTTTTACTCACTTTCGACAAAAATATCCATAACTCATTTTTCTGATGATATTTCGATTTTTAAATTTTTGTGATGGATAGCAATGGATTCCCATAATTTTTTAATGAAAAATTTAAAAAAAGATTATGATGGATTGCGATGAATTTCGATGGATTTCAATAATTTTCGATAAAAAATTTAATTTTTTTTATTTTCCGGCGAATCGGACCACATTTTGATAGATTGCGATAAATTTAGATGAACTAATATTTTATTTTCACTTTAAAAGTACTTTTTTATTCGAAAATAAGTTAAAAATATACTTTGAAATAAAATTGACATAATAAATATAACAAAATTCTGATATTTCTTACAAAACAATATCCATGATATCAAGATCTCTAAACGCTATGCTTTAACATTCCAAGTTTATATAGGTATATTTAACTTTCCAAAACGAGTTCTTTTGATATTTGCTCGTTAAAAAGTAATCTATATATGTGCATATATAGAATAAGTTGATAATATCGTCGACGGATATATTTACAAAAACAATAATACGTGTGTATATATATTTTATTTCAAAGGAAAAGTTTAAAGCTACAAATGAAAGTTAAAGTTACTATAGTAAAACATAGAAATTGTCATTTGTACAGGAAAGTAAATTGAGGTTCAATTACACTTATATTTTTTTTTCAAAAATTGATTTAAATAGGAGTTCGGGACAAAAAATAATAAAAATGCTTTAATATACATTTAAATGATAATATAAGTTAATATATACTCTCTTTATCCCTTCTCGTGCTTTTTTCGAATCCCAAATCTATCACATTTTTCATGTACGAATGTGCTCATAATATTCATCACCTTTCTCATCTCCACCAGCTCTGGTCATCTTTCTCGCTTCCGGAACAAACTAGACAACTATCTCTGTTTACCGGAAAAAGCTCAAAACTATAAACTTTAAATACTAAATTTGAATATTATCACTCATATCTTCCTCATTTTGCCAACTAGAAACTTTTTTATTTTTCCGTCCACCTCAGTTCTCTGTATCTCTTAGTTTTTGTATTTTTTGTATTTTTCAACTTCCCAAAAAAACTTAGGTTGTCACGAACATTTGAATTTTTTGTGACAACCTTATAACAAAATTTATTTATATTTTTGTGACAACGACGACATTTAGTTGGTTTTGGACAAATTTTAATAAATTTTTCTTTATCTTTATTAAGAATTTTGTGATAATTTCGCCAAGAAATTCGTATTTTTTTAGTCACAAAAACAATTAATTTCGTGACAACGTAGTGTTGTGAACGTCTCTTCAATTTTTTTATGAACATAAGAACCAATACTCACGGCTAACAACGTTTGCATTATCACGTAGAGGTGATGAGTCTTCAACCCTGTCACATTTCCATCCAGAGTGACATTTTTTTAAATTTAATGCGAGACCATCGGAAAACTTAGTTGACTTGAGAAATTCACTAAATATTTTTCTCTACGTGGGTGTCTGAATGTATGAAGTGTGTGGCTTGAACCACCTATTTTCACGCTTCTCCAACTATAAACTAGACTTAATTTTCAAGTCTTTTAAATCTTGTTTCACTTTCTCGGTGTCTTTATATTTGTCGTCAATGCTGAGCAATATTCCGAGTAAGTTTTCACACAATTATTTTTTATATACATCACATCCAGGTTGTGCCTCAACGTAAAATTGGATCAATATGGTAAATCGTAAAAGATACTTTTATTGGTCCAATTCAGTTCGTTATGTGTCCGCTTTCGTTGCGAGCTTAGAGAGTATTGGCCCAGAATCAAGTTAAGAAGATTATTAAGCTGCTCGATAGGAAAGTCCGGATACTTTTCTTGTAAGTTCTTCCACTCATTCCTATCAGCAAGATGACGTAGAAAACCTTCTTCAACTACGAATTCTTTCTCATGCCACTTCATTTTTACAGATGTGTGTCGCGAAGAGTACAACCTCTTGAGACGGTCTTTCACGGAAAAATGCTGTAAAACTTTACGTGGTAATTTTTTTTCAACAAGCCATCTACTTTCACTGCACACCGGACAAAACTCTGCGACTTACAAATCCTTCCAAGATATGACACAATTGTTCGAGTACACATCAATCATCTCGCACCCATGTTAAATCGTCTCATCTTTCCTTTTGCGCTGTAATGCGTCTCTGGAATTCTATTCTCGACATGATGAAACTTTTTCAGAAGTTGCAAAATTTCTATGAATGACTAGTTCGTCTAATGGTTTGTCAATTTAATGTGCATTAACTGAACCAAGAAAGACAATGAAGAAAATTTACAATCGGGATACAACTATGCTTTCAATTCGGCAAATAGATCTTTATTGTGCTATTCGTTGGCTACATCCTATGCGGTTGGATCGTTAAAATCATCATGATGATTATTCATGATATCTTCGACTGCGTCGTGTATTCCATCAACAGTTTGGTCTTTTGAATCATCCTAAATTTTTTTGGTGCATGAGTTCTTTCGTAATGTGACTTGCTGTGATGATATAACCAAGTGTAATACGACGTAATGTGACTCGCTTTGATTAACACGTATCTTCGTACTGAAGTTTTTTTTATTTACGCTTTTGTTCCGTAAATTTCCTAGGTTTTTCCCCGTGTATTTTGGACATCGTGGAGTTTGTAATTCGTGGGCCTTAAATTTTTTTTATATCGTGTTTAATTTTTTTTAGGTAATGTTTTTGTCATTCGTATCTGTTAACGATTTTATGTTGTTGAATCATGTTCTTTCATGTTCGTTTATGGTAAAATGTTTTTTTTTATAGTAAATAATCTTCAATAAATGTTTCTTCATCACCTCTTATTTATGTTTATTTCAGTATACGCAATCATTTTTTCCGGTTAAAATTTGGATTTAGGGTTCTTACATATAAGTTTTCGTTAATGGCTTGATAAAATTTTTAGGGTTTTGAGATCCGGGTTAAATCGATGTTGTTTTATTAAATTTTTAGAGTATTCAATAATTTATAGGTTTCGTATTAATTGTTCCGAAGAAATGATGTTTGTATATTTTGATGATTTTTTTTGAAACGTATTCAGTTTTTAAAATTTTGAGTTCTGTAAATTAATACGCGATTAAAAAATTTGAGTTATATATTTTAATTTTTAATGAAAGATTTAGAAAAAATAATCAACAATTAATGATTTCCATTTATAAAAACAAAAAGATAATGTTCGAGAATATATTTTTTTCGACAATAAAAATAGAAATAACCATAATTATTACTTGATATTAAATGAGTCAATAGTCAACTCATTATTGTAGGAACTAATGTCAAATAATATATAACCGGCACGTTTTGAGGTAAAATTTAAAAATTAAAAATTTGGCCAAAAATTCTAAACCAAATTATTTAAAATTCAAAAAAATTGGTCATAAATTACAAAGGAATTAAAGTAAAATTAAAACGTAAATTAAAGTGGCACATGTGCACCAGGGCCATTTATAATAGTTTTACAAAATGTTAGACAAAACTAAAATACGTTTGCAAAACAGAGCCAATTCACCGATTTTTTGTAATAATATTATATGACTAGATATCTTAATATGTTAGTCTACATGGTTCTAGAGGCACATATAAGTACATGATAATTTTTTAAATATAACAAAACATTGTTGACGAATCTTGACCACGTCCATAAACTCCAACCAAGTTGATCCCCTAAGAATTGACGAAAGTAATAAAACATTTGAGACAAATTTGTCATGAAATTTACTGTTTTTGTGACTAAATTTCTGACAAAATTGTGACAAAATTCGTAATTATTTGACAATATTTTTTGTCACGAAACTCAATTTATCGTGACTAAGTTTTCATGAAATCAAGAATTTTGTGACAACATTCTTACAGAAGTTGATAAAGTCGATGATGACATTTTGTGGGCTCAAGAAAATTGAAATTTTAGATGAAGAATATGATGTCTCGTTGGAGAAGAGTAATTTTGGTGAATAAAATGATGTCTGATAAAGAAGATAGAGCACTACCACAAATATCGACTCCCACTACATATCTCCTACCGTTGGACGTTATCCCACTGTGGAAGAAATATACTCCCACATCGGGCCGATTTTCCCGCTCTGGGAGTTTACCCCGCCAATGAGACGGTTCACCCGCTATGAGAGTTGTCTACTATGTTTTATTTCGAAATAGAGATAATTAATTAAATAAGTTAATAAATCAAATTTGTTTTTTAATTGTAAAGTTAAAATAGTAATTTTATTTGTAACAAGTGAGGATAAACATGAGACGAAAAATTCATCTTTCCTATCTAGCTTCTAGATAAATCGTTTTTTGAAAAAAAAAAACATAAGCGGAGAAAATCAAGAATTTACACTATAATATCCCCAAAACCTACACATAGAAACTTTTAGTTTTATTGTTGAAATGTTAAAAGAAACTACCAAAACACTTTAATATGATTCTGATTTTTTAAAACTCTAATATTATTCTTAATAAACAAAACGAAAACGTCACTACCAACGGTGCCCATAATGAAGACCTTGTCATTAATTTTTAACACGGGCCTTGGACCCCTAACGTTCTAATTTTTTCTTTTTAGTAAATCATACTAATAATTTTTACATAAAATAACATACGCTCGTTTATAAGTTTAACAGCTCTTATATAATTATATTTTGTAATTAAAATAATATATTTTTGTATATAGTTTAAGAATCGATTTGTAAAATGTACTACAAACTTGTTTTATATTTAATTATTAATTCTTTTACTATTTAAGATAGATTTTAGCCTTATATATTTACTCAAAATTTTTA
This sequence comes from Urtica urens, assembly GCA_958296335.1. NCBI lineage: Eukaryota > Viridiplantae > Streptophyta > Magnoliopsida > Rosales > Urticaceae > Urtica > Urtica urens. The sequence continues at coordinate 18,661,076 of OY282522.1, read as the reverse complement.
TTTTCAACTTTTCTTATGTTTAGTCTCTCGGCCTTATATATTTTGCTATTATTTCACCCCAATAGCGGAGTTTATAATTTGTGAAGTCATAAATTTCGTGTTTGGATCAGTGGTGTTGGATCCTAGCTAGCTGGCAAAATAAATTAGTAAAAGAAATTCAATAAAGAAGGACATCTTCATGGACCATAAAGTGCAACTATCTATTGGCGGATATAACGGTCATTCACTTGCACACATGAAACTGAATCAAAGCAACATAAAATATTATGTGGCGTATTAAGCGTGATTCAATCTAATTACAAGAGATGATCAGATATGTGGAGAATTGATCGAAATCACGCATAATAATAAATCTCATCTAGGGTTTTACTTTTATGTTCTCGTTTCCTTGTTTATTTTTCACGTGACCAACAATTTGAATGTTGTATCCTTATACAACTCTAAGAGGTGTTGTTACATATGGAAAACTTCATCAACTATATAGTAAAACAACTTACAATCTTGTATCATCATAGAAGTGTAAGAGACTTTTGTTACACTTGTTGATAGTATTGATCTTTAAGAGAAGATCAAGTAGATACAAATAGGTATTCTCATGTCGGAGAAGAGTTTAGGTGCATAATTCATACCAAGGAAGAGTATCGGGCTTAAGGGGAGTTTAGGCACCACATCATAGAGGAGTCAAACATTGGTATTTGCAAAATGGTTTTTCAAACTTAATATTCATTTCCTTGACGTTTGATAGTTGGTTGCTTTTTACTCTAACATAAACGTCCCCTTGAGTAGTTTTATTAATACCGAACGTAGTTATCAACTATCTGTGTTATATTCGTTTATGTTTTCATGAGTTGTTTGATTAATTTAATTGTTGTTAATACTGATAAAATCAATCAGTTTGTGCAACTAATTGTTCTAACATATAGTACAATAGTCATATAAACACAGCTTAAATAATTTCAGGTGAAAGTTCTTAACAGTCGGGTTAGGTATTGTCCCCTCAATAAAGTTGTCAATACATACAATTATGTTCATACATTTCATTTGATTTGGGCCAAGAAAAATGGAAGTTCATAACAAAGTCGACGAGTGAGCCAAGTTAAAGCAAATAACTATTTAATTAGCCAACGAGAAAAAAAAACATGAGATACGAGGGGGTGAGTTAGAGAAAAAACGATCATATATTGTCATTTTCATTATCCCATTTGAAAAAAAGAATTTTCATGTAAATAGCACATAATGCAATTGAAGTACGTTAATTTTACTACGTTTATTTGCATAATATTCTTTATCTGTTAGTCTTTGAATCCGAGTGTCCACGACATGATCTCAATGCCCATTTTAAGATAATGAATCGATTTGGTCTCAACTTCAATAGCCACCCTTATCCAGAGACATAAAAAAACGAGATGGTTGTATATCGACGAAATCGATACTCAAGTTATCGCTTCAGAGTTCAGACCCGCATGGAACTCAGAAGACGAGGTCCTCATTGTCAGTGTGTACGTCGACGACCTGGTCGTGACTAGATTCAGTGTACACGAGGAACTCAGAAGACGACGTTAATGGATTTAAGGAGAAAATGATGAAAGAGTTTGTGATGAGCGATCTCGGACTACTCTCATACTACCTCGGCATCGAGGTCGAACCGAAGAAGGAATGTGTCACGCTGAAGTAGACAGCTTACGCGAAAAAAATCATGAAGCAGTTCAAGATGACGGATTGCAACCCGAGCAAGTATCCAATGGAACCCAAGTTAAAGCTTGAGAAGGATGCTGAAGGAACACCAGTGGATCCCACAGAGTACACACGTGTTGTCGGGTGTCTTAGGTACCTAACCTATACCGACCTGATATCTCATATGCAGTTGGCATAGTTAGTCGTCACATGGAGAAACCTACTAGCCTACACCAGTAGGCTGTGAAGCACGTCCTTCGTTACGTAAAAGGAACAACGAGCTATGGGATCCAATACGGAAGAGGAAGTGGAGTTGAAGAACTAGTCGATTTTACTGAGAGTGACCTAGCCGGTGACATTGATGACAGAAAAAGTACCGGATGGATGACGTTTTATCTCAGCGGGAGTTTGATCACCTGGCTGTCTCAGAAGCAAAGAACTGTGACTGTATCCTCCTGCGATGCCGAGTTCATGACAGCAACCACATCGGCGTGTCAAGCGTTGTGGCTAAGAAGTTTGTTGAGCGAGATAACCAGAAGCGAGGAGAAGCCAGTGATCCTCTACGTGGAGAATAAATCCACGATCGCACTGATGAAAAATCCAATGTTTCATGGACGTAGCAAGCACATTCACACTCGCTTTCACTTTATTCACGAGTGCGTGTAAAAGCGAGAGATTATCGTGGGCTTTGCCAACATTAGAGAGCAACGATGTGACATTCTCACAAAGCCACCCTTATCCAGAGACATAAAAATAGGAGATGGTCGTATATCGAGGAAATGGATACTCAAGTCATCGCTTCAGAGTTCAGACCCGCATTGTTGTAAAGGTTCTCCCTGTCATACTCACGAAGAAGGATTTGTCTCAGTTTAAGTCATTACCGCGATAGCATGATGAATCCAACATTACTACGTTATAAATAGAGACGTCCTTATGTTTAGTTTTTAATTAAACTTTCTATTTGTTAGAATGTCTTTATGGGTTGATTACATGCATGCTCAAGTTGTATCTTTCTTGTAACATGTTGTATTGTTTTTATTAGAAGTGGTAGCTTTCTAGAATTGTTATATTTTCTTTTGTTTTCCGTTTCTCTCTCCTTTCTTTTTTTTTTCTTTAAAATAGACTTTAATTTTAATTATATTTTAATGTTTTCATAAAATAACTTTTTTTGATATCACCAAAATTCATAATATAATTTTTGCAAATTTATAGACACTCACTTATGTATATTTTTTACATACCAAAAAATATCTCATTATTATTATTAATTATATTATATATATAATAATAATTTACAAATATAAATATACATTTTACAAAAAAAATTATATGTTTTTTAAAATAACTTTCTTTCGAATAACATATCATAAATCACTTTTTAAAAGTAAAGCTATGCCAAATTGAGTTTTTGTGTATCATTAGCGTTTTTAGATGTGTTTTGATATCAACAAGCAAATAGATAATGTGTATAAAATGACACAATTTAATTAAGTTGACAGTATTTATTAACAAAAATATTTTTGCATTGAGTTCGACATAAGTAAATAACATATATAACATAGCATCCATAAAATGCCATTAAAATAAATTTACAATACTAATTATGTCATTTGAAAAATCTCTTGAAAGTAAATTGTATTTTCTCATTCAATGGCAAGTAAAGGATGTTTGTGAAATCTTTTCCACGACACTATTTACATGTCATTGCAATGTCTTTATTCTTCTTTTAACGTATTGTAGTGTTCTTGTACATCATTATTATTTATTATTATTATGGTGGCAAAACGTATTTGTAATGGTGTCGGGTTAGGCCTATAATTTATTTTCTTTAGGCTCACCTGCCTGACCCCAAAATTTAATACTTTCTGTTGGGCCTGAACCCGAATCTAAAGTTTCAGAAGAGAAAAACAAAGCTGCCTAATACTTTGATTTCATTTCCACATGCAACTTCTACTTAAACCCTAAAGCTGGTAGAAATGATAAAGCTAAAAATTAAAATTTGAGCTAGTTAGGATATGATTTATTAAATAAACTATAAAAGTTGGATTATAATGCCCCTATACTTATTCATAATTAAGATGTTTAATTGCGTATACTTAGTGCTTTCAGTTGGGCTGGGCTGGCCTAATCCCAATCTCCCTCAACGTGTACAAGCCTGATGGCGCACATCTTTTAAGGCCGCAATTCAGCCTGGGAACGGAAGAGTTCATTCCGCACCCACGTGGCAGAATATTTTCGCGGAAGTCTGACACACGGCAGACGGCAAGGAGTGGAAGACTGACACACACGGAAGGAAGGAAGACACACCAAAGAAAGATTTCGTTGAGAGAAGAAGAAAAAGGAGGTTGATGTGGTAGAATATGAAGTTTTGAAATTATTACAGATTTTAAATCCAATTGATGAAATAATTTGTCCGTTATTATACTTTAACCCCATCCGAATTCTTATATATAGATATAAGCCATTCTCATAACAAATTTCAATACACATCCATATTTGTCTCTATAATTTTCAACATTTTTCCTTATCATCTCTCTACAAATTCTCTTAAAAGTTCAACAATTTCATTATGTCTCGGAAATCATCTAACCGAAAAAATTCTCATAAATTTTCTTGTTATGTAAACTTCTAATGTTTCAATCTTAAAATTCTGTAATAAATTTTCACTTATCAATATCGATTACATCTCATAATATTACTTTAATTTCAAGTTTTTTACATCTAACTCCTTCAAATATATCATTTAATCTATTTTTTCTTTATTTTTAAAAATCTACACGGACGAACGAAGGGAAAGATTTCCGGCGGAAATTCCTCTTCCGTCCGGCGACGGATTCCGCACGCACAATAGGCGAAAGGAATAATTTCGCGGAAGAGAAATTTTCGCATGCACGGAATAAATTCCTTTCTTTGAAATTTCCGCACGCACGGAATAAATTCCTTCATTCCTTCTTTCCAATATCCCAGGCTGAGCGGCACTAGATTAGAAAAAGAAACAACGAACTTGTTAATTTCCCTCGACGAATGATGGCACATGGTAACAAACAGAATTTACAAGACCATTATATATTATATTCAAAACACTAGATAACTTATATGTAGACTTCCAAGTGCAGGTCTTTATTTGTTTAGCCAAGCTTTTCCAACTGCAGATGCATAACTATCAACAATTAAAAACCTAAACTAAAGAGTAAAAACGACTTTACAGCTTTTGAATAATAAATTGGGAAAAATTAAATTAAAAAAGAGTAATAATTAGTAAAAAAAATAGTAAATTTCACAATTCCTCTTAAAATTAATCTCTAAAAAATTTAAATAAAACTCACGCGTCTAGAGAGAAGCACCAGAATTGACGATACCTGCAAGTCTTGATAACGTTAAATATCCTAATGTCGGAAATAATAAACGTGGCCATTGGAAAGAGAGCTTAAGAAAATTCTCTTCCCTTCTCCTCTTCTTTTGAAAGAGAAATTTCTTTTCTTTTTAATTTTAAATTGGGGAAGATAATTTTCTCCTTAATCAAGAAGAGAAGAGAAGACTAAAATAATTTCATTTTCCTTTATTCTCTACCCACAATTTAAAAGCTATTTTTTTAAAAATCTGGTCATTGAATTTATGACCATTAAAGATCCAAAGGCCTCAATTTTTTGTTTGTTAGAGCTAAAATGTTATCGTTATTTTATCCAGAATAATTACAAAAAAATTGACTTTTACCCATTTTTTCCTTGTAAATACCTCTTTATTTTTTACTTTTTTTCTACAACCTCTCAAACTCTCTAATTCTCTCTTACCTTCTTTCAAAGGTAAGAGACACGTCGCAAAATTAAAATCATTGATTTTGACATTCGATTATCTAACATAAACATTTGATGAATTTATAAGTTTGGGCCGTATACCATAGTTACGATTTACGATATATGTCTTTTCATTCCGTCGAAAATCAATTTTACGGTATACACGCTTATGACCTCACCCTTTATTTTCTGCGGTAATGATTCCTCTGATATTACGACCATTTGACCAATCAAATAATTGTCAACAAAGTTGTTTTTTTAATCCAAAGAATTTCTTTATTTTATGCATAGATCATCAATTTCACGTAAAATAAAAAAGTGTAAAGTTGAAATACATAGAATATTTTTTGAACCAAACAAATAAATAAAAATATCAAATCCATTTTTTGAGTGTTCCCCGTTTTAAAACCCCGTATATTTATTTGTCGTGAATTATTGGGTTTAGAAATTACTTTTGGGGATTTTTTTTAATCCTTTTAATCAAAATGATAGCCCAAATAATGAGTGTAAATAGCAGGTACGATTACGCTTAATCGTAACGAGCGTCTAGTATATGAGGAAATTTATACTTCTTTTCACATACGGCAATACAAAATTCGAAATCATGTGACAAGCCGACAAGCAGTAGTGGAGAATTTTGCGCAATGAGTGAAAGCTTGACAGAGCAATGTCGTGTGGAGGTAGAAGGCCTACGAGATCCTTCCTTGCTTCAAACGGAAGAAACATAGATAGTTTTTTTTTTGTTTCTATTTAAAATTTACAATAAAATACACTTTTTAAGAATGATATATTGAGTCTTATATGAGTTTTGTAAGGTTATTTATCATCACAAATAAAAAGAAAAGAGGGGGAGGGGGAGAAATATAACCAACAAGTTTATTATATATATAGTTAAGACTATATATAAGATTATAATGCCAAAGATAATCCAATTTAATAAAATATATTTTTATCCATTGTAAACAAAAATAGATTTCGTTCTATCATTAGTTTGTGCGTAAAAAATACTTTTTTCTTTTCCAACACTTTGACATACATGAAAAAATATTGCGACATCTCAGTTTTTAAAGTTCTTGAAATGGAACCATTACATTTTTTGGCGTTCTCAATGTATTTATGATGTAGCACCGGGAGGGTCACTCTTTTTTTTGAGGTATTATAATCAAATAATTTGCCAAATGGCCAACGTTTGACATATAAATTTCGAAATGTTCAACCTTTGGTAAAACTGTGGTAAATGGGCTTATTGTTGACGTAGCACGAGTATTAACAGCCTAACTTTACAATTTCACCCTTATTATTTCGATTGTAAATGGTCCTCATAATCTGGTAAAATATTTTACTGAGTTATTTACCTAACTTTTGTAAAAAATTGGACATTTCAAAATTTCAACATGTTTATAGGGTTATAATGCTAATTAAATTATATTATAATACATATGTGGGCTAAGTAATGATAACATAAGTGATTCAGCATCTTTTGATCCTATATGTCCACATTACATGTGTATTTCATTTTTTTTTTTACAACAAATTTATATCTTAAAACACAAATTTTAGCAAAGCTTCGCATTTCCGTCCTTATAATTAAAAACTTAACAAATAACATAAAATTAAATAGATACAAATTATATATATATATATATATATATATTATTTTTTAAGAAGAAAAGAAGATAAATTCTCTTCCAATTATCTAACTAAAGAGATTTTTCTTTCGTCAATATAGAGGGAATTTTCTACCAAAAAAGAAGAAAAATACAATTCATCCCTTTAGCACCGTTTAGTCAGAATAGTAGCGATAACTAAATTGAAAATAGTTGTATAGTATTACCTTATTAATATTAAATACTTATCTAGAAACGTAATTAAGATTGTGTTTGGAGAGAATGCCGAAATTGAATGAAGATCAATCATAAAAACAGATTTATTACAACCAAAATTGAAGTTCTAATTGCATAAAAAAATATGTCAGATGTACGTACATAATGAAATAAGGTTTACTATTGGACGACTAGGGTCTTAATGGTTCTGCTCTGTGTCTAAGCTGGCGCCGAGGACTGTAAGGGATGCCATCCTATCGTTCAAGTTTTATAACATTGACCTGTAAAACCACGGGTCAGTAGATCAACAGTTTAGTCGCTACAAAAAAAAAACTGTTCAATCGATATACATATATGTGTGTGTATATATATATATCTATTCTCGCTACACCCCAAAATCTGTTGCTTTCAATCATTATGTGTTTTTGTCAATTCACAAGTTAGACAGAATTAGGGCAAATTTTATTTATGGCTTACTTAAATTATTATTATAGCCAATAAAGCTGTTTGTAAAATCCTACACATCCACGTTAGATCCAGGGTTCTAAAACCAACTGGTTTATACTAATTTTGTGCGTAATTATTTGATAATAATGATTAGCAGCTAGCTAGAACTAATTTTTTTTATCATCACAACTAGCTATAAGTAATTTCAGACACTTATTTAATGCTGGTTGTGGTCCTCGTCGCTTCATCTATTGACACGTAGTATTCCTAGTTGTTAGATATATAGGGCGACGAGACATGACCTACTTACTACTTTCGTTTGTCTTAAACGACAAAGAGAAAAAAGAAAACATAAAATCAATTAGAAATTAGAAAAACAGGAAGTGATATGTGACAGTTAGAGCCACATTTTTTTATATATTGTAAATAGATGAATATATTTGAAGTTCAGTAGATAAATAGTAAGAAGAGTACTGTATTGTTCTGTCACTGTTATATGTTTTTTTTTTACTTTTCTTGGAATCTTAAGAAACTAATTACACCAAGTTAACTGATAGTAGAATCAAAATAAAAGTACATGTCTCTGAAAGAAATTATATAGACTTTAGATAATATTAATAATAACATCATTATCATATCTCTCTCCCAAACTCTCTTTCTCTCTCCTGATATGGTTCTACTTTATCGTTTCCTCTCTTGGAACACAAAAACATATTGGAGCCTATAATTAGCGCTCGTACGGCTTTCGCATAAGAGGGCCAGAAAATATAATACCCTAAAAGAGGAAGAAGTAGAAGATCACCAAAAAAAAAAACAATAGTATCTTTAATTATGGGAAGAGGAAAAGTTGAGCTCAAGAGGATTGAGAACAAGATTAATCGACAAGTCACTTTTGCGAAGAGAAGAAATGGGCTTTTGAAGAAAGCTTATGAGCTCTCAGTTCTGTGTGAATCTGAGGTCGGACTCATTATTTTCTCTAATCGTGGCAAGCTCTATGAGTTTTGCAGTGGCTCTAGGTATATATGTTATTTGATTTGTTTGTATATTCTTTATTTGAACAGATCTACTTTTAGTTACGGTTAATTGTGTGAGGATTTTTGTTATGGTTTGGTGTATTTTTGGTATTCGATCTTGGGTTTCGTACTGTGTTTTGCAGCTATTGTCCTTGTTTCCATTTCTTTCTAAAAAAGAAACGCCCTTTAATAAACGATCGATGATATTTCTGGGTTTAAATTTTGTGTATTTGTAAAAAGATTAATAATGTTTAAAAAAGAAGAAGAGCTAATAAAGACGGAGAACACTGTATTTCGTTACTCTTCTTCAGTAATCCGATAAACTCTTTGATATTTTCCTATGTATTTATACATATTTTTTTTAACTTAATAACAATCTTTAATCTTTAGATCTGGTTCAAAAAGATAGATCCTTCAATTAAGATTCATAAATCGTCACAAAAATATTGGATTATCACTCCTTATTAGTATATATATCATATACATGATTTATTCCCTGAATTAGTTGAATATTGAAAATCCTTTTCAAATTATTTGGCTTGTTCTTATCCTTTTCAATTTATTTTCTTAAATACTACTTTTGTTACCTACCAGAATTGGTCATGAAACTACCACTTCAAATTTCCTAACAATATTTTTAGATCTATATAATTTAATACATGTGAATTAGAACACTTTTGATTTTTCTTTTTTAACCTATATTGAACTTTTACATATGCACCAACTTTTACTTTCAAGATTTTTTTCATTGATATAACCGTATAAATATTTATGGTCTTTTGTACTTAAAATTTCATTTGATGAGGCATATATTTTAAGGACGCCGAATTACCTGGAAAATTATGATGTGATATGTAAGAGATTCAAGGGAAACAATAATGCTAACGGAGTCTAGTCTCTATTTTTCGCTGGATCTATCAAATTTGTATTTACAATAATCTCGTCAATGAGTTACATGATAAATGTTAATATGCGGCTTGTTTATTTCCTTTTCGAGGTAATGGTGCTCTTTCCCTTAATTGGGTTGGGTTAATCGATTATTTTTCATTTTATTTGTTATCAACTTGAATCGCTACAATAATTATATATGAAAATCATATATAATAATTATCGATAGATAATCTTATAACTGGATGAAAATCAATTATGTATATTATATTTGATTTGTTATGTCAAATGATATAAAAAATCAATCATGTTTTGATCAAGTGATTATATGTGAACTTTCCTTTGGCTTTTCATGTGGGTGTTAGTGTTATTTATTTATTTTTTAAGAATATCCATCTTATATATGGTGGTTGTTGAGATTATATTTTCCTTTTGTATATTCAGTAATGTTTACTCATCAGTTGATTTTATTATTCTGAATGGCATTTTTCTTTGGAAATCGGACTACAAAGGATTCAAAATTACGCTACTAGTTAAATAAAATATATTTGCAACTAAGTTTTTATTCAAGATTATATGTAAACTTTTCCTTAGGTTTTTTATGTGTGTATTACTGTCGTTATTGGAATGATACTTTTTCTTTGTTTTGTAATTCAGTCATACTTACTCAGCTGATTTTATTCTTCTGAGTGGCATATTTTCTTCTTGGAAATCGGACTATAACGGATTCAGGACTATGCAACTAGTTAAATCGAATATATTTGAATTGATGTTTGTAATTAGGTACCAGCCAAGCAGGCGTGATGTGAATGAGAAGTCACATGTGTTTTATTCTAGAGAAAATTATCCTCATGCAAACAAATTATTATATATATCTAGACAAAATTATATGGGGCCTTGGTTTTAAAATCTGGCAACACATTTCATTATTTATTTCTTATTTCTGCTAAGTTTTATAGATCACCTATAAATCTCTCTTTATTTTAACATATCTATTACCTTTATACACTAGCTTCACATTGACTTATGCCTTGTCAATTTGGTGCATGTTGATAGGTTAACTTATTCTCTAGAATTCTGATCTTATGTATGTATGTATGTATATATATATATACATACATATTTTTTAAAATCAATTCTCATATCATATGTTGTTGCTCATACTTGTGAACTAATTTATGAGTCATAAAAATTTATAGTGTTTTAAAATTTTGAAAGAAGTTATTCATTCTTCCAAGAGAGAGATTTTCTTGCAAATATATAGGTACACAACGACTACATATATCATGCTGAATTGACATTATAAAGTTATTGCATAGGTATTGTGACCTGAATATGCTAATTTCGATAATTAGTTTGATATAATTTATTTTTCAAATGTATGGTTTTTTATGTTTTTTATTTTTGAACACTTTTATGTTGTCTATTTTAAATAATATAATTTTATTTATTAATTTCATGTTGTTTTTGTGGATATCATTAATTTTTATCACATAATTAAAATTGCAAATATAATAATTATTTATTAAAATATTTATTACTAAAAAATAATAATATAATAATGATGAATAGCATTTTTTGGGTGAAATTTGGTGTTGTGATTGGAGATGGAAAAACTTTAGCACCAAATTTCGTGTTAAAAAAACAACAAATTTAGTGCTCATGGTTGGAGATGGAGATGGCTTTAAAGACAAATAAAAAGTAGGTTCACGCGTGTGTGCGTAAAACAAATTTTTGATCTATAGTTTTTGTATGTTTTTAAGCAGATCAGATAGAGAGGTACGTAGATGTGTATTGACTATATGACTCTGGTAAAGTCGACCAAGGGAACCCATACAGTACAGTTCTTTACATGATATAGCATAATAAACTAATAAAAATTAACCCTATTGCCCCGTAAGTAGTACTGATGGATCATCACATATGACCCTTCCAAGACTTTTGAGTCAATATATATAATTAGTGTTAGTGGGTCCCACTCTTAGTCTAAGCAAGTTATTCTTCATAATCATGATCCAGCATGGGCAAGACAATTGAGAGGTATGAAAGCTGTTGCTATGGAGGTCAGGATGAGATACAATCTGGGAAGGAAAAAATTTCACAGGTACATGTGTATTCACACCAAATAAAAATTTCACAGGACATAAAATATAATACGATGAACATGTCTTAATGGGAATTCTTTAGTTGTATGATTAGCAAATGATATGATTTTTTTATGTAAATGTTAGTGAGATGAGATATAGATGCCATATATACGATATTACAACATATATATATATATATATATATATATATATGTGTGTGTGTGCCATATAAACGATATTACAACATATGTATATATAGATGACATAAATAGTTTAAAGCTACTTATGGAGATGAGTATTTTCCAATCAGCAGATCAGCTACCAAGAGTACTTGAGGCTGAAAGAAAAAGTCGAGAGCCTGCGACGCAGCCAAAGGTAAGCAATTATTAATATTTCTAAATAATAACGGAGGTCAATCAATTTGTAATTCATTAATATTTTTACTAAGCTTTCATTTTGAGGATGTATACATATATAAATATATTATTACCATGCTGGTACAAAAAACATTTTTAGGCACATTCTTGGGGAGAATTTGGAGCAATTGGGATTGAAGGACCTTGGTCATCTTGAGCTTCAACTTGACATGACACTAAAGAAAATTAGGTCAAAACAGGTATTCTGAATTTGGCTTTAAAATATTAAAATTTGATTTATGTGTAAAGTTATCATATGAACCGTGTGTGATTAAGACAAAATAAATTACGACAAGAAATAAATTGCCTTCGCAAAATAATGAGTATAAAGCTGTGATATCAGCGGTATTAATTTGCTTCAGTTACAGAAATATTGTTTGCAGGATGATAACATAATAGCTGTTTAAGATGACATAAGAAAGTACGTCAGTAATTAATGCATGCTCATATACGTTCTACTTTCTAATAAATTAGTTTATAATATATATTAACAAAAAAAGCCAATATATATATGACCAAAAACTTATGTTTCAAACTATTAATATATTTGATTTTTTTATGTAATATATATAGTATATAAGTAGAAAATATACAAAGATGATTTTTGAATAATGGTCGCTTTTAGGAATACACTAAGGATGTAGTCAAAAGTACAAGAAAATGGTTTCAGAACGAAGTAACTGAATCTAGACTATGTACAAATCTATGTTGAAGGGTTAAAATAAAATACATAAGAAATCAAATTAAAAAGGACGATAGCAGCAATAACTAAGCATTTATGCCCTCGTGTGCGTGGAATATAGATAAGAGTTTAGGCATAACTATTGTTGTGATAGACGAGTCTTAATGGGTATTTACACCACCAGCCGATATCGTTTTCTGATTTTTTTGATCATATTGACTTCCAATATAATTTTATCATAACGTAATTTGTCGCTAGAGACATCAAATTAATGTGATAGTTTCCGCAGAAAAACTAAGGATGCATTGCCTAAACTTTATTTTCTAAATGCCCACTCTTTAAATTATTTCCTCTACTTTTAGAAACATGGTCATTGTATTTTCTATTAGGAAAAGTCTGAATATATCGTCACGTTATGGTTTTACTGAGAATACTGTTCTTTATTTGTGCAGAACCAACAGATGATTGATGATCTGTCTGCTCTCCGAGAGAAGGTATACGTGCGCTGTATGATTGATGTTTGTTAGAAGAAAACAAATTAACAAATTTATATATTATATATATGGCTCTGAAACACAAAATGTGGATTAACTTCATTTGCAGGAACAAGATTTGACTGAAATAAACAATGAGTTAAAAAGGAAGGTAACGCAATTTTTATTGTTAATTACATTAATGTTTTTTGTTTAAATTTAAATTGTTCATTTAATTAGATCATTTCTGCTCGTTTTATTAAATAATAATTTAAATTTTCAAGTATCCATGACTACTGACCCAAGAAGGCAATTAGTGTTTTTTGGGCAAATCATATCCAACGCTTATTTATAAAATACTATTCTTGTTAGATCTAATGGGCGAAAATTACTTAAATTTCTGGAATAAACAGATTACAATAATATGAAAAAAAGAAATAATAACAACAATATTTGATTATAACAAACTAGGAGATAAAACCGAGGATCGTTCGACGACTTTCTTATAGTAATATTGTCCTCCCACTGCCGGGAAACTTTAAGCAATTTACTTCTCATGATACAACGGTGAATGAGAAGATCGTTGAGCAGCAAACATATTTCTGTGGCGAACCAAGCTCGTAGCTAAACCAACCGTATTACAAAAGAAACAACTGGAACAACTGGATTCCAAATGAACAACTCGGAACAACTAACTTTTCAGAAGGACCAACCAAATTTTCTGAAAGAACAACCAAAATCCTGAAAGAACAACCAAATTTCCTTAAGGAACAACCAAATTTTCTACAGAAACAACCAGTTTTTGCATAAGGAACAACCACAATTTCGGAGGAAGAAAAAAAAGAAATTTCTCTGTCTATTGATTTCTCTGGAATGAGGTGCTTAGGCTTTTTATAGGCAAGCCAACCAGAGGTTACACAAGCAACCACTCAGCCATTGAAGGCTCTTCATTCTGGAAACATCAATACAAAAAAACTGATTAGCCTTGATGTCTCATGAATAGGCAACCTAAATGCTACCTAACTCAGACCTTATGCTCATAAATCCAGCCACTCAAAGGTCACATGACCGTTTGTACAAATTTGTTATTCCCAAAATAATGCACAAGTTATTTGTGTAATTAAAACTTTCTAGAATTGATTTTTGTAATAAAAAGTAAGGGATGGACCCGAAAGCCCGAAGGCGCAAGAAGAGCCCAAATTGCCAAAATCCAAGCCCGAGCCCGAACTCGGCTCGGCTCGGCGGCGGCGCGCGTGTGCGTGCGTGAGGGATTAGAACTAATCCACTCACACTCTCCTCTCTTGCACTTTGATACCACTTTAAGAAGGATAATCATATATAAACACCACACCAATTCCCTTACCTTACCCATGTGGGACTCTTTTGGATTCTCTACAATTCACTTCTCTACAACACATAATAAATTTGTTTTTAAGCATACTTTAAGAATCAATTTTTCATTCATCATAGACATGATTTTGGCAAATAAATACTTAATCTTATACCCGTCGCAACGAGGAATAATATTATGAAAGAATTATCAAATTTCAATGAGTGGACCTCACTCAAATATTAGTCATATCATCCATAATCTATGTTAATAACATTTTATTAACATTTTTTTTTTCAACAATCCCTCATATGAATGAAATTGTGTGACGACAATTATAAAGACTCGACACGACTCAATATGGTTGGTTATGCGGTCAATATCAGTATAAGATAAGTAGACTAAGTCCTTGAACCTTCCCTCGTGGAACTATGTTATATTTACGGACTATTCAGTAGACACAACGTCCTTGAACTGTTAGTCGTTTGTGTATAAATGATGAACATTTATCCCACTAATATCTTCCTCCCACAAACTTAGTTCTCATGGTTATGTTCATTTTGAACCTGAACATGCGGCTGAATCTGTAAAAGTTTCTAAAGAATTAAGCCCCATTAATTCTCTTTCGAAGCGGCCTCACTTCTCTCTTACATAGGTGATTCTTAACTCAAAAGGCAGTCCCGCCTTACCCGGTTGGAATCTCAAAGATCCAAATTCATAGAATCATTAAATGCGCATTGCTTAGCCTCATACAGGTGTCACTATTCCATCATAAGAATACGTTTGGGGAATCTGCTCCCACAGTGACCTAAGCTCGTCCTAGCAGTTAGATTGTCCCTTTGAACCAAGTTCTAGGGATCTCCAGTCATCGTGGTTGGGTTTCCTTTGCTAAAACTTTATCTCATAGGCTTTAACCCCATTCTTATTGAAGTCTTCCCTACTAGGTCCTTATTTAACCCCTTGGTTAGCAGATCCGCAATATTTTTGTTGGACCTTACATAGTCAATAATAATGACTTCAGAAGAGAGAAGTTGTCTAATGGTGTTATGTCATTGACGTATATGTCTAGACTTACCATTGTACATTACACTCTGTGCTCTACCAATCGCCGATTGGTTATCGCGATATATACATATACCAGGCACAAGTGTTATCCATCTTGGAATACCCTCTACGAAGTTTCTCAGCCATTCAGCCTCTTCGCCACACTTATCCAAAGTAACAAACTCGGACTCCATCGTGGATCTCGTTATCACTGTTTGTTTTGAGGATTTCCAAGACACAGCAGCGCCACCCAAAGTGAATACGTATCCACTTGTGCCTTTAGAGTATTGTATATCAGATATCCAACGAGCGTCAGTGAACCCTTCAATGACTTCAGGATGTCTAGTATAGTGAAAACCATATTCATGAGTAAATCGCAAATACTGCAGTACTTTCACGATTGCTTTCCAATGTTCTGAACTTGGATTACTCGTATATCTTGCAAGCCTACTGACAGAGTAAGCTAAGTTGGGTCTTGTACAATTCATCAAGTACATTAGAATCCCTATTACTCTAGCATACTCAATTTGAGACTTATTTTCTCGTTGATTCTTAGACAAATGTTGACTTGCATCGATTGGAGTTCTCGAGACTCCACTATTATTCTTTGCAATTTTGTCTAGAATTTTATCATTATAGTGTGATTGACTTAAAACAAGTCCATCTGATGTATGTTTGATCTTGATCCCCGAAATCGCATCTGCAAGTCCCAAATCTTTCATATCAAATCTTGAATTCAATATATTTTTTGTGGACTTAATCATGCTCTCGTTACTCTTGACAATGAGCATATCGTCTACATATAAACACAAGATAACATACATATACTCTGTAGTTTTAATGTAAACACATTTATCACACTCATTGATCTTGAAGCCATTTGACATCATCACATTGTCAAACTTTGCATGCCATTTTTTGGGGCTTGTTTCAGGCCATACAAAGACTTAACCAATTTACATACTTTCTTTTATTGACCAGGTGCAACACAACCCTCAGGTCGATCCATATAGATCTATTCGTCGAGATCACCATGAAGGAAAACAGTTTTCACATCCATTTGATGAATTTCAAGATTTCACAAAGTGGAAATTGTTATAATCAATCGTATAGAAGTTATCCTCGTCACAGGAGAATAAGTGTCAAAATAGTCAAGACCTTCATTTTGTCTATAACCCTTAATTACAAGTCTCGCCTTTTATTTATCGATTGATCCATCCACTTTCATCTTCCTTGCGAATATCCACTTGGAACCAAGAGTTTTACTCCCCGGTGAAAGGTCAACAAGTTCACATGTGGTGTTATGCATGATAGAGCCAATTTCACTTCTTATGGCGACTTTCCATAAATGATCCTCGACTGAATTTACAACATCTTTATATGTTAGGTTCGGCCTCTAGCATATAGATTAACAAGTCAGGCCCAAATGACTTTTCCACTCTAGCACCTTTGCTTCTTCGAGCTCGTCCTCGGATTCTTCATCAATCTCTTGAGACATTTCTTCAATGTTCTCAAAATCATGATTTGATGAACTCGCTTCATCTTCCTTAGACTTATAAGCAAATACATGTTCAAAGAACGATGCATTCTTTGATTCAATAATAGAACTTTTGTGTATGTCGGGATTCTTTGATTCATGCACAATAAAACGATACTCATTATTATGATGTGCATAACCAATGAATACACAATCAACGGTCTTTGGACCAATCTTCATCCTTTTAGGTGTCGGTGCCAAAAGCTTGGTCAAGTACCCTCACATTCGCAAGTATTTATAGGAAGGTTTCGTTCCTTTAAATAATTCGAATGAAGATTTATCTTCTTTCTTTCGAGGTATGTTATTCAAAAGATAGTTTGCCGACAAGATGGCTTCCCCCCACATTTTTTGTGGTAACCCCGAACTTAGCAACATCGCATCCATCATCTCTTTGAGAGTGCGATTTTTTCGTTTGGCAACGCCGTTCGGTTGAGGAGAATAAGGAGGAGTGATTTCGTAAATAATTCCATGTTGTGCACAAGAAGCACCAGGTACCACATATTCACCACCACGGTCACTCCGCACCATTTTGATCTATTTACCAAGTTGGTTCTCAACTTCCAATTTGTACATGGTAAAATTTTCAATTGCCTTATCTTTGCTTTTAAGCAAAAAAACATAACAATATTTTGTACTGTCATCAATGAATGTCACAAAATATTTGTTTTCATCTATTGTAGGCATGAATTTTAAATCACATAAATCGGTTTGGATTCATTCAAGAGGCTCACTCTTCCTTTCAACACTATGAAAAAATGTTCTCGTTAAATTTTCTTCAACACAAATCTCACATTTGTATTTTGAGTCAATATTAAATTTTGGTATATAATCCAAATTTATTAATTTATGTAATGTGTCATAATTCACATAATCAAGTCTACCATGCCATAAAATTAAATGAGTCAATCATATACGGAGAAGAAGATGCATCTTTATTAATTTCTTTGCCGGTAATGGCCATTACATTCATCTTCCACATGTTCTATTTCACATACCCCTTTCATATCTCATTCTTACTAAGAATGATCTTTTGGAACTCAAAGACCATCCTAAACCCATGGTTACAAAGAATAGATCCGGAAATAAGATTATTTCTTATATCGGGTACATAGAGAACATTAGTGAGCTTCAACTCCTTTCCCGAGGTCATTTTAAGGATGACGTGTCCCGTCCCCATAACATCAGAAGTGGCCAAATTTCTCATGAACAACTTATATCCCGTCGGACGCAAGTCGAGGGAGCAAAAAGAATTCTTGTCCGAGCAAATGTGGCGCGTAGCACCAGTATCTAGCCACCATTGATTGGGGTTTGAATCAGCCAAATTCACTTCGGAGACCACAACAACGAGGAATTGGTCATCCTTCTCGACCTCCATGGCATTGGCCTCTCGGTTCTTCTTCTTTTGCGGCTTTCGAAAATCCACCGCCCGGTGGCCTTCTTTGTTGCAATTGAAGCACTTTCCAACAAACTTTTGTTGGTTCTTCTTTTTGAAGACAACCCTTAACGGTCCAAACTTGTTGGTGGGCTTCTTGCGTTTCGAGTTTTCACCATGCTCGATGATGTTGACTCTCTCCGAAGTGGACTTGAACCTCTTGTCAGAGTCACAGTTGTCTTCCCTTAAGCGAAGACAAACCACCAAACCTTTAAGACTCATCTCCTTTCGTTTGTGCTTAAGGTAATTCTTGAAGTCCTTCCACCCTGAAGGTAACTTCTCGATGACAAAGACAACTTGAAAGGACTCACTTATGGTCATTCCCTCAGCTTGAATCTCGTGAAAGATTAGTTGCAATTCTTGCACGTGACTCACCATCGTCTTGTGGTCCACCATTTTTAACTCAAGGAAGCGGCCCACAAATGTACTCTTTTTTTTGTCCGCATCCTCGATTTTATATTTCCGATCAAGTGATTCCAAAGGTTTTTTAGAAGACACTTTGAAACTATACACATTGTATAAAGAGTACACAAGACAATTCATCACGTAATTCCGATATAAGTAGTCGGAATCCTTCCAAGCAAGGTACGCCATCCTTACTTTCGGATCAGTCTCGTCCTCATGGAGGTCGGTGGGTTGTTGGTCAAAATCCGCGTAAGCCGTATGGTGGTCAAGTAGAAGAGCATCTTCTGTTGCCATTACGAGAGACCCTCGAGCCGACCCCCCATCTTAAACATGACCCGCAGGTCCGTTCCCGGCCGAAGCCTCTGCCAAAATAAGTGGTTGCAACACAATGTTCGGATTTGTGGCGTTGGTTGTTAGAACCTCCACGCCCAAACTCATCGGATTGATCGGGGTTCTCGACTCAACCACGTTATTGTTGTCATTATTGGTAGCAATTTCTACAAGAGAAATCAACCGAAGTTAGTTTTCTTCAAAAAATTCTCCAAGAGCAATCTGTCTAAGATGAGATAATATTACTTTAAGATTTTTAGATATAATGGGCGGATATTAATTAAATTTCCGGAATAAACAAGTTACAATAATATGAAGAAAGAAATAACAACAAAAATATTTGATTATAAAAAAATTTGAGAAAAAACCGAAGACCATTCGACGGTTTCCTTAAAGTAATATTGCCCTCCCACTGTCGGGAAACCTTGAGCAATTTATTTTCGATGATAAAACAGTGAATGAGAAGATCTTTGAGCATCAAACAGATTTCTCTAGCGAACCAAACTCGTAGCTAAACTAACCGGACTACAAAAGAAACAACTGGAACAACTGGATTCCAAAGGAACAACTCGGAACAACCAACTTTTCAGAAGGACCAACCAAATTTCCTGAAGGAACAACCAATATCCCGAAGGAACAACCAAAATTCTGAAGGAACAACAAAATTTCCTTAAGGAACAACCAAATTTCCTAAAGAAACAACCAGTTTTTGCAGAATGAACAACCACAATTTCGGAGGAAGAAAAAAAAAGAAATTCCTATGTCTATTGATTTCTCTCGAATGAGGTGCTTAGGCCTCCTTTTATAGGCAAGCCAATCAGAGGTTACACAAGCAACCACTCAAGCATTGAAGGCTCTTCATTCTGGAAACATCAATGCCAAAAAACTGATTAGCCTTGATGTCTCATGAATAGACAACCTTAATGCTACCTAACTCAGATTTTATGCTCATAAATCTGGCCACTCAAAGGTCACATGACCGTTTGTACAGATTTGTTATTCCCAAAATAATGCACAAGTTATTTGTGTAATTAAAACTATCTAGAAGTGAATTTTGTAATAAAAAGTAAGGGATGGACCCGAAAGCCCGAAGGCGCAAGAAGAGCCCAAATTGCCAAAATCCAAGCCCGATCCCGAACTCGGCTCGGCTCGGCGGCGGCGCGCGTGTGCGTGCGTGAGGTATTAGAACTAATCCACTCACACTCTCCTCTCTTGCACTTTGATACCACTTTAAGAAGGATAATCCTATATAAACACCACACCAACTCCCTTACCTTACCCATGTGGGACTCTTTTGGATTCTCTACAATTCACTTCTCTACAACACATAATAAATTTGTTTTTAAGCATACTTTAAGAATCAATTTTTCATTCATCATAGACATGATTTTGGCAAATAAATACTTAATCTTATACCCGTCGCAACGAGGAATAAGATTATGAAAGAATTATCAAATTCCGATAATTGAAACTCACTCAAATATTAGTCATAAATTATCAATAATCTATATTAATAACATTTTATTAACATTTCTTCCAACACTTCTAACTAAATTACTAATTTATTAATACATCTTTATAATTTCGTTGAGATTGCTCCAATTAGTAAAATTTATCCTCAAATTTACGATAAAAAAACTGATAGTATCAAGTGTAAATAATTTTTTTGGTGTTAGTCTATAAGTTTAGATACAAACATAGTAATTCTTTGCACTTTGTCATAATTTCTATATAAAAAAAAAGCTAAAGTTAATTATTCAATTTGCTAAAGCTCGTTACTCAATTTTTTGGAACAGAAAACATTGTCTACTTTTTTTTTATTTAGGAAGCGCGATCGGTGCCACGAATATCATATAAACTTTCACGGGTGGCGGAGGAAAAACAAAATTATAAAGATAAAATTCAAATTTATATAATTTAATAGGATAATACATGCTAATATTATTTTTGAGGTTCCTTATAAATCTCGTATTAAAAATAAAATATGAAAACTGACAAAATTTATAAGATCACAAATTACTTGTTTTATTGTCAAACGAGATCCAATAGTACTAATTATTAACACGCTATAAGAGTAATAAATCCAAATAGATTTTCAATCTAAGATGTGAGATTCAGTGCCTTAAAAATTGTGAGATTCAGTGCCTTATCTAAGATTTTATTGTGTTATATACTCACTAGTTACTTCATTAATTCTTCGTTGTAGATTTGTACGTTTTCTATGTTCTTTCTCTTGTAGCTCGCTTGTAGTAAGTATTACCTTCTTGTTTTTGTTGTTTATATTTACTTTTTGATCAATAGAAGCTTAAGAACTGGACGATCGTTAGCCTTATTGGGATGCCATTATAGTACATTTTTGAAATTGATGTCTCAAACTCACATAATACAAATTGGTCACTGTTCTACTGTGTCTATAGGTATGAGCACCGAAATAATGTTACACGTAAAAGAGCTATTATGTTATTGTTGAATAAATATTTTACATAAGTTTTTATAATAAAGAGAACGAGTTATCGATTAGCATTAAATTTCCTGACCGTGATGATCATGTAGTTGGAGCAAGTTAGTGTACGTGAAGGCAAAGGGCTAAATGGTACATTCGTAAACCAACCGATGGAATTCAACTTTGAGCGTCTTCAACCTGATTATGCAATGCATACTAGGTCTAGGTATAACAAAATATCCCTATTTTGTTTAAACAAAAATTCTCTAAATAATTAAATAAAACATTACTATTTTTGTTTGATCATTCTTTTTTGTTTGTTTAGTAAATATTCATTTATTGTAACGTGACTGCTAATAATTGATGTTAGTGATTTACACTTTTAATTAATATATCTAAATTTATTTTGAGTAATAAATATTAATCAATTTTTTCTAAACTTTGGATGTATATTAATTAATATGTTTCAAAGTGTTATATTGCTACTTATCTATTGTTTAAAATACTATTTCAGTTCGGTTCTTCTCAATAATTATCAATATAAAGGCAGGTAAAGTTCTGTGATTTATATCAGAATACTATATAAGAATTAATCCCCTTGTATATTAAATTTAATTCGATTTTTTATTTATTTTCTGTGTAATTATTTTGCAGTTACAACGATAATCTCAACTCTGCGGGTAGTGACCAAGTGAGTGTGCAAAACCTAATGGGTGGTTCTGCTTCTATTGATAGATGCTTTGACCTTTGAAAGGTCTTTATTGCTTTTTAATATTATTAAATAAATATTATATTCCTGTGGGAAAAAGAACTTTTTCTACTTTTCATGTGATCATTTGCGTGGAATTGGTAGCCTTTGATGAGCTGCTATAAACATTTTCACTGTATCTTGGACCAACATAACAAGTACTAATTGCATTAGTATCCCTGAAGTTTTTCTACAACTATCTTCATAAAATCCAGGCCATAGATTGTCACCTCAATCTATCTTATTAAACAGCATGTGGTCTAGATTATATATAGTACGAAACAAATTTAATTTTGGTTATGTAGGTAATCGGTGAAAAGTTTTGAAATTATGTCTAAGGCTCGCTTAATGTCTGTCTGTGGTCATAAGTCTTCATTGGGGAGCAAGTAAACTTGCATACCAAGTTTATCACTTACTTGCAAAGCAAGTTTTTTAAATTATTTGAAGCCCAAGTTTTTATTGGCCTATAAATATGAGTTATACTTTGTAATTTCATAACTCAACAATTTTAATACTTGTGTTTTATATTTCCTCTCAATATAATCTTCTTTTAAGTTTCCTTTCTATTTCGTAACATTATTTTGGTAACGATCTTTTATTTAAAACCAACATTTGGTATTAGAGCCGGATGCCGAAGTACATGTCATCACCAAGCAAAGCCACCGAAGAGATGTCGGTAACGAAAACCGTGAAAGAAGGAAACATGACGCTCCATTACCCGATGCTCACTAAGAGCAACTATTCGGTGTGGATGTTCAAGATGGGGGTGAAGCTGCAGGCATAACGAGTATGGGAGGCCGTAGAAGACGGAGATGTCGAATGGCGCAAGGATAGTATGGCTCTCGCCGCCATCTATCAAGGAGTTCTGGAAGATGTCCTTCTCATAAGTATTCCGCAAAAAAGGCATGAGAGACGTTGCGGACGATGCATATGGGCGCGAAATGCGTCAGAGAAGCCAAGGTTCAAACCTTAAAGAGCGAGTTCATGGTTCTCCGTATGAGAGACGGCGAATCTATGGACGAGTTTGCTATGAACCTATCATCTCTTGTGACGGGTATCCGCTCACTAGGCGAACAGGTGGACGAGACCACCGTGGTCAAGAAGTTCTTGAGATCTGTAACTCATAGGTACATGGTGATCATGGCGTCGATCGAGCAGTTCGGCGACCTCAAAACTATGATAGTCGAGGAAGTCGTCGGTCGTCTAATAGTCCACGAGGAGAGACTTCGGGGCTATGACGACAGAGAAGAGGAGAAGCACGTTCTGCTCACGCATGAAGAATGGATTGCCAAACAGAAGAAGAACCATGGAGCTGAGTTTTCTTCTAGCTCGTCGAGTCGTAGCGGGTATGCGGAGATAGCCGAGCACGTGGCAAAGGCAGAGGACAAAGATGAGGTCGTGACAACATCTTACCCCATCAATATGGCACCACGACCCAAAGAGACAAGAGTACAGTGAAGTGCTACAATTATCAGAAGTTTGGGCACTATGCATCGGAGTGCCGCAATAAGAAGCACGACGAGGAAGCGAATTTGACAGGATTCCAGCAAGACGAGCCCATGTTGATGTTTGTCCAACAAGAAAAGAGCGTTGAAGTGCGGAGAGACGAGAAGACGAGCGTCGAAGATGAGATCGACGCTGAGCCCAGGCGAGAACCAGTTGAAGCGAAGACCAACCTGGATGAGCCAGTCGACATGAAGTCGAGCCCGGAGCCCGAGCCAATTACGACCGAGAAGAGGCCCAGTTCGAAGAAGATGACCACTTAGATGGTCATAATTATCGAGGACAAGGTTATTGTGAACTTCCTCGTAGACGGAGAGAATAATTTCTATGTACGAATAGGTCTACTGTTAAGAAAAATTTATCATTAACATATTATTGGCAGAATATAAAAATTTCTTTACAAGTAAAACATTTTTTTACTAACCTAGGCAAAGTGTATGAACATGTATATATTAAAAAAATATTATTTAAAATTACTTGAACACTAACATTTCTCGTAGTTTGATATTGGATGAGCCTTGAGAAAGGTAGATTATCTCTTGTTCGTTACTTTCACACCTAAACGTTAACTCAATTCATAACGAATTTCAAGAAAAGATCCACCATCATCGTCTACGAGATTAGTTCATAGTGATGGTGGAGAAAATAGAAAACAAATAAAGAGAATAATCCATGAAAACTAAACTAGTAAACAAACTCGGTTTAGAAATAAGGAAGAAGGAAAAATTAGATTTGGTAGTCGCAGTCTCGTCGCAACTTCGATCATCTCTTTGGGTTTCTTCTCCGCTCTCCTTCAAATCCTCTGTGGTGTTTTCTCTCTCTCCAAAAAACAAAGGATGAAGGTCCTCTTTATTATGGATGCCCTAGCTTATAAGGTCGAGGTTGCTAAATTCGTGCAGCCCTGGCCCGTGAAAACTTATTCAATGGGCTAAAAATGCAGCCCACACATGATACTTCTTTCTTGATACAGACCCGTGGTGTCGCAACCAGACCCGTCGCGTCGCAACGTCAACTAGCGCGTCACGAAAAGGCAGTATCGCGACGCGATGAGCACTCGGGTGCCCTTCGCTGAACTCTTTTTGGCTGTTTTTTGCTCATTTAGCTTCTTATTCGCGTGTGTGCTCCAAATTTCTGCTCGTCATTCAAAACCTGAAATCAAACACAACAAACTATGAAAGCTATCAAAATACCTAACGATAGAATCAATTTTTCATACAAGATCGTTTAATAATCATGTATGAAACGTGGTTATCATCAATAAAACTATATATACAATGAATAAAATTAGGAAAATAACGAAACCCCATCTCCTACAATTTCATACACGTCCGGGAGAGGAGCGACGAGTAGGCTGGCGGCGGCGGGAGGAGGGGAAGCGTGGAGGGAGGGGTGGTGGTAGAGATTGGCGACAAGAGAAGGGGCGGGGGGAGAGAGGGGCGAAGGGAGTAGAGGTGGCGAGAGGACGCGTCGGGAGGAGGGGCGCCGAAATACTGAAAAAAATTTGGCGAAAAAAAAAGCTAGCCAAAATTTTTGAGAGATTAGAACCGATTAAGTCGCTTCTATATGTCAAAATTTTTATTTTTTTAAAAAAAATATCGTTTTTAAAAGTTATTTTTATAATAGTGATTTTCGGCCGACTACTGTTTATATATAGGTATTTGTATAAATTGTATATGATATACATTATTTTAGATGAGTAGGGAAGAGTTAGGTTCTCTTTTGACCGCGAGAGATTTCAAATATTGTTCTTCCGTTGAGTAATAAGGAAAGACTCGCTCGGAACCATCCTTGTACCATAAAGAGACCCTACCATAAAGAAGCCACTGTGTTTTTCTCTCCCATTAACGTTAGTAAAGAATAGCCCTAGTCCTAGCCCTTGCTAGTAGGCTTTAGAGACGACAAATAGGTAAATTCGAGTAATGGCAAAAAGGGCAAATGCGTAAAAGATAACAAAATAAAGAGTTTAAATAATATAGAAATCAAAGTGAAAAAGAATCTTTGATAAATTGACGGTACAAATGTGATGAATGCTTTTTTAGTGTGTCCGTACAATACCCTTAAAATATCTCATATTCTATCTCTCTCTGTTTTCATTACAGCCAATAACGAAATGCACAATCATACAGCCAATCAATGATCGACAACGCATTTCCAAAAACCACCATGGTTTTCACCTCAAAACCACAAATTGCTCTCTCTCTCTCTCTCTCTCTCTCTCTCTCTCTCTCTCTCTCTCTCACAGCCAGCCACAATATTAGTTCAGTTCCCAATTAACACAAACCCTCCGCGCAGTAATTATAATTTATTTCAATAACCTTACTTTCACTTCTGTTCCTTTTTACAGATATATATAGAATACCTAATAAGCGGTTTATTTCACATGCTATCTCAGACACCTTCACATTTGGCAAACAACAAACCCTTTTCTTCCCCTTTCAAGCCCTATCTTAAATTGGGGTTTTTCAGATTTCAGGTTGGGCATTTCTTTCTTTTTATGTTTGAGAGAACTTGCCTTCTTTGTGCTTTATTATTCCCACAAGAAACAAACGATTATTAGCATAAAAAGAAAGAAGTTATATATTAATAAAAATGGGAAGAGGTAGGGTTGAACTGAAACGCATAGAAAACAAGATCAATCGGCAAGTGACTTTTTCCAAAAGGAGAAATGGTTTGTTGAAGAAAGCCCATGAGATCTCTGTCCTCTGTGACGCTGAAGTTGCTTGTATTGTCTTCTCTCACAAGGGAAAGCTCTTTGAATACTCCACTGATTCTGGGTAAGAATTACTCACTCACACACACATACATATTTATATATATATATATATATATATATATATATATATCCTGTCTCTGATCTCTCTCACCCTATATATAAATATTCATATAGCTTCTCATATCATTTACTTAGCATTCGTTAAAAACAAATCCTTAAGATTCTTTGAGCTTTTTGTTAATGATATAAATTTTTAAGTGTTCATTTTTTATTTGGATTTTTGCTGAAGCATGTGTATACAAGTCAAAATATTCATGAGTCAAAATGAAAGATTTCACTAGTTATGCTGTTTAATGGGTTGTTAATTAACTACTATATCTCACCTAATCCGTATGGTATTAGTATTTGTTTAGTTTAGGTTAAGGATTTGGTAAAGTTATGTTCGTCTACACTGATCAGTAGGGCTATGGTATGGAGATATATTTTTTTATTCTTTTAGAATAACAGTTCTTTCTTCTGATCTATAATCTAGTGATCTTCATTTCTTATTGCAACCAACTGTTTCTTAGCTAATAATACAACCTATGTGGTGTGAGAGATATAGATCTTTGGGTAAGAGTCTTTTCTGTTTCATTGATATCCATGAGCTTTATGCTTATGTTTTCGGTAGCTTTTAATCAGAGGATCTTATCTGATGAAATTTTCCATAATAGTACGATAAAGAAAATTGAAAAAGAAAACGTTATGTGGTTCCTAATATGTGATCTTTAAGATGTGATGTACGATTGCTAAATATAACATGTATATAGTATACGTGTATTATTTTATTTTTCTGAATTGAATGTACGTTACAACCTATTTGGAAATGAATTGACCATTCTTTGTAGGATTATATACTTGAGGATGTTATTTTGTGATGACTAACGTTTATTTTTATATCACATAAGTAAACCAAACATACCGTTTTATTTGAAGTTCATGCCTTAAGTATATATAGCACTTATTATTTTTCTTGTATATAATCCATATTATCTGCTTATTGGCTTTCGAAAGTTATATCCAGGAGAATTTTTCTTTATGTTATAAGAAAATATAAGCGAATGTATGTAGTTAGTTGCAAGTAATCCAAATAAATTAAAAATAATTAATATACATCTGGTGTGCATATTGAACATTCAAACACATAGTAACATTGCCTTAAAAGAAACACATAGTAACATACGTGTGAACTTAAAGTATGCAATTTTAATTGTAGGTTTATAATTTATCTGATCTAATGATTGATTATATATAAAAACCATTGAATACAGAGTTTTATAACTTTTAGAGATTATTATAATTGAATAAGTGTGTTAGCTCTTGGATAGATGTATACTAACTAATTGCTTGTCCCGCGTGAAAGAAGCTAAAAATTATGGTTTTATCTGTATCTTACAATCAAATACATTCTTAAATATATGTTTGACTGATCCATTACTAAATACCAATAAGTTTTCTTTATAATGTTTTTAAACTCTGGATTGTGCGCTCTTTTTTTATAATGTAAATAAATCGATATACCTGTGTAAATTAAGATAATTATAAAAATAGATCATAGATATACTATGATCAGAGTAGAATAAAACGGACAAAATAAGTTAACATGTCATCTGTGATTTCCTAAATAAGTTATCGATATATAAGGAAGTTCCACCATTTTGCGAATAATTGAATTAAAAATTCTCGTATCTCGCGTTTATTCATGTATATATGGAAAGAACTAACGTGATGTAAAGAAGATATAATATATGTAAGCAAGTCTTTTTCATATGCGTGTCTTTAATTAGGTAACTATCACAACTTACATTTTTATTTTATTCTATAATTACTCTTTCGCAGATATCAACTATATAGTCACAAATATGACGTGTTATTTATGGCTCGTTTTTTCGTATTAATAATAAAGTGTATTATTTACGATAATTTAGTAAGTATTTACGACACATTTGAGCTATAATCACTTGGGCTCATATATTGATTTATTTTTAATAGTTAAAAGCACCCCTGCCCTACTACTAGTTTACTGTATAGTTGGAATACAAATCCAAGAAACTGCTTACGAAAAGCACTACCAAATGCATTCTACTGTGTTAAGCTCAAAGAACGTGATAAAACTAGACATAGAATCCTTAATACATAGTTCGAATTTTTTTGATTTTCATGTTTAAAAATCTTAGAAGAGTACGTCAGTGTTATATTAAAAGATTAATGGATGATTTATTGAGCATAGATTTCTGGACAAGTCTAGTTCTTATCATAACATTGGCAATTCATAGTTTTCAGTTTACTTCATAGCTAGTATGTTTTAGCTTAGAATAGGCTCATTGAATATATTACCTTACCGATGCTGGAATAACAATGAAAGCCACTTTTTTTTTAAAATCATTTCAGAAATGACAATTCTAAGGTCTTATTGTTTATTTAGCCAGGTGTACCTTGAACTACGTTTGCTCGTGTACTTATTATTATATAAACGTGTATGATTAAAAAAAATGTATTTAAATTTCAGGTATAGAGATCATAGCTACTATAATGAAACAATAAACTTTTTGGTAAATCATCTTATTTGTTATCAAGTTGAAGCATGTCATGTATAGTTTGTAATTTTCTTTTAAAATAATGGTTAAATTGTATATAGTTGTTTGAACTTTTAGATAATCTATCTACACCACACACATACACGCACATATATTTATGCACAGATATATATTGTATCTTTGTAATCAAATATCACATTGGTCCTCTTTTTGTTCATGTCGTTTATAACAGAATGGAGAAGATATTGGAACGCTATGAGCGATACTCTTATGCGGACAGACAATTGTATAAAATGCAGTCTGAATCCAACTTTCAGGTTTCTCGTACATGTTGTTTTTTCACTTTCCTCTATTACTCTTAAGAATGTATCAATTAATTAAGAACAAAGTTAGATACCCTGTCAATCAGCATTCTGATATGTTCCCTTGCTGGTTTTTCTTGTACGGTTAAACAACAAAAAATTAGCGTTTTACCCATGTTTACGTTTGATAATTTCATTATACCCAACGTTTGGTTAATTTTTCGTAAATACCCAAATAAATTTGTTTACGATATTAATTAGTCTAAAATGCCCTTTAAATCGTTCCAAAAATGGCTAAATTAGTCCGAATTTTTTTTTCTAACAAAACTCAATAGGTATTTACGACAAATTTACCAAACATTGGGTAAAATGAAATTCGTAAACCTATATACGGATATTTTGCTAATTGACCCGTTAAACAAACTATGCTGTCTAAGCGAACTTTTAATTGTATGTGTGTATTCTCATGAATGCGTTTCTCATTTACTTTCTTATAATGGCTAGCGTTGTAGTTGTTAATGAGTTAATATGGTAGTTTATCAACAAAATTGATGATATACCACAAGCAAACCTATAGTTTAGGTTTTCATATACTTTTCTTTCTTTTCTTATGCACTAATTCTTTTAAATTACGTAATTAGATGACGAATGGTAACTGGAGTGTGGAGGTTGCTAGGCTCTCTTCTAAGATTGAACTTTTGGAACGAAATGGAAGGTACATAAATGTTCTTCCAGTAATTATTCTATATCATTACTATTATAAAATAAAATAATTATCTTTTAAAACTTTCAGGCACTACTTGGGAGAAGATCTGGATACCATGAGTCTGAAGGAGATCCATAATTTGGAACAACAACTTGAAACGTCTGCTAAACTTGTTCGATCAAGAAAAGTATATTCTCGTATTATAGCCTATTGTTTGACTCTTACACATATAATATAAATAAACGTTGAATAACCAAAACTGATACTCCTATACTGTATTGCAGAATCAAGTCATGTACGACACCATATCCGAGCTCCAGAAAAAGGTAACCTGGATATAAATATCACTCTGTATTTCTTACGATGAATATATCAAATAACAAAATCAGAAATTTTTTAACAGAATAATATAAGATTAAGTCATGTTATGGAAAGAATATTGGTAAAACAGCTGTACTTCTATTTATTATTTTGTAGGTTTGTTGGCATATAAGACCCTAATGCTAATTCTTTTGGGAGAGCGCATAGAAACAATGTTTAAGTTGGTCATTTGGAAGTATTGTAAAGAATTAAGATGTTATTAATTTGCTATTTTATTGAAGAGATGCCAAACATATAGCGACCGATAATTATGTTTATCTCCAGGAGAAGGCAGTGAGAGACCAGAACAGCATGCTCGAAAAACAGGTTTTATATATACTGTTTTAATAGTTTTTATTTTATTTTAGTGTAGTTCTATGTTTTTTAGCCTTTTAAATATAGCGGGTTTTCAAAATGGTCAACGTTTAACATATTTTTGGTAAATAGTCCTGTTAAAGTTTAACGAAAATTTTAAGATGAATTTGCCCAAAATTTTCTCCGCTCATTTCGAAATGAAAAATGGCAAAACTGTAAAGTCATCTTGTTAATTATTATACCACTTAACCAATAGGGCCATTAAGCAAACTTTAACGAAACGTTGATCATTTTGCATAGACACACCAAACGTCGATCATTTAGCCAATTTTTTTGTTCTTTAAACGGTATTTTATGGATGTAAAAATTAGATTTATATGAGACTGATGGCATGCAGGGACTAATTTTTATATAATTAAACGTTATGTTTCATTCTTTTATATCATCTTGGCTTGACAACATTTTTTTATTAATCACAATAGATCAAGGAAAAGGTGAAAATGGTTGAGCAGATGATGCATTGGGAGCAACACACCAATGGAACAAATGCCTCCTTTATGATTCCTCCGACCTTAAATATGGGGTATTTATATATATCATTTTCCTCAAAAAGTTAAAAAATTATATACTTGGTCACATCAAACTTATCAAATGGAATGGTATTTGAAGTATTATTATTTGATTTAGGTATAATAATAATGTATAACTAGTCACCTTAGAGTTGTTGGCCAGTGGTTATAGTATTCCAGTTTACTGAGGTGAGGCATGAAACCTGGGGACTAAAAACCTATATATATATTATAATTATATATACACATATATTGTAGCTAGTCAGAGAAAATTAAAGATAATATAATAGCTTACATATAAGTAGCCTTATTATGATTAATTGAAAGAATAATTCCTAGTCTATTCCTCTTCCTTGAAACTTGATCGTTTACCTTAATCATCGAGATAGCAAGTTTATAGCATTTATTTTTATAATGTAGCAGTGAAAAGTTCATCTCTTTAGCATATTACTTAAAAGTTGTTGCTATAAATGTTCGTATACACCGGTCATAATTTTTATGAATAGTTTTTACTATTAAAATTTGTTGCGTGCAGCGAAATGTATAGTAACAGCGAGGAAGCCCCGGAGGCTGCGAGGAGGAACGATCTAGACCTAACCCTCGAACCACTCTATTCATGCCACCTCGGATGCTTTGGAAGTTCAAATATATAAATAAATATATATGTATCAGTATCAGAAGATGTTGCTCAAGCCATCCAATATATGTGTATATCTAGGTGGGAGTATAATGTTTTGGTTTTTTTATGAGAAAATGTTGGAGTATTATATGTCCTCGTTCTTATATGACTTGTAAGTGCAATAAGACTTAGTAAATGACCTATATATATGCTTTGTGACTATGATATGAAAAATATTGGCTCCGTTCGATGACATTTATTTTTTCTAAAAGTGTTTATAAAAATTGCTTTTAAAAAAATTGTTATTTACAAAAGTTACTTAGTGTTGATATAAAACCAAGGTTTAAACGGCCGCTAGCCGATAAACGGCCGATAACTCAAAATCACGAAAATGTCGCTAGCCGAACGAAAATTCGACGGAAAAAATGTGGAAAACGGAAAAGGGAATGCCGATGGGATTGTCATTGGCCGGTCGGAAATTCGATAAAAATTACGAAATTCGACGGAAAAAATGTTGATGACATTTTTAGTTCAAAACATGAATTTATAACTATAGAAAATGTTCAAATCATTAAGTTCATACATGTCATACCACATTGAGTTCATACATAACATACAATATCAAGTTCATAAATACCATACAGTCATACACTATTAAGTTCATACATATCATACCATGAGCAGTTCGAAAAGATCATACGAAATCCAACAACTGTAGTATTCAATAGTAACTGGAATGACGTGCTGGCTGATAAAATCCACCTATTCGTGCCTGAAGGTTACAATAGTCCAACCACGTCATTTGGGTCGCGTACGATGAAGTGTAGTTAATGACATGGTTGTTGTGGTTGGCTTGCGTTCCGCCGACCACGGTGCACAATATGGGGTACTCGGGTAGTGGTCCTTGAATCTCTGCACCTATAATGACCGAAACTGGATATGGAACGAGATACGGATAAGCATACGAACCTTGACCGTCGTAAGATTGGGTAGACATTTGGTCAAATGACATTGACTCAAATTGAGTGGAAATGGAGTCAACGTCGTAATCCGTAGAACTAGTAGACCACATTCCCGCTTGTCGACCTCCTGGGTATTGCGCAGACTCAAAGTCAAAGAAGACATCCGACCTACGAGACATTAAGTTAGATAAGAATAAATGTAAATTAAAAATGCATGTAACATATTAGTACCTGTCCCGATCCCCCGCTCCGTGATCTTCATCTTGAGTAGCTTGATAACCCGATTCCATGGTTCATGGATCGTTATTCCAACCTCTGCTTGTGCCACTCCCGACACCAACACTTGTGCTGCCACCATTTCCGCCTCCTTGCGTCCTGCCACCATCACCGCCTTGCATCCCGCCACCATAACCGGCGCCTTGCGTTCCGCCACCATCCCCATCATCGTCACTAGACGATTCTATACCAACATCTTGAGAGACGACCCGGTTTACATCAACGCCTTCAGAATGGGCCTGTGAGGCTACTTGCGGATCAGGACGGTTGGATTCATCGTCAAGGTTGCATGGTCGAACTCACTCAATAAGAACGTCGTCGTCGGCATCATCTCCCATGGCTTGCATAGATTGCTCTATGATTTCTAAAGGGTCTCGGAGTTCCTTGTTTTCGTACTGAGCTTTGCGATTTCGTATCTATAATTTCATGTTATAATTACAAAACACAAGTTGCTCCAACCTTGAATACGCAAGACGGTTGCGCTGTTTTGTGTGGACTAACGCGAACGTGCTCCAATTTCTCTCACAAGCCGAAGAGGATGCGGTTTGTAATAAAATTCGCATGGCCAACCGACGTAAAGTAGGTGCTTCAGTTCCAAACATTCTCCACCATTCGGCTACAAAAGTAAATTAAAAATCAAGTAATGTTAACAGATCCCACACAACGATATCGTTACGTACCTGCGGCCATATAATCACGGTTTCCAACCGCAGTCTTCCTTCCAAATAGTCCACGTGCATCTCGAATGGCAATGAGCTGTGTACATAATATGTCACTATACGGTGAAGGAACATATAAATAAATGAAATTGCGTACCTCATTTCCAAGAACGGAACAATTATCGTGCGGATGTAACACCTCAAAAACGTCTGTAACAGCAGTTAGATGTTCTGGTGTCATCGTAATCTCTGGGTTGTATTGACACCTCGGGTTTAAGTAATAACTTTCTTTGTGCAATGGGTGACAAAGTTGTCTTTCCCATCTGTCGACAACGATATCGACAACCCATCTTTTATTTGGTAGGGTCTCAAACTTTTTCTTCATTAGATCGAAAACGTGATATAGTGCACCCAACGTCGGAACGACCTCTATGTCCACGAACCGAAGATCTCCAAATAACGGCTCGAATACTTATCGCATTAACGTAAAATTTTAGTTCAACAAAGTAAACTACAAACATCATACTAGATACAAAAGTACCTTACAAACTCCATCAAGGTGTAGCAAAATATTTGCATCATTTACTTTGTCCTCAACAAATGATCCCGCTAAGATTGCGCGAAATGTCAATCTCTCCCACCAATCGAAATTGATTATCGCCTTCAATGCTCGTTTCTTGTTACGCAAGCTTGAAAGAGCTAAATAATTGGTAACAAACCTTGTAGGACCGGGGCGAATGATCTCACCTTCACCTTGTTCTCTTAACTTCGCTAATAGAAGCCCGTGGTTATAAACAAGTTTCGTTATGCGCCTAGCGTCATCCACG
Organism: Urtica urens; assembly: GCA_958296335.1. Taxonomy (NCBI): domain Eukaryota; kingdom Viridiplantae; phylum Streptophyta; class Magnoliopsida; order Rosales; family Urticaceae; genus Urtica; species Urtica urens. The sequence continues at coordinate 18,626,123 of OY282522.1, read as the reverse complement.
ACGCGAGCAATGGTGTCTGGCTTAGCCACGTCTTCCAACATAAGATCAAGACAGTGCGCGGCACACGGTGTCCAATAACAATTGAACTTCCTCATCAGTTTCATCCCCGCTTTTTTATACGCCGACCCGTTGTCCGTGACAATTTGGATGACATTGTGGCGTCTGACATCGTTAATCACATCACTCAATAGTTTGTAGATGTATTCCCAATTTTTTATGTTGCTCGACGCGTCAACGGACTTTAAGAACACGGTTTTTCCAGCTGAGTATACCATAACACTAATGATACTCAATCGCGTTGGACCCGTCCATCCGTCAGACATGATTGTGCACCCGTACTCTTCCCAAACCTTACGTTGACTATCGACGTATGCTTGTGCATCAGCAACCTCTTCCTAAAGGTATGTGTTGTGAATCTCGTACGGGGAAGGGAGTGGTGTTAGGAAATTATTTCCTTTATGAGCTATTATATTTATGTAATTATAATAGCTATTAATTTATGGTTTTATTGATAATGAATATTGATAAATATTATGTAACTGATATGGAATAAATGGGTTGATACTAATTATATTTATTAAGGGACTTATGGAATTCCTTATAAACAAATATATACAAAGTCTTGGTTATGGTCCCCAATGCAAATCAATCGAGTCTTCCTCTTCCCATAGAGAGTTAGACCTAAAGTTTTCTCGTCGGAGATATAAAGTGATTTAGCAAAGGAAGATCACGCACCACCGGATTCACGTTCGTCCAATCACCAATCATCGAAAGTTTTTTCCGCATCAAGTGGTGATCGATCTAATGGATCCAGGTATTACTTTAATCTTTAATAATCTAATAACGTGTTGATTCTGGGAAATACTATTAGTAAATAAGTTTTTTTCCCTAACAATTGGTATCAGAGCAAACATCGTTTGTTAGATTATTAGGATTAATTTTCATATATTTCTGTTCTAGAATTGTAGTCTCTGAATGATTAAAGAAAATTTGGAACGCCACATAAGAAGTGAGAATAAATTATGAATAATGACTTATTTGTTGCATATAATTCTAGAATAGTGATATATATAAATTAAAAGAATACCTGAAGCAATAAGAGTCTTGTAAAATACATGTACGTATGTTACCGTGGACAGATGTTTTGCAGTTTTTCTTTTCCTTTGAATTATAGAAACATGAATCTGTTTGCGTTTCTTTGTCTTCTTGCGCATGTGCTCTGGAAGTTTAACTTTTGGTTTCCTTGATTTTCATTTCTCGGTTACGTTTTTTGTTTATGTATTATTAAAAGCATTGATTGTCTTTTATTGTTTGTGATATATATGGACTGAATTAAAATTGAATATGTGAAAATACCTATTGGACTTTTTTGTTGTTGCTACGGTCCTATCACAGATTTTATCACATTGCTTTAAAAAAAATTTTAATAGATATATAAGGAACATTTAAGATATGCTATAAATGTCCTCGTTAATTCGTAATAACAATTGATTGTTTATATAGTCAACCAGGACATTAAATTTAGAAAACCAAAACGTAATTGTTAGTGATCTATATTTTTATGTACATCTGAAACTAATTAATTATCTAATTATTTTAGTTTAATATTTTTTTTTATATATCTTTAGTTATATGAAATTATATTTTTGGAATATTTCTTATCAAATAAACCATCAATTCAGTATGTCTGGTATATTTTAATTGAATTGATTCAAATAATATGTTGCCAAAGTAGCCTCTGTTGTGAGAAATTAATTTAATTAAAATTATATGTATAGATTTTGTGCGAAATTATTCATGCGAATTATGCTCAGCCCAAAGGAAGACATATTTTGGCCGAATAACAACGTACTTGCAATGATAAATGCGTGATAATTATAAAGTGTTATTCATGTGAACTATGAAAAGTACAAATACATTTCAAAGTTTGACAGAATTTATTATCAGTATTTGATCAATGCATTGAGCGTACCAATTGCAATTAATTTCTCTGTCCAAAGACTAGGAATTAATGTTGTGCTAGGTAACTTGAGATAGTTTATTTGATTGAATTATATACTAAAGTAAGCATATATTTCCTTCATTTTGTTCGTGGATCCAGTTTCGGTTGCTGCCGCTTCTAATATGTTGAGCCAAGTACGCCACATTCCTATGCTAAACGGGACGAATTTCAAAGCATGGAAGGAGACTGTGGAGATTGTCCTTGGTTGTATGGATCTTGATCAGGCCTTACGTCAAGATCGGCCCATCCCTGCCGACGGAACCACTGAAGATGCTAAGACTGACAAATGGGACCGGTCAAACCGCATGTGCTTGATGATCATGAGGCGTTCGATTCCTGAAGCGTTCCGAGGCTCCATTTCTGAAAGGGAAAGTTCCAAGAAGTTTTTGGAGGAGATTGAGCAATATTTTGCAAAGAATGAGAAATCAAAAGCGAGTAATACTCTGGGTAAGCTCGTCTCCATGAAGTATAAAGGAAAAGGAAACATCAGGGAGTACATCATGGAGATGTCTCATCTTGCTTCGAAGCTGAAATCCTTGAAGCTTGAGTTGTCTGAGGAGTTGCTCGTGCATTTTGTTTTGCTCTCTCTCCCGCCGCACTTTGGGCAATTCAAAGTGAGCTATAACACTCATAAGGACAAATGGTCGTTGAACGAGCTCATTTCTCATTGTGTGCAAGAAGAGGAGCGCCTCCAGCGGGACAAGACTGAAAGTGCTCACCTGGCCACCTCGTCTCAAAACAACAAGAAGAAGAGAACCAAGGAAATTGCGGGACCATCTCAGCCGAAGAAACAAAAGACGCAGGAGAATGAATTCACTTGTTTCTTTTGCAAGAAAGGTGGACACATGAAGAAGGAGTGCCCCAAGTATGCTGCGTGGCGTGTGAAGAAGGGTAAGATTTTGACTTTAGTTTGTTCTGAAATTAATTTGGCTTTCGTACCTAAGGATACTTGGTGGGTAGACTCTGGTGCTACTACTCATGTAAGTATATCCATGCAGGGTTGCCTCTGGAGCCGACCACCAAGTGATGATGAAAGATTCATCTTTGTGGGCGATGGCAATAAAGTTCTCGTGGAGGCTATTGGAACTTTTAGATTGCTTTTAAAGACTGGTTTTAATTTGGATTTATTTGAGACTTTTGTTGTACCGTCTTTTAGACGGAATTTGGTTTCTGTTTCTATGTTGGACAAATCTGGTTTTTCTTGTTCATTCGAAAATAATAAAATTAGTCTCCATCAAAATTCAAATTTCTTAGGTTCCGGTTCTTTAATTGATAATTTATACCTGCTTGATACTGTTAGTTCTAACAATGAAATATTAAATACAAGTTCACATGGTACGAAACGAAAATTAAATGAGAATTCTGCCACCTTGTGGCACAAGCGTCTATGTTCTCTAAACAGAGAATTCAGAGGCTTGTATCAGATGGAATTCTTGAACCCCTAGATTTGACAGACTTTCAAGTCTGCATTGAGTGCATCAAGGGGAAACAAACTAATTCTAGAAAATTGGGTGCCAATAGAGCTACAGATGTTCTTGAACTAATTCATACCGATATATGTGGTCCACTCCCTACAGCTGCTTGGAATGGACAACGGTATTTTATTACGTTCATAGGACGATTATTCTCGATATGGTTACCTATATTTGATACATGAAAAGTCACAATCATTGGATGTTTTCAAGTCTTACAAGGCTGAAGTCGAACTTCAACTTGGAAAGAAGATTAAGGCTGTCAAATCCGTCCGTGGTGGGGAATACTACGGAAGGTATGACGGATCAGGAGAACAACGTCCAGGACCCTTCGCTCTTTTCCTCGATGAGTGTGGAATTGTTCCGCAATACACAATGCCAGGGAAACCTAGCATGAATGGTGTTGCTGAACGACGAAATCGAACTCTTAAGGATATGGTAAGAAGTATGATTAGTCATTCTTCTTTGCCAGAGTCTCTTTGGGGAGAAGCGTTGAAGACTGCGGTTTATGTCTTAAATCGGGTACCAAGTAAATCAGTAACCAAAACCCCTTATGAGCTTTGGACTAATAAACAACCAAGCATTAGACACTTACACATTTGGGGTTGTCCAACTGAAGCTACGCCTTATAGGCCACATGAAGCAAAGTTGGACTCAAGAACGGTTAGCTGTTATTTTGTTGGTTATGCCGAACGCTCGCGTGGTTTCAAGTTTTACAATCCCACATCAAGATCGTTTTTTGAAACGGGAAATGCCAGATTTCTTGAGGATATTGAGTTTGGGGGAGAAGAATATACTAGGAATGTTGTCTTTGAAGAAGAATCTTCAACTATCGGTATTCAAGATATTATACCTTTTACCGTTCAAGACATAGTTGAAGATATCATTCCTAAAGTTGTCCCTAACCAGGACAACATTGAGATTCTTCATCAGGGCCCACCCTTAGAACAAACTCAACAACCTCAAGAAGTGCCATTAAGGAGATCTGCAAGAGAGAGAAGAAGTGCGATTTCTGATGATTATATCGTTTTTCTTCAAGAACATGAGGATGGCATGGGTATGACGGAAGATGATCCAATCAACTTCCATCAAGCCATGCGTTCTTCTAAATCTCAACAGTGGATCGATGCCATGAAAGATGAGATAAAATCTATGGAAGACAATGACGTTTGGGATCTTATTGACTTACCTGAAGGTGCGAAGCCAATTGGTTGTAAATGGATATTTAAAACCAAGTTGGATTCGAAGGGTAATGTTGAAAGATATAAGGCTCGTCTTGTCGCCAAAGGCTTTACTCTAAAGGAAGGCATCGATTATAAAGAGACTTTCTCTCCGGTTTCATCGAAAGACTCTTTTAGGACTATTATGGCACTAGTAGCTCATTTTGATTTAGAGTTACATCAGATGGATGTAAAGACTGCGTTTTTAAATGGAGACATTGAAGAGACAATTTATATGACTCAACCAGAGAACTTTGTATCAGGAAATCCAAAGTCTATGGTTTGCAAGTTAAAAAAATCCATCTACGGACTCAAACAGGCATCCCGACAATGGTATCACAAGTTCCATCAAGTTATTACTTCATACAGATTCGAGGTAAATATTGTTGATGATTGCGTATACCAAAAGTTCAGTGGGAGTAAATACATCTTTTTGGTTTTATATGTCGATGACATTCTGCTCGCTAGTAGTGACATTGGTTTGCTACATGAGACCAAGAAATTTCTAAAGAAAAATTTCGAAATGAAAGATCTTGGTGAAGCTTCTTTTGTATTAGGAATCAAGAGATCGCTCTCAAGGTGTTCTTGGATTATCACAAAAGAGTTATATTGATAAAGTTCTGAGCAGATTCGGCATGAAAGATTGTAAGCCAGGAGATACGCCCATATCTAAAGGAGACAAGTTCAGTCTCAAACAATGTCCTAGTAATGATCTTGAAAGAAATGAGATGAAAAAGATTCCCTATGCCTCAATTGTTGGGAGTCTTATGTACGCACAAGTTTGCACTCGCCCTGACATTGCATTCATTGTGGGTGTCCTTGGTAGATATTTGAGTGATCCAGGTTTGCAACACTGGAAGGCAGCAAAACGTGTGATGCGTTATCTAAGACGAACAAAAGACTATATGCTCACCTATAGGAGATCAGAGAATTTGGAGGTTGTACGTTTCTCTGATTCCGATTTCGCTGGATGTCAAGACAGCAAGCGCTCCACATCAGGATATGTTTTTATGTTGGCAGGAGGAGCTATCTCATGGAAGTCTGCTATACAAAGACTCATAGCTTCTTCGACCATGGCAGCGGAGTTCATAGCTTGTTTCGAATCATCCAACCACGGGATTTGGCTGCGGAATTTTGTCACTAGATTGCGAGTTGTAGATGGCATTGACAGGCCATTGAAGATCTATTGTGACAATAAAGCTGCAGTTCTTTACTCCAACAACAACAGTAGCTCGACGAAATCAAAGTTCATCGACATCAAGTTTCTAGTTGTGAATGAGAGAGTTAAGGATGGACAAATTTCTATAGAACACATAGGAACCAATTTTATGCTAGCAGACCCATTGACTAAAGGGTTAACGCCTAAGGTGTTTCATGAGCACACTGCTCATATGGGCGTTATTCTAGACAATACCTTGATTTAGTGGGAGTTTTTTTGTTATGTGTACTATGTGTTATGTATTTCATGTTTTGATTGATGATTTCTGCAGAATAAAGTTTTGTTCATCATTGTCCTGAATTCTAAATTTGCGGCATTATATTGCATAAAGAAATAACCTCACTAAAGACTACATTAGGACCAGTTGAAAATGAACATGCCTAAGAACATATTGCATGTTATTTTCATGCTACTCATCCATATTTGATCTATGTCATTAAGTGTGTAGGTATGGTGATCATGGTAGTTTAGTCATAACTTCATATGATTAAAACTGCGTTGGTTCGATACCTATGCATGAGATGGACCAGATTGTTTAAGGAAAACAAAACCAAAATAGCATACAGAAACCCGCATTCAGAATTTGGTAATTTAATTATCGTAAATATATATAGCTCAAGTGGGAGATTGTTAGGAAATTATTTCCTTTATGAGCTATTATATTTATGTAATTATAATAGCTATTAATTTATGGTTTTATTGATAATGAATATTGATAAATATTATGTAACTGATATGGAATAAATGGGTTGATACTAATTATATTTATTAAGGGACTTATGGAATTCCTTATAAACAAATATATATAAAGTCTTGGTTATGGTCCCCAATGCAAATCAATCGAGTCTTCCTCTTCCCATAGAGAGTTAGACCTTAAGTTTTCTCGTCGGAGATACAAAGTGATTTAGCAAAGGAAGATCACGCACCACCGGATTCACGTTCGTCCAATCACCGATCATCGAAAGTTTTTTCCGCATCAAGTGGTGATCGATCTAATGGATCCAGGTATTACTTTAATCTTTAATAATCTAATAACGTGTTGATTCTGGGAAATACTATTAGTAAATAAGTTTTTTTCCCTAACAAGTGGAACGTTAGGACCTGTCAACAACAACATATTACGTTATTTCACAAAGCGTTAATGTACGTTCAGAAATATGTTTCACATACCGATTTCTGCAGCTTCGTGCATCATGTTCTTAAAGTGATGGGACTTCGCTTTATGTGCTGGAACACTCTCGTGTATGAAAAATCGGCTCACAAGTCTTCCTAAATCGCTTCTTCAGAGACATAGTTGCCGGTGTAGGGACTGTTGGTTGCCGTGCCGAATCTGATCGATAAAGAGAAGGCGAGATTGGTGGCCTCGATCTTATGTCTTGTTAGGATCCAGAACCTCCTCCTGGCCCGGATCTCCAAGTTGCAGCACCGGTCTCTTGGCGACTTCTCTTCATTGCCTCGTACAAGTCTTCATCTTCTCGATGATCAGGACGTGGATCGAGGTTTGCACGTAACTCTTGACGGATAGTTTCTTTCATCATGCTCTTATTCTTTTTCTTCATTTCTGCTTCATGTAGCAGTTGCCGCATTTCTTCTCTGACCTCCGGCGGACACTTATCACATCATTTTACATTCTTCTTTGGATCGTTTCCTCTAAGATGCAACTTCATACGAGTGATACCTCCACCTCTTGTTGTTAACCCACAATATTTGCAGGTAAAATGACTAGTGGTCCCCGGAACGACGACACAATGTTTTCGGACGCCTTCATCTGCCATCTATTATCGTTAACAAACAAAACAATCAAATCCGTAACTCCAAAAATTATGAAAAAAATGCACTCTTATTAAATTTCAATTCCAAACAGATCCTATTTCATACATGTTTTTGAGAAAAAATCATATTCAACCGTTTCAACCAAAACAAACTAAAACAACAATTCCCGATATATAATTCAAATTCTCTAATCCGTGACACAAAAAAATTTAAAAAAATTCCAATCTTCTTAAATTGAAATTCTAAGCAGATTCTATTTTACACATATTTTGAGAAATATTCATAATCAACGACTTCTTACTAAACAAACTAAAACAATAATTTCCGACAAACAATTCAAATTTACTAATCCAGGACTCAAACAATTATGAAAAAATTACACTCTTATTAAATTTAAATTCTAAACATTTTCTATTTCATACATATGTTTGATCAAAAATCATAATCAACGACTTCAACAAGAATCAACTTAACGACTTATCGAACTATCAACTACAACTATCGAAATTACTTCATATTTCTCGTTTCCGACGTCAATAAAATCTGAAACAAATCCACGAAATTTAAACTTTCGTTCCAAACAGATATCATTTCATAATTATTTCGAGTAAAAATCACAATCACAAAGTTCAAGAACAATCTTATACTTCTTAAGTAAACATATATGTTTTCATAACTACAACCTCCGAATTTACTTCATATTTCAAATTCCGGATCTCCGAAAAAATTCAAAAATATTATATCATCTTCAGATCACATTCCTAACACATTGTATTTCTACAATTATTGCTAAAAAAAATCAACTTCTACTCGAAAATCAGTTTCAAATCACACTGATCTACATTAGTCGGCTTCTACCTCGGTTTTCGCCGGTTTTCGAAGATTTTCGCCGAAATATTGTTGATATCTCACTGCACACGTCGGCCGACGACTCGATCTACGGAAATCGGGTGGGAATTCGGCGGCAAAACGTCGGGATCTCTCTTCTCGTCACCGAAATTCGTCGGCAAAAAGTCTTGTGGGAGACCAAATTTCTTTGGGTGTTTCGTCGGCTAAATGTTGATTTTATACTAACAGTGAACAACAATCTTCGGCAAACGACAATCGGATTTCGGCGGCATAAACGACGACTTTCGGCGGCCAAAAACGACGAAACGTTTATATGGGTCGTTTTTGGCCGGTAACCACCGAAAACCGAAATTTCAGCGGCATTTCGTCAAAAACCGGCGACATTTAAAATGTTGGATAAAACAAACAAAATTATAAAAACGACTAGAATAACCTTGGAGATAAATATTTAAATAATTATTATTATTTTGGTGTTTAATTTATATGTACATATTAATGCTGTTAGTGTTTATTTTTCGACCAGGTAGACTAACAAATAAAGTTTCATATTTAAATATAATTTATTTTATTAACAAACATATAAATTATTAATTTGTCGATTCTATTAAACTTACAGCAATCTCATCTCTTAAGTTATTCAAACAACTTGTACAAATTCTACGCTTTTCATATTGATCTCTAATTTATTGAAACATTTGCTATTTAAAATAATTTGTTGCCAACAAATTTATAGGAAACTTATTAAACTGTTTGAACGTGTAATATGTGTAATTAGAACTTGAACTTGTAATATCATTATTAGAGTAATTAATTGACTTGATTATGAGGATAAAATAGTAAATGCAATATGCAGCCCAAATATCAAAATACAAAAGTTACTAGTTTTAGTTTTTAAATTTTTTTAGATTTAGCTTGATTTTTCAAAAGTGTTTTTGGAATTTTTTTTTTAAAAGTGATTTTATCAAACATCAAATAAATATTTTAATTTTTAGAAAAAACTAAAATAATTTTAATAATTGTTATCAAACGCACCTATTAAAGAACTTGTCTTGTTAAATTTGTTTGTGTTACTAACTTTTGGAATATTGATGTACAATTACTGAACTTGAATATTGTGTTCTCTTTAATTAATTGTAAATGGTAATGTTAATTTTCTCTATCTTTTATTAAGTTCAAGTATATATGTGCATTATATTCAAGGTATTATATCTTTTACAAAATTATGTCAATTTAGTTTAGACAGGGATCAGTTTTAGAGATGAAAGAATTAATAATATTTATACATGCGTGAGCTATAAGTTGATTATTCAATTGCTTGTAGACTTTTCTTAAATATTTTGCTTTCATGGCGTATTGATATAGTTATATTTAGCTCTTTTTTATAGAAGTACCGTAGCAGAACCTTGTAATATGACTCTAGCTTCGGATCTCGCACAGGAGTTGTGGCTAGCTCAAGTACCGTTGCTCTACGCGGTCGAGCCGCCGCCTCCTCCTCATCTTCAGCATCCTCCTCATCCGCCGCCTCGCCCGCTGCCATCCCCTCCTCTCGAATCTTGTACCGATCGATGATTGACTCGTGATTGGCCCCATTGGACCTTTGATCGTGTCCTGCCTCCTAATTCTCACCCCCGCTCTCATGCAAAGACCAGTGATGATCGACGGATACGGTAGACCGGTCTTCTTAGCCTTGTAATCAGCACTCATCATCCGACCCGAGATGAATCGACCAATGTTTATCTTGAGCCCCTTCACGATGCAGTACAAAATGTGAATGCGACCCTCGTCGAGGCTGAAAAAATGCGTGATCGAGAATATGCGAGCGCACACAAAGTAAACTCATACTTTGGCAATCCTATCAAAACAAAATTCAAAGCACAATAATATATTAATTCAAACATAATCATAATCATATTTCTATTCATTTCAAATTATAAAAACAAATCGTTAAATAATTACGTACTTTGTGAGTTGATCACAATGCAAGACTTCTCTTCCCTTCTCCGTCGTCCAACCTTGGTTCGGGAGGCACAATAAACTCGCCATCTCTGCCTTATCCGCATGACGTACGTATTGAATGTATTCCTCCGTCTCGAAAGGAATGTTGGGGGTTTGAAGATAAGCGTTGATCACCTCGGTACTCATGTTTACCTTCACTCCGCGAACCGTGACAATGTTATTAACTGCATCCGGTAGGTTCGCGTAAAATTCCTTCATGATGGTGATATTGCCATCGCACGAGGGAGGATTGCAAAATTCTCATCAACCATACGCGTCGATGAAGTTGTGGGTTTGTTGGCCGATGTTGAATCCATCCCGGGGGATACTAAATCTCCTCTCCTGGATTACGGAGCGCTTAACGAGCAACTCGTAGCGATCCTCGGCTTATTGAGACGTGAATATCACCGACTCGTAATGTTCTTCTTCACTTTCCGACGATGAAGAAGACTCGACAACTTTGCGAGAACATTTTGAAGTTGTGACCTTGGATTTTCCCTTGGCAGCACGAGTAGCTTTCAGAGGCATTTTAACCTACAATTTCAACGTAAACATAAACATAAACACAAACACAAACACAATTAAAATTATTTCAACATAAACACAAACTATTAACCTACAATTTCAACATCAACATAAACATAAACACAATTTATACATTTACAATTTCAATATAAACATAAACACAATTTTGACATAACCTAAAATTTCAACCTAAACATAAACACAATTTCAACATAAAAACATAAACTTGTTTCAACATAACCTACAATTTCAACAAATAAACATACACATACCTAGAATTTCAACATTTACAATTTCAATATAAACATAAACACAATTTCAACATAAACACATTTTTGGATTCAATTCACAATAACAACAAATTCAGATTCAATTCACAAAAATCTAAACCAAAACTCAAACAAATCTAAACCTAAACAAATCTACAGGTCGGATTAAAAATCATCATAACCTAAACAAATATACAAATCTAAACCTAAACAAATTTACAAATTATCTAAACCTAAACAAATTAAAAATCATCAAAACCTAAACATGGAAGAGGGACGGATTTACCTTAGAAATATGGAAGAGGGAGTGAGAACGGCGGCAACGTGAAGGCGTGGGAGAAAGGCGGCGACGTGAAGGCGCGGGAGAAAGGGGCGACGTGAAGGCGCGTGAGAAGGCGGCGATGTGAAAGTGCGGGAGAAGGCGGCGATGTGAAGGCGCGGGAGGGGCGACGTTAAGGCGAGGGTGAAGGGCGGGAAGAGCTCGCCGACGACCACGGCGACGAGGAACAAGGACAGAATCGGCCTAAATGAATTTTAGGAGAGAAATGAATTTTGGGTAAAGTGAAAAAACCCTAAAATTTTGAACTTATACTCTGATTTCGGCGTCGGCGCCACGGTCCCATCATGAGTCGCCACCAAAAAATGTCAGGCCCAGATTCCATCTAATGGTTGGCCCCATTAGCCGTCGTTGCGGCGCCGCCTCCCACACCGGGTATAAAGATCCGTTGTGGGAGGCGGCGCCGCGGCGACGACTAATAGGGCCACGACGCCAACCTTTAGATGGACCCTTTTCCCACACCAGATCTTTGGATCCGTTGTGGGACGTGGCGCCGCGGCGCTGTAAGGAGTCGCCCCGGTGCTGGTCCCACAACGAATCTATTAAGGGTTGTGGAACCTTTTAGATTAAGTAAAATTAAACAACTCTTAGAATAATGGTTGTAGAATAAGCTATATTACACAACCGATATTTTAAGAGTTGTGAAATACGCTGAAATTGAGCTCTTCCCACAACCCTTAATTATAAGGATTGTGGAATACGTGAAATCAAGTCCTTCCCACACCCCTTAATTATAAGGGTTGTGGGATCTCGAAGTCCACAACCCTTACTAATAAGGATTGTGAAAAGTCGGTTGTGTGATCCAACATTGTAGTAGTGCCTTAACAACTTAGGGATATAGTAGGCACACCTTTAATAAAACTTGTCAATGAATTCTTTAGTTGCATTCCCCTGAACACCGAGGCCGGTTTTGCTCATGTGATCCTTATCCCTAAAACATAGGCTGCGGAGGAATTTTAAAAATTTAGACCTATCTCTCTTTGCAACTTTTGCTTTGAAGTCATCACAAAACTAATCACCACTAGACTTAGCAAAGTAAAGGACAAACTCATTTCTCTTTTCCAAAGAGTCTTTATTCATGGTCGCAATATTGCCGAAAACACTTTTCTAGTTAGGGAACTCATGAAAAAAATTCAATAAAATTAAAGGAAACACGGGACTAGTCGGAATAAAAATAGACATGAGTAAAGTGTTTGATAGAATGGAATAATTTTTTTTATTCACAGTTTTGTAGAACTACGATTTTTTAAAAAAAATTATTAAATTGATCAAAAACTATGTTTGTTCAGGCTCTAGCGCTATTCTCCTTAATGGTAGTCCCCTCGGCACTCCTAAACTAGAACGTGGCCTAAGATAAGGAGACCCATACCCATTTCTTTTTCATATTAGCCTCGGAAGTCCTTAGTCGTCTCCTAATTAGAGAAGAACAAAAAGGTTCATTTCACAATATCAAAATCGATAGAAACATCTTGCCTATTTCCCATCTTATATTCGCCGACGATATCATTTTATTTTGTAAAGAGAGAACCTAAAAAGACCAAAAAATATGGAGTTGCATTTTGAAATACTCTAATTGGTCAGATCAGCTGATTAACAAAGACAAATCGGGTCTTATTTTCTCACATAATATCACAATTTTTTTATAAAAATGAGATCAAAACACTTCTTGGCTTGACCGAATGTTTAAAAGATGTTTTTCATTTAGGTAATCCCCTTTTTATATCTAAGAAAAAAGTTGAGAGCTTCAAACACATTAAAATTGGGAGGGTTGGATGGCTCGCACGATCTCCAAAGAACCACGAGTCTTTGGAGATCGTGCGAGCCATCCAGCCCTCCTGATTTTAATGTGTTTGAAGCTCTCAATTTTTTTCCTATAACTTTCTTTAGTCTTCCTGCAACTTCCTCCATAAATTGTCTCGTAGATTTTGGTGGAAAAGTGCGTCGAGAGGTAATGGATTCTTCGCTGGGTTGGGACAAATGTGTAAGCCTAAGGCTTGGGATGGACTTCAGTTTAGAAAATTTGAAGATATCAACTATGCAATGCTCTCTAAACTAGGGTCTGAGGTTGCTAAAAATTAAAACCAAATCGGGATACAGCTCCTCAGAGACAAATACTTAAAGCATCCTAATTTTTTCGACTCATCCGCCAAACCCTATCACTCGAAAGTTTGGAAATATATCATTAAGAATAACACATGTTTACTCATTGGAAATGGAAAATTTGCAAGAATTTTTTAAGATAATTAGCTTTTTAACCCTCCTGAACTTCCCCTCCCTAGACCTCTTGATCCCAACAAAGTCTCTATGAGCGAGTTAATCGACAATATCAATCTCTCCTGGAAGATCTCCAAAATCCAAGAACTCTGTGGAGACAAATGGATCCCCAATTCTGAAAACCAAAATCAATAAAGGTGCAAAATCAGACACTCTGATCTGGAGAAACAATCCTAATGGGTATTTCTCTATGAAATCAGCTATTCATTATCTTACGGGAATGGATATTGCCCCTAATTTGATTTGGATCAAATATGGAAGCTGAAATTACTCGAGAAAGGTCGTTTGTTTTTTTGGAGAGTTTCCACAAATTACTTCCCTCTAAGACTCAGACTAACCTCAGGGGATTATCCCCTACCAATCTATGTGACGTATGTGGTCGGAAAGCTGAGTCCTTAGCCCACGTCTTTCTCATATGCGATCAGGCGCAACGCTTTTGGTTCATAGCAGGTCTGGGAAAATCCTGGAATTGGCCATGCGTCATCATCGAAATTGATATAGCTAAAGATATTATTACTTCTAACAATTCCTATAAATCCCTGTATATCACTTCTAACGAATTCATCATTAATACCTGGATAATTTTAGAAGAAATCTGATTTTGTAGGAACAAATATATGTTTGAAAGAAAACTCCCCAGCATAGTCTAGTCTCTCCATAAAATTCGAAATGAGTCTCACGAGTTCCTGAATATTTTGAATTATTTAGCCCCTACTGTTTTGGTTCTTTGTCATGTGCAGATTTGCTGGTCCAAGCCGATGGGAGACTTCATCAAAGTGAATGTCGATGCTTCTTTTTCAGGCTCTGAACGCCTCGGTGGGAGTTGCGGCGAGATCTAAGAAGCCTTACAGAAAGGCTGCAGATGCCAAGGGCAAGGACGTCGCGAAGGTGGACAAGTCTAACCACAAGTGTCACCATTGCGGACAGGTTGGCCATTGACGCAGGATTTGTCCTACATACCTTAAGATTGTAAAGGGGAAATGTATGAGTTTATTCACCCAAGCATGTTACACGACAAATATTGATATACCTAAATATATGCATTTTTCCAAAACAAAATGATATACCTAATTTCTATGTACTATTATTGGTGAAATACAATGTTAAAAGTGACTTGAAAGTAGTGAAAACAACTCTGATCACTACTACATAAATTGGATTCCACAACGTTTATTTACAGTTGTAGAAAGCTCCCACATTGGTTATTAAATGTTGTGGGATCTTGGATTGTAGAAGCTCTCACAAAGTTTAGATCATCGTTGTGAGAGCCTTGACTACTCAAAACGCCTAGTATCTGTTGTGGGAGCCTTGACTTCCCTCAACGTTTACTATTCGTTGTGGGAAGTCCATTGTTAGGTTGAAAAATCACGTCGCGGTTATGTGCAAAATCCGCTACAACGAGATGTCCTACAACGATTTACATATCCGTTGTGGGAGCATCTCACTGCGGCTTATATTGTACGTAACCGCAGTGGGAGTTAACCAAAACTACGTTGCGGCTATGTACATATTCTGCGGCGATATATTCCCACAACGGATATCTAAACCGTTGTAGGAAATCTCGCCGCAATTGTATTTGTAAATAGTCACAGCGGGGTTTTTTCTGAAATTTTTAAAAGTGCTCGTCGCGGTGCAGGCTCCCACAACATATATTTCGTTGTAGGAAAGAATTCAAGATGTTCAAAAAGTTCGCCGCAGTAAGAAAAAAATCTCGTTGCAGTGACGACATCAACAAATACCAAAATTACTGAAAAACTGCAAAATTCGAATTTACAAAAACTTCACAAATGTGATTAAGCGTTATGTAAGAGTTGTTATTCGCCCATTTTTTACAATGATAAGCGTAAGCGTTGTGGAAAAGTTGTCATCCACAACGTTTGTCGATAAACGTTATGGAAAATCAGTGTTCCCACAATGGTTAAAGACAAACGTTGTTAGATACATGGGTTTCACAACACTTACCCTATTTCCCACAACGCTTATGCTAAGTGATGTGGTAGATTCGCTGTGAAATCCAACATTTGTAGTAGTAGTTTATATAAAATAAGATCTACTAACTTTAATTTCTCTCAAATGTCAAATTATACATGACCAATAAAATATTAATAATATTAAAACTCAGAAATTGCCCAAAGTACTGCCCTTTATTAAATTCCCTCGATCAAGTTTTACTTAGCGTCACCCTAATTAAATTCCGGAGAATGATTGCTTTGTCTCGTTGAGACCCCTACACCATAGCCAAATTATATCTAGCTGATGTCTCATAAGCTTCGTCAGCAATCCACGCTGCTTCAAACTCAGACTGAACTTCGCTTAATATTTGTTTTGTTGTTGTAATGATCATTAGTATTACTATTATAGAGCTAAAATAACTGATCAATAACACAACAGCTGGGAAAAATAATGAATTCCTCGCATTTCTCGACAGCATAATTTGAATATGCAAAACAAAATGTCCCTCACCAAAACTACTGTGACCCGTAGATACGAAATTTACCTCAAAAGCCATACTTTCGTAGGAATACGAGTACAAACAAGACGTAATTACTAAAAAAGAGCTTATAGGATTTTTATTTATTTATTTTAGTCTCCGCAGGAAAATGATAAAAAAAAACATTTAGTCAAAAATAATCAAGAATGAAGAAATAATAATTTTTCGTTAATTTTTTGTAAATGATTACGCGATATCAAATTCATGAATTTTTTTTTTCATGCCCGTCGTTTCACACCGTATATGAAATATATTTTGAGAATAATTTGTCAAAATTCAAATATTTTATACATCAGGTCAACGAACATAATGTTATGTATGATGGAACAATAGAAAGAAACCATACCAACCACCAATAAATATTACAGTAGCCGGAGGGAAAGAAAAGAAAACATGCAAAAGAAAAACCATACAAACAACAGTAAATAAAAAGTGAGCATCAAAAGTCATAAAACTGGGACAATTGAATATTACATTCGCAAATTATGGACATTCCAAACGGATTCTCTCTACAAGTATAAGCTAGAGATACATTTGAAGAATGTGGTCTCTGTTTACAGAGATGGGAGAGAAGAGTTGAGATTATTAGCGGGAAGAGTGGAGAGCCACTCGAGCAAAGCCTTGTTGACGAGTTCTGGGACTTCGTCGTGTGGGCAATGCCCCGCCTGCAATTTCACGAGGGACGTTTTCGGGTAAAACTCTTTTATCCGCTCTGCCTTGGCGGGGCCCACCCACGGGTCCAAATCGCCCCACACCAGCAGAAGCGGACACGTCATCTCGCTCAGCACACTGTCCAGCGTGTATTGGGTTTGGTTCACCACAAACCGAGACATCAATCTGTGTAAAGAAAAAATCATATCAGCCTAAAAAGGAAAATCCTTTACCAATAAATATGAATGAAGAATTTATATTTTTGGACCTGTAATAAACTTCTCCGGCGTTTGGATCCGCCGCTGGCATTGTTATCGAGTTCACGAGATAGTCGTCAACATTTGCAGTATCTTTATACACCTATATAGAACGAATACATGTAAATATATATCAGAGAGAGGGAAAAGTAATATTTCCATAATATTGAAAAGATGTTGAAACTCGAGAGAAGTATTTTTGTATGTTTGATAAGAGAAGATTGGGAAGTGGGGACTCACGCTTTTCAAGACGGAGGCAATCCGAGCCGGTTGCTTGGCTTGCCAGAAAAGAACTCCGAGCACTACACGCTGAAAAGCCTCCTTGATCGGCTTCACCACGACTCTTTGTAACGTCGATTCCTCTTCGGGCATCGTAATTTCTTTACTAGGATCTCCGAATTGCCCAGCTGAATTCATAAGCACTACTCCAGTGACTTGCTCCGGCGACCCGACCGCCGACACCAAAGCTGCGAATCCTCCGAGGCTGTATCGATCAAGTTCATCATCATCGATGATAATTTCCATCCGTGTTTAAGAATAGATATCATGAAAAGCAAAGAAAAAATTACCTATTTCCTACCAAAACAGCTGGCTCTTTCACAACTTCTTTCAAGAAATCCATAACTTGGTCCTTCCACACCATTGCATCGTATTCGACGAGTGCTTTCTCGCTCCAACCAAACCCCAGCAAGTCAATGGCATAAACCGTGTGGCTCTTCGCCAATTCGGGTATGTTATACCTTCATTGCATGGATTATAAAAATTATCAGCCTTCGGTGTTAGAAATCAATGACTAAAGCAATAAAACACGATAACATATATGGAAAACCCAATAAGAGTGAATTTTCACTTGTCGAAAAAGTGGTTACAATTCGAATTCGGGAAACTGTAAAATCAGATTTGTCGCAACACAGGCTTTTGAGGTCCGAGAAAACCTATTCGTATCACCAAGACTCTTAACATCTAAAAAATACCAATGATGATCAAAGGGCATAATTAAATGCCAAAATTTCATCTTCCAACCTATTTTCTTAGGAAAAATGGTATCCTCTCTTTAATTACGCATTTTCCCTCTCATTTTCCTTTCTCTTCTTTTTTTTCTCATTCTAAACACAAGAAAATATGAAGGATTCAATTTTCATTTTCCTCCCATTATAATCAAAGGCTATAGCTAAAGAGTTAAGAAAAACTACCTCCAATGAAAAGCAGAAGCACCAAAACCATGAATGAGAACAACCGGAGAGCCTTGTCCTCGTACCACATAATGGATTTTGTGACCACGCCACGTCCAAAAATTATACCCATCTGCCTTAAATTCTAGTCTCTCGAGACCTAACAAAAACAAGAAGAAGAAAAAAAAGTAGAAGTTCGATTCTTTTTCCTTTCAAATAAATGAAACATGTTTTCAAGACAAAAACGAATTATAAACCTTGAGTTGGGTCAGGTGACAAAGAAGAGCCCATGACTGAAGAAATCCCAGAAGCTACGATCCCTTTTAAAGCAAACCCTCTTCTCCCTATTTCACACTTGCTTTCTTGCAACAAAATTAAATCACAAACAGGGTATTAAAGTTTCCCTCTTTATTCACAATCCAATATCAAATTCCATAAAAAAGAAAAGAATTGATCTTACTATGGTGAAGCGTTCTTGCCGGACCAAAGAGCTTGGTTGATTTGGCAATGGGATTTAAGAGCTCTGTTGTTTTAAGAGATGACGTGGATACACCAGAGGAGCAAGACATTGTGTTTATAAGTAATGTCTCGGAGACAACCAGAAGATTTCTAGAGTACGAGGGAGAGAGATGCTTAGTTGTTAAGAGTTCAAATGAATTCTAACAACTTCAAATTAAACAATAAATAATTTATTTATTTTAAATGTGGTCCGCGGAGTTTATGGGAAGTGTTGGAGGCCACTGAACCAAAGATCTAATCAGATTCTTCCTCCACAGAGCACACCGCCAAATCATGTCGTAATCAACACTTCGTTAATTTTAAACGACACGTCGTATTTTTCTTTGTTATGTTAAAATACGACCAAAGCTAGAAAAAATGACAATGATTTCAATCTTGTGATGATAGCTTTACTTTGTACTGAAAAACAACGGATGAGTAAAGCTTCAAGTTAATTTCCCACATGCATTTACCATAAACGTTGTTGATCGAAGTTTGATGACAAATTTATAGTTGGACATAAAATCCGCCATTAAATAACAATAAACAAGATACCATAGTGTCCAAGCCAAGCCGACGAATCTGACTTGAGAGTTTATGAATATTTGAATCGGAAAAAGTGACGAGATCGTTCGCCTATTAAGAAGTACAGCATTGACTAAGTTACATAATCATAAAAGCACTCATTACTCAGACTTTGATATTTCATATTAACGTAGTGGTGGTACGCATCAATTTATCTTTTCAAATCTTGATTTCATTGGAATCGTAATGCTCGTCCCTCTCTCCCAAATCCGAACCCAGTTATCCGCCATGGGTGCTCCGGTGAGGTTTCTGAGCCTTAACCGCCACTTGCTCGTCAAAACGACACGATCGTCGCCGGTGATTTGTTGTCGTTTCTCCAAACCTTATGTATCATGTCGTTACTCGAACCCGAACCAGTTCAGGTTCTCACTCCCCGTCTCGTCCCTAAGCGCGAACCCTAGCAAGTTCTTTCACTCCAAATCGCCGAACTCTCAGCCAACCGATGGCGAGTTCTCGTCGAGCCAGAAACCCGGCCGCGTCGTCGCCGGCGGAGAGGGAAACGCCGTCGCTCACGCCGGCGAGAAGTGCGAAGTGAAGGTTGTTCTCTTGGGGTGGCTCGGCTCGAAGACGAAGCACTTGAAGAGGTACGTGGAGTGGTACAAGAGCAGAGGCTTCGATGCCGTGACATTCGTGACGGATGTGAGAGAGACTTTGAGGTTCGACTTCGGTCAGAGGATCGATATAAGGATATCGGAATTGGCCGGTGATCTCGTCTCCTGGGTATCGGAGAGAGGATCGGACGGTGGAGAACGGTGTTTGGTGTTTCACACGTTTAGCAATACTGGCTGGTTTGCGTATGTGCTTTTCCTTTGCTACCAAGTTATGTGATCTTTCTTTGAATGAATGAAAGCTTAGAAAAACGTTTTTTTCCCTGCAGATATGGGTCTATTCTTGACATATTTTTGGAGAGAAACCAAGATATGATGGAGAGGATTAAAGGGTGTGTTGTGGATTCTGGGGGAGCTGAACCATTGAGTCCTCAGGTTTTGGAATCACTGTAGCATTAATGGTGTATTGTAATTTTATAGTGTATTGCATTGTCAAATTTAGAAGGTGAAGTTTTGTGGCAATTCCACCAAAGAGATAATACATTGTGGTACAAAAGCATATTTCACGTTCGTATATCCATAGACCCTTTTATGCATGTATGTACGATAAATAGTCAGAAAAATATAAGTTCTTAGTACCATATGACTCAATCAGATTAGAATATGGTATACCTGCTTTGTGAATTCTATTCCATAACCATCCAGGAGCTAAAAAAGAGATGAACTTTGGTTTAAATTTGAATTTCCTTTTGGTTTCATCTGATTGCAGGTCTTTGCAGCAGGATTCTGCGCAGCCATTCTGAAGAAACAAAGCTCCATTGCTTCCCGGGAAACCTCCGAACAAAACATGTCGAGCCCACAACAAAAGAATGACGAGCCCTTGGTCGAAACCATACTTCTACAGTTACTAGAGAAGCTCTTCTCTGCCATATTAAAGCTCCCCAATATTGATCAGTAAGTAATAATCGATCTTTGTCCCTGAATCTACTGGCATTTTGGTCTCCCAAACTACCTTTTTCTTTTGTTGTGCAAAATGATATGTGAGTAATTTCGATGTAAGTGACAAACTTTTTCAATGAAATCCAGCACCTAAGAAACAATATTTGTAAAGCTTTAGTAAATCTGTTAGGTTTAGAAAAAGAAACACTGGATAAAGTAAAACAATTTTGAGTTTTAAGAGCAAAAGTAATGAAACTTTGTAAAATTTTAAGTTGCTTAAGTATTGAATTTCATTTAAGAAAAAAGGGGAAATGATACAAAATCGAG
This sequence comes from Urtica urens, assembly GCA_958296335.1. NCBI lineage: Eukaryota > Viridiplantae > Streptophyta > Magnoliopsida > Rosales > Urticaceae > Urtica > Urtica urens. The sequence goes on along the minus strand of OY282522.1, from coordinate 18,604,720 downwards.
AATTTGATGGCCAAAATGTCTCTCCGATACAATTCAGACTAGTTGCCCTAAAGCATTTCAAACTGTTGCGGGAATTGCTTGATTTTTATACAAAAACAGATTTCTTGAACTGCAAGCTAATCAATCTAACCGTGAAAATGAACACAAAAGAATTTTATCCTGGTCCGGCAAATTGCCTACATCCAGTCTCGATCGGAGCTGTTGATCGACTTCAACTAGGATCAATATCAGTTTACAAGATTACTCACACTTACGGAGAATCACAAACGAGCTCTTGACAATTCTTTTGTTCCTTTCTCTTCCCAAGTGTACTGTGTTTTGCTAAGTGTTTGTATAACTAACTTGTAATCTGTCTATGTCCTATTTATAAACAGTAGGACGTAGCTTTACAACTTGCATCCTAACAACCTATATGACCATGTGTTAACAAACTGCTTCTTTGCAGAATTTAGATCAACATAACAAAAACAAAGCATTGGTTTGTTTTGCAGGAGGTTAAGAAAATTGGAATCGGTTCTTGTGAGAAACCAGCCCTGTTGTCCTCAGCTATACCTCTACAGCACGGTCGATAAAGTGATTCCGTACCGCTCGATCGAGTTGTTTCTTGAAGAGCAAAGGCGGCTCGGAAAAGAAGTTCAGGCATTTAACTTTGTCTCGTCGCCCCATGTTGATCACTACAGAAATTTTCCCGAAGTTTACTCGTCGGAGCTTGAAAATTTTCTTAGTGTTTGTTTTCAGAAGGATCCCTTCAAAATATGAAATCATTTTTCTTCTGTTTGTTTATTTTTCTAGTCAGACATTTGGAAATCGTATAGCTACTTTGAGATATGGTGAGGCCACATTTCTACCGGAATTGTGAAGTGAAAGAGGGTCAAGGTGTATTCTTTCAGATGCTCGAAATGAATGAACTTTTTTACTATTTATTATTATTATGCATCTTCTCAGAAACTATAATAAAAATGGACGTACTGTAGCTGTAGCTGCAAACTTGTAATGAGTTATATCCTCCAGCCAAATTAGAAAAGGACATTTTAAATATAAATTTGTAAATGAGAAATTTCTTTAATTTGGACTCAATAGTTATTGAAATATCCAACCTAGACCCTTCAATAGAGAAATTTCTTTAATTGCACTCAATAGTTATTGAAATATCAAACCTAGACCCTTAAATGTACACTCTATCTGAAATTAGACTTTTGTCCCTTATTAGAAAAAAAATACTCTTATTTTCTTTCCTCATCTTTCTTTTCCTTCTCTTCTCACCTCTGTCTCGTCTCTCCCTCTTCCTCACACTACCACCTCTCACGATAGGTTGCGATTATTTTCGAGTTCGACTTTCTGAGAAATTCTGCGACGGACTTCGACTGTGAAAGTTCTCCGGTCAAGCTGTAATATTTTGTCCGCCTGAGACACCTCGAAGTTTGTCGCGATTCAAGCGGTTTCACTCGCGACCTTCGTCGATCTTCCGGTTAGAAAACGATGAAAAAAAAGGTTAGGCTCTCTTAGATTTTATTCTGTTATATTAAGTAGATTTAGGGTTGAGATTCCGATTAACAATAGAGATTGAATAGAGATTAGAATTGAATTATTGAACATAGGTCATTTTGGCGATGAACTTCGATGAAACGCGATTAAAAGCGATTAAATTTATTCAATATTATCGACGAAATGCGATGGAAATCGATAGAACAAGATTAAATTCATCTACTCCTTTACAAATGAAAAACGATAACTTAGGATGGTTACCGATAGACTGCGATGGTTTAAAATTTTGCGATTAAAACAGATTGAGTCGATGGTACGCGATGGTATGCGATATGATTAGTAAAATTGAACTCTGGCGATAAAAAACGATGAACAACGATTAGATGCGATATGATTATTGATTTTGTGATTTTTTTAATGTTTTTCGATAAAAAGCGATGAAAAACGATAGGCGTTGTAATTTTGCACTGCTTTCGACGAACGATGAACAACCAATGGAAAAGGTTAGTGTTTAATGATTCGCGGCTTGCTTTGTTTTTGCAGTGCTTTCGAGATAATGTCTACTTGTAAGTCGGCTAACTTAACTGTCAAGGCGAAGCTAGGATACTGTTTGCTTCACAGAAGCGGATAGGTAACGATCGACGGTTGTGTTCGTAAGTCTGAATCTAACTCGTTGGACTACCTATCTTGCCCCATTGCACCGCAAAGACGTATCATATACACTCTATTGAAACTATTCTTTTTCCTCTTCTTTCTTTTCTTTCTCTTTTCACCTCTGTCTCGTCTCTCCCTCTTCCTCACACGACCACCTCTCACGATAGGTTGCTATTATTTTCGAGTTCGACTTTTTGAGAGATTCTATGGCGAAATTTGACTGTATGAACTCTGAAAGCAAAAAGTTACAGATTTGGATTTTGGCATCTGCGTATAAATAGAAAAATGGCGATGGAAGAATTGGACATGGAGCTTTCTCCGGATAATTCCTACGGAGCTGTGGTCCTGGGCGGTACTTTTGACCGCTTGCACGATGGTCATCGTCTTTTTCTCAAGGTCCTATCTGTATATCTATACCTATATTTATTATATATGTTTAGATTTTATTCCTCATTTGAATAGATTTTAGTATCTCGACAGTTCAGGCCGCGGCGGAGATGACAAGGGATAGGATTGTGATCGGAGTTTGCGATGGTCCAATGCTCGCTAAAAAGCAGGTCAACATTTTTTTCCATTTTTATGATTAATAATGGAAGACATATTGGAATTTTTTTTTATTTTTACTCATTTGCCGCTTTCTTTTATCACCTTCCGATGGCCCGTGGAAGTAATCTGCACCTCATTTTACCAAGCGTTCACACTTGATAAAATAGGGGACTAACTGTTAAGGTAGGATTTCGTTAAATCCTTCTTAACACCCCTCGTGTCGTTCGTAGCGTTCGGACGACGAGGAGGGGGAGCAGAGGGGGTTCCCATGGTTGACTCTTGGTTAACCAAGAAGACCTTCGCAGTCCTATCGCGAGCGGGACTGAGAAGACCTTCGCGAGAAGCGTTCGCCGCGAAGAAGCCCTACCGCGAGTTCCCTTGGCCCGTCGCGAGGAAGACTCATCGCGAGGAAGTCTCGGAAAGAGGTTCGCCGCCAGGAATCTGCATGGCAGCGGTAGCGTTCGAGTAAAGATTGGCGTTAGAGAGTCAGTCGAAAAGATGCGAAAATCACAGGATTAGTTGGGAAATCCCGGAGAAGATCTCGGAACTCGTCAGAAGAGAGATGGGCCGAAAGAGGAAACCCTATCGGAAGAAGAGAACCCTAGAGATCATCCAAGCAAGAAGGATGAGACTATATATATGAATGGAAGGACCTCATGAAGGGGGTTCAGAAAATTATCAGCCGTCACAATATACAAAGCTTATACTTTTGTTCTGTATTCCTTCAAGCTTTCAACCTAATAAACGAAAGAGACCGAACCCCCTTATAAATATAACTTCAAGAATATTAACACTCAGACCTGATTATTATTCATTGTTATTATTATCTCTTAATACTTATGACTGATTAGAGGCCGGTGCAAATCGACCTCTACAAGTACACAATTTTTGTTTTCTGGCTAATAAATATCTGTTTCCTCGTGGTACATATCTTCGCAATAGTGAAGGATTGTATTGTAACGTTTATGCAAAAGCATGGGTGATAGGTTTGGCTGCTGTGTTGTTTCCATTTTAAGGAATTATACAATACTAATCAACGAGTTCAATTTCTTGTTCACGCGCGTACCTAAATTTTGTCATAACTTTTGCTCTTAAGAGCTAAAGGTTGTACAAAAGGGGTAAAATAAGCTTGAATATCCATTCACTTTCCTGCCTATTTATCTCATGGAGCTAAAGCAAAAGTAATGGGCCCGCTCTTGTATCCACCAATGAGAATTCAATCAAAGTACAATATTATATATATATATGTTGTTAAATTCGAAAAATGGCAAAGGTATTTAGATTAGACACATTAATTATTTACGATAAATTAATGTGAAGTAATTATGGCTAATTTACGATAAATTTAATACTTATTATTTTGTGAATAGCTATATTGCTATAATAATTCTTGAATCATCTTAAATGTGATTGGTTTGTCATTGCAATAATTTAGAAAATATGATGCAATATAGCTATTCACAAAATAATAAGTAGTAAATTTATCGTAAATTAGCCATAATTATTTCACTTTTTAAACACTTCCAATATAAATTAATGATAGGGTCAAAATTTTAAAAAAATAATTACCAGCAAATTACCAGCACATTTTTATAAATTTTAGCTATCTGAATAATTTAAACTATACAACCATTTTTGAAAACATTGATTGTTTTGCTACAAATTAACCGTTTTATAAATTTAATTCAATAGTCATGATGATGATTTGACATTATTACGATTTTTTCACCATTTTATTATGTAACGCCGGGTGATTTATTTAAAAATAAACTATTACTAACAATTATTAATGTCGTATTAACTTTATTAATACAATCTTGCAGCTAATTAATTATAATATGCTAAACCTAAAAAATACTAAAATATGCTAAATGACCCGACAAATTTTGAGTGTTCATATCATTATATACTTAGAGATAATTTTATAAATTCAACTTTTCTTCAGTAGACTATTTAGCCGTCAGACCTCTAGATTATTTTATAAATGTGTTTAATGTTGAAAAAATATGATTATATGCACTAAATCTTTATTCTTATTATTATATACTGAAAATTTTGAGCAATAATTTTTCTCATTTTTAAAAAAATTATTTTTTTCACTTTGTCACTAATAACTTACTCTTGAATTTTCTTTTTTCTATAACATGTTTATCTCAACCCTTAATTAATTTCGATTTATAAAAAAATATAAATGAATATAATTATTGAAGGAGAAAATGCGATATCAGGTTTTAAATAATTATTTTTTTATTTTAATTAATTGAGACTAAATAAGAGTTGAGATTAAAGTGTTAAAAAAATTAAAAGGTAAATGATTTTTTCACATTTTCTTTAGTGACAAGCTGAGAATTTTTTTGAAAAAAAAAAATAACTGAAAAAATATGAAAAGATGTGATATTTTTAGCAGTTCCGGGTTTAGAAATGACACACAATTAATGTTACACCAGCGATTCACCAGGCAAATGAACATATATGTTTTCCGAAAGTAAACAAATATGGCATATGAAAATAAAAACGACATCATTAGTTCGTAAAAACGACCTATCTATTGCCTGAATCCACGTTATCGTTTTTTGCCCTTATTCACCGCTTATATAATAGATTAACGGCTATTTAACCAGAATTTGAATTTGAAACAAATCGAAAATAATAAATAAGAAAGACTCTTCTTCTTCACTATATTTCTCTCCCATTCACTCATATCACTTGGTTCTTATGCAATTCAAAGAAAGAGAGTAATTAAAATTCACTCGGAAGTTAAAGAAAGAGAAGAAAACGCCATTGATTCTTATTCTCCAAGGTATTTTCGCTTCTGTTTCATCCGTTACATTTCTTCCGAAATTTTTTGTTCTCTTAGCGTTTCGTTATATACTTTTTTTTTTCTGATTCCGATCATTGTGCATATCCCTGTCACAAAATTTAGATCTTGGAGGGTGAAAGAGAGAGTCAGAGACTGAAACAGACCAGGGAAAACTAATCCGAATCTTGATTAACTTGAAGGTAAATCGAAATTGATACTAACCTAGAAAACTCTATTGTCTTTGATCGTTCTCTGACTTGAAAACTATCTCTTCAGATTTTATTTTACTATTCACTCAAGTCTCAGCGAAGATGAACGACTTGATGACGAAATCGTTTCTAAGTTATGTCGATCTCAAGAAACAATCCAAGATCGACAGCGAACCGAACCAGGACCTCGAAAAGGGGAATCAGCAACAGAACGAAGAGAGCCTGTCGGAGTTTCAGAGAGAAGTGGAGGCGGTGAGGTCAGAGATGGAAGAGATAACCAATCTCCTGTCGGACCTCCGATCGCTGAATGAGGAGGCGAAATCGACTCACAGCATGAAGATCCTCCGAGGCCTGAGGGACCGCGCGGACTCCGACGCGGCCTCGATCCTGAGAAAGACTCGGACCGTCAAGGACCGGCTCGAGAGCCTGGATCGCTCGAACGCCGAGAGCCGGAGGACCCACGGGTCGGGGAATCCGCTGGACCGGTCCCGAGTCTCAGTGACGAACGGGCTGAGAGCGAAGCTGAGGGAGATCGTGGGGAGCTTCCATTCACTGAGAGAGAAGATCACGGCGGAGCAGAGGGAGGATCTGAGGAGGAAGTACTACTGCAACACGGGGGAGCTGCCGAGCGAGGATCTGGTGGAGAAGATGGTGTTGGGGGCGGTGAGGGTGGAGATGTTCGAGGGCACGAGCGAGGCTGACTTGGGGAACAAGGCTCGTCACGAGGGGGTGGTGGAGCTTCGCCGGAGCTTGGACCGGCTGGGGCAGGTGTTCTTGGATATGGCGGTTCTGGTGGAGGCTCAGGGAGAGAAGATGGACGATATCGAGGAGAACGTCGCCGGAGCCGGGGAGTTCGTCAGCGGCGGGACCGGGAGTCTCTTCTACGCCGCGCAGATGAAGAAGAAGAAGACCAAGTGGGTCTACTGGGTTTGGGCTGTCATTATTGCTATCCTCTTGGTCTGCTTGATATCCATGCTGGCTTCTTGAGTTTCCGTCTTGGTTGAGCTTTCTGAGCTCTCCTTTCTAGGGGTTCTTTTTTCATCTTTTTTTTTTTTATGTTCTTTAATGGTTTGGGCTGAGTTCTTGGGTTACTTTGTTGACAATTCTGTTAATATACTCGTTAAATAGAAATGTAATTCAGCTAAGTACTTGGGGACTTTTATCAATGGAAAAATGAGAGTAAGAAACTTGCCAATTAAGAATCTTATTTTGGTGCTATTGATGTTTATGTTCAAAATATTTCTTATGGGTTATTTTTAATTAATTCAACTTTTTTTCATTTTTTTACATCTTGACTATATGTAAGTCACAAAAAAAATAAGTTATATGTAAAAAAACAAAATAAATTGGACCACTAACTAAGAAAACGTTGCATTGGAGAACCTTATCCATAACTCCTGGCCTGCTTCAGCAAGTTGAGCCACGAAAACACTTCAACTGCACTGCAATGGCATCTTTCATGGCTTCTTTAACTTCAAATACATTATCTTTGCTTGAAAGATGTTCTGATATGGAAGAGCTAAAGCAGATACACGCCCAAATGTTAAAAACACGCCTAGTTTGGGACTTAGTCCCGGCACGCAAGCTCTTAGCTTTCTGCACTTTACGAAATTCAGGTAATCTGATCTATGCTCGGAAGGTTTTCGACGGATTTAAAAGTCCTAATGCTTTCATGTGGAACACGATGATCAAAGGCTATGCAAACAGCGCCGAACCAGAAGAGGCCTTGAAGTTGTACTGTCAAATGGTCACTCTGTCTGTTCCTCATAACAACTACACTTTCCCATCCCTTCTCAAAGCATGTTCGGCTTTGACGGCTTTGGATGAAACAAAACAAATCCACGCTCGCATTGTCAAGATGGGGTTTGGGTCGGAAGTCTACGCTTTGAACTCATTGCTTCATGTTTACGCCGCAAAAGGCAACATTGAATTGGCGAATCTCATTTTCGACAGAATCCCAGAGCGAGATATCGTGTCTTCGAACACGATGATTCGCGGGTACGCAAGACTCGGAGAGATGGAAAAAGCCGAAGAGTTCTTCAGGAACACGTCGGACATGAAGAGTATCATCTCGTGGACGACGATGATTTCCGGGTATGTGAACGCGGGTTTGGAAAAAGAAGCTTTGAGGTTGTTCCACGAGATGCAAATGGACAGCTTTGAACCCGATAACGTAGCCCTAACAAGTGCTCTCATGGCTTGTTCTCGTCTCGGGGCGTTGGAACAAGGGAATTGGATTCGTTCCTACATCCAGAAAAATGGAATCCACGTCGATCCGGTATTGGGTTGCGCTCTTATCAACATGTATGTGAAGTGCGGCGACATTGAAAGTGCTCTCAAGATTTTCAGAGCTGAGAAGAGAAAAGAGGTCTCGATATGGACTGCGATGATACAAGGCTTTGCTATTCACGGTCGGGGAAGAGAAGCTCTCGAATGGTTTGAGAGGATGGGAGACTCGGGAATCAAGCCAAACAATGTTACTTTCACTGCGATTCTGACTGCATGTAGCCACGCGGGACTAATCGATGAAGGGAAATCGTTATTTCGGAGTATCAAAAATCCCACGATAGAGCACTATGGGTGCATAGTTGATCTTATGGGCCGAGCAGGCTTGCTAAAAGAAACAAAAGAATTGCTCTATACAATGCCTCTGAGTCTGAAGCCAAACGAAGAAATTTTCGGGGCAGTTCTCAACGCTTGTAATATCCATAGAAACCTCGAGTTAGGTAAGCAGATTGGAAAAATGCTGATTGAACTCAACCCTGAACACGGTGGACGATATATTCAGTTGTCGAAAATCCATGCAGCTGCTGGAGAGTGGGACCGAGCGGTGCACGTTCGGAATCAGATGAGAGATTCGAGCGTTTCGAAACTCCCGGGCTGTAGTTTGATCAGCGTGAATGGGATCATCCATGAATTTTTTTCTGGGGACAGGTCTCATCCACAAATCCGGAAAATAAATCAAAGGTGGGAATTGATAGCCAAGAGACTGGGAGAACGAGGATATGAACCTGTGACTGGCGATTTGTTACTCGACATTGATGAAGCAGAAAAACGGAAGGCAATTCAGCAGCACAGTGAGAAACTTGCTATCACATTCGGGCTGATCAAGAGTAAAGCAGGAGAACCTGTTCGAGTTTTCAATAACCTGCGAGTTTGTCAAGACTGCCATAACGCAGCGAAGCTTATATCGGATGTTTATGAGAGAGAAATAATTTTGCGAGATAGAGTTCGTTTCCACATTTTTAAGGAAGGGAAGTGCTCTTGCGGAGATTACTGGTGAAAGTCAAGTAATTCATTTACATTCTCAGTTCACAACATGTTTGACTCAATTCGATCAATATGACTGCCTTGGCAGGCGAATATATACTTTTATTGTATAGACATAGCTCTTCAGAAAATGTAAAGCAAAACCAAAGGTTACAAAATTGGAGCACTTCAGTTGATGCTGAGATGCTGTGTAGCAGTCCAAGATTGTCCAGGCTCTAACTGTGTGTCTCTGATCTAAAAGACCCGAGGAAACAAAAACAAGCAAAAGTACAAAAGTTAAACATATGAGGAAGCATGTTGCACTAATCAAGACTTTTGTTTCCTTCCATATTGTTTATATAAATATTAAAAGTAACACGCGAAACTTGGAAGCGAGTGTCAGACCTTAGCATTTTCTACGCAGACAAAATCTTTATAGCACGCTTCCATCTGCAAATGTGGATTCCACAGCACAGCATCGGTCCAACTACGACAGCAAAAATATACAGGGTGCCAAAAATGTGAGACATGGTAATACTAACACACATATGTGTATATATATGTATATATGTGTGTGTGTATATATATATATATATATATATCACAGCAACAAAGTAAGCCAACTCTTGAGCTTTTAAAATGCTCACTTTGTGTTTTTTATAGAAATAACGTCACCCAAGCCATTCTCGAGGAGCAACTCATTTGGGGTGTCGAGGTAAACGCAATCTACAAATCCGGGAAAATTGACTACGTCCCTGTTTACATAAGACAACTATCAGAAACTGAAAAGAAAGAAAAGACGTGACCAAACTATCCAATACTACAGTTTTCTTATCAGAACAGTTTTGTTTTGAATTGGAATTGTTCAAGTAACATCTTCATAGGTTTCGGAACAAACCTTTCTTCAGTGCTTTCAACCGGATTCTTTGGATCAGGGTCTTTATTTAGAGATTTGCAGCCTTTTAAGCCTCTAACTGACGCCCCTGTTACAGAAGCCTGCATCATAAAAGAGAGAGAGAGATATGCTTTTACAATATGATTCAATCTGAGATAATATGCCTAAAAATTGCTTCCACATTGTTACTATGAGTTCGGCAACGAATTAGGATAAAGACTCAACAAACCACAAATGTAACTCGATACTTACAGCAAAATATGTGTGGAGTGCGGTGCTGAATGAAAATGGCTTGTCATCTGTATTTGTAACCACGAGTTCAGTAGAAAGACTGTTTTCTTTCAGAAGTATCTGTAACATAAGGAACGATTGAATGACACTTAAACAAGCCAAAAAACATACGGGATGAGTTATGTACAACACCTATTGTTGACATGGATGATTTATTACTATTAGTAGCACATACTTTTCTCGTAGCTAACCTTATATAAAGCCCGAAAGCTGAAATCCCACATGGCACGACTGTAAGGTTCATCCTTTAGCTCTAAAGTTACAGCAGGGTTTCCTTCTACATTTTCAGAGTCAACAACTGACCAATCCAAATTTCTTCCAAAGCCATGCTGTAGAATCGGCACAATTTTTATGAATGTTATGGAAAAATTATCAAGGCTTGAAAGTTTAATATGTTAAAAGAATGAAAATGCACATCAAAGATTTTTCATTGTTCGAATATACTTTTGGGGAAACAATTACGATTGTATGATGAACGAGGAAAACAAAAGGGGATATAAACAAGTATACCTGCTGGATCTTTCCAGGCCCAAACTGTGGAAAACAGTGTGGAACTCCTCCACTGTCCCAATTAAAATTTAATTAGAAAATCATGCTCCAGATAATTGTGATAGAATATAGAAGTTATGAATTTCTGTCCCTCAAACAAGTCCTTGGCACGATTAGACACCATGTTGGGTATTATCATAACTGATTCATGGTTTGTGAAGGTCATTTTGAACAGTCCAGCAATCCTAGACACAAAGTTCTAAATAGTGTCATCCGATTCATATATTAAACCATGCCAAACAAGTGTTGGTAAATCCAAGAGAAGAGAACCTGATTGGCTTCTTCTTATTGAATACAGCATCGGGCCTGACAAACAGTAGGTCCTTTCCACTTGGGACTTTCCAAGATGTGATGCAACCCCCGAATAAGTATATATCAGCCTCGCTGCAAAAAGCAAAAAAAAAAAAAGAACAATAAAAAATGAAAATAGACACCAGTTATGATAGCAAAATATGGGATCTCTGTCTCAAACTTCATTCATTAGCATATGCCATTTCCTTTTAAACAATAGTGTACTACCTGTATTTCCATCAACACCACCGATGCGTCGGCTTCAATTTAAATCTCTAAAACCACTGATAAATCCCATACAAAATCCTCAACTCTTATCAACTTCAATTCCTCATACGGAAAGAACAGAAATGAATTCGAGAAACGGAAACAAAACAACATAAGAAATGACGAATTTTATACTTCAACTATAATCATCACCAAATTAGAAAATGCTTCAATTCAACATCAGTATACATTTAAAAAATTATGTATATTTTATCAGAAATTTCACACTAATCTGGAAATGCGTTGAAATGGACCGGATTAAATTGGAATTACCTTCCATGAGAAGAACTCAAGACGATTTTGGGCAAATTGCCTTCTCCTTCGGTGACCGTCACTCCCAGGGAAGTACTTTCTCTGCTCAAGCTCGCAAAGGCCATTGTACCTGAGTATCTGCCACACGCGGTCCGAGAACGCGCGTTCAATAATTCTTTGAAAGAAAGAAGGAAAAATGGATTAAGATAAAGATATAATCAGATCTCTAATAGCGGACCTGTTGACACGGCGAAAGGACGAGCGTGTCGGAGTGGGAACCGGAATCGCCATTGAAGAAGCCATAGCCATCTCTGTGTGAGACTGTGAAGGAGTGAGCTGAGAGACTCCAAATAGGTACGTGGTCGTTAACGCCGTTGTCTTTTGTCCGTAGAAAAACAATTTATTCGGATATTCTTCGAGTAGAGAATTTATAGAATCATAGAAGTTATCCTTAAGATTAATAAGTATAGCATGTTTCTGTGTGTTGTTTTAGAGATTATTTCATTAATTACTAAATAAATAGATTATAGCAAGAATGTTATCAAATCATTTTAGACACCACATATTGGTCTGACACTTGGATCAGAATCGAACTTAAATCACAGTAATAAAATATATATATATGTATATATATATACTTTTTTTTAGTGAAACAGGGGCATCGCACCCCTAATTTTCATTAATAATATTAACCTCAAAAAAAAAAAAAAAAAATATTGGCCGAATTCGCATCCTTAATACTAGCTAGGAGGAAAAATAAGTCTGAAATATAAAAACTACTGGCTCATTCCATTTCTTATTTTAGCATAAATTTTGTTGTATATAAATAAAACAAAATAGCCCATCTACATGCACTAAATTAAATTAACTAAAAAATTAATTAATAATTCAGTTAATTTAAATTACCGCAGAGCGATCGAATAATTTATTTTTAAATAAATTAAAATCTTAGTATTTTAAAGGTAAATAAACTACCGGACACATTTATTTGACCCATAAGAAGATAAAACACTTGACAAGATCGATCTATATTTACAAACTTGTAATAATGAAAGTGATGGAGGATTAACCTTCGACCGGCAACTGCAGAACTATAGACTTCTTGCTTGTGAACGATGAGCTTGACAATCAACTTTGTGAAAATCCATGATTTTTTTTTTTTTTTGAGGAAGAAAATCCATGAAATTAGAATTTGAGAAAAGAGGAGTGGTGTTGGAAATTTGAAACTCTAAAGTATCTCTTTTTAATTAGTAACTTAATATATATTAACTATTCACGCATACTAAATTTTTGTAGCGATTTTTATCTAATGATAAATTGTGAATTTGGTACCCTCTAGGCTCTAGCATTGGTAATAAATGATTAATATATTATTTTGATCTATATATATATATAATTTTTTTTTTTAAACTTATTTTGATCTATATATGAATGATGAAGTTTAACACAATTTATTCATTGTGGAAACATTTTTTCGATCTTCGTAAATAGTTATAACGAAAGACCCTTCAAAAAATATAACGAAACGCAAAGTCGCTCGTCAAGTCAGTCATCGGAGTGCAGTTCCGCCGAAGCGAACACTCAGAAATCGCACCGGATCAGAAAGTCAAAATGCTCGTACGATCACTTCCCAATCATAGCAAGAACGTAAAAATGGCTGTGCTAAGAAGATTCTCGAGCACCGTGATGAGCTTCGGCGACGGAAGTCACGGCGCGCTGGGACTTCCGAGCTCCGTCGCCGGCCTCGGCATCGACGCTTTCGAGCCGACCAGAGTAGGTTCGATTCCGTCGAAAATCTCCGCAATCGGAGCCGGTCACTACCACTCGCTCGCCGTCACTTCCGATGGACACCTCTGGGCTTGGGGACGAGACCTCGAAGCTCAGCTTGGCCGTGGTTTCTCTTCTTCTAGGTGAAAACTTCAAATTATTGTTCCTCTTTGTATCCTTCTTTTCTATTTGAATTGGAAAGGAATCAAGCTCCTTATTAGCCTGAATTTGATCATTTTGTGAGTGTGTTGTTGATAATTGAACTAAATTGAGTGGTTATTTCTGCAATATATGACGATGACGATGTGAGTTCAGAAAACTGTTTGTGGTTAATTGGTGATGATTTGAAGGTATTCTAAATGGTTTGCTATGAATGCTGATTTCATTCCAGAAAAAATTTCGGACATAAATAAGATTTTTCTTATCTTTTTCCCTTGGAAGAGATTCGTGGAATGAGCCGAGAAGAGTAATAGGGCTGGACCGAGTGAGAGTCAAGGCTGCGTTTGGCTCCGGAGTTGTTTCAGCAGCGATCGGAGACGATGGCTCTTTGTGGATTTGGGGAAAGTCAAAGCGCGGCCAGCTTGGTCTCGGAAAAGAAGTCATGGAGGCTGTTTCACCTACCAGAGTTGAAGCACTTTCCGGAGAAAAGATAACCAAGGTGTTAAACTAAACTAGGAAGACATGTTGCTAAGTGACATTAAGAGCACGTAATCTTAGTAATCTTTTAAGAATTAAGAAATGAAAAGTCTGTTTAGTGAATATGATAAGAACTTTCAAATTCTATTGATAAAAATGATAGGACTCTCCAAAAATGCTAAGCCGTATATGAAACTAGTTTATTTCTTCGAAATGATTCTTAAGCACCCCGATTTATAGACTGATTTTTTTCAATAGAAGATTCAGTTAACTAATAACCTTGGTACTTAGAGTCCTAACAAACTTCTTATTTGATTTTTTTGATCAAAGGTTTCATTCGGTTGGGGACACGCTCTGGCTCAAACCGAGGATGGAAAATTGTTCGGCTGGGGATATTCTGCGGATGGTAGGTTAGGAAACATCGGAGGAACTTCCGAGCCGTCTTCTCTGGAATCTGAATCAAACTCTATCAGACACCGAAGAGATCTCTCGAGTTCGACACTCGAGGTTGCCCAGAAACTGGTGTTGGAAGCAATGGAAAAGGAGAACAAAATGCCAATTGTATGGGAGCCGCTTCAGGTTACAGAAATTGACGACAGTGTTGTCGACATTTCTTGTGGGCTCGACCATTCACTCATCCTCTGCGGTACGATGGTTTTTCTTTCTTAAATTCTTCATTTGTGGGTTTGTTGATATTATCGGTGATACCTGAGACTTGGTGGAGGAGTGGTCAGGCCCTTGGTTTATTACCAAGAAATCCTAGGTTCAACCCTCTCTGAAGTGCTAGTGTGTAGAAAAGTGCTGAGTATTACATATCAGGCAAACTATTAGTCTATTATAGACGGTTAACTGGTTAAACTCTTTAGATTGTCAGAAGCTTTACTAAGGATTCAAGCTTTGTACTTAGGAAGAACAGGAAGCAGATTTATTCGAACAATATATCAATAGAATCCCGTGGATGATGTAAACTGCATGACAATTTTTATAAACCATGTTGATGTTTTCCAAGGTAACGGAGTCCTTTTAAGTTGCGGAAGCAACGTATACGGTCAATTAGGAAGATCTCAACAAGATCTCGGAATATTCCCAGTCGACACAAGCTTCAGACCCACGTCTATAGCCTCGGGTCTCGGCCATTCTCTTGCGATCTCCGAGGCGGAAAGCGGGCCCGCGGGAACCGTGTTCACTTGGGGTTGGAATCAGAGCTCCCAGCTCGGGAGGCCGGGGCCGAAGAGCGTCCCGTCGAAGATCGAGGGTCTGGAAACAGAAGTGCCCGTCTCGATATGCGGTGGTCGAGTGCATTCCGTGGCTCTCACAGTTGCCGGAGAAGTCTGGGTTTGGGGTTGCGGTAAGAACGGAAGGCTGGGATTGGGAAGCTCCTTCGACGAGCCCGAACCAGCTTTTCTCGATTCTCTGGAAGGTCGCAGAGTCTCGCAAATCGTTGCAGGTTTCGATCATAGTTTGGTTCTCGTCGAAGACGGTGCTTAAATAAAGTGGTAACTGAGTAGTATTCTTTTTAATGCTCTGAAAGATTGGGGTTTGTTTTAAGCCTCGAGTGGTTGTCCTGAGCATTGATTTATTATGACTATGGTCAATTGACATTCTGCTTTAGAATCTCAACGAGGTAAAGTTGCTTTGTCGAATCCCTATCGTACTTCTGATTCAAATACTAGTGATGGCACAAGAGATTTATGTCAGTCACCCATGAGCCTTTTTTTTATATATAAAAGATGTTCCAAAATTGTATAAAGCTTCCACTTTGCTTTTGTGTGTTAGACTTGGTTTATTTCAAGGAATCAGTTTGCACCCTTTTAAATTTGATCTCTTCTATAAAAATAAAAAAAATAAAAAAAATATGCCTTCATCCTTCAATTTTCTATTTTCGAAATTAGACCTTAATACTTATTTTCTCCTTACGTTGTTTGCTTCCGTAACGCTTGTCTTCTGTATAAAATTAGTCTACAAATAAAAGAATCTAGTAACAACAACAAGCACCAGTGGTCTAGTGGTAGAATAGTACCCTGCCACGGTACAGACCCGGGTTCGATTCCCGGCTGGTGCAGTTTGCTAGGATGATAAACACGCCAACTGTGGTGGTTTGGTCCATCACAATCCTCTGATAAAGATGTACTCTGGCGTTTCTGAGCTTTTTCTGTACTATTTTTTCCCAACCTCGTAATATTTTAGTTTTTGTTTTGAAATTCACTGCGAACACGCCATTTCCTAAGTGAAAGTTATACCACTAGACTATCCTACTATCACTCATTTTAGTTATGTATTTTAGAAATTTGTTTGATTATATATATATATATATATATATATATATATATATATATATATATATATATATAATTGGACCAATCACAATAACGACATTGGTTTCAGGATTATTCTGTTTAGTCTTGTTTAAAAATTTGTAACAATCTTTTCTTTTGTGTCCTAACTTAGCACAGTAATAACATTTTCTAGATTCAGATTTAGAAGTTGAATAAGAGTTATTGTTCTTTTTAAATTTGTTATTTGAATGGTTATGACCATTACCATATTCACCCTTAACAAACAGATTAGATCCAGTTCTTTTATGATTTTTTTATTAAAAAATGGAAAACAAATGTTGACCTGCTTTTTAGCAAGCATTGGACCATCGCAAACTCCGATCACAATCCTATCCCTTGCTATCTCCGTTGCGGCCTGAACTGTCGAGATACTAAAACATATTCAAATGAGGAATAAAATCGAAACATATATAATAAATATAGGTATAGATATACAGATAGGACCTTGAGAAAAAGACGATGAGCATCGTGCAAGCGGTCAAAAGTACCGCCCACGACAACAGCTTTATAGGAATTATCCGGAGAACACTCCATTTATATGTTCGATTCTTCAAATATCGTCATTTTTTCTATTTATACGCAGATGCCAAAACCCAAATCTGTAATCTTTTTGCTTTCAGAGTTCATACAAATATGGTTCGGTAGAGTTTTGAATCGCTCATATCATATGGAGCGAAGAAAAAACGAATAGGGTACGTGTGTAATTTCACCTTAAGTTTTTTATCCAATCCGTGTGAGTCTGAAATTAACCGGTTCAAAGCCGACCGCATCGATTAAGTGCGTTTGGTTACGCTTTTGAAGCCCAAATTTTATTTTTTATAAAAGGTAAATCTTTTTAAGTGTTTGATAGTTATTTTAAAAATAAAGTAAATTATTGATTATATCATAAACTAAAAACAAACCTTCTGAATTTTCAGCTTCGGTAAGTTTTGGTTCATTTACTGTATTACCCTCATGATTACTATGTTTTTAGTTTTGTTTTTAGTTTGTTTTAAGACCCAGCCAAATTTATTTCATAAATATGTGCACCTAGAACATTGTGCTAAAGTCACACCAAACATGCCATGTTTGCTAACGTTCAAAACAAACTAAAACCTAATTTCACGTTAGCAGACTAATATAATTATTATGATTTAAGAATATACGTTCAAAACAAGGTCATATTTAACAATCCACGTTTAGAAAGTAAATTAATGCCAAACAGCATTAATTCAGTCAATTATCTCTTATAAATTTGGCTAAAATAAATCAAAACGTGTTCACATCATTCCAGCCATTTTTTTCTCCTAAATATTTGGCTAAAATACTGCATATTCAGTATTAAATACGTTGTTAATTAGGAAGTTGTCATATTCAATAATCTTTCTAATCGTGTATCAAATAACCTATTGTAAAACAGCTCTTATAATCTATTCTAACAATCACTCATTTGAGTCAATCTGCTCGTTTAGCATATCAAGAAAAAAAAATGTAAATTTGCTAGCCAGTACTTTCGGTGTAGATTATATTCTACCTACTGTTTTTTATATCTTTTATTGTATGTTTTTAATTCAACAGATTCAAAATTTAAATAATTCTTATTATTTTGGTTTTTTAATTATATGTACACATTAATACGAATATAAATATTTAAACTACGTCGAAATAAACAAACAAAATAAAATTTTATATATAAAATTATTTTTTTATTAACAAACATATAAACTATTGATTTGCCGATTTTATTAAATTGGCAGAAATTTCATCTTTTAAATTATGCATACAATTCGTAAATGCTTTATAGTTTTCATATCATTTGTGTCATCTTTATCCTCATCATCCACTATCTTGCTAACGTCAAAATTTAGATCTTCCTTTACATGCATTCAAATATAGTTGTGTAATCTCATAGTGACGATAATGAATTTTACTTGATTGTCGAATGGATAACTCGGCATGGCATTCAAGATTCTCTTTTTTTCTACACTCTAAAGGTACGCTCGACAACGCTGCTAAGCGAAAAGTGTGTTCGGTTGAAAACTTCTTTTAGAGTAATGGGTTGCGTTCTTATGGCACGAAAATAATTTAAATGGTATGTTTGACCTTTATATCGGCAAATTTATATATTATAAATTAATTTTAGTAAACGGTTAAAAGATTTACTATATGCATATAATCAAATCAAATGTACACTTTAATTAAAAAAAGTAGTAGCTATATTATTAGATAATATTTGCAAATTATCAGGATTATAATATTATAAAAAAACAAAACTTAAAAGAAATTTATCCAATAACCTCGTCAAAGACTAAAATATTATTCAATTTACAAAATAAAAAAACTAAAAGAAACTTATCCAACTTAAAAGATATTATTATTTGCAAATTATTATGATATTATTATTTGCAAAGTTATCATCTTCAAAAGCAAATGAACCACAACAAAAAGAACCGGAAAAACATCCTAAATCCCGACTTGCCTAGCTAAACCAAAACCCAAACTTTTTGTTTCTTCGAGCTACCTTCGCGAGAAGGTCCAAATCGCCTTCGAGCTCTCATTCAACATACCTAATTCTAAAATCCCGACATCGAAACCTCTCGCCAATCCAAAAATCCCGAGCTAAGCTTAACCGAAAAAATCCCTAAATCGCCTCGACGTAAAATCGCGAGTAAATCTCCTCCGGACCAGATCAAATAGCTCAGAAAACACGGGTTAAGGTCTGAAATTGTCGATCGTCGCCGAGACAAAAACATCGTGATACAGAATTCAAAATCGCCGACGAGCCACCGCCTTCTCATTCGATTACGAGCTCACGGTCGCTCACCGCCTTCGAAAATTAAGTCGACCATAAGCGTGGGTTCTCGACCTTAAGCTCAAGCTCTAGCCAAGGACTCAACTAAATCGAAAACCTGTATGACTCAGGTAAAGTGTTTTTGGCTAAGCTAAATCGAAAACTCTGAAGCTTGGATTCAGTTAATTTGTGTAAATTTTGGACTGATATTATCGATTTTGTTTACATTTGTGTTTGTGGATCGTGCATTTGTGTTTGTGGATCGATTCTGATCCATTTGTGTTTGTTGATCGATTCTGATCCATTTGTGTTTGTGGATCGATTATATTTAACAATTTAGCTCGGGTTTGGTTCGAGGATTGATTCTGTTTTTGTAGCATTAATATGATAAAAAAAATAATTGAAGGAGAACCTCTATTTATAATGAATCAACGGTGTGCTTTTTAGGTGTTTGTGGATCTTTGTGTGTTTGGTGATAAATGGATTGCCTTAAACACTTGTACGAAGATGTTGTGAGATTTTTAGCATATAAAAAAAGTGGATTTTTATCAAGGCTTGTATTTTTCATTCTTTATATTAGTTTTTTTTTTTTTTTTTTTTTTTACTGATATAGGAATTAATCTGGATATAATTTGAAATGGGAATACGAAGATGTTGTGAGATTTTTAGCAAAAAAAGTGGATTTTTATTAAAGGCTGGGTTTTTTCCTTCTTCATATTGGTTTTTTTATTAATATGATAAAGTAAAATCAAACACCTATCAAATTTGTCGATTAGTAATAAGTCTGTTCCAATTGTTTTTGGTTAATTTCATGTTTGTTTTGGTTTAGACATTTGTGGATTTATTTAACTGAGTCCATAGGATAAATGATGCTTTTGGTTCCAACGATTTTTGTATTGAACTTTGAATGTCTATTAACTTAAACCGAATCTAAATTTTGAATCTGTTGAATTAGAAACATACAATAAAAGGTATAAGAAACAGTAGCTAGAATATAATCTACACTGAAAGTACTGGTTAGCAAATTTACATTTTTGATGTTGATATGCTAAATGAGCAGATTGTCTGAAATGAGTGATTATTACAATAGATTATAAGAGCTGTTTTACAATATGTTATTTGATACACGATTGGAAAGATTATTGAATATGGCAACTTCCAAATTAACAACAACGTATTTAATACTGAATTCGCAGTAGTTTAGCCAAATATGTCCACGATTTATATAGATTATGTGAACAGGTTTTGATTTATTTTAGCCAAATTTATAGAAGATAATTGGCTGAATCAATGAAGTGAAATTAATGCTGTTTGGCAGTTATTTATTTTCTAAACGTGGACTGTTAAACATGGCCTTGTTTTGAACGTATATTCTTAAATCACAATAATTATATTAGTCTGCTAACGTGAAATTAGGTTTAAGTTTGTTTTGAACGTTAGCAAACATGGCCTTTGTTTGGTGCGACTTTAGCAGTGTTTTAGGCACATATTTAGGAAATAAATTTGGCCGGGTGTTAAAATAATAAAAAAAACATAATAATTACGAGGGTAATACAATAAATGAACCAAAACTTGCCGAAACTGAAAATCCAAAAGCTTTGTTTTTTAGCTTTTGATAAAATCTATAACTTTGTTTTTAAAATAAATAACGAACGCTTAAAAATGTTAAAAAGTAAAATTTGGGCTTCAAAAGCGTCATAAAACGCACATAATCGAGGTTGGCTTTGAACCAGTTAATTTCGGACTCACACGGATTAAATAAAAAACTTAAGGCGAAATTACAAACGTACCCTTTTCATTTTTTCTTCGCTCCATATGATATGAGCGATTCAAAACTCTACCGAACCCATATCTGTGTAAATAGAAAAATGGCGATATTGGAAAAATCGGACATGGAATCGGAGCTGTCTCCGGATAATTCCTACGGAGCTGTGGTCCTGGGCGGTACTTTTGACCGCTTGCACGATGGTCATCGTCTTTTTCTCAAGGTCCTATCTGTATATCTATACCTATATTTATTATATATGTATCGATTTTATTCCTCATTTGAATAGGTTTTAGTATCTCGACAGTTCAGGCAGCGGCGGAGATGGCAAGGGATAGGATTGTGATCGGAGTTTGCGATGGTCCAATGCTCGCTAAAAAGCAGGTCAACATTTTTTTTTTCCATTTTTATGATTAATAATGGAAGACATATTAGAATTTTTTTATTTTTACTCACTTGCTGCTTTCTTTTATCATCATTGTTATCAACGTTTTACAGTTTGGTGAATTAATCCAGCCTATTGAGGAACGAATGATAAATGTTGAGAATTACATAAAGGTATTATTACTATTCTTTCTAAAGCTCTAAGCTTTTGTTATATTTTATGTTTGCCATTGTTGAATAAATTTTATTTCTTGAATCGGTTGTGGTTAGACAATTAAACCAGAATTGGCAGTTCAAGCTGAGCCGATAACAGATCCATTCGGACCTTCTATTGTTGATGAAGATTTGGAAGCCATTGTTGTCAGGTTGGTGATCTAGTTGATTATGTAAATTTTTATTTTTACTTTTGCTCTCAGATTCAGACTAACAACAATTTTGTTGTCTCAGCAAAGAAACTTTACCTGGTGGATTTTCAGTGAATAAGAGGAGAGCTGAAAGAGGGCTTTCACAACTCAAGGTTCTTTTTTTCTTTCTCTTTATAATTTATGTGTGTCCAAAGAAACTTTGATGATGCTTATGAATGTTAAGCAGATTGAAGTGGTGGACTTAGTTTCCGAAGGTTCCAGCGGAGACAAGCTTAGCTCGTCCACACTTCGGAGACTTGAGGCCGAGAATGCCAAGAATCACCCAAAGATGTAAGCGAGTACACAGTTTTTGTTTTCTGGCTAATAAATCTCTGTTTCCTCGTGGTACATATCTTCGCAATAGTGAAGGATTGTATTGTAAGTTTGTAACGTTTATGCAAAAGCATGGGTGATAGTTTTGGCTGCTGTGTTGTTTCCATTTTAAGGAATTATACAATACTAATCAACGAGTTCAATTTCTTGTTCACGCGCGTACCTAAATTTTGTCATAACTTTTGCTCTTAAGAGCTAAAGGTTGTACAAAAGGGGTAAAATAAGCTTGAATATCCATTCACTTTCCTGTCTATTTATCTCATGGAGCTAAAGCAAAAGTAATGGGCCCGCTCTTGTATCCACCAACGAGAATTCAATCAAAGTACAATATTATATATATATGTTGTTAAATTGGACGAGCCCGAACCAGCTTTTCTCGATTCTCTGGAAGGTCGCAGAGTCTCGCAAATCGTTGCAGGTTTCGATCATAGTTTGGTTCTCGTCGAAGACGGTGCATAAATAAAGTGGTAACTGAGTAGTATTCTTTTTAATGCTCTGAAAGATTGGTGTTTGTTTTAAGCCTCGAGTGGTTGTCCTGAGCATTGATTTATTATGACTATGGTCAATTGACATTCTGCTTTAGAATCTCAACGAGGTAAAGTTGCTTTGTCGAATCCCTATCGTACTTCTGATTCAAATACTAGTGATGGCACAAGAGATTTATGTCAGTCACCCATGAGCCTTTTTTTTATATATAAAAGATGTTCCAAAATTGTATAAAGCTTCCACTTTGCTTTTGTGTGTTAGACTTGGTTTATTTCAAGGAATCAGTTTGCACCCTTTTAAATTTGATCTCTTCTATAAAAAAAAAAAAAAAAAAATTATGCCTTCATCCTTCAATTTTCTATTTTCGAAATTAGACCTTAATACTTATTTTCTCCTTGCGTTGTTTGCTTCCGTGACGCTTGTCTTGTGTATAAAATTAGTCAAAAATGAAAAGAATCTAGAATCAACAAGCAGCACCAGTGGTCTACTGGTAGAATAGTACCTTGCCACAGTACAGACCCGGGTTCGATTCCCGGCTGGTGCAGTTTGCTAGGATGATAAATACGCCAACGGTGGTGGTTTGGTCCATCACAATTCTCTGATTAAGATGTATTCTGGCGTTTCTGAGCTTTTTTGGTACTGTTTTCCGCAACCTCATAATATTTTAGTTTTTGCTTTTAAATTCTCCAATCCTCGATTTCCTAAGTGAAAGTTATAACACTAGACTATCCTACTATCACTCGTATTAATTATGTATTTTAGAATTTCTTTTTATTAATATATATAATTGGACCAATCACAACAGCAACATTGGTTTCAGGATTTTCTGTTTACCCTTGTTTAAGAATTTGTAACAATTTTTTCTTATGTGTCTTAACTTACCACAGTAATAATATTTTCTAGATTCAGATTTAGAAGTCGAATCAGAGTTATTAGACTTGCTGTTTCTTTTAAATTTGTTATTTGAATTGTTATGACCATTACCATATTCACCCTTAACAAATAGATTAGAGCCAGTTATTTTATGATTTTTTAATGAAAAAAATGGAAAAAAAAATGTTGACTTGCTTTTTAAAGAGCATTGGACCATCGCAAACTCTGATCACAATCCTATTCCTTGCCATTTCCGTCGCGGCCTGAACTGTCGAGATACTAAAACCTATTCAAATGGGGAATAAAATCGAAACATATATAATAAATATAGGTATAGATATACAGATAGGACCTTGAGAAAAAGACGATGACCATCGTGCAAGCGGTCAAAAGTACCGCCCAGGACCACAACTCCGTAGGAATTATCCGGAGAAAACTCTGATTCCATGTCCGATTCTTCCAATATCGTCATTTTTCTATTTATACGCAGATGCCAAAACCCAAATCTGTAATCGTTTTGCTTTCAGAGTTCATACATGATCATAGATAAACTGGTGTCACTTAAGGCTAAATCTGTATCTTTTAACATTAGGTCATTTGAAGTAATTCATCCAGATTTTTATCGTGATTTAGCAGAGTCCATTTATAACTAAACAATTAACCTTTCAAGAAAGTTAGGTTAGATGTGGACTAAGCCTGAAATATGGTCGTGAGTTTCGACCAGAGAACCAGAGGGGTATCTTCCCCATCAATCTTACGCAAGACACTGTCAGACAAATTGAGAATGAGAAGGCTGTAGGCCTGTTCATCAATTTTTGCCTTCCGAGCTTTGGCCACTTCAGACCACTTGTCAAGGCTCGGCTGTAAGGCTATCGCGACCTTGTGGTGAGTAAGGAGAGGTTTCATCTTCTTCTGCTAAACTCCGAAGTTTGCTTTGCCATCGAAGACCGACATGTCGAGTCGGGTCATCGCTATGTCGAGAGAACTCGCAAAATAAGAAAACACAGAGAATCAGGCGAGGTTAAAGAAAGCAACACATGTTCAAGAAACTAACTGATAAAGAATCGAGAACCATAATCTTTAACCTAGTTATACAGATTTCAACAATAAGCGGATTACACTTGAAAACAACGATCTATTTAGATTATAATAAAAAACTAAGAGCTCTGATCCCACTGTGAAATAGATCGTGCCTAACGGCTCTATCGATGCAATAACACAACATGCAAAAACAAAACAATAAAAGAACGACACAACCTTTTACAGAGGTTCAGATCTAGGTTAATAAATCAACTTAGACCCTACGTCCTCGTTGAGCTCTAACCGGAGAATCTCAGTGCACTAGTCGTCAAATTCTTGTCCAAACTTCCAGACGATACACAACCACAATCCGTTCACACTCTCTCACAAATCTCTAAGTGTTTACAACTCTCGTCGCTATTCACGATCAAGACGATCGAACGAACTCAAGAACCCAGTACAACACACACAGATTACACATCTCACACAGAGAACAGAGATAAGAAGAAGAAGGAGAAACCCTAATGTTTTTCGGCGAGTGAAGGAAATGAAGAAGTAGGTCAAAGTCCTTTGACGAGGGGTTTATATACCTAGCTCCATAATCCAATCCAAACCGTCTATCAACATGAAGATCCGACGGCAACGAGAGTGGCAAATCATAGAAAACGACAATGTCATTTTCTCTCTACCTACACTGCTGCCTTGTCGTTTCTTATCGATATTGGGCTTGGGCTTTAAGAGTTCAGACATAAGCTTCGGAATGGGCTTCAACACCAACAATATATTAAATAAATTATCTTTCACTGTATGATATAGATGAATAAGAAATTGTTCAAACCGATAAAATTTTATGAAGCTCAAGATGATGAGCAATTTCCATAAATACTAAGAAAACTAAAACATATGACCAAATACACAAGAATGCATTAAGTGGGAGGATCTAGCCTCAGGTAATAAAATTAACAAAAAATTGAATTTTTAGTCATTTCAAACATTGACAATTTGGATATACTCAACATTTTGTAAACAAGTCGTAAATAGTCACTGTGTTTTATTTACATCTGTTTACAGTTAATTTTGTCCAGTCTACCCTTAATATTTCTCTAAATTTTCAATATTTTTTTTGGGTATTTTCGTCTGTAAACGAATTCCTATAACTATTTATGACTTGTTTACAAAACGTTGAGTATATGCATATTGATCTTAGTTTAGATGGCTATATACTAAAAAATAATTGTTTGATGCAAATAGGTTTGTTACGCATCTAGCATGGGGACGGATGGTTTATTTATTATCAAGACGTTCAATCCTATCAATTCTTGTCCCAGAATCAATAGAAACAGATTTGCTACCGCACCATGGCTTGCGAAGACGTATATGCAAACATTCAAAGACAGTGAATCCTGGTCCACGCCGGACTTCATGAATCGTGTGCAAAAGGATTTTGTCCTAGAGTGTAATATAATGAAGGCATACAAAGCAAAACGGTTAGCAACGAAGGTGATTGAAGGCTCTAATAAAGAGCAATATGCAGCACTTTGGGACTACGCAGCAAAACTGAAGCGATCGAATCCGAGTTCGACTATTGAAATTGTAGCAGACTCTGGTGTTGATGATAAGCCCATGTTTAAAAGGATATACATATGCTTTCAGGCTTGCATAAACACTCCAATGATATTTGTTAATTTATAATAGCTTCAGTCATGAACTATTATATAATGTATATTACAAAACTTGATCGTCTCTAAATGTGAAAACTCACCAAAATAATTCATCTTAATAAATGCACTACGTTATGATAAATGCACTACGTTATAAATATGTTTGTTGTTGTCGCTGAAATCTAGAGGGGTCCTGAAGTGTATCGCCACGGGCCACATTACCCGTGACGTGGGAGTTTATAAAAACGAGTCGCCGTGAAACGCGGCGACAACATTGCATAACCTCACCTTACAAAGATGGCTTCTTGTCTTATATCAACTTCGGTCCGATCGGGTCTCAAATAAATCTTTAAATTTGACAGGATCGTTAAAACGTGTTGGAACATGTGACACTGTATGGGTCTGCGTAAAAAAATTAAAACAAATCCGAACCATACTGTCTATCAACTAGTACGTCAAACAAATATAATTAGGCTTAACTGATCTTAGTTGATGCTTCTTTTGACTTTTTATGAAAATGAAGGAATAAATATGATTTGGTTGGTGTGAATTGTATTAAACAAAATCATAACGTACGCGATTCTATAAAAGCATTTACAATAAAGTCAACAAACTTTAACTTAAAAGTTTATAAATCCTCTTTCTCTAACCTAAAAAAAAACCTAAAAGTTTATAAATCCTCTTTCTCTAAACTAAAAAAAAACTTAAAAGTTTATAAGTCATCTTTAATTATTTTTAAATCCTAGTCGCTTATTGTAGTCAGGGTCTTTCCTTTATTTCGTTCTGAAGTAATTAACAAATTAAAAAAATATTCAGGGATCTTCAATACCAATAGTGTTAGATTTGATGAATGAACGACTATTGAAGTACTGAACATCAGGCACCAGTGGTCTAGTGGTAGAATAGTACCCTGCCACGGTACAGACCCGGGTTCGATTCCCGGCTGGTGCAGATTGCTGTGATGATAAATGCGCCAACGGTGATGGTTTGGTCCATCACGCTCATCTGATATTGAAGAAGTAATCTGGCGTTTCTGAGCTTCATTTTTTCTCTTTTATAAAAAGGAGAAAATTTATGTTTTCTAAAATCCCCATTTTTTCCTTCGTTACATAAGTTACAACTAAATCAGATATCAAAAATTCTCGAAATACGATGAGTTTGACAAATTTAATTACCATATAATTTTTTATATGAAAAAAACTGTCTCTCGTCCTCTCAGCTAGCTCTCTATATCAAAGCATAACGAAGGCACAGCCCTATGTACTAGTTTAACCCATCAAGTGCACCAGTAATTAATCCCATCAACGTCGGAAATAGTATGAAGAAAAAAAAAAGTTGCAGATAAACATCTTTTTAGGATTGGGTTTGTTTTGCAAATCTTGGAAGAGTTGTTCTACACACGCTTTAAAGTCAAACAAAAGACCTTCTGTTATGCTTACTGTAACGACAATATCCGTAGTACTTATGATAGTATAGTGATAATATCACGTGACTTTCACTAATTTTTTAACTTATGCATGAAAATTACAAAAGTAAAGACATACTTTGGCTTCAGACTCTAATTAAGAAGAAAAAAAGCTGATGTATGGAAGCCCTCCAATTACAATACTTCAAAGTTGGAATCTTTGAGCCCTCAAAATTCACCGTGAAGAACATTTGTGTTTTCGCAGATAAAAGTATGCAAAACTCACAATTTCCTTCCTTTTCTCTCTCTGAACAATTCTAGAGGTTGTTTCCATCGTCAACAAGATTCAACGACTAAATGAAAAATAGCTTAAGAGTCGCCAATAAAACCCACATCATTGAATAAAGCCGGGCAACATATTGAAACGGTTTTTTTCACATAATAAATCTTGGTTGGTTATTGTTGTTGTTGTGTACCTAGTTGTTTGTGTGGACATCTATGAAGTAGAGAGAGAGAGAGTTATAAATTAAAAATCGATTAGATTCGACACATGTTTAACTTTGTATAACAACGCACCAAAATCGTCAATTAAGTGTTTTGGTCACAATTATTAAAATTTGAAAATTTAGTGCAAAAACTAAAATATTAAATTTGTATACCTAGAATTGCATATTTAGTCGTAAGCTAAAATGAGATCAGCTTAACTTCACAGATCGTATTTTTAACAAAAACTTAGTTCCATGCTCAACGTTAACTTACGCGATTTGAAAATGACCAACATTTTGTAAAACTTCTATAAATAGTAAGGCACATGGCAGTTTAATTTATAGAATCGATTTACCGGTTTGCCCTTATATATTGTTAGCAATATTATTAATAATATTGAAATCAATAGAAGACAAACATAAGGAAATACTAAACCGGAAATCGTAGAAAAAATAGCAAGGTGGATTGAGGCCCGTTGGACGGTTTCCTTGAAGGTTTTTATCGCCCTCAACAGGTGCTGGATTACTTGAGCGAAAACCTCCCAGGATACAACAACTTCGAGACGATTCTAGCACCACTTGAAAAGCATCCGCGAACTAGAACCAAAAGCCAAATTTTCACCGGACTACAAAAGGAAAGAACAATTTCGGAGAGGGAGAGAGAGAATACGAACAAGAGAGCAATGCTTTGTCTCGATTTGAGGTGTGTGTAGAATGAGATTCAAAGGCTCTATTTATGCACCTACAAACCGTCCATTAAACGTCTCTTAATGCACATACCGTTGGAGAGTTATTTGTGGAATTAAAACAAATTTGAAGTGAATTTCGTAATAAAAATATAAGATTGGGCTCGGAAGCACGAAGGCCCAAGATCCGAGATCCGAGACCCGAGCCCGAGCCCGGCCCGGCGGCGGCGCAAAAGTGTGTACGCGCGAGAGGTTCGAGCTAACCCACCCACACTCTCCCCCCTTACACGTAGATGTCACCTTAAGGAGGAGAATCCCTTATAAACACTTCACCAACACACACTCCCACCCTATGTGAGACTCTTTTCATTACACACCTCTCACTTCTCTAAACAATACATATCACATGTATTTTTAGCATTCTTAGAGCATCAATTTCTCATTCATTATAAACATGATTTTGACAAATAAATACTCAATCTTATACCCGTCGCAACGAGGAATAAAAATATGGAAAAATTATCCAATTCCGATGAGTGGACCCCACTCAAATATTTGACTAAAAATCATTAACACACTAGATAAAAATACTCTTTTTACCTTTTATTCCAACATATATTTTCGTAATTTTGATTTCAAATTTTAATTTTAATTTTCAATATGGATTTTGAAATTTGATATTCAGTTCAAGTGTTTTGTGTTAATGTGATTTTGTGTGTTTTAAACGGTATCCATTTTATATTTGGTCAAATAAAATTTGTTAAGTTCAAAATTAGAAATAATTTTTGGTTTATTTATTATTTATTTTACTTGGTCATTTAATTGTTTTACTATTTGTTTCTTTATTGTTACAATTTTTCTCTCTTTAGAAATTTAGAAACTTGAAAAATATTTATGCGCCATTGTAAAACTAAAATTCAACATATTTAACAAAATTTACATACTTAAATTTTTTTTTTGGCAGTCCGATTATTTGAACATCAACATATTTAACAAAATTATTTGATAGATGTTGAAGCATAGCAATTTCAAGATAGTGTTATACGAAGATACGAAATTGAAATCTTTTTCGTATAAACATTGAATTAGATGTAAATAATATTTTTAAACATAAATATATTTTTCAATTTGCTCTTGGTGTTCTTGCGGATATGAATAATTTCAGATGTATGGATTTGTTCTTGAAAGCTGAACACATCAGTTTGCGTTACGTCTGAAATATGGGTGGTTAAATTATATTCTAGGTTCATACTTGTTATGGGAAATTTTTAGTTCATGAGAATAAGCATGCATCTTCAATTCTTATTAGCTAATGCATATGAGATTATTTTACGGTTCTTTAGCAAATGAGATTAATACAGGGTGTGGCTGAAATTATGAGTAAAGTGTGGAAGGTCATAAAATTACGTTGAAGGACATTCGTGGTGATTTTGAGCTGTCATACAGACATTTACCAATTTTAGGTGAATTGATTAGACAAAAAAATTTCGATACGATTTTATCAACGCAATTACGTTAATTATTAGTTAATTTACACGTCATTTACATGAATGAACATATTATTTACATGCAGGTTCATACAATGTTTCGAAAGTTGAAGAAGATGGGACTTTTAAGTATTTCGTCCTTGCATTTGGTGCTTCTTTTTTTTGGATTTATGTTTTGTATGTCAGTAGTATCACATGAGACATTGTTTTTAGCTATGGCTCAAGATCAGGATAGTCATTTGTTTTCATTGGCGTTTAGTATTGTGGATTCTAAAATTTTTTCTTCTTGTTCGTGGTTCATAATGCAGATTAAAACTGTGTATGACGTACGACAATAATTGGTGATCGTTTTAGAGAGGCAAAATATATACAAAAATGGTTAAACACGGTGTACCTGGAAGCCAAATTTGCTTCATGCATGCAACATTTATGGGAAAATGCAAATCTCAATTTGGTAAAAGTCATATTGAGCCTCTATTTTAAAGATGTGCAAAGGTTACACATCTTGGAAGTTTGATTTTATTATTTAAATCCTCTCCAACGACGATCATAAAATTAAGAAGTACTTACTCAAAACCATACCATTTCCATGGTAAGAGTTTCAATATTATGATCACAAATATTGCAGACAGTTGGATTGTCGTTTTGCGTGATGTGATGCTGGCTGATTGCATGCTTTGTCTTGAGTTACATGCACCTTATTCAAGAATGACTTGTAAAGAAGAGGAAACTGATTCCTAAAATCATGTCTGGACTTACATAAACTGGTTTCAAGATATTATTTGATTCTCAAGAAGTTTCTTGATGTATGAATTTAAGATTTCACATAAGTAAATTATTTTTTAATTGTTGTAAATTTTCATGTGTTGAACACATTAATTAGTTACTGTTTTACAACTCATTTAGAGGTTAACGCTATTAACAAAAATTAGTTCAACGTCGTTGATGGAGCCATGTGTAGTGT
The DNA here is from genome assembly GCA_958296335.1 of Urtica urens. Classification (NCBI taxonomy): domain Eukaryota; kingdom Viridiplantae; phylum Streptophyta; class Magnoliopsida; order Rosales; family Urticaceae; genus Urtica; species Urtica urens. The sequence goes on along the minus strand of OY282522.1, from coordinate 18,573,770 downwards.
GGTTGATATTCAAATGAGGAAATGCACTTGTTGTTTGTGGCAACTTGAAGATTTCTCTTACTCTCATTCGTTTGTTGTCTTGTATTGTAGGAATTTATGTCCCATTGACTACGTTTTTTCTTATTACAAGCAATAATTTTTTTAATGACGTATGGGCAAAAATTCTTCCCAATTTTTTCACGAATGTGATTGTGATTTGTCAGCCGAAAATATTGTGATAAAAGCTCAGATTCAAAGTGTCAAGTTGGGGGCCAAATAAGAAGAGGTAATGTTCGAAGTTTGAAAATATTCTTCCTTATTTGCAGTGATAGTGATGTGAAAAATATGACTAAAGTGGTCATAATTAAAAAGTTGTAATAGTTATTTTTTGTCAATCTAAGTTCACTATTCATAATTATAAATTGCACACCAAGCAATAAATACGTTCTTAAACATGTGGTACCCAAAAAGTTTAATTTACAAGCTTATTTTTATACTTCAAATATGCTCTTAAGATTTGACAATACTTTTGTTTTAAATTGCTTGCCAACTCAATTAATAAATTTCTACTCATTTTTTTGGTAAACATAAAGTATCATTAATGATAGAAACATATGATACAAATTTATGTTAATTTACAAGCCTATTAACATACTTAAAACATGTCCATACACTTTTATCATAGTTGTGTTAATTTAATGCAGTACATCATATTAGTGTTTAAAATATAAATGGTTAATGCCGGCATAAATATTAAAAAAATTCGCGTTTATACATTTTAATACCGCAATTTTTTTTTTCACGGCAAAAATAACAAACGTTATCAATTTTCGTCATCGTTAAGTTTTTAATGTTAAATGAAACGGTGGAACGAATCGATCAAAACATAAAAATAAATTTTTAAAAAAATAAACCTAAAGAAAACCTCAAATCAAAATGCACACTAACAATCGGCTCGCGTCTATGGGGCTCGGGTCTTCTTCAGCTTCTATATCAAGGCCGTCCTGAACGAAAAATCCAAGTTCAGGATCGTGAGGGACATCAACGGAATCTCCGGGTACGACAAATCCGACCTTTAACTCGACGTTTTCCAGGTCCAACACGATATGGACATCATGTACATGTGGGTCTTCAAGGAGAGAACGCCATGAGGAAGATGCAGCTCAGAAGCTACATGAACGGGCACTCTCGACAGGGCGAGATACCCTTCCCGTTCAGCGTGGACAAGGGTTTTGTGTGGTCGCATGGACGCAGAGTAAGCACTAGAGAGGGCTCTCGAACCCGCAGTGCATTCACGGGATCGAAGTGGTTCGCTTGCCCAGCCTCATGTGCCTCGACGAGGACGAGAGGAAGAGGTGGGTCGAGCTCACGCGCCAGGACGTGAACTCTTCGATCCCTCCCTAGACACGCGACTTCGGGTCCTGGAGGAATCTTCACAGCGTAGAGTTCGAACTCGAGCGCCACACTCCTCCTCGTCCTCAGCCGAGCAAGAACAACTTGCACCACAGGAAGCTCCTGAATGGGAGGGGTTTGAACCTGACGACGGCTCAGCTTTCGGATCACATGAACGACGACGCATTGGAGCTCTCTCCGGGCAGCAACAAGCGCAAGACGATATACGAGGACGAGAGCAACTCTCATGAACGGTTGTTTTTTTTTTTTTTTTTAGGTTCTTTGATTTTTTTTTTTATCAATTTATTCATTGCCACCGTGTCATTTAACATTAAAAACTTAACGATGGCGAAAATTGATAACGTTAGGTTTAGGTATTTTTTCTGCGAAAAAAATTGCGGTATTAAAGTGTATAAACCCTAAAAGTTGTGGTATTTATGCCGGCATTAACCCGAACATAAAGTTAAAAACTGAAACATTTGTCCCAAAAAACATATTACACTGACCTAATAACTAATAAAAACTTAACCCAAAATATAAAACATGTACTTAAACTTCTTACCATGTTATGTAAATCAATTTTAAACTAACACATAATTCAACAAATAAAATGTTTTTACAACAGGATGTCTAATGAAAAAGGAGGGTGGATGCTCGGGTCAAGCTTACTGTTTCTAGTCATGGCGGCCGCCTCTTCAGCTTCTCTTGTCGATTTATCTTTCGCCTCCATTTGTCCATCCTCAGTTATTTTTAATCAGTTGTATATGGAGTTTGTTGACAGACCGACTTCCAACAGGTCCTCTTTTATCTAACATGTATTCTAACTTGTAATTCTGTAACTTTTTCAACATGTTAACAATTTTTAAATTTTTATTAGTTTACTGAACATAAACACATCAAGTTTGCTAATAATACATGTGGAATTGTGTCATTGGTTGAAACAGTTTCAGGATGTTGGAGCAACGATTGGTTCAGTTACAACCTGTGCTACAATTTACAACTGATTACTGACTTAACATTTTACTTTTGTATTAGTTTCATCTTCTTGTTGAAGCTGAACAATTTTCGCATTAGTTGGCGATGTTTCAACAAATATAGGGTATAAACTGAATGAAACGCATATTAGTAATCAATTTCATGATATGTTTAATTAACGTCATGTTTGGAAAATCATCAATTGGTGTTTGAAGCTGCAAGTTATGTGCCAAATTGGGTATTAGTTTTGGACCCTTTGGAAGGCGCTTGTACCCTCCTCGTTGCTGCACAATACTAGTTCGATTAGTTTTATGTGTTTGTTCATAAACGTATTCATTAAGATCCATGCGGATTACGTCACCTACCGTAAATATCTAATTATCTTGCAACTTTTTGTAATTCTTCCTGTTTATAATAGGATAGAAAATTATACGTGATAATTTTAAAAAAAATATTATTCAAGCAAAGTTACTGGGGTCAGTTAGCGGTCTTTGATATGTCATGTTGCGGGGTTCCAAAATCCGACACATCTTTTGCTCTAGAAGTTAGAAACTTTTACAGGCTCTCTATCTTTTAGAGACCTAAACTGAAATTAACAAGATAATGTATTAATAATACACTATAAAACAATAGCCAATTTACAACAGCTTATATATTTACATGTACCATATCAGTCAACGTTTATTGCTCCTAAAAAGAATTGAATTCTGTTTTTCTTTTTTTTATCAACAATTGTATGTATTAAACATTAGAATATAGTCCATGGTTAACTAATTTTTTGGGTTGATATACTGAGCCTTCGACATTGTTCCCCTTTATGTAAAGGGTCACAATTTCAAGCATAACGTCACACTTCTCGTTACACTTATCTACTATTTATTAAATTCTTCAATTTCCTGACACGCAAAGTCTAGCTTATCACACATAAGTTTCATTTCCTTAATGGTTATTTAACCATCCGAAAAGTTGGATGAGCTCGCCTTTTTTTTACCTTTGAGAGTCGATATTGGCGTTGATTCTGGAAGAGGGTCGGGAAGTTCGACGTATTTTGCTTCCATGGCATTTATTTTGTTGAACTTAAACTTCAAATTAATCACAAAATTTAACATAAATTTACACATTAAATTGTACATTACGGACTATAGTAAAGATGTACGTATCTTATCATCCTTGAGAATACGACGGACATTCGGGGCTGAAAGTGTATAACCATTTTAGCATTTTTGGAATCGTGTGTTCCAAACTCTCCTTTGTACACTTTTTCTCTTCGAAAGGAAAAATAAGTCGAAGGCCACAAGTGAAGAAAATCGTCAATGTTGAAACCCGTCTTGCTTCCTGAAACTTTCATTCTTTTAAACGATTCACAAAGTCTATAAAAGCTAACCCTTCTTCCTGGATTTTTGGAAAAGAGTTCAAAATTATTCATTATCTTCATAAAATTGTTTGAGATAATGTGTTGTTGTTCCCTAGGAAGAATTAACAATTCAATAATGTTCTAGTTATATGGTGCTGTTGGAAATACCCACGGAAACAACCAGAAGATTTCTCCGAGAAACCACACACACAGACGCAAAACCAAGATCTAAACAGGTAATAAAATGAACACAAGAATTTACTGTGCTTCGGTGTAAAACACACCTACATGCACGTTGAGTTTCGGCGATGGAACTCGGTCACTAATACCGGCAAATCAAGCCTTCGTATCTTCTCAAGTTCATACAGTACAATACAACCGAATCAAATAAAGAAATAGAACCAGCCTACCGGATATTCTACCATATCCTAGACATTACCATTACAACCTTTGATTCTCACTATGTATAAAGAACTCAGAATACAACTCAATACATCAGATCCGAGAGAGGGAGATAAGATGAAGATAGTAAATTAATACGTCTGGATGCCTTTGGGCTGGGCTTCAGAAAAACTTCATTTGGGCTTCACGAATATCCAACAGGTGCCATTTGAGAAAATATTGGGCACATTGTGTCCCTTACACACTGAAAAAGCCCTCTTTCAGCGAGTTTTCGATGCAAAAATTTTGGTAAACTTTTGGCACTTGGCCGCAATTTAAACTAGTAAATTAAAAAATAATTAGTAGTATGTACTCGTACATCCAAAAGTAGTTATTAACTTAATAATTCTTTTTCGTACCCGATATCAATTCGAAACCATAGATCGTGAACCGATGAACATGCCTCCCCAACTTAAAGTGCAATTCATTATATTGTTCTCACTTAACTTGACTCAATATTAATAGGTGTGTCAACCTCTGAGAATACATATCCTTAGAGATGTTGAAAGTGAGCATAAATAGAAGTTGTTAAACAAATTCATTTGCTGTTTGGTTTCGATTGTAGCCATGAGTTGCTTCATATCCATGAAATTGGAATGCACATCCATTCATTGTGCGAAATTCCCAACCTACATAACCCACATTCAATAATCAATTAATCTTCTAAAAATATGCCACTCTAAATTCTTCTTTCTATTTAGTTGTGTTATTTTATTGTGGTCACTTCTGTTTGTTTCCTACATTTTTTTCAGTGGTTCCTTCTTTTTCCTCATATTTACTGTTTCAGAACATGTTAATTGATATTTTATTTTCAAAAGTGAAGCATTTTTAATGAAATATATTCAGAATTGTATATCTAAACCACAAACAAATAGTCATAACAAATAATTCAATCATGAAATCCAGTAATTAAATTGATTAACAAAACAAAGATACTTAAATATTAACACAAACAATTTCAAACATTTTGCTCCGGAATCAAGAAACGTAACAATAATATTTACAAATTATCTTAAATTAAACAAAAATGAATATTCAATCAAGAATCGTGTATAAAGAATTGCTAGTGTTCTGAATTTTTTTAGGAACACATAAGTTTTGTTTCTTGATACTGTGATCGCTCTCGGAAACTGTCGCAGTTTCTACAAATAAGCACCGGAATATTATAGCACTTCAATCAATACAAACATCTAGTTTTCATTTTACAACACCACCAAAAATGTCATCACGAAAAAAACCCATAATAACACTAACAAAACCATACTTTGAACCATTTACCAACCAAGAGTAATCCGTATACCCTGTTAAATAACCCATGTACCAACCAAGAATACAAACCAAACGTAAAATACATTTCATTTAACCATATACTACCATGTTAATAGAAAATCCATAAATACGAAAACTATACCAAATACCGAGTATAACTCAAAACAACCCATATGCATTAATCATTAAAAACAGTTGAATAACAACGCTTTAAATTTTTCGATATATGCCCTAATTTAGAAAATGCTATACCCGTACAAAAAATCAAGAAACCTAAAACACGAACCAAAAAATCGATAAATCAAACGGGTTTTGAAGATTTACCTGAATTGTCACCCCTTAATTGCAAGTACTCGTCGATTTAAATTAGTTCATTGAAGATTGTTTTAACGTGTACGGCTTAGATTTTGGGATTTTTTTCTAATTTGCATGTGACAGTTCAGTTGTTCGGAATAACGATTTCTCAATCCATATCAATGTAATGCATGAGAGCATCTCCAATGTAAACAACCAAAGTTACTATACACATCATCAAGTATAATATATTTCTTTTTTTTATCAACCTCAATATTTGATTATTTTTTACAAAAATACTCCAATTAAATATTGGTCTTCACTCAATTAATGTCCCCACTCAAATTGAACTATTAGTCTATTTATTATTTTATTAATTTTTTATATTGATAATAGTGTGGCATGGGCGCCAAAATTTGCACCATTGTCACAATGATTATTTTATAAAATAATATTATCTCTAAAATAAAATGACATGGCATTGCCATGTAAGCATTGAGCAACTATTGTTGCCAAGCATTGGAGATGTTCTTAATCTACAACCGGGAAAACATTTGTGTGCATTAAAAATTTACTCGTTTTTCGGTGCTATTAATGTTTATAAAATTTGTTTTTCTTTATTCAGCCGGCGTTTGATTTTTCGAGGAAAAACATTTTGACTAAAATAAACAGCAAAAAATTGTATAATAGACGGACCTGCTATTTACGAAAGATTTACGAAACCTTGTCTATTTTCAAAACACCTTATGTTTAGAACGGTCTTACCTACATTAATTATATTTTTAAACTATAACATTTTAAGTTAAATTCATATTTAGTAGTAAGCTAAATATATTTTAGCCTAATTTTATCCAAATGACAAGAATAAATGTTTTTTTTTTTTTTTTTCAATTTTCACTTATTATTGACAATATTTTAATTACGTATGCGATAAAAAAATTAATCGATATGTTAATAATTTATGAACGTGGGTCCATGTATTTAACTTAGCAAACAAATTGATTGTATAAAGCTAATTAACTAAGAAAAATACAAAATAACTATTATTATTTACTAAGACTGATGCTCATATTTAATTACTCCAATAACTAGAAATGACGATCGTTTGTTTATTTATTAAATGTTCGCAAACTTTACACGGTCACGGAGACATATTGCTCATGCTTCGGTGAACATGTCCTCCCTAACTTCTTAATATAGTTTTTCAAAAATTAATTCGTTGATACTTTGAGGAAAGTCATTTATCTTTATTTATGCTTCACTCATCCTAGGCATGCGGTACACGAAAATGTGGAAGGAAGGGTGCCTTCCGCTAACACGCAGCAGAGGATTTTCGTGGAAAAGTACACGCGGCACGCGGAAGGAACACTTCCGTTGGGGTTGAGGATGCGGGAGGAAGAAATAAAAGCGGTGGGATCGGAAGGATTTATTACCGTTGGAAGAATGGAGGTTCAGTGGTGACGTGACAAAATCTGAGAGGTTGAAAATATTGCCGTTTTTAATTTTATGGTTGTAAAAATTTGTCTGTTATTACACTATAAGCTCATCCAAATTTTTCTCTATAAATACACACCATTTTCATTACAATCTTCACAACTCATCCGAATTTCTCCTTACATTTTCAACAATTTCTCTCTATAATATTTTTTCAAAATTTATTAAGTTTCTAAAATCTCTTCAAAAGTTCTACAATTTTCATTATGTCTCGAGAATCATCTCATCGTTGAAATTATCGGGATCGTTTTCGCACTCTCGCACCTTCTCCAAATCAGAAAGAAGTAAATTGTATGTCCGTAAATATTTCATTTTTATGATTTTCTAATAACATTCCATTTACTAACTACAATCTTTACATTTTATTACAATTTTTTAGTTTAAATTTTTATACATTTAACTCCTTTCAATATATAATTTACTCAATTTTTATTTATTTTTAAACACTTGAACGGACTAACGGAAGGAACAAATTTCGCCGGAAATTTCCTTCCGCCAGCCGACGGAATCCGTGTCAACGGTACGTGGAAGTGACCGCGAAAGTTTTTCTTCCGTTCGAGCGGTAGATGAAAAAAGTTTCCGTCCAATATCCCACCAAGTTGGTGCTTCACAGAAAAATTAAAAATATATTTTTCGTTGATAATCGGATGACATAATTAATTAGTTTTGTTGTAACATGTCGTGAAAATATCGTCCTTTATTAAGAAAAAGTGCTGGCTCTCGGTGGTATTTATAATGTATCTCAATTTAAATAATTTATAACACATCATTGATTATAGGAATTTTTTTTTTTGCATTAATGCATAATAAGTCTTCACGTAAATTTTTGCAAAAATTCATAGAACGAGTGGCACCAAGCACTGCTATTTACGCGCACTCGGAATGGAAGTTGGAGAAAGAAGGAAATCTAGTCTCATCATATTTTTCGTCAATTTTCATATATTTAAGTTAGTATTATTTATTTATTTTGGGGCGACAACAAATTGTCGAATAAAAATACTTATGCCGTTAGATAAAGAAGGGAGACACAATAACAAAAGTGATGTTTTCATTTTCTTAATACCCACGAGTCTAATCGCCTCGTTTTAATAATATTTTTAAAATATCTTAGTTTTTTTTCTTAATATTATCTCATTAAGTAATTTTATTAGAATTCCTTTTTGTTACTTTTACAATTTTATTTTAATTCTTTATTGACTTATGCCGTTTCACTAAAAATATTAGTAAAATCATCTAAAAGATGGTACATAATTAAAAAAATGTAGACTCTCGTAAATAATTTTTCTTACTGCTGAGAGAGATGTACACAATTTTTATTTTCAGGAGTTAGACAGCCGTAAAGTATAACGATCAATGAATACGTACGCTTAACAAAAAAGAAATAAGTACATATACAGCTTAGATTCCCAAATCCATTCACAAGAAGAATGATAAATTAATTGAAAATGAATTACAGCTCATTTTAATATAAATTAAATTATTTGTGTACTCTTCATCTTATCCAACCGAGTATTAATAATATTAAAATAAAAGGAAATATTGGCAAGCAATTCCTGGATCCAGTTTAGAGCTTCGTGCTATTCGAATAAGCAAAAGAGCTTCGATTGCGACGTTGATATTTTGGAGGGCTTCTTTTCGCGAATCTGATCGTCTCCGAGATGAGGATCGGCATCGCTCACTGATTCTCATCATCTCCATCAAAATTATTTCGCTGAATTTCCTCCTCAGGCGAATTTTATCCTACGGTGAAAGAGATCAGAGATTTTTTTAATTTCTCCTTTGGAGCTGGTTTAAGCAGATCGCTTTCTTTATGCTCAGGTTCGCTCTCTTTCACTGTTATTGTTAATTTTTCAATTTTTTTAAAATGCTATTCTTAGAGTGGAAAAGAACAGAGCGTCCTTTTGTTTCTCTTTCCTTTTTGTTGGAATTATTATTTATTTTTATAATTATTCTTTGTAAAGTCCATTTCTTTTGTTTGTTTGGGTCTCAAACTGTATGACGCCAAGAAAGTCATATGCTTAAAGAGGAGAGAATTTCGTGACCTAATAACCAGGGATGGTTTTGTAGTTTCATAGACTGATTAAAGTAGTCTCACTAAAAAAACTCTTGACTTTAAATTATTCAACGGAAGATTCAAGGCTCAGTCCCTTCATAACTGGCTTTAATGGTTGTCTTGGAATTGCAGGTTTGATTGAGTGAAATGCTGATATGTCTTTCAAAGGCATAGTCCGAGAGCTGAAAGAAATGAAGGACGGGATCGGAACAATGTCGAGGCGAGTCGGAGAAGGGAAACACTGGCGGAGCCGGAGCTACAGAGCCCAGACCTCCATTGCTCCCGACGAGGTCAAAGCTTCTCCGATCGCCACGACCACGAGCTCTTCTTCCTCTTCTTCTTCAGTTGTTGCCCCCGAGAATCAGTCCGAGTGGACAAATTTGCCCCCGGAGCTGCTCTTCGACATCCTGAGGAGGGTCGAGGAGAGCGAGGCATCGTGGCCAGCCCGGGCGGTAGTGGTGTTCTGTGCCTCAGTTTGCCGTTCGTGGAGACACATCATCAACGAGATCGTTAAAACCCCTGAGCAGTGTGGAAGGCTCACATTCCCCATTTCGCTCAAGCAGGTACTAATTTATACTGCTAATAATATTATTAGCTTTGGATTTCGGGACAGAATTTAAGTGTCTCACTTGCAGATTTTGTTGTTTATTAATAGAGTTGATATGGTGATGTTTTTTTTTTTTTTTTTTTTTTTTTTGTAATCGTGGTGTCTGGGTTAGACCCGACTAGATCCACGAGGACTTGGAATTGACGCAGGATTGTGATATCATTTACAAAATTGATGGAAGTTATAAGCAGAGAAGTTGGATCGGGATTGCTAAGTTTTTACAGTTTCATAAATGAGACGAATCTAACACACTTGTCCGATTTTGCAGGGGAATTGTGAGTTTCCTTCAACTATGTAACTCTTTTTACTTTATTTTGTGTAGCCGGGTCCTCGTGAATCTCCAATACAATGTTTCATCAAAAGGGACAGAGCGAATTTGACGTACTACCTGTACCTGGGTCTCGTGCCTTGTGAGTATTTTACGAGGAATTTCTATTTAATTGTGGAATTTTTAGAATTAGGAGAAGCTTACTGAATTGATTTAACAGCTGAGGGGCATAAAGACAAAGCACTGTTAGCAGCCAAAAGGATAAGAAGGGCAACGGGAACGGACTTTGTCATATCTTTGGTTTCCGATGAGTTTTCTCGGGCCAGTACCAACTATGTCGGCAAACTCAGGCAAGTCAAGTAATAAAGACCCTCTAAATTGTTTCTCAAAAGAATCGTTTGGAATCATTCGAGCTATAAGAAATGTAACCGAAAATTTCAGCCAAATTATATTTTCCCTATGAGTATTTTCAAGAGAACTCCTACAAAACACACTAGAGCTCAATTAGTCCATGGTATTTTATATGAAGGAAATAGTCCCAAAATATTGATATGTAATTATAGATAAGAAATTTCATTTTCTAGACTCAAAACATAGCAAAATATCACCATTAGTTGAAAAATATCCAAAATTGGACTTTTGACACATTTTAAGACGAAAGTGGTCTTAAACTTGATTCATGCGAATTTCCGCGGATAGATCAGGCAAACTTAATATGCTACAGAAAACCCTGATTGATTAGTGATCTCTCTCTCGCTCAACAGGTCGAACTTCTTAGGGACGAAGTTTACGATCTACGACAGCCAGCCGCCGTACGACCAGGCTCCACCGGCAAGCAGCCGAGCTTCTAGAAGGTTCCACTCAAGGCAGGTGTCCCCGCGGGTTCCGGCGTGCCACTACGGAGTCGGAGGCGTGTCGTACGAGCTCAACGTTCTGCGCACGCGGGGCCCGCGGAGGCTCAACTGTGCAATGACCTCCATACCCCTCTCCTCGGTCCAGCCTGGCTCGACAACTCCGCTGAAGGATCTCGCCCCAAAGGAGAGAGAGGGAACGGCGGAGTCTCTGGCGCTGAAGAACAAGGCGCCGAGGTGGCACGAGCAGCTTCAGTGCTGGTGCCTGAACTTCAAGGGACGGGTCACGGTCGCTTCGGTGAAGAACTTCCAGCTCGTGGCGGCGGTGGAGCCGGAGCAAGAGAGGGTCATATTGCAGTTCGGGAAGATCGGGAAAGATATCTTCACCATGGATTACGCCTATCCCATCTCCGCTTTTCAGGCTTTCGCCATCTGCTTGAGCAGTTTCGATACGAAGCCCGCTTGTGAATGACTGAAAAGGGCAAGCCCTGGTGTTTCGTGTTTCTTTATATGGGTCAGAAATGTGTTGTTATTTTTGTTTTGTAACTCTTGACTAAAACTTGGAAGGTAATTAATGGTATTTGTCGAGATCATGAAGCAATCATTGTTCTTGTGGCACTCTTTCGGCGACACTGGTTTATGGTTCTTTTGTTTGGTGTGCTTTTGACTAGTTATGATTTTTATTATATTTTAGATGGAGCTAGGAATCACGAATGATTTATGATTATATTTTTCGATTTAAAAAACAATATGAGTATTTTTTAATTAGTAAATAATTAAAATAAAAAATCTAAAATAATCATATCTGTAACTCTACCTTATTAAAATCCCGCAAAAATACTAACTTTTAGCAATTTTCCAACGGAGTCTTGGCTTTCCCAAATACCCTTGCGATATCCATATTAGACGGAAATGAGACGTGCCAAAACTTCATCCGTATTATTAGACCATCTCCAACCGATCACTCTATTTTCCACTTTATTTGTTACTCTAAACAGTAAAATATCTCCAACCGAACTCTATTTCTTACTCTATTGTCTTTTAAATTATACAAAATAATAAATTTTAAATAAGTTTAAAGATAATTATACAAAGGAAAGACAATAAAAAATAAAAAAAAGATATGAACAGTATTGGCGCTATATGAACAGTGTTACGCTACATGTAGAGCAACACTGTATGTATTCATCGTTCCCTCTAAAATAAAGTAGAATTTAGAGTTTCATTGGAGAGAAAAAAAGCAATACTAACTAATATAGAGTTCCATTGGAGTTGCTCTTAGACAGCTTAGTTGTGATAGCGTGGGGGCTCCTCCCAGGTCCAATCACATAATTATTTGCTTTACTTTTCAAGTGCATCTGTTAATTAATGCCACTGCTCTGGTTTTTGTTACAAAAGTTGAATGAATAAGCAACGAATCAACAACCCAAGTAAAATATACGGATATGTATATTTAACTATCAACAAAATAGAAAAGTTCAATGTAGATTGTTAATTTCTTCCTTTTTCTCTCTATAATAGCCACACGCGAGGACGAAGCTCAATGTAGGTTACTTTTTCTTTTCTGCTTTTGCTTTAACCCCTGTGCAAAGATCGTTTCAATTCCTGTTGATTTTTTAGATGCTAATGAATTATTGAAGAAGCTCTGGCCTGAAAAGGTTGTTTTTTTCACATGCCTTTTTCTATAGAAAAGTTGTAAGCTTTCTGAAGAGTTGAAAAAATAAATCCATCCTTCTCATGGTGGATGTGGTTATATTATACCCAGGGTTTAAAATACCGCCGGTTACCGATTAAATATCGACAAAATATCATAAAATTAAGCTTATCGGCAAAAAATTGTTAGTTACCGTTATAGTTTTATAATATCGCATCAACTTATCGCCAAATATCGAAATTGACAAAAATACCGTCGGTTATCGGTAAATTTTTAGACTTTTTTTAAAAAAATTCCTTTTTATAATTCTGGTTGTTTTAGGCAAGATTTTGATAGTTTTCTTTTACATATTTGAGATCGAGAAAATGTTATCTTTAAGATCTATTTTTTTTTTAAAGTTTCGGTGAGTTTCAATTTTTTCGGCAACTAAAAAAAATTTCAACGGCTGGAAAATTTTTAGATTCAATATTTTGATATTGAAGTACAATATAAGATTGTTCATATGGAATTATGAATTTGTGATATTTAATTTAGAATATAAGATTGTTTATATGGATTTCGAATTTAGATATTGAATTAGAATTTAAGATTGTTGATATGAAACTATTAATTTGTGATATTAAATTTAGAATGTAGGTGTGGAATCGTGAATTTGTGATTTGAATTTAGAATATATGAATGTTGATATGGAATGGTAAATTTGTGATTTAGAATTTAGAATATAAGATGGTTGATATGAAATTGCGGTGTTTTTTCTATTTTGCATTTCAGAATTATATTTCAGTTTATTATTTGTGTTGAATACTTTGGTATTTGGTATTTTATTTCCCTAATTTGATATTTGAGACATATATATATATATATATATATATATATATATTGGATTTTAAATTATAAAATATGTTATACGATATTTGTTAAGAATTTTTTATAAGATACTCATCAATATACCCGTCGATATGCGGTATACTCAAAAAATAAATTTTTTGATAACAATATCGGTATCGTTAATTTAATCATTGGTTATAGCTCATGAGAACTTTATTTAATGTTATACCTCAATCGCCTTAAAAATGATATACCTAATTTTATAAGGGGGTATATAGTGGTTGGTGGATTTCGAAATAGTAAAGTCTTTGTAAAATTATCGTAAATAACCGGTCCGTTTGTTTTATAAATTTTCACGAATCATTTTAGTCCCAAAATTTTTGTCACCCAAATATAATCAGCGGTTTAATAAATTAAAACAAAAATAATTAACACGCACTAACTCGAGAAACGAGGAAAGAAATAAATGCGTGCATTGAATAATTATGAATGAAATGGATAAAGAAATCGATTACCTAAAAACAATTCGTCCGATTTTTCATCCAGAAAAACTTCAAAACTCAAATCTCACTGAACGGTTTTTACAAATAATTCTGGTAAAATATATGAATGACTTTGTGCGTACTTCTTTCTCTTTTGAAAGTAAATATTTAGGGTTTTAATTTTATTCGAGGTTTGATTTCCTGATTTTCTGGGTTTGAATCGTTTGATTTATGAAATTTTGGGATTTGAATCGTTTTATAGATTAACACGAAAAAAGTTTGTAAATAAGTTTTTTAGTGAAGTGAATTTAAGGTTAATGCGAGGTTATGTTTATGTGTTTTCGGTAATGCAACATATAAATTTGTTATTATTTTCGTTTTAGGCACGTGTAAATTAAACAATATTTTTTTTGTTTTTGTTTTTAATATCGGATTTTCTTAAGTGTGAAGGTGAAAATATTTGTTCATTAACCGGTTGTAATAAAGTTATGGTAAAATTTCTATGGTGGTTAAAAGAATAAATATTAAAAGTCTCATCTTGTTCAACTTCGGTATGAACTTGCATGTAAATAATATGTTAATTAATGTAAATGACTTGTAAGTTATGCGATAATTAACAGTATTTTGAATAAATTCTTAACTAAAAGTGATCCTTCTTAATATATAAGATCTTAAATAATTTTATAATTTCGGATTTTCCAAAACTAAAGAAAGAGAAACCGGGACAATAAAAAACAAATTAATAGTATAAATGAATTACATGGCCGAGTAAATAAATTAACACGTAAATGTGACATGTGACATTTTCTTATACAGTATCTTAACTAATTTGGTCAACTAATAATGATTAAATACCATTAAAACTCAAGATTTAGTTTCATAGAACAATCTCAAGCTCAAATTCAAAATTCAAAATCGAAAACATTGTATAAATTTACATATAATAAGATGTTAATTCATGTAAATCACATTTAAATGACTTATAAATTGTGCGATAATTAATAAATTCAACTAAAAGTAATTCTTTTCTAATATATAAGATCTTAACTAATTTCAGAATTTTGAATTTTCCAAAATTAAAGAGAGAGAAACCAACGCAATAAAGAAACCAATTAATAGAGTAAAATAATTAAATGACCGAGTAAACAAATTAACAAGTCTATGAAAAGTTCTTTCCAAAATTTTAGAATTTTAACAAATTTGGTATACTATCATTAAAAAACTAATTAATACAACACACCCCACGCTGAATTTCAAATATCAAAATCAAAATTACGAAAATTTATAAGGGCAAATCGGTAAATCAAATATGTTAATTAAACTATCACTTAAGCTATTTGGCCATTTACATAAATTTTATATAATGTTTACTATTTTCAAATTGTGTATTTTAACGGTAGCGATTTAGCTAATTTTTTGTTTTATAAAACTATAGTTTTTCATATTACATTACTCCGCCTGTAGTGAAAACTCTATCCCGAGTAGTCGTTAGAGCCTCTTAAATCGGTAAATGCTTTACTAACGTAGAGTACTGGACGATGCTAAAACATTATATAGGACATAATTATACTCACATGATAACTCACTGGATTGGAATTAATCTGATCTGAAGCTTCTATGCAAGGAATATTTTCAGTAAAAACTAATCCAAATCACGGTTTTACAATACAATGTTCCATAAAGGTGACAAAAGATAGCAGTTCTGCTAGACGAACTTTGTATCTTCTCCTATCGATCTTTGTCTCTTGTAATGTTTCGATTCCAGCCAAAATGTTTCATCTGATAGTTGAGTAGGTAATGAACTCGGTCGAAGTGAACTCAAACGGTTGATGAGGAATCGGGTTCCTGTAACCAACATTGCATTCGTTTTTACTTTATTTTATTCATAGATATAACGAGTAAGAACGAGCAAGCAAAGAAAATAAAAACTTACGGTCGAGGCCCGTAAACTTTGATCTGGCGGACGTGAGTGTCTCTCCCGTTGAGGTGATTCGACAAAACAGCAATTTGTAACATAAAAGTGTTGACAAAAGTTTCCCTGCGAAAACCATTTTCTTCAAAACGCAGCAGAAGAATCTCAAACCGTACCAAGTTTTATTTATTCAAACTGATTAATCTCTCAACTACGATAGAGAAATCAAGGCGATCTCAGAGCACTTTTGACCTACCTATTTTCTCCTATGCAACAAATAGTGTACTTTCTTTTTGTTGCATCAATAATAAATGTAACAATAGAACTGTTTTTATCATAAGGGAAAACAATATTTGACTAAATTAATCAAACTACAGTTAGAACCCCGATGTAAGAGTACTAAATAGACTGATAACTAACAAGAAAACAAGGAATGAAGATGAACAATCAAGATGTGGCATTTTTACTACGAGACCGCATTATCGAGAATCTAAACTACTTCAAGGAATAAACAATCGAATAGAGATACAGAAGCGGCATAAATTAAGCACTACAAAGGGAATACTGGAAGCAGGAAAAAGACGGTGGCTTTGTTGCTTACCTTGGATCATGTCCGGACAGAGAAAGGTAAATCCACCCCGTTGGTTTATCAAGTTCCACGGTTTTAATCTCCTACAAATATATTTCAAAGATCAAAGCACCTGTCATAATAAACTATTGCCAAGTCTCAAATAATACTAGTACTGGATAACATCATTGTTCTCAATTATAGATTTTACAAACAAGAAACTAAACTGAAAAATAACCTTCAAGTTGTGAAATCCATCTCCGGCACGAATCGATATCTTACACGGCGTGTAGCTCTCGTCTAGCTTAAAATCCACATATATAACCACAAGCTGGGAGTGAAAGGGAGAAAAGAAAAATGAAACCCAATTATTCAGTGTTTCTTTATGCATTGAATAAAACCATAAAGATGCAAACTTTCATATTCATATTTATTTTCATACTTGAAGCTTTACTTTCTTCTGGAATTGGACATTTACAAGATGAGGCTGAGGACCGTCCGATCTAAACATGACACAGTCGATCATCACCATCAAAATCATCATCACAAAACAACTTGTTTGAGAGAGAGAGAGTACTGCCAGTAGGATTCGAGATTTTCGTCCCGGAGAGCAGAGACGCCATTGCCGGGCTTGCAAGAGCTGACACTCCAAGCGGCTTTCTTCCCCAACTCTCGGAGATCGCCGTCGTCCATCGTCAGAATCTGATTCCCTCCGCTCACTTTCATTTCTTCTTCCCCTTCCGAAGATTCCGTCGCCATTGTTGCCGTTCTTGTTTTTTCCTCAAAGCTGTCTGCGATTTCTGATACGAACTACAGAAATAATATCGAATGCAGTACCAAATGAGACACATGAAAGAAGCACATGATATCTACAAATAGCTACCTCGAAAATTGTCTTGGGATTGGACAAGACCGTGAAACGGATGAAGAGTGAGGGTCGTAAAGAAAGGGACGAAGGAAAGGCAGAATAGGGTTTCTTTTGTTGTGAAATGGTTTCTTAAATTCACGAAATAAATAAAAAAATCTTTGTCCCCTAAAGCTTCAGAATAGATATATTGCGCACTCTGAGACACTGCAATGCGAAAATACATCAAAGAAATGGAAAATGACGTGACTAACTTGAGGCGTAACCTCTGCACTTTTTAAACATATCACCAGTAACGCTTTCCAGTTATTATTCCGGACGAAAATACCCCTGACATCGTTTTGCATGAATCACTCTCAGCGACTAAACTCGTCAAGCTCGGCCGTTTCGCCGACGCCGCGCCTGACTCCGCTGGGGCCCTAGAATCATCTGTCAACATCTTTCAGGTGATCCTGGCTCCATACATATACAATGTCAGCTGAAATTTCAATGAAATAATTTTTATTTACAATAACCGAGTTAAAATACAACCAACTTTAAGTAAATTGAAATTATTAATGATTATTTTATTTTGCATTAAACTCAATCGTTATTAATGTAAAATTTGGTTCATTAACTCTACTCGCATGGATTAATTGCTAGAAATTTGTTTGAATTAACTACTATTTTAAATACAAGTTAACTACGGTATGTCAGATCATTATCTATTTATTTCAAGGATTGACAAATTGAGATAGAGAAATTATACGACTCCAATACTGAAATGCCCATATCAAACAATCCATAATAAATTTTCAAAAAAAAAAATCCATAATACAAAAATCCAAGCATAAATTGTTTATTCCATACATATTAGAATAATTGTAACCATCCAAAGAACAAGTACCTAAATATACATAGCCTATACAGAAGAACTACATCAAATACAAGAAATACTTTCAGACTATACACTTATCGGCAACTAAAGAAAATACAAAAAACATACCTAATCAGTACTAAACAAAAACAATAACCATCATCAAGCCAACCCAACTACTATGTCACATCATCTGTTCCTACCAAACACCGAAATCTTCCTCCTCGCGAAAAACCCGGGTCTCTTCTCCGGAGCCGGAGAGCTCGCTGCTTCAGGATCAGGCCTGACGGCGACGGGTTGTTCGGGCTCGTTCCGGACATCTCGAAGCTGCCGGAGCACCTCCTGAGCGGCGGCCTTGGCTCTGTCGTTTCCATTAACGGCAAGGCTCATGAGCGGAGCCACGACCCCTTCTTCCATGGCGAGAAAGCAATACTCGACTCTCTGAGAGCACATCAGCAACAGAATGTCCACGGCTCGCTCCTTCGCCTCGGGAGCTCCCATGTCCAGAGCCTCCGTGATGGCCGCCACGCAGCCCTGGGTCTCGGCCACCGCGGACCGTCCTTCCTCGCTGCTGCACAGCCTCTTCACCACCAAGAGGGATTCCAGAGACCAGGCTTCGCTGATGATGAGCGGGACGAGCTTCGGGACGCAGCCAGCGGAGATGAGCTTGGAGCAGAGGTCGGAGTTTGACGAGAGGTTGTTTACTATTTTCAGGGTTTGGGAGTCGAGGGCTCTCAAGATCGAGACGACGGCGCCGGAAGCTGCGATCTGGGGTCTGCACTGTTGGTGTTCCGAGAGCGTTTCGAGTACCGTGAAAGCTTCTTTGCTCACTTCGGAGTCGAGGAATGATGCTATGAGGTTGAATGCGTCTTTGTGTAGATACGGGATTCCGTTTCTGCATCGAAGAAAGAAAAGCGCATCAGCTGACTAATAAACCCAAATGTGACTACTACAAATTTCAACTTATAAGCCAACCAAATAGCAGCGATTAAATTATTATAATACCGCTCTAATAATTTTAAATAGGGTCTTTGTGATTAATAGCCACCGAAGTACATTTTGTTAATTTTGTGCATATAGCTAGCCCATGTGATTTACACACACAAAAAATCTAAATAAGTCAAAGCACTCCCGCCTATTTCTTTCAGCCGATTTTAGAATTTAGTATTTCAAAATTTTAAATACAGATTAAAGTTAATATTTGCTGACCGCGGAAAAGAAATTCAGATTAAATAAAAAATGGTCTTAATATATTTCATATAATGTGTGAAACAAAATGGAAAAAAAGTAGCAAAAACTCACGAATTTTATGTTACATAATCAGTTTGGCTATTTACATAAAATTAACGAAAGGTTGGTCATTTCTCAATTCGTGATGTTTTGAAGGCTTACTTGGCTAATTATTTGTTTTAAATATGGCTGATACAGTAAAATATTCATCATAACTCAATGTGCAAACAGATATTAACTACTTTTACCTGCTTTTGCTCGCGAATTTCAGCAGCAACTGAAAACCATCCTTCTGAGCATCCACATTGTTGAGATCTCTTGCTTCCCTCAAAAAAGAAATAAGCGGTTCAATGAAATTCTCAGGCGTCAGAGAATAATAACAAGGTCTATCATCGCACATCAAAGAGTTCTTCACATCTTCAATAACCTTGCGTCTCGATTCCCACGAAAGCTCGCCAATATTAGATAGAAATTCCATATCAGCATAGGTCTGAAATTTATTAGAACTACAATCATTCTGCACCGAACGACAATCGTTTCCCGGATTGGGGTGTGGATAATCTGAACTAAAACTATTATCGATGGACCCAATTGAAACTGTGCTGAAATCCAATGGCAAATAGAGGTCGTTCATCCCGCTTCCAAAGCTCGCTATGGAGGTACAAGAAGCGTCCCACGATTTCTGTGTCTCCGCTTGAAGGTTTGGGTTGGGAATCGTGACACCGTTGTGAGTACACCACTCGGATATCAACACCTTCATGCTAGAATTCGGAGTCATCGAATTGTTCATCAATATCACACCAGTCTTCGGACACGTAAGATTACCCTCTTCAAACCACTTTTGGATCCACATTCTCTCGTATGTTTGACCGGAAGATATGACCACAGGATCGAACATCAATCTCGAAGACATCGGGCACCGAAATTCCTCTGGAGGCACGGCTTGCCTCAACATGTACATTTCTATCGCATGCTGGCCTTGTCTCGTACGAGGCTCTATTTCGTAGCCACCGGGCACGATGTCCGATTGGTCAACCGTAATAGAGCTAGCATGTTTCTTGAACAGGTACAAGAAGAAATTCAGTATCTTCTTCTTTGTGTGGTCGTTCTCGCTAACTTTAGCAAGCAACGCTGCTATTGCCCTTCGCTCCAATAGGATGGTCTTAGACGATGTAATGTGTAACATTGAAGTAGCGAGTTGGAACGATTTGAGATGGGAAGCTTCCATGGACTCAGACGCCGAAGAATCTTTCTGAAGAAGTTCTCGTACGACTTTTCCGGCAGCTTCTTCATATGGGTCCAGGTGAAACATTGCACTCGAAAGATCGTCAACTATTTGAGAAATCTGCAGATAAATGCGGGTGTTAAATTCTCGAATGCATTTCAAATTCATTGTTACAAAGAAAATTTGAAGTTAAAAACTGTAAGAACCTTAAGGGTAGTACCGTAATTAGGAATTCATAGTTAGCTAAAGCAATTACTTAGTATAAAAAAAGACAGTGAAAGAAAAAAGCAGGCATTTATTGAGTGAAAACCTGGGATGTTTCCAAAGGGAGAAAAGAAGCCTCTCGAAATCTTGTATTGTACTATTTTCCAATAAATAAAAGATTCAGGGTCTTATCACAAACCTCGGCAGCGAGCATAACCGGAACCATATCTTGGATTTGACATAAACTCTCCTCCAATAAGTTTCTGGATTTTCTACATCTCGAAAGGATCACATCCCCTGTGAGTGCCTGAAAGAAATCCCACGAACCCGACAAAAATTCAGATCCCAGACTAGCTAATGAATACTCATCAAAGAGGAGGTGGATATGGGGAAATGTTCTTCAATTTATGCCTCTTCCGAGACGAGGAGTGGGTGATTCTGAATCATCATACGCACCAGATAGAGTTTGCTTGACTCGCCACAGTACTGGAGAATAAGCTTCGCTTTGTCGATGGCTTTGTTCAAAGAGCATAGAGCCTGAATTCCTGATGCGCACCGAGGCCTTGCGGCTTCTACCTTCGGTAAGACCCTCAAAACTCCACCAACCAGTTTCAAGAGCTCCGTGCACATTAGCCGATGAACCTGTCATCAATCCAGTGCATTAGTCTTAATCAATGCATTATAATTAACCACCGATAATATATAATAGAGAAACTAGCACTCAGATCCCCTAATTCCGTCAAAATGCATCATTTATACCCTGTTTTTCAAAGTCGTCACCTTCCATCAGCTTTTAGTTGATTGTTTTAACCAACCTTTTATTTTTTTATCATGAAGAATATAACTCAGTGGATATTTTGGTTGAACTTTCCATTTAAATTTACCCAAATAGAAGTTATGGATCGCCTTGGAATTTTCGGGCTAATTTACATGCAAAAGTGTTCATATATGTCCAAAGACTAATTTCACAATAAACTAAAAACTTATGGGGTGATCGATTTAAAATGTAAGGTATTCTTGAGAATTTCAATAAAAACATACGGGATACATACTTTTTTAGTTCCCGAATATACTATACTCAAATTAATTTGCAGAATCAGACTCTCATATAGTACCTTAAAAGAGCTCGTATATGTCACTGCTCCAGCGGCATCAGCAGAATCAGTCCCCATTGACAACCGAACTTATCTAAAACCCAAACACCAAGAGAAAAAGAGAGAAAAAGAGAGAAAAAGAGAGAAAAAAAAAATCAATTTTCTGATGTTTTGCCAAATTCCAAGTTTCAAGATCCGGATCGGGCAAAGTGCGAACAAAGTACTTAACAGAGCTCAAAAGGATAAACATTAGGTAAACACCGAAGATAAAATTAGAATTATCTCCGACTGATTCTGAAGTGGAGTTTATCAGCTCATGGGAAAATAACTGTTCGAGTCAATATGTATATGTATCAATTAAGTAAAAGATAGACAATGAACCATATAGTTTGATATATATTCCGAGCTTCGTATAAGAATGAATCAATATGAGTTCTGTTATTAACTAGGCTTTTTGCAAGTCAACAACGCTTTTGGGACCATACAAGTTGGATTACGTTTTCACAACCTAACCCTAAAGAGTTCAGCAAATTAAAAAGCCCACAATGAAACGAGAAGGAAAAAGTACTCACCAGAATTACGATGGAAAGCTATTCTGCCAGTCCTCAAAAAGTGATATGTGCCGTCGAATATATTCAAAGTTCCAATTCATAAACAAAAATATGTCGCCTTTCAACAAATACCCCAAAGGACAGAAATAATCACAGCGAAAAATTAAGAAAACGAGAAACTGAAGTTCTTTCACTCAGTCTTTCGATCATAGACGAGAAAAGCAAAAAGTTGGAATCTTCTAAGCCAACAAGGTTGTCAGCCAAACAGAGGTCAATCCTTTTGGAGCTCGTAATCATAACAAAGAAAGGCAACAGAAATGGAAAATAAAAATGGAGACCAAAACGAACAAGGTTGAGAGAGGGAAAGAGTCGAGAAGAAAAGTAAAAGAGCCGAGTATCGGTGGTTGGTGAAGTTGTTTTCAAGCTGAGACGATTTTACGGGGAAAATCAATTAGAACTCGGACCGATTCGAAGTCGTCGAGTTGAACATGAAAAAAGAATTATAGAATTGGTTATTGTAGGTTAACGATGACGAATGTGAAGCTATAGGACTTGGTAAGGATTCCACACCTCAGATGAGAAGAGAGAGAGAGAGAGAGAGAGAAGGGTCAAACATCCGTATCAAATTTTCTTCGTTTTCCTCTCACTTACTTTACTCTACATGAAGACACACCCAACACGATAGATATGAGAGGAGAGAGAAACTATGCATTCAGATAGTGTAGAGATAGAGTGACGTCATATAAGACGTATTTATAGATATTATTCTAAAGGAAAATAATAAGATGAATTGCTAAAGTATCAATATTTATTTTTTATTATTTCAAAGTTCCAAAAACATTTTTTTTAAATACAAGTAAACTTTTACATGAAAAAAAAATTTAATAATATATATCATACATTTTATTATTAGTAAAAAAATAAATCAAAATTGATTTGCAATAGTCGATTGGAATGTTACTTTATATTTTTTTTATAATGTAATCGGTTAAATGGACTCTAAATTGAAAGATGCCTAAAATTCAATAAAATTCTCAAAAATATTTCATTTTTGAATTTGTACATTGGAAAAAAAAATTGAATTTTAGAAAAATCAACAAAATATACTTTAACCAATTCCTCAAATAATAATATAAACAAATTAAGTGTAAATTGAATTATAAATAATTCCGCTTTAATATGTAGAATTATTAACACTTACTTAAGCTAATAGATACGATATTAAAAAGATAGTATCTTCTCTTTTCGAAATGCATCCTTATGATTAAAGAGTATGTTATGTTATGATCTAGTCATCTCACGCCACGTGGACTTAGTTACAGTGTTAGTTAAGTTGGTTAGATTACAACATGTATATATAAGCAATTGTGTTCAGCCTAAGACAGTCAGTTTTTAGAGAACAAGAAAGTGTTGTACTGGAGAAATCAAAGAGTGCTTAGATAGATAAGAGAGTTTGATTACTTGCAGTGCAAGCCTTGTAAATTGTGAAAAAACTGAGACTGGTTTTGTCTCATCAATAGTGAAGATCTTTAAAAGCTGGATGTAGGTCAACTTGTGACCGAACCAGGATAAATGTTTTTGTGTTCTTTACTTTACGTTTTGTTCTTGTGTATTTGTTTTGATCTCGTGTTGAAGTTGTGAGTTATCTCAAGAACCTGTGTTTTCTTGAGGTTGAAGGTAAGCAAACACAACAGAGTAATATTTTGAATAAATTTTGTACTAACTTATGAGAATGATTTCGATGCCACGAATAATCTAAATAAAATATATAATAATTTTATTAATTGAGTATTAAACTCATGATCTCCATTTTAAAATTACTCCACTTTAAAAACTGGATTATTGTATATAATAACTTTATATACGTTTGTTATTTTGGATATCTCTCGCGTTTCATAAAACGTGTTATGAAACCGTGTCATGTCAATATACGTTTTTATTTTGTCAAAAATTAGTGTGGAATTATTAAATTATTATTAATCATTTATATTTGATTTTTTAAAACCTATACATAAAAATAAATTGTGACAAATTTATTATAAAATTTGAAGAAAAACCACGTAAAGCTTGATAATTTGATGTAAAACATCAAACAAAATGTTGTAAACTAATATAACTTCTTTATCAAGGAGAAGTATTCATATCACGTAACAATTTGAATAATGACTGATAAAAACTTAAGATACATATTGAAATAAGTATGTTTATTTTATTGTTTATCATAGTATATAAAAATTGGCATTGGTTTCAAAATTCTGATTTTATTGATGTATCAATGATTATCTTACATTTTTTTTTATCTAAATTTGTTATTTTATAAATATAAGCATAAATAGCGCATTCATCATAGCAGAAAGAGCTACAATTACACATTATCAGAAATATTACTCAAGTCAAGTACAATGATTCTTAGATTTCTCTATATAAATAAAGGGGTTAAATAACTCTAGGACTCGGTAAGTACTACATGAAGAAAAAAAAATGCATCTATTATTTCTTATTCTAATTTAAAAATTTCATTTCACCGCTAAAAGTCAAAACCTCAATTTGACTTGGAACAGAGAGATATATCCATATTTTAGCAACCAAAATGAACTCGAATAAAAAGCTACGAGACTTTATACTACGCCCAATTAAAAGTTGAACGACACGACAGTGTACGTGTGGAAAAAAGCATGAGATAAGGGTAGTGCGTATTAAATGATTATTTGCAATATAAAGTTGAAGCCAACGACACTATCCGATCCATTTTGTCATATATAAGATACAAAGTTGACCAAGACTAGTAAAGTGGCGTGTAGTATTTAATAAAAAAACTACAAAAAGAACATATAAAATAGTTGCTGCGAGGAATGATCCCCTGAAAATCGGCTCATGTCTTATAAACGGTAAACGTACATTCAAATGTGTCGAGCATAAAATAGTGGAGATCAGGTACACCAACTGTGGCTATTAATTTGTTTTTTAAGACATCAATTTTTTAAAACAAAAACCGTTTGCCAATTATTTGTGTGGCTAAGAAAAGACACGTTTTCCACTTGTTCTACTTACTTTTATACCGCTTCAAAGGTTTTCGAGTTGTCATGTTTCTTTCTTCCTCCTAGTTTAATCCTTTCATGTACTTGTCAATAATAACCTATGTTCTTTATATTTTATATATGTCTCTTAGAACTACTTTTACGTTGTTAAGTCTTTACACATCTACTTATGATATTTTATAGAAAAAATTATTATAAAAGTATAAATATTTTACGATTGAAGTTATTTTTCATATTTTTTACATGAGCTTTTGGTTTCGGACAAAAATTTATTGAATTTTAACTCAAAATCAATTAATATTAAGTAGAGAGGTCCAACTAATATATAAACACATAATTATTCACGCACACAACCAATGTGAGATTCTTTTATCACTTCAATACCCTCCCTCACGCGTAGCGGGATCGGGTAGAGCAACAACAATCAACCTCACGCATAAACGTAGCCAACAAGAGTGTGAATAGTCAAAGCTCTGATACCATGTTGAATTTTAACTCAAAATCAATTGGTATTAAGTGGAGAGACTTAACCAATATATAAACACATGACTATTCATACACAACCGATGTGAAATTCTTTACTCACTTTTATAAAATTAACGTCCCGCAATTTTGACTGGTGACGAGACTTTAAATGAAATTGTAGTTTTACATTATTAAAACATAGAAATTCAAGTTCACTGTTAGTTGACATGACACACATCTAAATGACTAATAAATTCAAGGAGGGAGAGAATCAAAATTAAAGTGTGATGTTTCTTCTTTGTCTCTAACCATACGTTTGTTGGAAAGTAAATATGATAAACTCATGGGTGTTATAGACATATTGTTACAATTTGAACTTAATAAGACAATCACCAGTCGTGTATCTTTCAACTAGAAGAGTAAGCGGAATTTCAGCTTGAAAAATGTATGTGATATTGACGCGAGACCAATGCGGATCTTTAGGCCCAAGCCCAACCTTTCTTATAGTTGGTCTTGGTAGAGTTTGCAATGCTTGCAATGTGTGTCTTGACTTGAGTAGATACAATTAATTTATATTTAAATACAAATCAAAATTTGACTGGAAGTTTTTTTTTTTTTTTTTTTAAGAAAAGCAGACCAAACAGGGCCTCCTTAAAAACTAAAACCCTAAAGTAACTCATTCCGAACACGGATCGGAACATCTCGAAACGCACAAAACCTCAATTTCGTTGACTCCACGCCCATCTACTAACCTCATGAGCGCTGGAATTGCGGTCTCTAGGAATCCAAATAAAACTTACAAATTGAAAATTAAAAAGTTGCAGTAAAATATTTGAAAATAAAATTATAATAAACCAGAATAGACATTTACTCTTCCGGCGAAAATTGTCCATCACCATCTTGTTATCGCCTTCAATTCGAATTTTTGATAGGTTCTTGAACTTAGCCAGCAAGACGACCATGTTCACCGCCTGCATCTCCGCCTCGACCGCAGACACCGCCACGACTTTGCTTCGCCAAATCCAGCCTACGAAAAAATCCATCTTCCGTGCCACTACCCCAATAGCAGCTCTTCCGTCTTTGTAAGCCGCATCGACTTGAATAAGCCAATCCCACGCATCCTCCTCAACACTGTCATTCCTCTCCTCCACTGCTCTTGGCACAACATGCGGCCGCAAAACTGCTTGACCATGCTCAAGAACTGCTCTTCTGACTCTATTGATGCTCGCTAAAACCCCATCTCTTGAGGAATCTCTGAAAGTCTTCGTTACGCCAATTTTAAATTTTGCTCTAAAATAGCGCAGCACCGATTCGCGAAACCATCAACCTCGCATCTCCCATTAGCCTCTTCATTCGTCTTTAAAATTTGCGAGATTGCTCCCACGCCGCCTGAAACTTCGCCAGCACTCCACTTGTAACCGCCCCTTTCTATCAGCCACAATCGTCTTACCTAATGGTAATCGAAGAAAATATGTATGAAAGTCTCCGTCGAATTTGCACAAATTCTGCACGAGTCTTCAGTAGCAATCTTCCTCGCCTTAAGCACAGTCGCCGTGGGAAAACTCTCCGACGCCAACCTCCACAGTAAAAATTTGAAGCGTTCCTCGATTCTCAGCCGCCTGATTCTACCCTACTTTCCAGAATTTGGAGTGAGAGGAGTTCGGGAAATAATCATGTACGCCGATCGCACCGAGAAATCTCCATCGTTTGATCCAGTCCACATAAGTTCATATGTCGATATAACATGTGAAATTTTTATTTTCAAAATCGAGTTTCCCAAAATCTAACCAAAATTCGTATTACGATTATTATTAATTTTGGCCAATTTTGTATTACGATTTGTGATTTTACTCCATTTTTCCATGTTTTTATGTCATTAAGTCTCTTTTTGGTTATTTCACAGTTTCGTATTCGATTATTATGTCTCAATCCATGTCGTACTTTAATTTTGGTATGCCTTGTATTTGTATAGTTTCATTTTTAGACAAGTTTTGGCCATATTATTCGACGCCTAAACATTTTTGTGATCGCAAATATGTTTTCCGACTTCTCTAAGTTTTTACTCAGTCAAGTGGGCTTCGTCGAGAGAGAAAATACGAGAAATATAATTTTTTTAATGATCCCATGAATTTCTGTTTATTTTCATTAGATACATTAATTGCTCATTTAATTTCAAATCCGAAATTCCGCCTATTATAAATAACTTCATTTTCGAAATTCAAAAATTCCATTAACTCAAATTAATATAATTCATGGGTATTTAAAAGTAAAATATAATTTAGTGTATAAGCAAATGTCAAATAAGTGACTATAATGCAATAACAATATTCAATCGACTATATTACTCAACTGCCCTAACATTATTTCTTACATATATCATATAAAACACACATATAAAAAAGGTTCTTAATATATATAAAAAAAAGATGGGCATTGGACAATTGTAAGACCCAATAACCTCCCTATTCCGGAAATGTACATAATTTTCCTAAAAGACAAATATAGGAGTGGTCCAAGGAGAGAGGTATTTTTTCAAATGAGAGAGAGTAGTGTAAAGTCTTTTTTACCCTTTAGGCAAAAAAAAAACATAAACACCGGCTACACACCTAGGTTCCAGGTAAGGGCTTTTGCAATCCCCATTTCTAGTATAGGGGCGCAGTCCGATCGGCGTTACGAAGGTGGTCGGCGTCGGAGGTCGGCATCGGAGGTCGGAATTGTTTGGCGGTAGTTCTTGTGTATTGAAATCGGTGATCTGATTCGAAGGTTTAGGTAAGTTCGGAAGTTCTCGGAAGTCGGGATCTGCTGTGGTTTCGTATCGGAGATCGGCGGCGCGGTGAAGGTATTGTGCTATAGTTGTTGCCGCCATGGATTAACTCTGTATTTTAAAACCGGATTAAAAAAATGGGTATGGGTCGAGATTAATTTGAAGTCCATTTTCATTTTCAAGTACCAGGTATGTCCGCCGTCGGAGGTGGTGTCTGAGGTGGTCGTCGCTTTGCTGTCCGCCGTGTACCAGGTATGTCCTATTTCATTTATTTTAAACTGTGCTCTGTTTTTCTATTTTTTCCGACGAGGGCAGTGCTCTGTTTTTCTATTTTTTCCGACGAGGGCAGTGCTCTGTTTTTCTATTTTTTCCGACGAAGGCTTAAACTGTGCTCTGTTTTTCTATTTTTTCCGACGAAGGCTTAAACTGTGCTCTGTTTTCTATTTTTTTCGACGAAGGCTTGTTCTTGTGGCATTCGCGGGAGTCATTGATTTGATTCTGTTCAATTAATTCGGGCGGCGTGAACCTCGTTTTGTGTAGGTGAAGGTTTTCCGACCAACGTCATTGACGACGTGTATGCGTTAGCTGCGGGTTTGAATTATTTCCGACGAAAAAAATAACAGCAAAAATTATCATCTCTGTAATTAAGGTACGAAAGATTTGCAACTTTTGAGATCTGGGTGGTGTACGTAAGTAAGTAATACAACTGTTATGAAATTCGTAGTTATGAAAGGCGATATTTTCACGTACGTCAAGCACAGCGGCGAATGGGTTCGGGATGATTATTACGAGGCCGGTGGTTCGTTCGCAGCCCTCATACCACCGAGCACCACATTTGAAGGTTTACAGAAATTGTTGTTCACGTGCTCGGGGGGAAAATTACATGAGAACACCCATAAGGTATTGAGCGTTAAGTACGAGACAGAGGGATTGGTAAAACCTGTGACAATTGACTCAGATATTAGTTTGGCTTGTTATTTGCATATTCGTAAAGAAAAGAATGACACATCTAAAATGTCGCTGGTGTTGGAAGTCGAGTCATTGAATATGTCGTCTACGCATGTCGGTTCTAATCCAAACCCGATAGAAATTAAGCGTGAACCGAGAACTCCTCCAGCCCATGGCGAACATAGCGCTTCTCATGGGGCCGGAGAACATAGCAGCCCGACTGTAGGAGTTGCAGAGGGTGCAGAAAGGGCGTCACCAGCTTCCGACGAAGACGGTGGTGAACACAGCAGTGGTCCATCCGCAAAGTCTGGGACACCCAACAAATCAACCGATTCTACAGTGCTTGACGTGATGGACATACACTCCCCGCTAAGGGTACGACACGGAGGATTGTACGCGAACAAAGCTGCGTTGCAAAAACATCTGTCGATGTATGCAATAAAAAACCATTTTAGTTTCAAGGTTAGGACGTCTACCACATTATTTTACCATGTGGTCTGCCGTGACGAAAGTTGTTCGTGGAGCGTCCGTGCAGTCCAGTTGAAGCAAACTCGTATATTTCAGATTCGGGGGTAAGGTTTTACCAGCAACTATGTGTTTAGTTACGTGTAGTTACAATTAATTACCATCTATATGTGTTTAGTTACATTCAAATCCAAGTATTAAGTTATCTAATATGTGTTTAGTTACAAGTAGTTACGTTGAGATCCAATCATAATTATAAAATATAGTCGTAGTTACATTCAGATCCGGGTAGTTACATTCTAATATATGTTTAGTTACATTCATTTCCAATTAGTTACCAGTAAGTATATGTTTAGTTACGTGTAGTTACATGTAGTTACCAGTAAGTATATGTTTAGTTACATTCATTTTCAATTAGTTACCAGTAGTTACAATAAAGTATGTGTTTAGTTACGTGTTGTTACCAGTAGTTACTATAAAGTATGTGTTTAGTTACGTGTTGTTACCAGTAGTTACTATAAAGTATGTGTTTAGTTACGTGTTGTTACCAGTAGTTACTATAAAGTATGTGTTTAGTTACGTGTTGTTACCAGTAGTTACTATAAAGTATGTGTTTAGTTACGTGTTGTTACCAGTAGTTACTATAAAGTATGTGTTTAGTTACGTGTTGTTACCAGTAGTTACTATAAAGTATGTGTTTAGTTACGTCTAATTACAATTAGTTACATTAACATGAAATTAGTTACGATCAGCTACTTCTTCTCTATAGTTACATTAAAATCCTCTCTAATTGTGATGTTGTAGGTTTCGGCCCGAACATACTTGTGGATCAAATTTCAGGCAAGGAGACCATCCTCAGGCGACCATGAAGTTGGTCGGGGAGGTCGTGAAACCTAGGCTTATTGATCCTTCGTTATCACCTTGTAAGGCGAGAGACATCATGGCTCACATGGAACAAGATTATGGGGTTCAAATGAGTTACAAAAAAGCTTGGAGAGCTAGAGAAAAAGCATTAGAGTCGTTATATGGAACCGAAGACGGGTCATTTTCCCAATTGCCGGCGTTGAAATACATGATGGAGACGGCAAATCCAGGTTCTACTTTCGACCTACAGACCACCCCCCGCTCAAACTATTTTAAATATTTTTTTATGTCCCTGAGCGCTTGGAAAAGGGGATGGAAGTATGTTCGTCCCGTTGTTATCATAGATGGGACTTTTCTGACGAACTACTACAAAGGCACACTGTTTATCGCTTGTGGCATGGATGCAAACGAACAGATTTATCCACTTGCGTTTGGGGTCGGGGATTCAGAGTGTACGGACTCCTGGGTTTACTTTCTGACGCAGTTAAAAAAGGCAATCGGCGAGAGACAGCATCAGGTGATTGTGTCGGATAGGAATAAAGGAATTCTGAATGCAGTTGCACAAGTTTTTACAAAAAGTGACCACGGGTATTGCATGTACCACTTGTTAAAAAACGTTCGTAATAAATTCAAGGGGTTGACGAAAGAAGCGTCATGGAAATTTGCCAGCGCTGCGAAGGCCTACACACCCGCCGAGTGGGAGAAGTTTATGTCTATGCTCGACGATGAGGATCCTGGTATCCGAACGTATCTCTCCGACGAGGTAGGTAACGATAAATGGGCTCGGGCGTACTGTAACGGGAAAAGGTACTCCATTATGACTTCGAATAATGCAGAGTCATTGAACTCAGTACTCGTAAGAACTCGGGAGTTTCCTATTTCGAAAATATTCGATTTCTTGAGGGAGAGGATGACGAAATGGTTTTATGAACGAAGAGAGAAAGCTTCTAAAACCAATACTATATTGGCGGTCTCACCAAACGCACGACTTCTGGACTACATTTTCGACGCAGGTGCTATGAAGGTACGTTCTTAACTAAGTTTAGTTACATGCAATCCAAAATAGTTACATACAGTTCCAATTAGTTACGAATAGTTCTAATTAGTTACATTATACACTGAGTTTAGTTACATAGAATCCATAATAGTTACATGCAAAACTCGGTTTAGTTACTTGTAGTTCCAATTAGTTACATCATAAACTCAGTTTAGTTACATACAATCCAAAATAGTTACATACAGTTCCAATTAGTTACGTATAGTTCCAATTAGTTACATTATACACTGAGTTTAGTTACATTGAATCCAAAATACTTACATGCAAAACTCTGTTTAGTTACGTATAGTTCCTATTAGTTACATTATAAACTGAGTTTAGTTACATACAATCAAAAATAGTTACAATCGCTTGTGGCATGTTACCTTTATTTCAAATTAGTTACTTTCAGATCTGTTGTTTACATTAATAATCTGTTTTGAGTAGGTGCGACCGGCTTCTGTCTGCGAGTTTGAAGTAGTTGACAGTACTGGACATTCATGGGCTGTGAATTTAGCCACAAAGACATGCACGTGTCGTGTATTTCAAACTGACAACTTCATATGCTCCCACGCAATTGCATGTTGCCGTTTCCGAAATTATGGTGTTGAGTCATATTGTTCTGCTTATTACACTACCGAGTATTGGAAGTCTTGTTATACAGGAGTTATTCATCCATATGGAGATGCCCAATCTTGGAGTATTCCCGACGACATAAAGAATATAACTGTAAAACCACCTAAGATGATGAGACGACCGCCTGGCAGACCGAAGAAGAGAAGATTCCCGTCGCAAGGGGAGGAGTATAGTGGAAGTGGTCGAAAGTGTTCTCGTTGTAAACGTGGAGGACACAATAGAGTAACTTGTAAGATGCCAATTTAGTTTCAAAATGTTGGATTATGGTGGGTTTGTGTGTTTAATAATTTTAAATCGAAGTTTAGTGACATATTATTCAAATTTAGTAACAAATTATTCAATTTTAGTAACAAATTATTCAATTTTAGTTACGCATTATTCAAGTTTAGTTACGTAGTTCTACATTTTAGTTACACATTATTCCATATTAGTTACACAATTTAGTTACACAGTATTCCGTATTAGTTACACAATTTAGTTACACATTTTAGTTACACAGTAGTCCATATTAGTTACACAATTTAGTTACACAGTATTCCATATTAGTTACACACTCCTGCACTTTACTACATTATCATTTAATGACATTAAATACAGCAGGAAGTAGTAGTTGGCCAACCACATTAATGATATTAAAACTACATTTATGACATTAAAAGTCGGGGTTCACCAACCACATTAATGATATTAAAACTGCCGCCATTAATGTTGTTGTTGGTGCAACCACCTTATTTCTTCATTCTAGTATTCCGACCACCATATTTCTTCATTCTAGGATTCCGACCACCTTATTTCTTCATATCTTCCGGTAATGGTTGTTTTGGAGGCGCCATTTGAAGCAGGTGACCCTGATTCTTCAAAAATTCGACGTAGTTATCTCCAAATATTTCTTCCAACACAGATGGAGCTACCAATATTGGACTACGGTCTTGGGGTCCCGAATTATTCTCGACGTACTCTTTGATTTCTTCTTCATTGTGGTCGGCGGCGAACTTCTTCATAAACTTATCGGTAGTTGACGAAGACGACTCATCAAGAATAATATAAATTGGATTTTTCGGATATGTAGTACGTGCGTTGGTTGAGGGTTTTTGCTTGTCTCCCATTGTTTGATGTTTGATGTTTGGTTTTGGTTTGTTTTAGAGGGAGTATGGAGTTCTTATATAGGGCCAGAATAATAAAGACTTACACATAGGTACACGCTTGTACATTTACGTTTAACATAATATTAACTCGATTTAGTTACATATAGTTCCATTTAGTTACATTATAAACTGCGTTTAGTTACATACAATCCAAAATAGTTACATGCAGAACTCGATTTAGTTACATATAGTTCCATTTAGTTACATTATAAACTGGGTTTATTTACATACAATAAAAAATGGTTACATGCAGAACTCGATTTAGTTACATATAGTTCCATTTAGTTACATTATAAACTGGGTTTAGACTTTAGTTACATACAATAAAAAATGGTTACATGCAGAACTCGATTTAGTTACATATAGTTCCATTTAGTTACATTATAAACTGGGTTTAGTTACATACAATAAAAAATGGTTACATGCAGAACTCGATTTAGTTACATATAGTTCCATTTAGTTACATTATAAACTGGGTTTATTTACATACAATAAAAAATGGTTACATGCAGAACTCGATTTAGTTACATATAGTTTCATTTAGTTACATTATAAACTGGGTTTAGTTACATACAATCCAAAATAGTTACATGCAGAACTCGATTTAGTTACATAAAGTTCCAATTAGTTACATTATAACCTGAGTTTAGTTACATACAACCCAAAATAGGTACATGCAGAACTCGATTTAGTTACATATAGTTCCATTTAGTTACATTATAAACTGGGTTTAGTTACATACAATCCAAAATAGTTACATGCAGAACTCGATTTAGTTACATATAGTTCCATTTAGTTACATTATAAACTGGGTTTAGTTACATACAATCCAAAATAGTTACATGCAGAACTCGATTTAGTTACATATAGTTCCATTTAGTTACATTATAAACTGGGTTTAGTTACATACAATAAAAAATGGTTACATGCAGAACTCGATTTAGTTACATAAAGTTCCAATTAGTTACATTATAACCTGAGTTTAGTTACATACAATCCAAAATAGTTACATGCAGAACTCGATTTAGTTACATAAAGTTCCAATTAGTTACATTATAACCTGAGTTTAGTTACATACAACCCAAAATAGGTACCCCTTTTAGATACACAGTATTCCACTTTACATACATTTAAGTTAACTTACACACACGTCTAATTGGTCCCAAAATAGTTACAACATCTCTCTCTGCCTCACTTAATACATGTATAAACCAGTTTACAGCAGTTCGTTCCAAAAATACCAAAACTCCAACTTCTATGTCATATACCTAAACTCTAACAGCTTCAGTCCTCATTATCTGAGAAAGGGCATGCGTTCATGCTCTTGATGACCCCGTGTTTGAATAGTTCGACACACAGTTTTTTACGGTACAGTGGCATGTCGGAAGCTTTCAACATTCTCAGAGGCTCGGAGTGCGCTAAAAACTCGGCGGCTTTGATCGTAAACATTCCGCAGTCCCCCCTGTGAAATAATATATTAGATAACATATGGTATATATGGTATATATGGTTCATTCGTGTAGGAGTTATTACCCGTTGGTCTGACGCGGCATATATGGCTCATACGTGATGGAGTAAGGAGTAGGAGACGCATATGTATTTCCACTGACTTCCCACACTCGTTTGAACAGGATTGCCGGTATCAAGTCAGCCATCCTTACGATCTCGCTATACGTCTGGTCCGGCGAATACAAGGAATCGTACACGTTAATGTGATTTTCTAGTATGCATACCCGTGCAAGTACCCAATGATTACCCGTCACATGGACAGGTACGTATATGTAGCCTGCCCTGACCCATGGCATTTCCGCTCGATTTTTCGGTCTCTCAGCCAAGATGGCTTCGACCAATGAACTACGTCGGAACCAGTCATACTCCGTTTTGTTCTTCTTCCACTCGGCGTGGGTCCTGTTAACCAGCTGACAAAAATGAGTGTCGGCTGTCGTGTACATATTTCCGGTGGTAGGTTGCAACTTCCGGAGATAGTAGAAGGCGACATTAATATGCTGGTTATAACATGTAGGTAGTAATTAGTGTCGTTAAAAAACATAAGTATATGAACGTCACAAAAACAAAAAAGCTATGTAACTACTGATAACTGCATGTAACTAAAACTCCCATGGGCACGTAACTAAACGTAACTAGTGATAACTCAATGTAACAATTAGAGTAACTACAAGTAACTGATGGTAACTAATAAATAAATGCTTTGTAACTAATGATAACTAAACATAACTAAACATAACTAAACGTAACTACGTCTACAAGTATCTGAAGGTAACAAATAAATAAAAGCTATGTAACTAGTGATAACTGCATGTAACTAAAACTGCCATGGGCACGTAACTAAACGTAACTAACTCTAACAATTACAGTAACTACAAGTATCTGATGGTAACTAATAAGTAAATTCTATGTAACTAATGATAACTACAC
Source organism: Urtica urens (assembly GCA_958296335.1). Classification (NCBI taxonomy): domain Eukaryota; kingdom Viridiplantae; phylum Streptophyta; class Magnoliopsida; order Rosales; family Urticaceae; genus Urtica; species Urtica urens. The sequence continues at coordinate 18,537,527 of OY282522.1, read as the reverse complement.
GTAACTAAGTCTACAAATTATATGTAACTACAAGTATCTGAAGGTAACAAATAAATAAACGCTATGTAACTAGTGATAACTGCATGTAACTAAAACATTCATGGGCACGTAACTAGTGATAACTGCATGTAACTAAAACATTCATGGGCATGTAACTAAGCGTAATTAACAATAAAATTAAGAGTAATTACAAGTATCCGAATGTAACATATCAAAAGTCGTAACTGAATGTAACAACAAGTTTCATTTAGAACTGGAAAAACAAAATTAAACTTTAAACTACATGGAATCCAATTTTGAGTTCAAAACAACTTCGACTTACAACATCCAAACATGAGATACTCTAACAACTTACCGATCCACAGAGCCAGTACCCCGAGTTCCATATTTTATTGAACCAGGTTTTGTGCTCAATAATCTCTACTCGGTAATCAAATGGACGGGGCTGTAGCAGTTCCTCATCGGGAGTATACACCCTGTCGGCGTCACAGACCCTGTACAGAATACGTATTCGTTACATTCATTAACAAATGATTGTATATTAATCCAAAACTGACCTCGATATTCCAAGCACAAGCCAATTTTGCATCAATCTGATATCTTTAGTACTAGCGCCCCTGAATGGGTCCTCCAAAGGATGCTTCGTAGGTTTGGGATGACCTCTTGTGAAGGTGTCGAAGATTTCAGGCTGGCTACTTGGTGTAAACATAATAGCCCGACGGCGGACACGTTTTGGTCGTTGAGGTGAATCTTCGATGGTGATTAACTTCTGTGAACTATTGTCGTCGGAACTGTCCTCGTCGGTCCCGGGACCAAAACACTCCACTCCGCCATACTTGTATGCCTCTCCAGAACGAAGGGACTTCAACGTCCCTGAGATTAAATCTGGACTTCGATCTCCTCCCCCTACGTTAACCACTTCCTCTTCGTTGTTCTCCTCTCCGTTGTTCTCTTGCTTCTTATCGTCCTCTTTCTTCTCCTCCTCTTTCTTCTCCTCCTCTTTCTTCTCCTCCTGTTTCTTCTCCTCCTCTTTTTTATTGTCATCTTTCTTCTCCTCCTCTTTCTTCTCCTCCTGTTTCTTCTCCTCCTCTTTTTTATTGTCATCTTTCTTCTCCTCCTCTTTTTTTTTTTCATCTTTCTTCTCCTCCTCTTTTTTGTTGTCATCTTTCTTCTCGTCTTCTTTTTTATCGTCCTCTTTTTTCTCCTCTTCTTTTTTGTCCTCCTCTTTCTTTTCCGGTGTTTTATCCGGTTTCTTCATGTCGTTGTCACTATCATCATCGTCGTCGTCGTCCTCTTCCTCATCGTCATCTTCATCTTCATCTTCATCTTCATCTTCATCTTCATCATCATCATCGTCCTTCTTCTTCTTTTCCTCGGTCTTCTTCTTCACCTCTTCTTCACTACTCTCGTCATCATCACTACTTTCCTCGTCGCTTGAATCCGAAATTGATGCTTCAGCTTTCTTCGGATTGGGGGGAATGACTTGTGCCAATAAAGTCTTTTCCGCCTCTTCTTCGCGAAGCTTCTCCTTTGCAGCTTTCTTGACCATTAAAGTATTCATGGTCTCTAGAACGTGAGCCAGGTCCTCCGACATTTTCTTCATCTCACTAGTTAGAGATGTGAAGTCTGACCGTAGTCCTTGGAACTCCGTCTCCAACTTGCTTAACCGACCCTACAAATTAGTTACACGTACTCCTAATTAGGTACATTCATAACTTTGTTTAGTTACCAAAAATCCCAACTACTTACATACACATATGGATTACTTACCTACCATACCAATTAGTTACATAAGAACATGGATTAGTTACCTAAAATCCTAATTATTTACAAACTCAACTCGATTTAGTTACCTGTTATCCTAAATAGTTACATACGCAACTGGATTTAGTTACATACTATCCTAACTAGTTACATACTAAATTGGATTAGTTACCTGTTATCCTAAATAGTTACATACGCAACTGGATTTAGTTACATACAATCCTAACTAGTTACATACAAAAATTGGATTAGTTACCTGTTATCCTAATTAGTTACATACGCAACTGGATTTAGTTACATACAATCCTAACTAGTTACATACAAAATTGGATTAGTTACCTGTTATCCTAATTAGTTACATACGCAACTCGATTTAGTTACATACAATCCTAACTAGTTACATACAAAATTGGATTAGTTACCTAAAATCCTAATTAGTTACATACTCAACTGAGTTTAGTTACTTTTATTCTAGATTAGTTACATTCGAAAAGGTTTTTACCTCGACTATTAGGGGCGACGTTGAGGACGAAGCACCGACACAGACTGTCGGGGGAGTACCATCACCTTTCTGTACCTGCGACGGGATGATCTGCAAGTCATCTTCCGGCCATGTACTTCCCATTGCCTTGAACTCCGCCTATAACAAATAATTACAAACTTTTTACATCGTGACATTTCAAACATAAAGCACAAATTGAGGAAGTTACTTACATCATCCAACTTCATGGCATGCATGATGTTGTCCTTCACTTTAGCTGAGGCTGACCACCGAAGCATCAGCGGGGTTGCAGTGGGCTGAAGAATGTCGCATAAACCCAATAGCGACAACTTCGGTATGCATTCATACGCCCAAATTTGCAACGGCAATAAGAATCCTTCTACATGAACCTTCTTCGTCTTTTCAGGATCGCAAGGGAGCTGGGCTTTCTGAATGAAGGACAGGACGCTCGCCATAAAGTGGTCCCAAACCACATTCCCCCACGGGAATCCGTTGAATTCACACGGGTTGTCAACCATCTTGATAAAGGACTTGTTCTTTATGGCGACGGTACGTTGGCCTGGCAGTAGGACGCTGTACAGAAAATGAATCAACAGAAACCGAACGCGTTTCTCGTCGTCGCTCCACTGTTGACTATCCTTTACAAGGGCGGCTATGTTCGCTCTGGTGGCAAGGACACCGCCCTTGAAAGTGTCCATGTATAATCCCCCCGGGATTTCCTTGTCGAAGGCGTTGGAATGAGTCAGCTTGAACCCCTCCTCAACATGCAGTCCAGTTATGTCACTGAAATGCTTTCTCGTGAACTCTCGTGGGTGTCCACCCACGTCAATCAGCAACCTAGAGTTTGATTTCTCAACTCCTTCCAAATATCCTGTCCTTAACATCAGGGTGCTAAGGATCTTCGACGACCTCGTGATCGACGGCATGTCCAAAAATTGACCGAAGCAGGACTCCCTGAACAAGTCCGCTTGGGTCTTCGACATGCCGGCTTCGTCCTTGAACGACATGACGTTGCCATGGAAGTTAAAGTTGAATTGTCCAGCTGTTTCATCGGGGACATACCTCTTCCAACCCTGTAACAAAATAAAAATCAGTGTTTTCTGTCTAACTAATAACATTTAGTCTGTAACTCACATCAACAACTTTTTATGTGTAACTAAATGTAACAATAACACTTAAACCTGTAACTATTGCAAATTAGTTTATCTTAGTTACAATACCTAAATTGCAATGGTGTGTAACTAAACATCAAAATAACACTTAAATATGTAACTATTGCATATTACTTAATTTTAGTTACAACAACTACTACGCAATGATGTGTAACTAAACGTCCAAATACTTCTTCAACATGTAACTAATTCCAATTAGTTTATCTTCATACACTAATAACTTCTTAAAATACATTCTCTAAATGTAAAATGAATCAACCTGTAACTTACAAATACTACATACAATTTCACTCACCGACGTTCCTGACCCTCGGCGTGTCCCATCTTCTACGGTGGACTTGGATTTTTTGGGGGCTGGGAGTTTGGGTGTAGACCCACTTCGTTTTTCTGCCTTATTGGGGCTTCCAGATCCACTGCCTCTCTTTTTGGGTGAAGCAATGCGTACACTACGGCGTGGAGGGGAATCATCGACAAAATCAGATGTTATGGTTCTCTTGCCGCTTGCATTCGACTTCGCCTTAGACCGAGAACTCATTTTTTTTAATCACTGTAATGTAGCGTAAATCAATCAAAACTCTAAACCCCAAAAACTGTAATTACGTGACAGAATAGTAACAACTTTCATAAAATGGGTTTGTTGTGTTGAACACATTAAGGCATTTTATCAATGCCTGATAGACGCGCCGGTCGGAGAACGTCGCCGGGGTTAGGAATTAACAAACCTCAACCGTCTGTAAATCCGAAATAAAACACATGCATTCAAAGTAATACCTGAAATGTTATCGGCGACGGGAGGCGACGAATGGTGTGATGCGAGATAAGTTTAGGTTACAAACTTGCCTCACACGAACGCACGTCGGTTGGAACCAAAGGTCGTGACGATCGGCGACTGGGTGTTTCGGTTTAGGGCTTTTGAGCGGCGGCGACGACCGGTGGCGACGATGAGCGGCGGCGACGATCGGCAGAGGGAGAGAAGGATTCAGGGTCGGTAGGGTCGGTAGGGTCGGTAGCTGAGAGGTTTTTTGAAACGTTGGAAACTGTAAAAATGGGTTTGAAGTTGAAGGAGATGAGGGTATATCTGACTTTACACTACCCACTTTCAAGTGGGTACTCCTATTTCTGTCTTTTAGGAGAAATATGTATATTTTTGGAATAGGGAGGGTACTGAGTACTATTTTGGGCAAATCCTACAAAAAAGATTCGGGACTAAAAATAACTAGGTTGAAGTTAATGACATTTTCTCTGAAGCTGTATCAAATGCTTATTTGTGTAATTTTGAATATATCAAACATTTCTGTATAATTTATCACATTAGCAATCTAGATAAGGTCTGAAATAATCATATGGCATAAGAAACCGTTAATAACGGAGATAAAAATACCTCAAAAATTTAATCTCTGCCTAAATTTTTGTGGTATTTTTATCTCCGTTAATTTTTGGAGATAAAAATACCTCAAAACAAGACTTCCGGCCTAAATTAATCACTCTAACACTTAATATTTAATTATAAATAAATAATTTTCTTAAAAATAGGATCATAACTAATTAGAAAACTAAATATTATTGATAATTAATAAAAAAAATCTCGCTCAAAATTGGTCAACCCATGTTTAAAATTTGAATTTTGAATTCCAAATTCAAAAACACCATTTAAATTCGATTTTCATAATTAATTCAATAAATAGAATGTATTTTTGTCTGTTTACACTATGTAAACGAACTAAAGTGACTATTTCCGACTTATTAACAAACATTTTACATATTAACATATTAACATTTTGTCTTGTTTTGTTTGTTTGGTAATGAACGTTGTTACAAACATATTTACGACGTATTAACAACAATAACTACCCTTAAATTTATTAAAAAATTAACTCCCTAACAAAAGATAATACATAAATATGCCATAAAACATATGAACAAAAACAAAAAAAAACAACATATTATTGATTGCAACTTCTCTTAATTTTTCCACATTAATCACAACTTCCACACCATTAGCTATACAGATGCATTGTTTCATTTTTTGATCTAAAACTCTTTTCTTTTAGCCTCCCCGCTTGTCGCTTGTGAATGGGTAATTTGATGATTTGAGCATTAGGAGGCAGCAACCAATCACCTTCCTCCAAAATCCGGTTAACATCCACAACTCTACGAACGACACCATCAACCAACTCAAATACATTATCATTTAATGCATTAACCTGTAAATATCAAGTAAATAAATATGCAAAAGGCGAGGTTGTTTACAAGATATTTACTGGAATTAACAAGTTATTTACATGAAATTTCAGTACAAGACCTAATAGTTTGAAATTCGGAACTGTTTCGGACTACAAGAATACTAATAACACTTTGAAGAATGTATTTTCTGGAAAAAACGTTTCCGGTATTTAACTTCATATTCATCATAAAGTTCTTAATTAACGTCGGATTATCATATGAAACAATGTCAGATCCCTTATGACTATTTTCGGTGATCAATTCCAGACTTGGAATTGTGAACAGTGGCGTTCAAAAAGTTGGATTGTAAAAAGTGGAAATTAATTGTGTATATACATATATATATAGTGTAAATATATCGGAAATAAAATGTAAACTATAATGCCTACAACACGTACTGGATTCTTACAGCGAAAAACCATCTTCATCAAACAAACTCATGGCTCTCGAATTCTTTATTTTCGATCAAAACTGAAAATATAATGGTTGTTATTATGCTTTTGTCGGCCAAAATGGGAGAGAAAACGATTTTAGGTAATTAATAAAAAAAATAATGTTTCCTTTAATATAGGATCTTATGAAATAAAAATTGATTGAGTAATTAATCCAATATATCGGGATATATAACTGGTCAACCCACGAATTAAACTAATTTAAAATTTGAATTTCAAATTCGAAACCAAATTTTAAAATCAATATTTCAAAAATAAATTCGGGAAAATAAAAGGTAATTTGAACTGTTTACATGATGTAAACGAATTTGCTTGACTATTTTCAATCCTATAATTAAATCTTGGGTATATCAAAATCAGAAAGTTATAGAGCCAATTTTTTCATATATTATTCATGTTTTCACGCAAACTTTGTAAGACATTGGTTGAGATATTGATAATTCAAAAGCCGTATTTAATTGTATTTGTTTTGGCATGAAAGAATTAGTTATTAGTCATCAATATCTTATATTCCAGTATGCACATGGTAGTCAATATTTAAGGAAAAAGACATTCGGATATGTTAATTTAACATACACTTTCATTATATATGTGTTGTGAAACACATGATGATATATTTATACATTTCTACACTTGAAGACATTTTTTATTCACGGACATCACCACGGTCCACGGTACTGATTTAGTACTACCGAAGTCCTAGGCAACAATCTCCGAAGAGTACCCCCAAAAAAAAAAAAAACCAAAAACAATAATAAAAAAACTTATATTAAAGAGATCTAATAATCTAACGACATTAGAATCAGTACGTAGAGTAAATATCGACTTCTTCAAAACACTTGTCTCTGCTTTGACTTGCCGTTATAATTAAACTTCTTTATCTTCATTACCCTTGACGCTAGAGAAATACAAGAATCTGCGGGGGTAAAAGGATAAATGGTTATATACTATCTGATAAATAACGAAAGAACGAGAGAAAATGAAACTTGAATACACTATTATTGTTATTATTATTATGTGGTGACGTTGACAACTATGGACGTATAGCTTCGTTAACATGAATCATATTTATTGTTAGTAATGCAGCCAAAAGTTTGTGTATTTGTAAGATAACTGATCACTCCTGAGGACTGACAACTATATCCTAAGCAGAATATATATTGGTATTTTAATATACGGTATGTAGAACTAGAGAATTTTTTCTTCTTTATATAAAACCAGAAATATGTATACATATATATATATTTTATATTCACATAGCAGCTTTATTATTTATGATTGTGTAAGCTCAGGACCATGAAGATGCTATCCAAAAGGAAAGGATTGGATTAGATCTCATGTGGGCTTGTTTGGTCAAGAGACATGCTAAGAAGGACATAGAGTGCATGGTCAGAATACACCTTTTGTATTAAATATATTTGACCATTAGCAGTTTGCTTGAATACGATGTTTTTTGTTTTCTAATTTGTTTTTTTCCATATATATTTACAAACTCAAAACTCTACTCCTTGACTCATTCCCTGGCCCTTTCAGCGAAGCAACCAATGGAATGGAAGCATATACATAACTCTGTTAGTACGCCAAATTACAGTATATGTATTGGCTTAATGATGAGAGACACACACATTAAAAACGTGGAGGAAAAGGAAATTTGTATTACCTTATGGACATTTCTTGTCGTTGTTGTGAGAATGAAGAGTTAATTATTTCTGTAGATGGGAATAGGAATTCTTCCGGCTTCAATGTTGTTGACGTCATGCTCAAGAAACTGATACATCTGTTTCACTTCTTCCGCCGATTTTCCGACGGCACGGCCGATCTTCTGCCACCTGTCCGGTGTGTCCTTGTCGTGCAACGCCAAAGCCCGCTCGAACTTCTTGTATAGGCTCGGGGTCCACGACGTCAGCGAGTTCGATGCCATTCTAACGAATAAAATATTTGATTAGCTAGTGAGGACTATGTATGTATATCTGTCTGTTAGTTCTGGTGATGAAGAGTGAGAGTAGACGAGGGGTTTTTATAATGGACGGAGATCTTGTGAGCTTTTGTGGTGGTGGGGTTTTGGAGGCCAACTTGGTGCTGAGAGAATATATATATATATATATATATATATATATATATATATATATATATATTAGACGTGTATATATAATATAAGTGACCCGTCTACTCATGAGCCACACGAGAAAAGGGACAAACAAAGTAAAACGCTGCATAATTTATATACTAGTTTAGGGTAATTTTCAATAAGTTATTGATCATTTTGAAATATGGAAAATGGAATTACCATCTAATTACCATTCAATTGTCATGTTCTTTTATCAGATTGAAAATTGTCATATTTAAATGCTCTGTATGGGCTTGAAGAAGACTCTATTGACCTTGCAAAAACAAAAAGTTAAAAGGTTCATAATTAAGCTGCACCTTTTGGAAGGGGCCACAAACATCAGCAACATAACAATATCTAAGTAGTCATTATATTAAAACTATAAAATATGAAACAAATTGTATTGCATATAATAATTTTTTTAGTAAATAAAAATAATAATTATATTGTATTTTGCGTATTAGATTAGTTAAGTCAATTAACTCTATAAAGCTAATTTGCTAAGCCGACTACATGAACTCCACATTCATGTTCATGAAAATAATGATGTGTCACATACATAAATATAATTGTTGATAATAAGTGAAAATAAAAAAATAATAAACTAAGACAACTTCTAACTTACTATTGAATATATTATAACTAAAAAATATGATGTAACAATTTAAATTAATGTCGTATAACCTATTTAAGAAAAATTATCCAATTCTCTGTTCACGGGTCCTCGCTGCTATTCTCTTTATGCATGGACGTCAATATTGTCTTCCTTCGGACCTCCTTCGCTGTCACAAGGATAGGACACAAGTGGTGTCGGTGGTTTAAGATTTTTTTCTAGATAATTTCCTAAAATGGGGTTTCAAGTGTTTTTTGATTGCGTGCCGTTACTAATCTGTAAATAAATTTCTCAGTTTCTGTTGTAATATTTGGGATTTGTATTATATAAATCGAGTATGTAAAATATATATAACTTACTTCTTGTTTTAATTGTTTTAAAATTTAAAAGTTAATAATCGATAATTACTATTAACAGTTGTATCTATTAAAAATATGAACAATTCTTGTAGTATGGTAAAAAAATTAGTTAACTTATTTTATATAGAGACGTGAAAGATATAGATATATATATATATATATATATATATATATATATATATATATATAAAAAGAAAAATAAGGATCTAACCCGACAATCGTAGTGACCATCGAAAAGAATAACACTGTCATGATAGAACTCAAGATAAAGTTATAACTATAAAATAAAAATAGAAAATCAATTAGCTATTGCACTGGTTAAAACATAAATATACACTACATTAGATTAATAAACCTCATATGCCTTAAAGAAGCAACTACGTACTATGCCTACGCGAATTTCAAATTCACAAGTACTACGAATACATAATTGATGTTAAAGAATTCTGACCACTATACTGAAAAATCATCTAAAATTGAAGCGGATTTTGTGCCAAATAATATACCGTTCGATTTAACACCATGATTCAAAAGTGAGTATATAGGAATCAATACCCTTGTTTTTATTTTTAGATAAAATCTACCTTTTCCATTTAGCTGTAAATTTAGTGGGCAATACTAGTGTCATGTAATCTCGTATCTCTTCCAACAGCTTTGGTGCTTTGATTTGTCTGACTTCTTCTAGTTCTCTAAAGATAAGAAAATTTTCTTTTCCCATGAATGCTCCCATAAAGATCACGATCATTCTTATGATCAAAGTTTAAGGATCGATCTGTCAAGTTGGAAAATAAATTCTTTGTCCTTGCTCCTAGGTAAGCTCGAATCAGAAAATACAAGTGGGTTACTCATATAAGATTCTTTCTCTGGTAGAAGTTCCATCACTACTAGTACTACACGCGATTCTCACGAATCACGATGATTAATTTTTATGGTTTTCTTTAATATGCATAATATCGAATGACTTCTTTTTATAAACATCGGTAGCGGATTATTTGACTTGAATGCCCAATACATGGAATTTCAAAGTCGCTTCTCATTAGAGTCTGCTGTTTGGCAAGACATTGCTAAGTGCTTAATTGTTCTATCTTTTAATTTTCGTTGTCTTAGTGCTGACTACAAAGAACAAGTGTAATTATTGGATTTAAAAGTTAGTGCTAATTTTTATAAAAAAATCGACGAAGTGATTGTAGTTTACAAACTCATTTTAAAAATATCTAATATTTTGTAAAACTCGTGTAAATTTCCACATTACTTACGTGACATATTAATTTACGCTATTAGTTTACACTAGTGACCTTTTTTTTTGGGAAATTCGAATTAAAAATTTGAATTAACTATCAAAATAATCAAATTATGCAGTTTTTATTAGTATTAAATTTTTTTCCTATAATTATTGGAAGATCCTACAAAAATGAAAAGTTAATATATTCAATATTCATAAATTATTCTTATATTAATGAACAATTTTTATTGAATTTATATTTCCAATTTTGGAAATTATTTCAGCCGGCCATAATTTTATCTTCTTTATATTCGATTTTAACAATGTAAATTGAGTTTTAAAACGTAAAATGAGTTGAGTTTACAACGTTAATTGATTTTTACAAAGTAAATTGAAGTTTTTGATCGTTAATTGCATATTAATTAACAAAACATGATTTTGGTTTATTTTAATAGATGAAAGAAATCAAAATTTCATACATGAATTTGAAATCAAAATCAAAACACAAAGAAGAAAAGAAAAAAGAAGAACGAAGGTCGTTTCATATCCTTCTCCGCCATGAACGCTTCGCGTCCTTCTTGTTCTTCATCGTCGTCATCGTGTTCCTGTAGGATTTCGTCTGCGTTCGTTCCATTCCAGCGCCATAGAATAGCTGCCGCGAGTAAGGTCTCGTGCTTGGTCGTGACCTCCTTGCCGGACTCTCCGTCATCTTCCTCCCATGCATTGACAGAAGATGACAAACTATCGTCTTAAGAAAATTAACCAAAAACAAGAGATGAAGAAATCAATTCTAAAAAAATTATTTATTATCCAAAAAAGATTTTAAAAATAAAAATTAGAAGTAGATACATAATGGGCATAAATACATGTTAATCGTGACTGATTTACGTCGTTAATCTCTTCAAAATAATGTCGGTGATGATCGATGGATGAAAATGGCACGAGTTTGTTCGTCGTTGGATTTTTGTTTGAGAGAGGTTTTTTTTAAAATTGCGGTTGTTTGGATGCTTTGGTAGTTTCTCTCTCTTTCAAATCGAAATGATATCAAATAGTTAATGAGATGCGTTGATTTAAGAATTGATTTAAGTTGAAAATTAATTATTTAATTTAATAAATCATTGGGCGGAAACTCAAATCTAGAGAAAATTAGGTACGAAAATTTTGTTAATTAAAATTGGTGACATTTACAGAAGTCTTACAAAACGTTTGATGAAACCGAAGTCTTATAAAACGTTGGATAAAACCAAATTACCAAACCTATATAAGACTATTATATACATTAACCCAAGTTTTTATAAAGAGTGCGTAAAATAAAATTATTTATGAAGCATATTAGAAATTAATATAATGTAGGAATAAAATATGAATATTGATTATAAATTCGAGTTTAAATAGTCATATGTCCAGATTTGTACACGCTTGTATACTAGATTTTTTATAGATCATATATATGAAAGGAATAATAATACTTTCTTTTGGAAACTTAAGAATTTATTCAGATTTAAAAATAGATTCTTTTAAAAGTCTGACTGAATGGAAGATTTTATTTCCACTTATATCATAACATCATGAAAAAAATACATTTAACATAAAATATGCTATAAAAAATATTTAATGGAAATCGTAGTTAAGCAGATAAAGAGAAATAGACACTAGTCATACTTTTTAATAATTTCCCTTAATTTAGACTCAGAAGTCCAAGTTGTAACTTTAACAACATATCACACAAGAAAATGAGAAAATACATACAAGTCTAAGCGAATTGATTATAGTTTTAAAAGAGAGAAAAAAATATGCATTAATTTATAAGCACTCCGCAAAGGATGTAACCTATAAATATGGCTATTGGAGTCCATTACAACAACTTGATGTGATTGTAACTTGTGCATTAAAATTCATAAAACTATGGGACCTTCGACCAATATATTCCACGATACGACTATTCCAGTCGTCATTTTTAAAGGGTTTTAACGTCAGATCTTCAAACATATCATGCAAATTAGAACCCCTTTCGGAATCAGGTTGGTATATATTGGCCGTCAAGATCTCCTCATGATTTAATTTCTTTTCATTTTCACTTTACACATTCATGTGGGGGACACAGCCTCACTTTCTTTATCATGACTTAATGTCGATTTTGACGTCTTTATTTTTTGTTTGTTATTAAATATTTTGTGCTAATTATTACTGCCATAGCTTTTTCTTCCTTTCTATTTTTTGAAAACCCTAACCTGGAATTTTCACAAAATTATATATATATATATATATATATATATTAAGTGAAAGTAGAACAAGAGGACACTACTATTCCACATATATGTGTGAGAATAAGAAAATATCTCTTTGGAATATTACTTAATATGAGGACTATACTATAACACAGCTTTGTCAAAAATGTGGTACATAATACATATACGTTATCACATCATAAATGTGATATTATTAAAGTGCATATATATATATATATATATATATATATAAATAATAAAAATTAGAGGCCTTAGGCATGTGATGAGGAGCTTGGAAAGTAGTACATATAGAGCTTAATGGATGCAATGTATAGGTATACTTGACGTTGTGGTGGTGTTAGAGATCATGGACCAACCTAGCAACTTTCTATTCTTTATATAGACCTTGCAATTAAAGGGAATATATGTAAAAATCGGTGGTTCACTTTATTTATTCATTTTGATTTTCTCAAATTAAAGGTATTTAATGTATATTCATTTTGAAAGTTTGACATTTACCAAAATGTGGTTATTAAGGCTGACCTAGCTGGCCGGTTTGTACAAATCTTTGCTGATCTACTTGATCATGATATGCGTCGTTTAGTGCCTCCCTTCTTTTGCTCTTATATTCTTCCTATTTTTGTTATTCAAGTGATTTCTTTTTCACCATGCATGTTTACATACACACAATTAGGGTTCTTTGATTCTTCCACTTGCTGTCATATGCGATCCAATAGGTAATAGATGGCCTAAAATTATGGCCAAAAAGTAATGGCCGGGGCTTAAAAATTTGTGACGTTTATTCTCAACTTTCTGATAATTATATCGCATGGGCAGATACTTTGCTATTTTTCCTTTCCTTGCCGATCTAGCAAGTTGCTTGAAATTCAAGAATCGATCTTAGTGATGAACTTTTCTTTTAATGTAGTTGTCTTATTTTTCCCAGTTGCATTTAGTTTGGCTTATTATAACATAAGGAGGAATAGCATCACATAATTCTTTCTAGCACAATCGAAGGAACAAAGAAAAAATCCCACTAAGCAACTTTCGACAAGATAACCATTGGTTATAATACTAGTAATAAAATCTAACCCACTTCTTAATAAGGAATTTTTTGCTTTACTAATGTCGCTGGCTTGGCTTCAAATAAAAAAATATAAATGCGATGATTCGCTAGGGCTAGATCGTAAATGACTCTTAAAGCTGCAAAATATGAAGGGGAAGATGAATGTTTGTTATCTTTGATCATGTTAATATTGTAGATTAAGCGATCAAGATAAATTACGATTTATTCTGCGGTTAGTAAAATACTCAAGCGTACGACGTAGTAAAAAGTAAACTGAATATGTGAGATCTTTGTGACAATTATTAACGACACCCTATACGTTATAAGTCCAACAAAACTTGCAAACATAAGATTTGTTAGAGTGATTTAATCATCTAAATGTAAGGTCAGTTCGTTTGGTTTGCGTTTCCTTTGCTTTGGTTATTATTTTTTTTTTTGCAAGGCGTGTATATATAATTTTGAAACGGGAGGAGGATGTAAAAGGGAAAGTGTAACGAATAAAAAAAAGTGGTCCTCTAATTTTAACAGTACACAATCTCACTGATATTTGGAATCCTTATCATTTCATGGTCTATTGTACTCCATATAAAAAGCAAGTGCCAAATTAGATTCCTCGTGTTTTTAATACGCTATACAGTGTTTTTTCGATAGCTATTACGCTATAGTTAGGATCGTCCACATAATTTCATTAAACGAATTATTTGATTAGTTTCTGTATTAATTTATTTTAATTCCTCTTATTCTTCTTATTTAAAGGAATATCTATAGATTATAACCAAAGGAAATATTCTTCCCATTTTTGTATATAAAGAATCTGTATATTCGCCATCTATGGATGACGATTATGTTTTCCTAATAACAAACAAATCTATGGAAGAATATATCAATTCGATTATAACATTAAAAGAATGGCGTTAGGAATCTCCATTAAATATTTTAAATTATTTATTTTGTCAACTTGAGTAATAATGTTTGCTTATACATGCACGACCGTTTTTAATAAGTTAACCTTTTAGTCACAAAGTTTTGCGTCTACTAAAATACTGATTGGCTAAAATTCGATTGTGATTTGGTGACAGAAATTCTCTTGACCACACAACTTAATAATTCAATTTATTGATTTGGCATATTAATACGCGCCCAATATATAAGGTCTACATCAACCGATTTAAAAAAAGAAAAGAACAAAAATAGTTATTTATAAATGTGAGTACTAAAATGGAAGATAAATATAGTTTGAAAATAAAAATAACAAAAATTGGGCAAATGACCAATACGTGGCAAATGACCAATACGTTTGACATATGATTTTCGAAATATTCAACGTTTGGTAAAACAGTAGTAAATGATCCTAGTGTTTACGTAACATAATTATTAACAGCCTAACTTTACAATTTTACCCTTATTATTTTAATTGTAAATGATCTTCATAATCTGATAAAATATTTTACTTGATCATTTACCTAATTTTCGTGAAACGTTGGACATTTCAAAATTTCAACATATTTATAAGACTATATTGCTTATAACGCTAAAAATAATATATAACGTCCACTTATTAATTTTTATTGTTTGAGGGAACGTACACTACGCTACTAAATTCCAACTTAATGCTAAGAATATAATTATCTCTCTCTATCTATCTCTCTCTCTCTCAAACTGACATCAACGTAGTTTTAATAAAGGAACATTATGTCCATCAACAATGTGAGTACGTACTAGAAAGGAACAAAGTTTCATCAACAATGTGAGAAAGAACGTACCAAAAAGTAAGGTATATATAGTTTGAGAAAATGTCATATATATACATATATACAGTTATTCAATTCATTGTTGTACACTAGTTAAGTGCTTATAAATTCTCAACATAATCTTAATTATAAGATATGTAGTCATAATGGCATTTATATATCATCATGGAAATACGACATCGTCATGCATGCTGAAGTGAAACCAAATTTAATATTTATTTATCCCTCCTGGAAAGCTGTAAAACTGTCACAGACATCCCAAGAAACATGAGGCTGCAGAAGTGATAAAAGATCTGTGGCTTAAATGAGTTGGATAAGATAAGATATCCAAAATCTAATTATTGAGAAGATATTTTACTGTTGATAGACACGGGAGAGACGATCAACGTGAGTAGCGTTAGTTGTACTATTCTGAAAAGGAATCAATATAATTGCACGACCTAGTCTTTCAGTTTATTTCTTTATGATACAAGCTATATAAAGAGATCAAGAGTTTTGTTTTATTATCCAAATCTCAGACCTACAAAATCTAACCTAGGGTTCATTTGTTTTGCATTAATTAATCTCTGAGCTTTGACCGTACTGTGTATATTCTAGACTAA
Organism: Urtica urens; assembly: GCA_958296335.1. Lineage (NCBI taxonomy): Eukaryota > Viridiplantae > Streptophyta > Magnoliopsida > Rosales > Urticaceae > Urtica > Urtica urens. The sequence continues at coordinate 18,521,466 of OY282522.1, read as the reverse complement.
ATGTTCATTGCTGATTCTTATTTATAACTTAGTATCATTTCCAACGTCAAAATTTCCTATTTAGCTAATGCTTTTATAAAAGTCTTAGATATATCCATGTTGTTAGTTATGTATTGGCTATTTTGTTTCGTCAAAATCTCGATGTTCGCTAAGATGTCATTGCCATGTTTAGAGAACATGCTTTTATATTTTGTCTGTACCCGTCTAACGCAAAATATTTATTTCACTGTTTGTTCGGCGTTATTTTTTTGCCAGATGTGCTTTTCGGATCAAAGAGTGTTTCGTCCTTATGAGTAGTATATAAATCTTAAGTTGCACTTTGCTAGCGTTTATGAACCTTGTCTAATTTGCGCCGAACATTAACAACAAATGAAGTCCTCCTCTCACACGCCATTTGTAAGGTTTATAGATTCTTGAAAAAAACTATTGTGTAAGTGCATTTACTTCTTACTGAATGTAAAAACACTATCGATAACACTGTTAGTGTTAAGGTGAAAACGTGACTCACACCTATAGGGAGTTTTAAGTCGAGTGATACGTCAAAAAATAAGTGTTAAGTTTATGAATTGATCATTCTGTTGATCATTCTCTTGTAAATCCTTCGTTCCGTCATATAATATACTCTTTGATCGGAATAAAAAATCCGCAAATGTAGCCAGCTGCCGAACTTAGTTATCAACGTTGGTAAAGTCTCTTAATGTTTGGTTGAATGTGTATAACAAATAAGTAACATGTAAACATGCGTAAAAATAGTTTTACGTAACTAACTTTTATATATGTTAGTTTACCTTAGTTAATGGTTAAAATATAAAATTGACAAACCATAATTATTTTACAAAACTTAAATTTGCACGTAGTTAGTTAACTACCGTCCTCGTACTTCTTCTTTTCAACATGTTCGTTCGTCCTACTTATACTATTGTACAAATACTTGATGTCCAATATGACTGTTTTATTTCAATTTAAACAAACGCGTGAGCTCGATTTAATCAATGTTTTCATCCTACCATACTTGCTAATATATGCAAACGAGATATAGTTTAACACACTTTTTATTTATTAATTTTGAATAAGATTTTTACGTGCACTTAATACTGCCAGAAAGGTTTTAGAATATTAAATTCAAGAGCCATTTTAAATGCATTTGGGTTTTACATGAATTTTTTAAGTTGATTTATGACAAAATTAATTTTTCCCATTTTTTATTGTTTTTTCATTACTTACTTATAGGTTAATGTCTAATCATTTGTGGCTTTGACTCATGAAACATGCACACGCACATATGGAAAAACAATAAAGTTAAAATGCATTATCATTATCAGTTCTGTGGACACACGCCCAATGACAATTATAAAAATGAGCCCAAAGCTACAATCCCTTAAGAGTACGACAAAAAAACATATATTAAAGCTGTAATTAATGACAACAGAATCAGTACGTAGAATGTATGGTGACTTCTCCATGCACCCTTCCACTATGACTTGTTATCATCAAAAGCGTCTTAAACTTCATTTCTCTTGAAGCTATAGATATAGAACAAGAATCTGCAAAGATAATAACAGTTATTATTTTTTAAAATAGAAAGAATGAGAGAAAATCAAACTGAAATACACTATTACTTGGACATATGTGGACGTAGAGGCTCAACATGAATCATATTTATTGTTTTGTTAGTAATATTTGCAGCGATAAGTTTGTTTTCAGCTGTGCAGTTCCAAAAGAACTGATCACTCCTGTGTACTAACATATTTGTGTTTTTATACATGGTATGTATAAAAATTCAATGACAGCTTTATTAATTCCGATTTTTGTAAGCTCAGGACCATGAAGACGCTATCCAAAAAGAAAGGGGTTGGACTTGGACTAGATCTCATGCGGGCTTTGTTTGGTTAAGAGACAGGATAAAAAGGAAATGGAGTGCATGGTCAGAATACACCTTTTGCATTAAATATATTTGACCATTAGCGGTTTGCTTGAATACGATGTTTTGGTTTCTAATTTTTTTTTGCATATATTTCACAAACTCCAAACCTCTCCTCCTTGACTCTTTCCCTGGCCCTCTCAACCAAACAACCAATGGAATGGAAGCATATACATAACTCTGTTAGTACGCCAAATTACAGTATATGTATTGGCTTAATGATGAGAGACACACACATTAAAAACGTGGAGGAAAAGGAAATTTGTATTACCTTATGGACATTTCTTGTCGTTGTTGTGAGAATGAAGAGTTAATTATTTCTGTAGATGGGAATAGGAATTCTTCCGGCTTCAATGTTGTTGACGTCATGCTCAAGAAACTGATACATCTGTTTCACTTCTTCCGCCGATTTTCCGACGGCACGGCCGATCTTCTGCCACCTGTCCGGTGTGTCCTTGTCGTGCAACGCCAAAGCCCGCTCGAACTTCTTGTATAGGCTCGGGGTCCACGACGTCAGCGAGTTCGATGCCATTCTAACGAATAAAATATTTGATTAGCTAGTGAGGACTATGTATGTATATCTGTCTGTTAGTTCTGGTGATGAAGAGTGAGAGTAGACGAGGGGTTTTTATAATGGACGGAGATCTTGTGAGCTTTTGTGGTGGTGGGGTTTTGGAGGCCAACTTGGTGCTGAGAGAATATATATATATATATATATATATATATATATATATATATATATATATGTGTGTGTGAGACCCGTCTGCTATGAACTACATGACAAAAGGGACACACTACTATAAATGTTGGGTCCTACAACCGATTTTCCACAACCCTTATTTGTAATGGTTGTGGATTCGGTGATTGCACTAAGGGTTGTGGGAAAGTTTTAATTTCGGGTTATTTCACAACCCTTATGACTAAGGGTTGTGGGAAAGTCTTAATTTCAGGGTATCCCATAACTTTTAGAATATCGGTTGTCGAATATAAATTATTCTACAACCATTATTTTAAGGGTTGTTTAATTTTACTTATTTTAAAATGTTCCACAACTTTTAATGGATTTATTGTGGGAGCTGCGCCGGGGCAACGCCTTATAGGGCCGTAGCGCCACGTTCCACAACGGATCCAAAGATCCGGTGTGGGAGAAGAGTAAAAAAAAATTATGGCGCCGCGGTCCCATAAGGCGTCACCCCGGCGCCACTCCCACAACGGCCCCCATAAGAAATTTTTCTTTGTAAACGCGGCGTTATCTTCTCACATGTCTAAAAATGACGAAGATTACCATTTGTCAACACGAGTCAAAGAGATTGGAAACGCAGTGCGAGGATGCAATGTTGGGCAACTAGTTTTAATGCCGTACAACCAAAACTTTCATTAGATGCTTGTTGTCCTTGACTTGTGAAAAGATTGTGCGATGTTTTTCGACCCGTTGAACAAACAAATTCCACAAGACTTAGTTTCGTTGATAAAAAGATAATTATTTTACTTATATATTGAATGTTTGTTATAAAAGATACTCATACTTTTTGTTTTGTATGGTGTTTTTAAATTTCAAACTTGAAAACAAAGATGCTCTTGGTTACGGACAATCAACATACATAAGGTCAATAGCCGCTCCAAGACAAAGCGGTAACACGGAATGTGGATATTTAATTTTATGTTATATGTGAGAAATAGTTGTAGAGGTATAAGTAGATTAGAAAACAAAAATAGTTATGCACCTTTGGATATAGGGAGAGTAAGAGAAAAGTGGATTAACTATGTATAAACATTTATTGAATGTAATGATTAGTTACATTTTGTAATATTAAATGTATATTTTTCGATGATTTTGAATGTATATGATGATTTCGGATGAATTTTGGATGTATAGTCTTTTTTTAGATTGATTGTGCATGTATTCTGCAGATATTATATGATTTTTGGGGTTTAATCCATTAATTTTGAGGGAAAGCACTCTCCGAACATTTCCGATGCGGCGATATATGTTTGGAGCCGCGGCGCCGTGTCCCACAACGGATCCAAACATCTGTTGTGGGACTCGGGGCCGGGGCGCTTTAAAGGGTCGCTGTGGCCCTAGTTGAACACAATTAGGGCAGCGGCAACGTCACTCAGCGCCGCAGCGTCGACTCCCACAACCGATGTTTGGATCCGTTGTGGGATTCGGGGCCGCGACGGTTTAAAGGGTCGCCGCGGCGTCGTAAGTTAAAAAAAATTAAATTTACAATTGATAATTGATTGGTTGTTGAATTTCCAATAACCAATAGACATTCGGTGTGAGAAGTATGAACGTTTCACACCGAAAGTTTAAAAGTTGTGGAAAATTTCACAACTCTGAATTTCACCATTTTTATTAAGAATTGTGGGAAAAATCCACACCCCTTATTAAGAGGGGTGTGATCCAGATTTTCTACTAGTGACAAACAAAACAACACACATATATACACTACCAAAATATATATACCAGTGATAATTACAATTGATATTATTGATCGTTTTTCCATTTGGAACACGGAATTCCCATTTTAGACTTCAACTATTATTTTATTTTTTTATGAAAATAACTTCAACTATATATAGCTTATAGCCATGTTTGACAAGTCATTTGTGTAGTAATTATTTTTTTTGACGTTATTACAAGAATAGTTGGTTTAGATTTTACATTAACAATCTATATTTTTTAGGCAATAAATAATATTGTTTATGTATAAAAAAAATCCTAATTTACTTTATCGTTTTTTCTCTATTTAGATTTATCTATTGGTCATAGTTTCAGTTCAGTCTTAATGTTTTTTTAGGATTTAAAGATAGCATATATATTTCTAAAATATTACACCTTAAAATTATAGTTATATGTAATAATTTTAGGCAATGTATTTTGTTGTTTGCATCCGGATGTCAGGTGAATGCAATCTTTATAGAATGAGGAATGATTGTTGCGGTGGGTATAGCTTCACTTTTTGGGATTGTGAAATTTTTTATGCCCCAAGACGAGGATAGTTTCAGGACGACTATTAGCAATATGTAGCTTGCATAATCACTACTACAAAAGATACTTTTAGAAGCGACAGGGTGAATTAGAAGCGACTAGTCGCTTCTAATTAGAAGCGACTTTTGACAATTAGAAGCGACTAGTCGCTTCTAACTTCAATACCCCGATATTTACAAAATTATCAATATTTTGACAATTAGAAGCGACTAGTCGCTTCTAATAGTCATAATTACTGAATTTTGGCATTAGAAGCGACTAGTCGCTTCTAAAGTCGCTTCTAATGTCCCAATATTTTGGCTCCAAATTTTCTCCGCCAAAAATTTCACAAAGTATAGAAATTGGGGCATTAAAAGCGACTAGTCGCTTCTAATGTCGCTTCTAATGCCCCAAAATTTTGGCTCCAAATTCACACCGCCAAAAATTTCACTGAGTATAGATATAGGGCATTAGAAGCGACTAGTCGCTTCTAATGTCGCTTCTAATGCCCCAAAATTTTGGCTCCAAATTCACACCGCCGAAAATTTCACTGAGTATAGATTTGGGGCATTAGAAGCGACTAGTCGCTTCTAATGTCGCTTCTAATGCCCCAAAATTTTGGCTCCACTTTCCCTCCGCCAAAAATTTCGTCAAGTGCAGAAGTTAGGGCATTAGAAGCGACTAGTCGCTTCTAATGTCGCTTCTAATGCCCCAACTTATTTAAACGGTGTCGTTTTGGTTATTTAGCGACATTAGAAGCGACTAGTCGCTTCTAATGTCGCTTCTAATGTTTCTAGGGCTTTAAACCGGCCAAGCCTCCCTTTTTCCTTATTTCTTCACCTCTCTCCCTCTCACTCTCCCTCTCACTCTCCCTAGAAAGATCCGGCCAGCCCCCTCCTTCCCGCCGCCGCCGCCGCCGCCCTTCTCCCTCCCGCCGCCGTCCCTCTCCCGCCCTTCTCCCTCCCGCCGCCGTCCCCTCTCCTTGTTTCTCCCAGGTTTTGTCCCTCCCCTTCTCCCCTCTCCCTCCGACCAGCCACCCTCTCCACCGCCGCCGCCGTCCCTCCCCTTCTCCCCACCAGCCACCCCCTCTCCCTCCCCCGCCCTTCCTCCCCCGTACCCCCTCCCCCGCCTCCGTCCCTCCCCCGCCTCCCCTTCTCATCTTCGCCGCTTCCCTCCGTGCCCTCCTCCGCCCTCCCTCTCGCTCTCAGCCCCTCCTTCGCCGTGCTCCGCCCCTCCTTCGCCGTGCTCCGCCCCTCCTCCGCCGTGCTCCTCCCCTGCGTCTCCACCGCCGAGCTCCGACTCCCCCTCCTTGTCAAGGTACGTTTAGTTTATAATTAGTCTAATATTGTTATAGGTTAGTCTAATTTCGTTTTATAAATATTATGTTAATTAGTTTTGATTTATTATTGTCGTCGCAGCCTCGTCACCGGTTGTTTGTCGCTGAACCCGCGCCTCGTTGTAACCTAACTCCTCGACTCGGATCGTTGTTTTTTAAGGTATATATATGTTAGTTTTAAAATTATTGTAGTTATATTTTGTTTTATGGTTTTAATTTTATGTTTTATTTGTATTTAGGTATTTGTGCGTTTGTTGTTCGTCGCGTCGTCTCGTTGAGTGTAGACTTTGCTCGTCTCATCCCGCCAAGGTTAGATATTTATGTTTTTTGAAGCGTATGTTTAATAATGTAGGTATGCAATTGAAATTAGTAATTAATTAGGTATGCAATTGAAATTAGTAATTTCGTTATATATTTAATTTGCTCATGTAGTATGTAATTGAATAATTAATATGTTAAATCAATGAATTTGTTAAATAAAGTATTTTGTTATGAATGTACGATATTAATAAGGGTATTCATAATTTGAATTACTTAATTTGTTAAATATAGATATATAATTTGTTTAGTTATATTAATTTGAATGTGATAAGTAGTTACTTAATTTGTTAATTTAAATATGTTATTTGAAAGTTATTAAATGTTTAGGATAGTTCTGGCTGGTATATATATATAGATTTTGTGAATTGCAGATTTTTGGTTTGTTCATATTTTAGGGGAAACTCTGCCCAAATTTTTGTAAATTTTTAAATAATTAAGTGAACTACTAAAACAATTGTAATCTCTTAGTTATTTGAATCTCTAAACTTTCTTAGGTCAAATCCTTATCCGTCTTCTAAATGATCATCACAATGTCACAAATATCCTAACTTTCGTTGTCCTAATTTTCAACAATCAGCGTCATGTCAAACCCAAGTCGAAATTGGATTATTGAAAATAATCGTTGTGGGCTTGAATTCGAATTGGGCGTGAACGAGTTTATTCGAGTTGCACGATTCCAAATGAACAACGAGCACAAAGTAAAATGCCCTTGTCGTAGTTGCAATAATGCGTTAAGACAACACATAGGAGTTGTTCGAGCGCATCTCATGCACAAAGGATTTACTCCGTATTACACTCGATGGTATCATCACGGCGAGTCACGTGAAGAAGTCGTTCATGTACCAGCAATTCTCGATGATTCAAACAATCAAGACTGTATTGGTGGAATCCATGACGCAGTTGACGATATTAGGAATGATCCTGATTTTTATAATGATCCAACTGCTGAAGATGTGGCTGACGAAGAGCAGATCGCCGATCTATTTGCCGAGTTGAATGCAGAATTGTATCCTGGTTGTAAAGAGTTCTCGTCATTATCTTTTTTGGTTCAGTTAATGCACATTAAAGTGACGAACCATTGGACGAACAAGTCATTTACAGAACTTTTGCAACTCCTGAAAAAATCTCATCCTGTTGGGAATAGAATTCCTGATAAACATTACGAGGCAAAGTCAAAGCTGAAGCGATTTGGCATGGGCTACGAGATGATTGACGTCTGCTCGAACGACTGTGTCTTGTTTTGGAAGGATTTGAAAGATGCAGATGTTTGTCCGGTGTGCAACGAAAGTAGATGGGTTGCTGGAAAAAAAGTACCGCGTAAAGTTTTACGGTACTTTCCTGTAAAAGATCGTCTCAAGCGGTTGTACGCTTCTCGACATACAGCTGTTGAAATGCAGTGGCACGCAAAAGAACGTGTGGTTGAAGAAGGTGTTCTACGTCATCCTGCTGATGGGAAAGCGTGGAAGAAGTTAGATGAAACATATCCAGACTTTGCCATTGAGCCGAGGAATGTACGACTTGGTCTTGCTGTAGATGGTTTCAATCCCTTCGGAGAAATGAGCCTATCATATAGCATGTGGCCGGTTGTGTTGACGGCGTACAATTTGCCACCTTGGTTGTGTATGAAGTCCGAATACTTGATGTTGGCTCTCTTGATTCCTGGTCCGAAATCGCCTGGGAAAGACATTGACGTGCTCTTGCAACCGCTCGTTGAAGAGTTGAAAGAATTGTGGGAATTGGGTATCCGAGTGCGAGATGGGTCTAACCATAATCATGTCTTCCTTTTGCGAGCAGCACTTCTCTGGACAATAAATAATTTTCCTGCTCGAGGAAGTTTATCTGGGTGGAGTGGTCAAGGGTACCTTGCGTGCCCGACGTGCACCAAAGACACTCCATCGCTTTCCGTTAGAAATAGAGTCGTGTATTACGATCACCGACGATATTTGCCCGATTGTCACCGGATGAGAACATGCAGTGGTCACTACACAACGCGTGTCGAGAAACGAAAACCTCCGAAGAAGTTGACTGAAAGCCAGATTCTCGAGCAATTAAACAGTCTTCCTGAATTGATTCCGGGCAAGCAGTCTATGGCTTCGAAACGGAAGCGGGGCGAGAGCGAGCTAAATTGGACCAAGAAAAGTATCTTTTATGAGTTACCTTACTGGTCTGATTTAACGTTGAGACACAACCTTGATGTGATGCACATAGAAAAAAATGTGTGCGAAAACTTACTCGGGACGTTGCTCAGCATTGACGGGAAAGATAAGGACACCGATAAGGCGAGACAAGACTTAAAAGACTTGAAGATTAAGTCTAGTTTACACTTACAGAAGCGTGGAAACAGGTGGTTCAAACCACAAGCTTCATACGTTCTCACACCCACGCAACGAAAAATGTTTGCTGAGTTTCTCAAGTCAATTAAGTTTCCCGACGGTCTCGCAGGGAATTTGAAAAAGAATGTCACTCCCGATGGAAAATTGACCGGCTTAAAGGCACATGATTTGCACGTGATAATACAAAGGTTGTTGGCAGTGGGTATTGGTCCTTATGTTCCGAAACAAATCCAAGAGACAATTGCAGAACTTGGAAGCTTTTTTAAGCTCATTTGTTCAAGAACGTTACGAGTGGAGGATCTCGAGAAAGCCCAAAACTCCATCGTTGAGATATTGTGTAAGATGGAAATAATTTTCCCGCCTGCTTTCTTTACGATCATGGTTCATGTCATCATTCATCTCCCTGAGGAAGCTCTCGAAGGTGGTCCAGTGCATATGAGATGGATATATCCATTTGAAAGATATCTTGGAACACTTAAACATTTTGTTCGAAACAAAGCGAGACCCGAAGGATCTATAGCTGAGGCTTACGTTGTGGAAGAAGCTTTGGCATTCGTTGCAAGGTACTTTGAAGATGCCTCGAATGATGTCGTTCAGCCTCACGAGTTCTCTATTTTCCAATCCGAGAAGTGTTTGCTTATGGGAAGATGAGTTCTCTATTTTCATCGTCAGCTGTAGTTCCATTGTCCGTACAACATACTGATTTCGCGAGTTTGTCTCATCTTCACGATAATTGTGAATCGATTCTAGTTGATGATGCTATCGAAGATGAGCCTACCGACGACTTCATAGACGACGATGATCAAGACGTTGATGTTGACCATTTCCTTGGAGATAATGTTGATGATGATCTTGAAACAGATCAAATTGACCTCTTAAGTGACGATGAACAAGATTGAGTAAATTGTTTAACTATATTTAAGATTCTTCTAAATTTAATGTATTTCATAAACTAAAAATCTAATTTATCTTTTTTGCTTTGCAGTATGTCGACTAGCAGAGATGAGCCTCCGCCGCCTTTGTCCGGACGAGGTTCGACTACGGGTCAAAGCTCGCAAAGAGCTAGAAAAGGGAAGAAAGTCAAGATTATATTCGACCCCGTCCGTCTCCAATTTTTTCCGCCACTCAGCAGAGGTGATGACGAGAGAGTCAAAAAAGGAGAGCGCATTGGCACGTTTGCAAATAGTCTTGGAGTTTTGGTGCGAGAGCACATCCCTCCGACGACGCCGAGCTGGAATGACGTCTCGGCGCAACAAGTAGCAGCCATTTTGTCTGGTATAAATGCAGAGTATGACTTTGTGTACGAGGACGAGTCGGGAGACATTATTCCAGCAACGTGCCACTCGAGTCTTATCGAGAAGACTATTATCCGCGACGCGAAGAAGCGTCTGCGAGACGGAAAGTCGAAGTATAGTCGATTTTACCGGATTGAGTGCGGCGGAGACAAAGAGGAGGCGCTCCAGAGAACGCCCAAGGGTCTGACGAAACAACAGTGGTCCGAGATGATTGATAGAATGACCACAGAAACGTTCCAGGTATAAATTAGATTAAACATATTAATCAATTATTCTTAAAAATAATTTTCTAACCAATGTTATTCTCTAGGACATGTCCAAACGGAATACGGCGAATCAAAAGAAGAAGACCACGAAGAGTCGACAGGGCACGATCTCATTTTATGAGTATCGTCATAGTCACGTTAGTATATTTTCATTCAATTTCAAATTACATAAGTTATATATTATAGTTATAATGCGTTATATGCATATGCAGCGGGTAGGAGAAGGCAGGCAGATGCTAGGACCGCTCGGTGCGTGGGAGAGGATGCACACGACTCCCAATGGTCAGTGGACTACGCCAGCTGCTGGAGAGTATCATGTAAGTATATAGGTTATTAATTAAGTTTCCTTATAATTGTTGTTATTAATAATTACTTTAATTTGTATTGTGTATGTAGGCTCGGATAGTAGCTCGGGTGGCTGATCTACCAGAACAAGCTCGGGAGTCAGGACGTGAGGTTAGCTTGCCATCTTTGGAGGAGACTGCTATGAGCGAAATCCTCGGGACGCGACGGGATTAGGCTACGGGAATTGGGCCTCTAATTCCGCGCTCCGACATGCTAGAAGCTCAAGCCCACGACAGCTCATCGTCTTCCGTAGGGAATGTGAGTTCGAAGTCCTCATCTGATATGGAAGAGAAGCTAGCGGCTCTCCAACAAGCTGTGTTTGGCATGGCTGCTGGTTTGAGCCAGACCCCAGACTTCACTCCAACTCCCGTGTTTAGGGCGACTTTGGACCACTACATGACCCAGTTCGGACCTCGTGAAGGCGATTGGGGCAATGCAGGCGCTTCGGGTTCAGAGCAGAGACCAGATCGACCTTCGACTCCCACCGACACCGAACCAGAAGAGCCTCCACACGGACCCAGCGGACGACGCGCAGGACGAGGACGACGAGGACGAGGACGACGATGATTGTAATTTATTCGACGTTTTAGACTTATTGATATCCGTTTATTTACATATCGACTTTCGGTTTTCTAAGTAGTTGAACTTATGCTATTATCTTATTGCGGTTTTTTAATTACTTGAACTTATGTTATTATCGACTTTATACATTGTCGACGTTTTATTATATTACTATCGACTTTTGATTATATTATGTTTATGTTTAATTTGATTTAAATTAGTAAATTTTAGTATTATTAAATTTAATTACTGATAATAATATTTAATTAACATTTAAAACCGGATATAAATTTTTAAAAATTAGATTTTACACTTTTAGAAGCGACTAGTAGCTTCTAAAGTCGCTTCTAAAATATGGCGGGTAACATTTAGAAGCGACTAGTCGCTTCTAAAGTCGCTTCTAAAATATGGCGGGTAACAATTAGAAGCGACTAGTCGCTTCTAAAGTCGCTTCTAATTGTTACCCGCCACCTCTTCCCACGCTTTTTTGGTCGGTGTTAAGAGCCTTTAGAAGCGACTTTAGAAGCGACTAGTCGCTTCTAATTTCGTCGCTTCAAAACATTAGAAGCGACTTTAGAAGCGACATGGCTTTAGAAGCGAAACATTAGAAGCGACTTTGTCGCTTCTAATGTCGCTTCTAAAGCCAAATTAGAAGCGACTTTTTGGCCTTTAGAAGCGACTTTTGTCGCTTCTAAAGGCCTTTTTTCTCCTAGTGAATTCCGAAACTTGTGTTGTAAATGAGACTTTTGTCGCATGTTTGTAAAAGTTGTTATTTCGTTTTGCTCGTTTTTATTAGCAACTCACAGTTGTGAAGCATTGTGGCCGTGTCTTCATGTGTTACAAGGCGACTTGATTTAGACATGTGGAGGGCCTTGCTCTCTTTTGTTAGAGATTTGGTTCACGGGATTGTATCGTGCGTATCAACGTTATTTTGGCCAAGTCGGATCGTCACGTGCGCGACCTGATTTTGAGGAGGAAACCGATTTCAGAGTTTCTTCGTCACGCACTTTGGGGCTGCCTCAGGTCACTTTTGCCGCAAAAGGATGACTCCCGATTGTCGTGTTGATGTTGTGAAGTTGTGACATCATTGCGTTCATGGGCCGCGGTAGGCCCAATTCATGTGTCCTTGAACGTGAGCGAGATGTTTGAGGTGTATGGAGGTTCGAGATTTGCACGAAACAACGCGCCATTGGTGTATGGATTGAGAGTGTCATCAATCTTGTTTGTGTGAGAGTGAGAGCGATAACCCTCGTCTTCGTTCACATGACCACTATTGTGTTCATCTTAATTAAAAGTCTCTTGAGTGATTGAGTCTAGGAGTCCTTCAATAGTATTTACTTGTCTGGCAAGCTGGTCCATCAGTTGATGGAGACTCTCCTCGATCTCAAATATGCGGGAGTCACGGATCTTGGAATCTCGTTTGAAGAAAAATCTTGATTCCTCGGTCTTATTTACCACACTTTATACTTGGTGTTTTGCGCTTGAGAATTTACACATTTTTCATATGTGTCGAGAATATGATAATTTATGAAGAAGATGATTGGAAGATATATCCGACTGCTGGATAGATAACGATGTTGTCGTATAGATTAGCAACATATGTGAATTTTAGTCGTATAAAAAATTGCATATGTTAACATTTTTGGATGCGACTTTTGTGACGTTGGATGCGATTTCCGTAGCGCAATTTTTATTTTATTTATTCATAATTCTTGTTAATAGAGAGTTAGGGGTCTTTTTATTATTTATTAATTTCTATAGAATTTTTATTTAGATGGATTTGTAATTATGTTTCAAATATATATTTAAATTTACTATCAAGTATCAAAATTGATGGGAGGAGCACACTGAAAGGAAATATCATGGAGTAATCAAGAGATTTCAAAACACGATGGACACATTGTCATGGGTATCATAATTCATAGGGTAAATATGCTACGTAGGATTTGGACTAATTCTAAAAAAATAATGTACACTTAAACCATGTAGGATTTGGACGACAAACTACACAAGCAAAGGAGACATTCATATAACTTGAAGGCTTAAGTGGGTTTATTATCGATTTAAAAGAGAGTAGAAGAGCTTTATTAATTTTGAAGGACTCGAGAGGAAGGATGTGCCTGTGAATATGCCTGATGAGATTGTAACTTATGCACTAAAAGCAATAAACTATGGGACCTTGGACCAATATATTCCACTATACGAGTATTCTAATCGCCTTTTCCAAAGGCTTTTAATGTCAAATCTTCAAACATATCATGCAAAAACACCTTTCGGAATAAGGTTGGTACTTGGCCGTCTAAATCTCCTCATGATTTAATTTTATTTTTTATTTCCGCTTTACACCTTTATGTGGGGGACACAGCCTCACTTTCTTTATCAATAGCTTAATATCGATTTTGACGTCCTTTTCTTGTATTTATTGAAAATTGAAATTAATAAATATGAGGACTATACTATCACACAACTTCGTCAATATGGTACATACAAATATGTTATCGCATCACAAATCTTGTATAAATATATGAAAAGTTATGGCCCTTTAAGCATGTGATGAAGAGCTTGGAAAGTAGTACATATAACTTAAATGATGATGTAAAGATACCCTTGAAGTTGTGGTGTTAGAGGTCATGGACCAACCTAGCAGCTTTTAATTCTCTACAGTTTTACATGCCTTAGAAAATATAAAGAATATATATAAATCGGTGCTTTACTTTATTCACTTTGATTCTCAGAATTTAAAGGTTTTTCATGTATATTCATTTTGGAAGTTTGATATTTACTAAAATGTGGTTATCAAGGCTAGACCTTGTTGGCCGGTTTGTACACAGCTGGACCAGAAACTTGGCTGATCTACTTGACCATGATATTTGTCGTTTAGCGCCTCCGTTCTTTTCCTCTTATAATATTCCTATTTTTATTTATTCAAGTGAATTTTCACTATGATTGTTTACATACACACGATTGGTGTTCTTGAATCTTCTACTTGCTGTCATATTCGACCCAATACGTAATAGATGGATTCAAATAATCGCCAAAAAGTTATGGCCGGGGCTTAAAGATTTGTGAGGTTAATTCTCAACTCGAGGTAATTATTATGGGCAGATAGATTTTTAATTTTGCCTACAGTGTTTTTAACTTTTTTATATTGACACTTATAAACACAAAAACTAGAATATAAATAACATCTAATTACTCAGTTCGACACTTACTTCCATCTAGAGAATACCTATTTTAATAAAAGAGTATATTTTAAATCGAAAAAATAGAGTTACAATGATCTTACAAACAATCTCAACATCCTAAACTTAACTCAGTTTTTTCGATATTATTACTAACCTAAGACTTCTATAAGTGTAACCTCTACTCACTTTTCACACTAGCATAGTGTTTATAATAAATGTTTAGTTAGAAAAAACTTAGTATAACATAAATCCACTTACATATTTTGCTATCCTTCAAGTAATGAAAACTTTACAAAATGTTACACATTAGGATAGTTTAGTGGTAATGCACACCCCCTCCAAGTTGGAGGGCGTGGGTTCAATCTCCACCGCTAGAAAAACTTGCCTTAAAAAATAAAACCTTACAAAATTTTGTTCACGAAGACCTCTCAAATGTAGCTAGTGGCGATTCGAAAAAATGTGTAATCCTACCAAAAAGTTAACATCAGTATCTAAAGAAAACACAATGGAAAATATGTTTTGTACCAAAATACAATTACCTGGAGGTAAGAGTACACCGAACGTTACCGGAGATCTTGTGAAAAAGTGTCTGACAACGATAGTAAAATTAAGAGTAATTTTCTCTTGAACATATTAAAGACATCTTATCGAACAACAAGATTTTCCTAACAAAATAGACAAGACACTTGCACTAATAACACCTACCTAGCAAGTTAGTATTGAAATTTAATAATCCATCATAGTGATTATCCTTCTATGTTTTTATATTATTAGTTTTTAACAATTTTCGTGATGATCCTCTTGGACATATTCAATATTCGTGCAAGATTCAACCAATAACAGAAACCGAAAATAGCAAGAAAGTAAAGACAAAAATACAAAAGGATTTTCTCGTGCTTCAATTTAAAACAGATCTACATGCACTTTGAGGTTTGTGAGAGAAACGGGGTCTGTACTAGGATAGACGCGATTAAACACTTAAAGCCTCACATATCTCACTTTGAATATACAAATCTCTAGCCTCTCAATACAATAGTACTTTTTATGAGTTTCACGCAAAGGAAACACGATCGAAAAGATCACTCAATAACACATTCAAAGAAGGAATAAATACAAGAAGAGCATAGAGAGTTTCCAAGAATTTACAAGAGGCGAAATATGTCAAATGAGCTCAGGTAGGGTTGCATCTTTTATATGATACAAGATTGCAATTCATACTCGTGGCCATTGGATCTTTACAACATCGACGACTCGCGTAATTTTTCCTCCTTCAATGTCGTTTTCTTAAAAAGAATAATAGGGCGCAAAGATTCAGCCAAGTGAGTGTCCAAGTCACAAAATCCATTTGAGCCAATAAGTGAGCTTTGGCAAAGTTTGCTAAGCTTCTAAATCCAACAATTTCCACATGAAGTTCAGCAAACTCCACCTTAACAATGACCCTTCACATATTTACATATCGACTTCTTCAATCACTTTATTGCTCGGTACTTTTAAATAATTATTCGATAATTAACAAGTTTAAACAATGCTTAAACTTGACATTAATAACAACTTTAGTTCCCATTTCAGTATGATTGTTTTCAATATCAATTTTAAGTAATTCCACATGTATGTGCGTTCATGATCAAACATAATCTTTACTTCAGTGCGATGATGTATTATTCACTCACAACTGCATTATTCACGCTTTTAGTTTCCTTCAATAAACTATGAAGCCAAAAAGCTTCTTTAAAAGCATCAAATATGATGATGTACTCAAACTCAGTAGTAGACAAGGTAACAACAAATTACAAATTAGATTTCCAAGATATACAATTACTATCCATATTTCAAATATAATCAGCATGAACATATTTAATCAAATCAAACCGAGTTTTTTTTACGGTAGCACAAACCTATGACAATATTACTTATAATGTAAGCAATTACACATTTTAAAGCAATCCAATGAATCATACCAGAACATGAATATTCTTAACACAAAAATAACATATGATAAATTGAGACGAATACTAATCATAACATACATAATTGATCATATAACATTACCATAAGGCAAAGATTTCATCTTTAAGGTTTCAGACCTAGATTTTGGACATTGTGGTTTATCAAAAATAAAGTGAAGAGCTAAATGCATAAAAAAAATTGTTTGCAATTTAGACTACTGAACTTAGTGACAATATTTTTTAAGTAATCTTTAGAGTAAATATGCGGTTTGTAAAATTTATATCTATATCAATGATCATATCAAGTATTCTCTTAACATGTCATATATATTTCATATAAAAAATATAATTAAAGTCACTTCAGTTTGTTTATTTTTACCACATATTTATTAACTATAAACATATTATAGTACAAGATAAACATGAAGATCATTCATAGAAGAAAAATATAAAAAACTGTCATATTCAGTTGTTGCAAAATCAATACTGATAACAAAATAGTCAAGCTTTTTATACCATTTTCTTAGGCGTTGTTTCAGACCATAAAAATATATTTTAAGAAAACAAACTTTTTCAAGATTAGCATTATCTACAAAATCCTCAGAATGCCTCATTTTTTTTCTATCTAAGTCACCATGTAATAAGAAAGCAATTTTAACATATAAATATTCCTATTTAAGATCAAAACTTGGGAGGGACGTGATCAGACTGACTCTCTTTGATTTTATACAGCCACCTGTATTCAACCAATTTTTGTATCTTTTGTTTTTTTACCATAAATCAAATTTTGGTCACAGACAAATATTTAATTTCATCTTTCATAGCATCCAACCATTCAACTATGTGATTAGAACTGATGGCATCCATGAAGGTTTCAACCTCTAAAATCTTAAGGCCACGAGCAACTATTAAGGCTGTATAGATTAGATCAATATAGGAAAACCTAGGTGGGTCTAATGTCTCATATGGACCTATCCCTAGTTAGATGATAGTTCATTAATTATTCATGAGTAGATACATCTAGTTGTTGAGCCGGATCGGTATGCTCATGCATTTTTTGCGGCTCATGATCAAGAATCTAAGCACCCTTCAGTTTGCCATATGTGAAGTTTCTTAAGGTCCTGAGCAGCTATTAAGGCTACATAGACTAGAATAACATAGAAAACTAGATGAGGATCTTATGTCTCATATGGACCTGTCTGTAGTTAGATGATAGTTCATGAATTCTTCCTGAGTGTGCTCATACATTTCTTCCGGCTCCTGATCAAGAATCTAAGCACTATTCAGATTTTCCACATGTGAAGTTTCTCTAACAAGATCAGGGATAAAAAATTACAATCTCCACCTCGAAAATTGTATTATGAGTTAATAGGGTTTGTCATTAGGAACTAGGTCGTTAGATTCTTCACTAAGTTTATAAGGAAAAGTTTTCTCATCAAACACTATATCCATACTTTTGAAAATCTTAACTCCTCTAAACCCTCTATCCTTGATCGTATCCTTTAGTTTCTTGTTGTTTGTTGTTGGTATCCTAAAAAATACACATTTAATGGATCTGGGATCTAGTTTTCCTTTCCTAGATTGGCATAGGCTGAGCAACCAAAATTCTAAGGTGGTCTAGGTTTAGTGTTCTATCATTCTAGACTTCTATATGGGTTTTAACCTCTAAGGTTCTATTAAGGGTTATGTTAACTAGATACGTTGAAGCGTACAGTGATTCAACCCAAAAAGACTTAGACAAACCAGAAGTAAACATTAATTTTCTAACGTTTTCTGACAATAATGTATTCATTCTCTCAGGTACACCATTTTGTTGAAGGTAGTCCTAACTGTTATGCGTATGAGGATGTCATGCTCTTTACAAAATTTATCAAATTCAGTGTTATAGAATTCCATACTATTTTCAGTTCTAAGTGTTTTAAGAGTTGTTAATTTGATTTTCTTGAATAAGGTTTCATTTTTTTTTAAATATGAGGAATGCCTCATCTTTAGATTTAAGTAAGAAATTTCACACTCTTCTAGAATAATCATCAACAATACTAAGAAATTTTTTATTAGTTTCATGACTTTATGGACCTTACGAATTAGTATAGATGTAGTACAGGTTAGCACAAGAGAGGTGTGTGCTAGACGTGAACCACCTCAATCTATGTGGTTTTGACATCACACGGAATTCACAAAAAGTAAAAAAAAAAATTCTTTCCAAGAATTTTTTGTAGTAGATTCACCGATCCAGTTTTTCGATCTTCATGAGATAGAAATTATGGTGGTTTTCCAGAATTCTTCATGAATCTGAGGAGTTGTGTACTCTAATAGTTGCAATAACTATATGGCTCCAAAAAAAAAAAAAGTTTTCTTGGTTAAGTTTGATCGAAAGAAAATGAGAAAATGAGAAGATGATATCGGTCCAACTCAAGTAGAAGATGCAGATCCATCAACGTTGTGGATCAAATAATCATACTCTGATATCATGATAGAACTTGATAGAAAAAGAGTAGAGCGAAAGATTGAATGAGAGGAAAATATAAATTCTCATTAGCCATGGACGGAAAACAAAGCTCAGACTTTATATAGAATGAGAATACAATTATAACAAAATGTGCCACATGACAATCTGTCATCGATTTGATAAAAGACTATTAGTTATTAAGTCTATTAAAGAATACAATCATATATAACGTTTGGATTATGAACATGGAAGTATGATATCCTCGTATGTGTGGAAGTCGAACAAAATGTTTACAGCTTTTTTCTTGTTTCTCCAAAGAGCTGAGCATTGATTGAAGAAACAGTACTTGAGGCTGCAGATCGAAGTAATAAAAGGTCTAGCTGAGATGTGTTCGACAAGGTATCCTATATCATGCTAAGAAAGTAAGTTGTTTCTCACGTTTGAAAATAAGCTCAATGTTGAAAAATAAAAGTAGATTTTTTGAGCAAAATTTTAAAACGAAAGCAATTTTTTGAAAATTAGCGACTTCCAAGTCTGCGTTCAATTTTAATCAAGTTTTGCCTTAATTTATTTATTGATTTTGAAATTTTGTTTTTTTTAATTGTTTCGACGTAATTTTATCAACAAAATTTAGCTAATTAAACCAACAAAACATCACGAATTGAGAATAGTCAACTTTTCATTAATTTATGTAAATAGTCAAATTGATCATGTCACATCAAATTCACGAGTCTTTGTTAATTGTTTGTTTTTTTGTTCCACGCAAAGTGTTTTTCAAAATTTCATATTTTTATTTAGTAGTTAAGCAAATATTGACTTCAATTTATTTTCAAAATTATGAAATACTAAATTTTAAAATCGGCTGAAAAAAATAGGGGGAGTGTCTTATTTTAGAAGTTTAGTGCGTATCCTTTTTTTTTTGGAAGGAATTAGTGTGTATCCTTTATACTGGTTATTTACACTTAACTAATAAAATATAAACTATTTCTCAATCTTTTTAATTTGGGATGACTATTAAGAACAAACACCACTTAATCACTATTAAAGATACTTTGAATGTTTTATTTATCCAAAAAGCTTGATTTTTCTAATCATTTAATATGGAGCTTGGTTTTTCAGACGAGAAGTAACTACGAAATTTGATATTTCTAATCATTTAATGACTTCCTTACATGTGGAGAAATTTGATTTTGTAAAATTAAATTTTGTAAAATATTAAAATTAATTTACTATGTTAAAAATATAATAAAATAACTTTTTATCTCAAATTTGAACAAAATCATCTCCAAATCATCTCCAAATCATCTCCAAAATTATCTCCGTTTCATTCGATGAGATCCCACTGGAATTTATAATTCGAATTTATTCCGATGATTTTTAATCATTGACAATGATCAAGTGACATTAGCATAGAGTGAGTGGTGACTTCTTCGTGCACTTGCTATGATTGATTATTATTAAAAAGCTTGCGTTGACATATGGACGTAGAGCTAAGTTAAAACATATTTATCCTCTATATTGATGATGCCAATTTTTTTATAATTATTTTAGAACTATAGATTACTTGTTCCTTTTTAATTATATCACTACTTTTACATCTATCCAGAAAGAAAGGGGTTGAATTTGATCTCACGTGGGCGTTGTTTGGCCAAGGGACATGATAAGAAGGAATTAGTCTATGGTCAGAATACACCTTTTGCATAATACATATATACATATACATACATATGTATATACAATACTACCTCAATAACTATATATGTAATGGCTTAACGAGATACACGCACGCATTATAAATGTGGAAAAGAAAAAGAAAAAGGAAGTTATATTCTTGTAAATTATATATTACTTCATGGAAGTAGAATTAGTTATCAAGTAGATGGGAGTAGGAACTCTTCCGGCCATAATACGTCACCTCATCCGTCGATATTCCGATTGCACGGCCGATTTTCTGCTACCTGTCCGGCGTCTCACTCACTGACATCAGCGATGTCAAGCCATAATGAAAAAATAATATTGAGCTAGTGATGGGTGAGGGACTATGTATTTGTAATCGTGTGGTTAACTAGCTTTGGTGAGGAATAAAGAGAGTAGAGGAGGGTATGATAAATATCAGATGATAGGAAAAGTGAGGTTATTGTGGGTGGGTTTTGGAGGGCAATTTGGTATAATATATTATTTAAGCATACTATATGTATATTATAAGTGACCCGTGTGCTTCTGTATTATTGATAAGATCATGCACGACACGCAAAATCCTGTCACATGCACGACGATATAGCTTATGTATATTAATTTATTTTTCACAAAGTACACCTAGTAAAAAGTAAACGCAAAACCATGGGTAATAATTACAGTCTGATTGAAAATAATGTGAAATAAATTATGTCTATATATATATATATATATATATATATATATATATATATATATATTTATATCACACACGACTCAAATGCGAGTTAACCCATTTTTGTTATCTTGATTTTTCATTATAAAAGCGATTTATAAATTTTTGTTAACATTCAAATATACACATAAATACCACTAAAATTTACCCTCTCACACATTTACAAAAAAAAAAAAAAAAATTACTAAAAATTAATAGATTTTGGATGAATTGAAAGATAAGACATCCAACCTTATTTATATATAAGATAAGAAAAATTTCTTAACTTTTCTTACATTGTCAATAGACTAAATTAGTCCCCACTATATCAACAATCTCTTAATTCATTAGCTGTCTCCATCCGAACTGGCGATACCGATCTTCAACCGAGGAGTCCGACTAAAGTTCCGCACGACTCAGCTTGTCATAAGGAACGATCTCCGTGAACATGTCTGCTGGATTCTGACTCTTTGTAATTTTCTCAAGTACAAGTACTTCATCTTCCAGCATCAACCTGATGCAGCGGCACCAGAGTTATATGTGCTTCGTCTGAGCATGGTAGACCGGATTTTTCTCCAACTGAGTGACACTTTGGATATCACTGTATAACACACTCATGTCATGGTCTTGGTCCAGGTCGTGCAGAAATGATTGTTACCATATAATTTATTCTGTGGCCTCGGTGATGGGCATATACTCCGCATTACAACTCGGCAATGCGACAAGTTTCTGCAACCTCGACACTCAGCAAATGGTCGTCACTCTGAATGTGTAAACGTATACGGACGTGCTCTCTTGCTATCAACATTGTCACAGTTGTCACCGTCGATGTAACTTTGTAGTCCGACTTCAGACTTTCTGAACATCAAGGCCGAGCTCAACTGACGTTCATATATCGGAGAATCCACTTCACAGCCTTCCAGTGCTCTATCCCTGGTTACTCATAAACCTACTAACAACTCCCACTGCGTGAACAATGTCCGACCATGTGCATACCATTGTAAAATTCTGTTAGCCGTTCGGACAAGTGTCACAGAACCTGTTGTAACAGTCTACGTGACACTTGGACAAGCAAATATGATATGACAATTAAAACAATATAAATAAAATGAACACGAGAAAGTGGTAACCCAGTACGGAGCAACGTCTCCTACATCCGGGGGGCTCTCAATCCAGTGGAAAAGAATTCACTAATAATAGTAAATAGTACAACAATGACCTTACATGAACAATGAACTTACATGAATCTCGACATCAATGCCACTTTGGCTAATACTATACGTGAAAACTAAATCAAGGACTCCCCCTGACTTTGAGACCCCTCTCAATTACACTCTTCAAACACTCGCCGATGTTTCGCCACTTCAATGAACAAATCGTGAGAACTTCAATCACGCAAGCACAAAACCGATACTTCTCTAATCTTGTAGTATATCAATGAGTGTTTAGAGAATTACAACCATATAGATGTGAACAATGGCGTTTTTCCTCACTGCTAATGGAGAGCTACTCGGCTTATATAGCACTCTTTCAAAGTGGAAGTCTTCCCTAGGATTTCCTTACCCTTTAATAAACCTTCCCAAAATAGAAAACTGTCGCAGACGTTGTCGCAATTTATGACGTGACAGTATACCGAGATCTGTCAAAATAAGAAACTTCCCAAATAATATAAAATCCAAAATTAATCCATTTATCACCAAATAAGTCAACATGTAGAACTTCCCAAAATGAGCATGCATAATATATTGAGGAAGTTAATGCATTTATCATGATATATATGATTTGAATCTTTGTCCAAAAATAAGCCAACACAATAAATTTCAATGAATGTCATTGTAATAACAATCTCCCCCTTTGGCTATTTTTTGGGCAAACACAGCAAGACAAATCCAATCTAAATACCTCTCCCCCTGATTTCCTCAAAAACATACCAACGGCAATGATAGACCAACTACAGGAGGAGGAAACGAATTACCATCAGAAGCAGCTCCGGCCGGACCATCGGCGCTTGTTAAGGTAATTACATCCATGATCTTGCTTCTCAACATTCTCAAACGTAGTAGTAAATGCACACTTCTTCAAGTCGTTGTTGACTCTGTTATCCGTTTTCACTCTTCAGACTTTGGGTGGATTAACGAATTGATTCCTCTGAGTTCTATGGAAGGATTGATGTTGATGAAGATTCTTTCCATAAAGACGATAGCAAAATGGACGTATGTGCCATGAGCGTCCACAATGATGACAAATCCAGTGAGGTCTATTGACAAGATACCTCCCAAAATTTTGTTTTATAAGGAGTCACGAGTTGTCGTGGCCAGATGTCTGAGAAATGTTGTGCGACAGTTGGGAAGGGAGTCCATTCTTCTGTGGAACAAAGACAGTCTAAGAAATGGATGCACCATGAGTAAAACCAATACCTTCCATATCTTTGGCAGATTTGCCACGGGTAAGAATCTTGTCAAGATCCTTAGTGCTTGAATTCATCATCCTCAAAGACTTCGTCATATTCTCAAGTTCACCATTCAAATATGCGACTTGACGTTTTAATTCAATAATATTCTCCAGCAACCCGTTCTTGTCGCTTGTCAAAGAAATAATCATATCATTCAGCTTATCCACAACTTGAGATTCTTCAACATCTTTGTTATTCAATACATCATAGACTCGATCATGAACATCATTAGAAAAATCATCATCATCAGAGGAGGCATTATCATATTCCATAGATAAACTAGAAACATCAATATGATCATCACACATAATATTAATAGATGCCAGAAACGTAACAAAATTACTTGGCTGAGATTCATTATCATACTCATCGTCGGTGAGAGTCACAGAATGACCTTTATTTTGTTTCCTCAGGAAGTTTGGGCACTCCTTTTGGATGTGGCCAAAGCCTTCACATTCATGACATTGAAGTTTATTTCTTTGCTTCTGCTATCAAAGTTGTTGCTCTCAATGTTTCTGACATGATGTGAAACATTTGTCGCTGGAACCTTACTAAATTTCTTCATAATCCTGTTAAAATTCTTAGAAAGAAAAGCAACAGAGTCATATATGTCTTCATTAGAATCTGAGACTACCTTATCTCTTTGTCTGCACGAAGAGATATCATGGTCCTTTTCAAACATACGAAGAGACAATTCATAGGTCATGAGAGAACCAACAAGTTCATCTAATTTCATAGTCGACAAATCATGAACCTCTTCAATGGCTGTGACTTTCATCTGAAACCTGGATGTAAGTTATCTGAGAATTTTTCGCACTAACTTCTCATCTGCCATTGGAACACCAAGAGAAAAAGACTCATTAGCAATATCAAGAATTCTAACATTAAATTCAGCAATAGTCTCATCTTCATTCATAAATAACGATTCAAATCGAGTAGTAAGCATTTTAAGCTTTGAACTGCGGACTTTGAGTGTCCCTTCATGAGCAACTTCCAATATTTCTCAGGCTACTTTAACGGTCGTGCATGTGTTAATAAGCCTGGAAATATTTTTGTCAACACTATTATATATAGCATTAAGAGCACGAGAGTTTCCCATTGCAGATTCATCTTCTGTGGCGTTCCAATCTTTCTCGGATTTAATTCCGATGATAGAACTTGTAGCATCAACAATCATAGGCAGAGACCATCCATTGACAACAGCCTTCCATGTCCTCGTGTCCAACAATTTTAAAAATACACACATCCGAGCCTTCCAATAGCCATAGTTAGATCCGTCGAGCAATGGAGGTCGATTGACTGAATCTCTTTCCATGGTACTGTACATCTCAAACAAAATTGTTAAACCCACAAAAAATCACCCTAAAGTTCAGGGTGCCCGCTCTGATACCAATTGAAATTCTGTTAGCCGCTCAGACAAGTGTCCCAGAACCTGTTGTAACAGTCTGCGTGACACTTGGACAAGCAAATATGATATGACAATTAAAACAATATAAATAATAAAATGAACACGAGAATTGGCAACCCACTTCAGAGCAACGTCTTCTACATCTAGGGGGCTCTCAACTCAGTGGAAAAGAATTCACTAATAATAGTCAATAGTACAACAATGGCTTTACATGAATCTCGACATCAATGCCACTTTGACTAATACTATATGTGAAAATTAAATCAAGGACTCCCCCTGACTTTGAGACCCCTCTCAATTCCACTCTTCAAACACTCACCGATGTTTGGCCACTTCAATGAACAAATCGTGAGAACTTCAATCACGCAAGCACAAAACCGATACTTCTCTAATCTTGTAGTATATCAATGAGTGTTTAGAGAATTACAACCATATGGATGTGAACAATGGCGTTTTTCCTCACTGCTAATGGAGAGCTACTCGGCTTATATAGCACTCTTTCAAAGTGGAAGTCTTCCCTAGGGTTTCCTTACCCTTTAATAAAACCTTCTCAAAATAGAAAACTGTCACAGACGTTGTCGCAATTTATGACGTGACAGTATACCGAGATCTGTCAAAATAAGAAACTTCCCAAATAATATAAAATCCAAAATTAATCCATTTATTACCAAATAAGTCAACATGTAGAACTTCCCAAAATGAGCATGCAGAATATATTGAGGAAGTTAATGCATTTATCATGATATATATGATTTGAATCTTTGCCCAAAAATAAGCCAACATAATAAATTACAATGAATGTCATTGTAATAACGCATTGCATAGATCAAGTTTCCAATAGCCAAAACATATGGGATCTTGTCCATGTACGCCAACTCGCCTTTGGCTACTGGCGACTGCTCCTTGGACAACTTGAAGTGGCTAGCAAGTAGCGTGCTGACCAACATCACCTTCTCCATGTTAAAGCGCTTGAATACCTTCTTCACGTAATTTTCTTAAGAGAGTTCGATGCCTTCTTTAGTTCTCTTTCTCTTAATCCAGAGGATTCGCTTCGCGGCTCCAAGATCCTTCATCACAAACTCATTAAACAATCTCTTCTTGAACTCGTCGATCTCATGTAGGTCGGCACCTACGATAAGCATGACGTAGATGTAGAGGAGAAGAATTACATAGGAGTCTTCAAGCCTCATGTAGAAGAAGCATTGATTAACCTCGCATCTTCCAAAATTCATTCGCTTCATGAAGTTATCAAATTTATTGGGCCCAGAAAAACACATAGAGACTCTTTTGGAGCTTGCATACGAGCTCCTAATTTCCCTCAGGCTACCTCATGTAGATCTCCTCATTGAGATCACTATGAATAAATATTGTCTTCACATCCATCTGCTGCAGATGCAGATTCTCTTAGGCAATTAACCTTAGCACAGTTTTAATCGTCACGAGTTTGACGATCAGAGATTTTTTTTCGTAAAATTGATTCCCTTTTTCTGCTAGAAACTTTTCACCACCAGTCTTGCCTTGAATATTTGGATTCTATCACTTTTCTCCTTGATCCGGTACACCAACTTTGACTCCCTTAATCACGAGGATGTAGTAATACTGAATTAGAATATTAAATATTTCAAAAAAACATATATGAAACAAATATAAGCAATAATAAAGATAAATTAGAAAATAGATTGGTATGTCTACGACTGAAATGCCGGGAAAGCAAAATGGTTATATTCCAAGTCCACAACAAATACTAACTGTTTTTAAAAAAAAACACAAATACTAATTGTTTAACAACGATATTTTGGTTCTTTCCTATGTGTGTAACAGTCGTCATTATATTTAATTCTCATAAAGAAGTATCTAATATAAAATTTGAAATTTACGATTGGTTTGGGTTATGATTGAGTTTTATGTGGTCAAATACTTTTTCTTCTTTTAGAGGAAGAGGTGGTCAAATACTTAAAAACGTCATACATGTGGTTGGTGTTTTTATAAATTATCTCTCGTGTTCATCATTGATTTTGTTCGCATCGATGTATCAAAAAACGACGTTACTGGTGTAGATTGGAACCACTAATTTATTTGGTGTTGCGTCATATTTTCCGCATACCATTTTTGCGTGAAAAATGGCGTTTAAGTGGACTCCATCATGACAATATTTAGTAAAAATCAGTCAATTTATCCGCGCGTTAGTGGGGCCGGAGTTACGTTGGCTAAAAATAAAAAGAGAAGTTTGCCCAAAGTATTATTATTATAATTGATTTTTCCAAAATATAGTAAAATTAATTTTTTTCTAACGTACTAATACAAAAGTCCAAAATACACCTAAAAAAATTTCTTTACATTTTATTCTATATACATATTAATCGGTTATTATTTATTTATTTTTTAAAAAAATAAAACTTTAAAAAATAAAAAACTGCTCCAATCCTAAAAAAATTAATTTTTTTTAAATTTTTAATTATTTTGGTCGGTAGTATATTGTAACGCATTTGTGTTAGTTTTATTTTTTTAAAGGGTAGTTCGCCTTTTCACATGAAATTTACTTATATTTTGGGAAAAAAAAACATGTTTGAGTGAATTTTGATAAAATAAAAAATAAAACGTGATACTTTGAGCAATTTCTCAAATAAAAATATAAATAAATTTAAAAAATGCATAAATTAAAATTATTCTTAAATAATGCATAATGTGAAAAAAAAAACAATATTTTGTCTTCTCAAAATAAAATCAACTAAAATTTTAACTTTGTATTTTTTAAAATTAAAAGTTAAGGTATTATTAATGTAGCTGATGCATTATAACAATAATTAATTTGTGATTTGTAAATCAAGATACTTTCTTTAAAGTGAGCGTGTGTAGTTATAATATACATATATAGACTTGTTGAAAATGTAAAAAATGAAGGAAATATAATATAGAACGGTTGCCTATATAGGACTGCATTACAAAATTGCTGAAGATGTTACCTATCATATCTCACTTGGATTACAATATGCAATAAATGTATGAAACTACTTATTTAGTTAGATTCCTAAAAATACTTATTTAGTTAGATTTTATGTCAACAAAAAATAACATTCATTTTCACTATATATATATAAGATATACTTATATATATGTCATTTATCCAAAAACATGGTCATCGCACTGTTAAGAAGTTGTTAGCTTCATCTGGTACCTCATATCAGTGCCATGAAGCATTTATAATAGTGGAAATAAACTAAGTATTGATAAATCAAACTACAAGATTATGTTGGAGTACGAAAACTGAACAACGAACACATATTTCCATTTGAATAAATTAAATAGATTGTTTTTTTATCGCCAACCTGGTTTGATTATTGAATAAAAAGAATTTGTAGAAAGAAAAAAAATAGAATAAGAATGTTTGAAGGTGACAAATGAAGAACACGAAGTTTGTCTTTCTACTTATTTTGTTGGTTAGAAATACGTAGTTGTAAGCAGTTTTTATATGATATATTAAGATGATTTTATAATAAAACAAATATTTAAACTGAAGGATAAATATCTTACTGGAATGTGCGAACTGGTTGGATTTGCGATACTTGTTTCTTGTGCCATACGAAATTTGTTAACTTGTTATGGAGTTATATACATATATGTTTATATATCATTGTGTATCCAACAAAATATAAAAAAATGTTAAAGCATCCGTGCCTAATACCTTATTTTCTTATGCTATTTTTCTTATTATTCTTCACTGTATTTTCATATCAAGGTAAATATTTAAAAAAATATATATTAAATTCTATTAATTACCTGAAGAGTATTACGTGTAATACTTACGTTTATCAATATATTTTTAGGAAAAACTCTTACGATAAATTCATTAACAGTTATCATTCAACACAAATCAGTATAGAATTAAGATATTCCATGAAACTTTTTAAAACCTCAATATTTAAATTTTGTTCTACTATTTTTAACCCACCGCGTAACCACCTTGAAAACTGTCACGTCACATTTAACTTATCATTAACATTTTCTATTCCTTTTTAGTAATTACAATGATAAAAAAAAATGTCATTTTTTTAATAAAAAATAGCAAAATAATATGTAAATAAAAATAGGTAGGAACCCAAAATAGTAATTTAACTTGCAACCTTTTCTTTAATTATATATAAAATGATGTTCGGGTGGAGTTAGTTTGACTAATTTTCATACTTGTACATAGTTCATGTTTTAGAGAAATTTTATTTTGTTTGCCCATTAGTCAAAATTTTAAAATAAAACACGTGTTTACATTGTTTCCAAAAGTAGACCTCTGGACAAAAAATAATGTACAAGTATTATTTTTTATCATCGGACCAAAAATTTAACGGATCGGACAAATCGAATCATGGTCCAATTTGATCCGTTAAGCATGGATTAGGCAAAATCTTTACTTTTTTAAATAAATAATCTTAAAATATTTTTTAAAAAGTTGGCTTCTCTCTCACATTACGAGTAACATATATATTAAATTGGATTAATTTGATAATTTAAGTTAATTTTGAAATTTAAATTACAAAATGATAAAATATTAAATTTTATCATACAATCAAAATATTTGTTTCATCTCGTAGGTCATCCTAAAAAAGCTGCTTCTTGATATATGGAGCTAATCTTTTTCGAACAAAACTAAGTATTATGCTTATAAAATATTTTTATCCAATTTCTTTTATCAAAAATTCAATTTCTATGAACATTATTAACACTAACAAAATGAAATTTCTATGAACAATTCTATTATTAACGCCTGTTACAAATAAATAATAGAATTGCACAAGGAAACACCTTGAATTTTCGCGTAAATGAATCATCTCGACTGCTTTAAAATAAAATGAATCCTCTCGACACAAAACGTGCAATATTTTTATTTATTTCCCAAGCAACCACTATAAGCGAGTTTTCTGTTTCTTTATTTCCATTTATTAAGAAACAATAATAATAAGGGAAAAAAACCTTAAACCCTATGACAATTTCTAGGGTTTATCATCATTCGTTCATGTCTGTTACTCCTTTGCTCTGTTAAGCTCGAGCTCGGACAATTTCATTGTCAATGGCGGCCACGTCTTCTTCCTTTCGGTTCCCTTTCTTCTCCTCTTCACCGGCCTCTCCGTCCGGACAAAGCGCTGATAATAATGCCCAATCGGAGTCTGAATCGTCTTCTTCGGCCGAAGAGCCCCGAGGCTCGGGCTTCGATCCCGAGGCACTCGAGAGAGGAGCCAAAGCTCTCAGGGAAATCAATAGCTCTTCCTACGCCAAACAGGTTTTTAATTTTATTATTATTTAGGGTTCCGGTTAAATCATGTCAATTTCGATCATTTCTAGCTTCTGAGAGAATTTTTTTATTTTTATTGGAAATTATGTTTATTGAATTGATATTTGGAATGTTCGACCTGTGCGATAAAGATTTATTTTAGAAATTTTCATACTTCTGGGTTTGAGAAAGTTGACCAAGACACGGGTTCCTGTAAAGTTTGGGACTTTTGCATCTCAACTTTGAATTACAGCTACAAATCAATCATTTTTGTATTCCCGGATAATTTTTCTCTTTGTTTTGTAGGTCTTTGATCTTATGAGAAAGCAGGAACAGTCTCGGCTTGCTGAGTTGGCCTCAGATAAGTGCCATCATGAAGCTGTTCTTGCTCAAAATGATATCGTAAGTTACCACAGATTGTGCAACTCTTTGTGCATTCATGCTCTGCTTTGATCTTGTATTTATGAGCTCTGTTGATAATAAACCCCTTACCAATTTGTAATAGCACCAAGCATGATGTGAACGGGTAGAAATGTGGTTTTATGGTAGGATTTAGATAATATAGAATAGATATGGGTTGAGTATTAAAATTCGTTAATCTATTACCTATAAATAAGAGTTATTATGGTAGAAGAAAGGCGTGATAGTTCAATTGATATAGGGGTAGGGGAATAAATTCTTTATCAGAGAGGGTGTAAGTCTTGAATCTCTGCTAATTATCATAGTATTTTCTTTATCCTATTTTCTATTAGAAAATATGAGTGAAATTATTGGCCGCTTATTTTTTATTTTATTTATTTATATATGTTAGGATTAGTTTGATATATTTTGTCTTAATAATCTGAATGATGCATATCAATCTTAATTATCCTCCATTGGACGTGATAATTCGGGTCACTGTGGTAGACTTTCGGTCGATGATCTCAGCTTATTATGGGCTTAAGTCGAGTCTAACACAGACACAACAGTTATATCAAAAAAGATCAGTATGTTGTATCCTTTATCTGTTGATTTATATGTTCTCTTGTTTGTAGGAAAGACAAAGGAAGTTGGCTGAAGATCAGAGAAACATAGTTCAACAACAAGCACAAGCAAAAGCCCAAATGCTGCGTTATGAAGATGAGTTGGCAAGAAAACGCTTACAGGTTAGATTTTCTTTGATGATACTTATGCTATATCCCACTTTTTATTCATCTATAAAAATATGCTAATATTACAGTCCAAACCTAAAAAGTAAATACAGTATACGAAATTCATACTAGTGATTTTTTTTAAAGTTCTAAACTAGTTTTATAAGTTTGTGAAAAATGACTAAGATACTGCATAATCAGTAGTTCCAGGATCAATTTGCTTATATAATTAGTCTTGGGACTAAAATGTCAACAGAGACTCAGCTTTACTTGATCAGTCATTATGAGCTCATTTTTTGTTTTTGTATTTGTTTTTGTGACAAGACGGACCACGAATCCCAGAGGATGAATAATGTGGAACTGGTTAAGATGCAAGAGGTGTCCGCTTCTCGTAAGGAGCAGGCCCGGAGATCGACTGAGGAACAGATGCAAGCTCAGCAGAGACAGACTGAGAAAGAGAGGGCTGAGATTGAACGTGAGACCATAAGAGTCAAGGCCATGGCTGAGGCCGAGGGTCGAGCCCATGAAGCAAAGCTGACCGAGGACCACAACAGAAGAATGCTCATGGAACGGATGAGCGGCGAAAAAGAGAAATGGCTTGCTGCGATAAACACAACTTTTGGCCATATAGAAGGTTTCTAACAAACCTGAAATTATACGACATGATTTGAACTTCCGCGCTCGAGTTTTTATATATATTTATCATAAATGCCCTGATGTTTGTATTATATCTAATCAATTTCATCAATTCAGGGGGTGTAAGAATGTTACTGACAGACCGGAACAAGTTGATTATGACTGTCGGAGGAGCTACAGCTCTAGCAGCTGGTGTTTATACGACCAGGTTTCTATTCTGTTCTGTGTATTTTCCTTGATAGCTAAAGCATAGGTTTTTATTACAGAAATTGTCCTTAAACTGCTTTGCAAGTGACATTTTGGTCCCTATACTTTTTAAGAGATATATGAAAATTGAGTCTTTCTCCAAACACCAAAACTTTGTATGGCTTTTATTACTTATTTTAATAGATTAGCACAAAAGTATTACTATTTCGCTCATAAATAGCTTAGGGACCAAATGACACTCACGTAATAGTTCTGGGACTGCCTGATCTAAAGACCCTTGAACACGCTAAAAAACCTAAAACGTAATGTAGTTTCTTATGATCTGTGGTCCCTTTGGTGATGTATCGCAGAGAAGGTTCAAGAGTGATATGGAGTTACATTAATCGGATACTGGGTCAGCCATCACTTATTCGAGAATCGTCTATGTCACGATTCCCGGGATCGGAGATGATCGCTCGAGTGAAGAACAGAATCTTGAATCCCAGTAAAGCCTCTGGTCCTTTAGGAATGAAGAAAGGCCTCGAAAACGTTGTTCTTCACCCATCGCTGCTGAGGAGAATCGAGCACCTTGCTCGGGCCACGTCAAACACAAAGGCTCATAAGGCACCATTTCGTAACATGCTGTTTTATGGCCCACCTGGGACTGGAAAAACTTTGGTTGCAAGGGAAATCGCTAGAAAATCGGTATGTCCCACACACACACACACACGCACACAGTGTAACCAAAACAGTAGTCTTTTGGGTTGCTAGTGTCGTGACTCTTATCTTTTGGTCATTCTGTTCTTGTGTGGCAGGGTCTAGATTATGCTATGATGACCGGTGGTGATGTTGCACCGCTGGGTCCACAGGCTGTAACAAAGATCCATGAAATATTTGATTGGGCCAAAAATTCGAAGAGGGGACTTCTTCTTTTTATAGATGAAGCAGATGCTTTCCTTTGCGAGTAAGTCATTAATTCCAATAATCACGTTGAACCAATATTTGAAGATTATACTGATAAATTTGTCTGGTAAAATTTGTTCAATTTGACCATTTCTTGGCAAACCTAGTAACAACATTTTTAGGAAAATTTTCCGATTTTCACTGATATCTTTGTGGTGATATTACTTTTCCCGTTTAATATTTAACTAAATAACCTCGAGTTAGTTATACTTGCGTATCAATTTAGTCCTGGGGACCAAAAATTCATTTTCCATGATCCCTAGTTAAAAATTTAGCAGGACTATTGATGATTCCAACTCGAACACTGGTTGAAATGTAACTATTAGGGACCATCCGTGCAATAGTCTAAACCAGGAATGTAAATCCAAAAAACTAAAATATTCCATTATTGTGTTTCAAGTTTTCTCAATTCAACAATGTCTCTCCCAGGCGAAATAGCACGTACATGAGCGAAGCTCAGCGCAGCGCTCTGAATGCGCTTCTCTTCCGGACGGGAGACCAGTCTCGAGACATAGTTCTGGTCCTGGCCACGAACAGGCCCGGCGACCTCGACTCCGCCGTCACCGACCGCATCGATGAGGTCATCGAGTTCCCTCTCCCCGGCCCCGACGAGCGCTTCAGCCTCCTCAAGCTCTACCTCAAACGCTACGTCTCCGGCGAGGACCACACTTCCTCGCCCCCGCCCAAGTTCGGCCACTTCTTCCAGAAAAAGTCCCAGAACGTGATCACCGTGAGAGACATATCCGACGAAGTCATTCGAGAGGCCGCAGAGAGGACCGAGGGTTTCTCCGGGCGCGAGATCGCGAAGCTCGTTGCCGGAATTCAGGCGGCGGTTTACGCTCAGCCGGACTGTGTTTTGGACCCTAGGCTGTTCGAGGAAGTCGTGGATTACAAGGTTGCCGAGCATCACCAGAGGATTAAGCTCGCAGCCGAGGGTGGTAATCCAGTTTAATAGTAAAGAAATAGAGAGACAGTATCTATATGCCACACTGTTGATTTTGAATTCTTTGGTGAGGCCAAAGAGATGGGGTTTGAGATTTTTATGCAGGGTTGGTAGAAAAAAGAAAGAGGGAGAAACAGTTTTTCTTACCTATGCCTTAGGTAATGTTAATTCTTTCTTGGGATAGAAGTTTTTTAAAAAAGAATATAGTTTTTGTATGATTTATGAATAAACTACCAACATTCGTTTTTGGCGCATCATATTTCTTGATCTCTTGTAGAGATTATCGTCGTCACTTTAAAGTGTAATTCCAGTGAGTACATCTATGAGCATGTCTAGAACCGGTAAGTATTCGAATTGTTTTGCTTCAAATATTAGGGAAAAGACAAAATATGTAAAAAAAAATGAAATAAAAAGGAAAAATATGTGCATAAATTTATAGTTTTAAGTATGATAGAGAGTGGAGGTCTATGACTCAAGTGACAAACAACGGCATAATGGAAGAGGTCGCTCCACTCATAGTTCGCGAGTTTATCCTGAACTTTATACGTGATTATTAGATGATCGTGAACTAAGGATCGATATTTATCCTCAAGTATTTGATAGTTTTGTACTTTGTGTGAAGTTTTCAGCACATTTAGATTCGAAAAGATCTAAGAGATGCAAATAAGTGAAAATGAGCACTATAGGTGCAAAAGAGGACGAGAAATAGAGTATCCGAAGACGACGGGGTGATTGCAAAGAGTCCGAAACATTTTACGGATCTCGATTACGATAATCGGAGTTCAAGATAGGTGATAAAAGGTGACGTAGCGCGCAGACTTTCAGAATGTTCATCACGACGTGACGAGATCCACCACGACGCGACGAGAGTCACCGCGACACGACGAAAACCATCGCATTGCGATTGAGCTCCGATAGCAACTTAATTTGACACGTGAACTGCGATTTTGACCCGTTGGATCAGTTTTTGAAGGCTAGATTTGTGCAATTTTTGGGAGCTCGACTTTATAACCTAATAGCAACCATTTACAAGTCACTTTTGCTTTGTTTTAGAGTTGGGGAGAGAGAAACCTAAAGAGGGAGATCAAGGTGAACGAAGAAGAAGACCGGAGACGTTCTGAAAGCTTCGACGAGTCTGCAACAACCAATCTAGTTTTTCTTTCTCTTCTTCTTTTGAATCTCTGTTTTCATGGATTATTTCTATTCTTTGTTTTCTAGTTTTTCCACCATCACCATGAACTAAACCTATAGAAGATGACGGTGGATCTTTTCTTGATAATTGTATTCTAATTTTGAAGTTTGATTTTATCTTTTTGGCTGGTGTTTATTTTATTTTTGTTCGTAATATTTGTATACGCTTGATAATCTTTGATTTTAAGATTAGTTATTCTCTAGCGAGATTTAATTAATCGTGCGAGTAAAGTAGAATATCGGAGTATATTCTGTTGAGTCTAGAGATATCCACAACTTTTAGGTATTCCTGCGAGTGTTCCAAAACGTAAAGCAAGGTAGGTCTATGCCTTGAGACCGAGAGGTGAAAAGAATTATTAGTATTAGGTCGTTAATATTACTCTAGCGATGATTACCGATAAAATTCTCGTGAACACAATCAGTATAGTCACATGATTGATTATTTTTCGTTTGTCTAAAAATCTCGACAATATGATAGAAAAGTAAAACTACACGCTTGATCCATCTCATTCGTTTTAAAATCGTTTTCAGTCTAAATTGTTTTAGTAATTTGAAAATCACTCTATTCACATTACATTCTCTGCTAATTTAAATTATAGTTGATATTCAATTTATATTCAATTTTAAGTTCTCGCGGAAACAAAACTCATACTTATTACATTATATTAGTTGAACGACACGTGCATTTGCGGACCCGTTTTTCGCACGGAGAAAACGCGACAACGAGCGTGGAACTATTGATCTTTAAATAAATAAAAAAAGAGCCGAACTACAGTCCAAACTCCAAAGTATCACCACCTGAAAATTTAAAAAAGATAACAAAAAGTCATCGTAAGACAAAACAAAAGGATAAAAGGGCAGTGTATAAAAAACAAACACATAAAATCACCATATGCATTTGGCGCTTGAACTATCGAACACATGTAACACTGAGAAACACGTGTTTCAAAAGCCATGCAAAAGCTAAGTACTATGTTATGCTGTATAAACCAAATAAACAAAAGGATACATAAACACACCGTTGACAACAAATCTAACCCAATAAAAAGAAAAGAAAGACGATGTCAAAGAACTGGATCAAGCAAGGGTTTAACAAGATAAGTAGAGCTCTGAGCAGAGCCGATGCGAAGAAACAGGACTTTCCGATCTTAGAAGGTCATCCGAAGGCCCAGAATTATGCTGAGGTTGCAGTTTCGGGCCACCGATCCGTGAAGGAGAAGATCCGATCGTTGAGAAAGGAGTTCCAAATTTACCGATGGAATCCTGACCGTCCAGATAGCAAGCCACGTCTTCAGTCTTACTTCGTTGACCTCTCTGATTGTGGTCCCATGGTAACACACATTACATAGGGAATTGAATCTACAAATAATTAATATTTGATTTAATTTCTTTCCAAGTCACTCAATCAAGACTTTATTGACATAGATTGACTAATAATGGATTTGTTTGACATACAAATCAATAAATTATGAATTTGTTAACATACACCGTACACGCGTAGACTGAGATTTTAGATTATTTATTTTTAAACATATCTAGATTGAGTTTTTGGGTTGTTTAAATTGATTATAATATATATTGGATTTTGGAGGTGTTGGATGCGTTACAAAAGATAAAAGCAGAGGAAGATTCGAGCTTGAGCTACAGAAGGTCGTGCAGAGAAGGAATATGCGGTTCGTGCGCGATGAACGTTGACGGCACAAACACCGTGGCTTGTTTGAGGCCCATCGACACAAACACTTCCAAGCCCACCATGATCACCCCTTTGCCTCACATGTTCGTCATCAAAGATTTGGTAGTTGATCTCACCAATTTCTACCAACAATACAAGTAAGAATAACAATTTCTATTTTACTTTGGATACAAATGTGATGATACATTGTGATTTTTCGACAACTTATGCGATATGAATGTATGATGAGAGATAGGATGGTGAAGCCGAGGCCAGTGTATATAGTCTTGAATTTACAAAGTAAAAATGTTGTGAAATATGTATGTTAGACTTATAGAGCCGTGGCTGAAGACGAAAAAGTCCCCGGAGGAGGGGAAAGAGCATAGGCAATCACCGGCGGATCGGAAGAGACTAGACGGGTTGTACGAATGCATAATGTGCGCTTGCTGTAGCACATCGTGCCCCGCTTATTGGTGGAACCCCGAAGAGTTCCTGGGACCTGCTGCTCTACTTCATGCCTATCGATGGATTTCCGACAGGTCACTTCTTTTAACTCTCTAACCTCAATATTACTCTTCACTGGACTGCTGGAAATTTATTATTTTATTTCCGAAAAAGCTCACAAAGTAAAGCTTAGATTTGCATCCTAACCAGCATTTCAAGCATGTTTAAAATTTAGTTTTACTTACTTTTATGGTTTTATTTGTGCAAAAAGCCAGTCAACTTAAATGTCTAAAGTGTTTGGAATTGTTATATAGTCAAAACGACTTTATAAATCCTTAAGTAACACAATGTGCTCTTACTAGTTTGATCTTTCGTTGAAATATATTGGTGAAGTATCTAGGTTTTTGCTAATTACTTAAAATAGTATAACTATCTACCTAATGAACTTGTTTATGAGATACTACTGTACATGATCGTCCCACTTGATTGCCCTTAATATTTTAGGTTATTAGGTAATATAGCCCTTTAAACATAGGGGTATTTCAAAATGGTCATACCGTTAAATTTTGTTCATGGCCACGTTAAAGTTTAACCAAATTCTTTGGACTATTCCCACTAAGGACGTGGCTATTGAATGAGCGGGAAAGTTTTAGGCGAAAATAGTTCAAAAAATTTAGTTAAACTTTAACGTGGCCATTAACCAAAGTTTAACCCAACGTTGACCATTTTGAAAAACACATATCAAACGTGGTCATTCCGCCAATGTTTTGTAATATTTTCATACTGCTATAGAACTACGGCGCCCTTTATTTTTTATGGGTGGTTTTGCGAACTAACTATTTTAAAGTAATAAGGATTTTAAAGAAAGAAAAAATTAAACTAACTATCAATTCATAATTTTAATGGGTGAATTAGCTAAATAATTAATATATATAATAAATTTCTAACATGTCGGATTTAGCTAATATTAGCGAAATAGCCAAAATATGCAATAGGCAGGTTTTAAATGATATTGTGATTAATTCTTGTGAAGGGAATAAATTACTTTAAAAAAATCATAAAAAAATCTTAATCATGTTCTCTCTTTTTTGGCAGCGTAATATTTTTACTGATAATTTTAAATTTTGATTATTTCACTAATCAAATAATTTTAACTGATTATATTGTACGATTTTCAATTTTTTTAGTTAGCCCCATCTCATATTTAATTTTCAAATTAGCCCCGTCATATTTGTTTCTTTTTTCAAATTAGCGCCCTCTTAACCACTTGTTATATCTGCTGTTGTATCCACGAGCTGTTACTTTAGTTTTGCAATCCAGGAAAACACTACAAAGTTAAACCATATGACATAGTTTGGTGATTTATTGATGGGATATTGTGATATTACCAGCCGGGATGATTTTACGGAAGAGCGGTTAAAGGCATTAAGGGAGGAAGAGGGGCGGCTTTACAAATGCCGAGTCATTAGAAACTGCACCGCCGCGTGTCCCAAAAGCTTGAATCCCTCCGCCGCTATTCAGAAGATGAAAGCTGATAACTTTATTAGCCTTTTTTAGCACTTTTAAACCAAATTAATTTCACTATCCGTTGCCTTGTTTTTGTAATGTTAAATGTCACAATTTCTTATAATCTTTCGCTATGCATACCCAAGTATTTCAAATTACAGACTCTTGTTTTATGTATTAAAAGCATTGACAAAAATTCTACAAATATATACAATGAAAATGGTATACCTTTCTGTTATCTAAATAAAAATGGAGCTAAAAGAATTTGTGCCGCATTTTAATTAATAGAATCATACATTTTACGCTACACACGAAATTCAACTGGCAAATGACTTCGAAAGATTGTAGTTATATTCAAGTTTTTCTTAAATCGAAGATGATATAATGAGAAAAACGCTTTTGTAAAGGAAATGTTATGTATTGTGGACGTTGTTGTGCGCACAAATGAAACATATTGTGGGTTTGTATCGGTCGAATGAGAGAGGTACTCTAATTTTTTGGGTTGAATTCTCATTAATTTTTGTGTTACGAAAGCGTTCCTTTAACAAAAATTGCTCGCATTAGGAAACATGGCAAAATTTTTTTAGTACATAGCATTTGTTGTTGATGTGGACTTTTTTTAAAAGAAATGACTTGTACCCTTTCGTGTAAAGTATTATTTTGAATAACTGTTGTTTCGAATTATTTTTTTCCTAATATTAGGTTGGTACCTGTTTTTTCAAATTTTAAACTTTCGGTGATTTTTCATTTCGAATTCTCCTGCCGTTTATTTGCGATTATATTCGATTTTTTATATTTATGCTACTTGCATTTTCATAAACGATTATAGATTTTTTTTTCCATCTTTCTGGGATTGCTGTTCTTGGTATATAGCGTTATTATTTTATGTATCTATTTATCTATTTCGTTTATGGGTTTTCTCATTGTATATTTGTTTATACATACCGTGTATTTCCTTAATTACGTTTTTTTAGAGGGTAGTGTTGTCCTTTTTAATTGTTTATATTGGTTTATTGCTATATACCAATTTTTGCAAATGTTTGGTTATCTTGCAATTGTATTGTTTCAAACGGTTATTTCACTAGTTATCCCTTTTTTTAATGATTCTTAAAGTTCACTAAGGGATATGATAATAGCCGTGCACTTATTATTGGAGCAATTAAAATTGTCGTTTTACTTTTAATGTCATTTGTGATTTAACAACGTATGAAAATATTGTATATATAGGGCAATATTTGGCTTAGATAGAAAAAGGTAACAAAATAGAAGATATATTTCTCCTCAAATCTCACGTCTCTCTCTTTCTCTCTTGATTTCTTTCGATCATCAGATTCAATATTGTACCAGAGCGAATTCATGTTCTCTGAGTTCATCAATATCGTTTTTCCCTCTCTTCCATGATCTATGATTTTTTTTCTTGATGGAAAATGACTGAAAATTCAACTACATCAACGAAGAGTCTAGCGACTGCGACTGTGACGCATGCTTCTGGAATTTTACGACCACTGATGTCTGTGGAGAATCCGATGTCGATTTATACCTACATCACTCGTCTCTCATGTCCGGTCGACCGAATTATCAACCATGGTAAGTCAATAATGATCGTTCTTGATGCTAAGAACAAGTTCGGCTTTATCGATGAAACAATACCGGAGCCATTTGAAAAAGATCTAGATTTTCTACGCCTCTAGATCGCAACAATAGCACAATTGTGGCGTGGATGATGAATTCTTCTGGCAAGGAAATCGTCTCCTCAATTCTTTATTGAAGAACTTGTAAAGAAGTTTGGAACGATTTTAGAGATCGATTCCAAGCATCCAAAGGTTTAAAAATCTTCAAATTGCGGAAATAACACGTCAATCTTGCACATAATCAACTCTCGATGGGGATCTACTTCACAAAACTGAAATCAATCCATGAAGATCTCTGTGATTTCAAACCAAACAGTGTATGCAGATATGTTAGTGGAGGAAAGGCTAGAATAATCAAATATGAAGAAACTGAGTACATTATGCAATTCTTGATGTGATGTGATTGAATGACTAACACACTCAGGCGCGTGGTCAAGTCTTTCTCATGGAGCCTCTGCTATCGATCGCAAAATCCTATGCACTTCTGACTCAAGAGAAGACTCAGAGGTCGATCAAAGTTTATCTCACGGGTTCTAATGATCAACAAAATTCACTAGCCATGACTGCTAGAGATGATCAAAGAAAATTCAAGAATAGAGTGTGAAATCTGCACTCATTGCAAGATGAACTGGCACACGATGGGATATCCTCCTAAATATAAATTAAAAGACAAGAAAATTAAGTGAATGGATCATCGATCATCTATGGATAAGAATCTGCAGTATCAAACACAGTCAACACTGCGTCGGCCTCATCCAACACTTCTCTCAATTCTCAATAGATTCTCCAGCTGATCAACCACCTCTCTCAACAACTCACATCGTCATCGGTGAATGAAGGCGCTAGAACCTGAGGTGAAGTCAACATGACGTCATTGTAGACTAGTTTAAACGCTCTGGTCAACTTAACTGAAACTCTAATTTTACATATTTTTGGATTCT
Organism: Urtica urens; assembly: GCA_958296335.1. Lineage (NCBI taxonomy): Eukaryota > Viridiplantae > Streptophyta > Magnoliopsida > Rosales > Urticaceae > Urtica > Urtica urens. The sequence continues at coordinate 18,479,785 of OY282522.1, read as the reverse complement.
TGATGGACTCACTAGACATGTGTGGAGATGAAATTTAATTCAAATGTCATATTGTCGAATCAAATATTCATACCAGTTCATTACATTGACGATGATTTGACTGTATAATGTTTTGTTTGTTCCTTGTTTTGAATATAATTTGAGCTTGGTTAAATCATTAACTAAATATTATGGTATCAAAGTCATAATTATTGGCTTTCATACTTATAGTGAAACGTTTTCTTACGTTTTTAACGATCACATCATGCACTTATGGTATTGTTGAGTATTGACGATTAAATGTTTAGAATGTTAACCATGAACTTCGGATGCATATATATCACTAAAACACAAGAAAACATTTTTTTTTCTTTTGCCCTCTCTAAACAAAGCCCTAAAAAAAATTCGATGTTTTGTAGTAGTTTTCTAATGCTAATTCATGTTCGTCAGAGTTGATCACTGATTTTTTTTCAACTTTGATTGTTATTATATCTTGAGAGACGATTGTTCTGATTAGGGAGCAATAACGATTTAATAAGATTATCGAATAAAATTGCCGACAATGAGTACCTCGTCAACCATATTGCTTCTTCAACTTAAAAAAATTTCGAATAAAAAGACAATTTTTGTACAATGACAAGTACAACGAGATTATCGAATAAAAAGACAAGTACAACGAGTACCTCGTCAACCATCTCAGCTCCGACCTCCAGCGAGCCAAGGAAGGCTTCGGTGACAGCGACCTCGACAATGCCGCCTCCTCCTTCTCTGCCCGCCACCTGGCCCTCTGCCGCGCCTGTCGCTCCACGGAGGTCTCCATGCTGCTCATGCCCTGTCGCCACCTCTCTCTCTGCAAACACTGCGACGCCTTTCTCGCCGCTTGCCCCGTTTGTCAGTCCGTGAAAACCGCTAGTTTTCAGGTTCACCTTTCGTAGCCTCTTCGTTTTCACTTTTGCCCGGAGTTTTATTAACTGAGGATGGTGCTGTTTTCTTTTCTTATTCACCTGAGTTTAAACGGAAGGGAGAGAGGAAGGAAAAAACAAATGTAAACAGTATATATAAGATTATATATATTTATTTTTATATATCTATACAGATATGCCTATGTGGCATCTTGTATTTAGCGCTCACTTTTATCTCGAGAGAATTGCATTAAATATTCAAAATGCAGTTTGTTCTTGCTTTAACTCGGTTCCTCTTCTTGTGCCTTTTTTGGCCTTACTACTGAATTTTGACCGGTTGGGGCAACTATAGGACAGTGAAAGAGCAAGTAAAAAGCGTCGTTTTAACGATTAAGATTCGCGTCATGTATACAAAATTGATATCAAACACGAGAGGTGAAAAGAACGATTTTTACAGTTACAATAGTACGGCACATATATTTTAGATGATTCAAAGAGCGTCTAAATTGTCTTGAAATCTTCAATCTCAAACTTTTCTTCTTTTGCCAGCATGGGCTTTATTTGAAGCAGAATCGCTAGTTTGAATCTGAGACAGAATGCAATTGTGGGTTAAAACATACTTTAAGCACACGTTCTAGAGAGAGAATAAAGTATAACAAAAGAAAAGCTCAAGCAGCGTTAGATAGTGTAATAATCACCTTGTTGAGTTTTTCCCTCACTGATTTCACTGTCTGATTCATTGATCGGCACGGAAAGTACTCCTTCAGTTGATCAAAACAGAAAACAAGAAAGATCATAACAATCAGGTTTGATGAACTAACTGGAAATAATGTTTTTCAAAACCAAAAAAGCAGTGTTCTTTATACGGAAAACAGAAAACGTTAAAGACTAATCCAATCTGAAAGGATAACACTAGCATGGCAGATTGTAACTTTCACAGAGCGAGTTTAAAAGACAATAACAAACCTTTTCAGTTGAAACTGTGGCAACCGGAGCGTGACGTAGGTGATAACTAAGCTCTCTGCAATGAGCAAAAACATCTCGTAAAAAATAACCCCCAAAATGACTCTGCAATGAGAAGCCTAAATCTGAAAATAAAATCCACATTGTTTATCACCTCTGCCCATTAGCCTGCAAAGAAGAACTGCCTTTGCCATGTCCGGCTGAAATTTTTTGACATCAAATAAATACAAAATCAACAATAAACAGATAGTTCTAGCGACAATTCAACGAAAAAATAGTTTTTTAAAATATAAAAAAAAATTCAACTCACAATTTGATCTAGCTATGACCTCCTTTCTCCGACATTCAAGCTTTTCCTTGGTGTCGGACATGGTCTCGAAATCCGGAGCGTACTTAACATTCAACCGATTCCCAAGGAAAACATGCTCGTCCAATTTCCTTTTCGCAAACCTTTAAGCATAATTATCATCACATGAAGATCAGAATAACTTAACATCTACTTCAAACATAAAAATAAAAACTTCATATCCAAGTTTCGCACCTTGCATTGGTGACTGTAAGGAATTTAATCCAATAAACATCAGTGTATGCCTCACATTGTTCTGAATCCATTGGCTTACACCTTCATATTATCAACCACTCGATTAGTACCCAAAATATATTCTACAAAAGAAACTCAAAAATCAAATCAGTAAATTCTTACTCTTCTATGTCACCGTAGGTCGCAAAAAGTCTAAGCAGCTCGTCGCCGCATCCCAGCGCTGGAACGTTTTTCACAATTAAATATCTGCAAAGAAAGAAAAAGAATATTAATTGAAAAGAAGAGAAAAAGAACCCTAAAAATTCTTATGAAATCGATCAATTCATATACAGAAAAGTAATTCATAGACCTTGATTCATCGCAAACAGTGTAAACGCGAACAGCCGTGGGTTCGTCTTTGTATCGAGGCATTGATTCTTCGTTGAAAACTCCCAATTTTATAACTAAGGGCAGAGTTAGGTTTGAAGAACAGAGCAGGGACTGAAATGAAGAACTCAAACTGATTAATCGGAGAAGAACTGTGTTGTACAAAAGTTTCTTGTTTGGTGATCGAAGACCGGTCGCCTGTGATTTTCACGGTCGCAATTCTTCTTCGGAACGGAAGTTTTCGTCTCCGTTACTTCTTTTCCGAAATTGTAACTTTCGACTTCCCCAACACGACGTAGCTGAGTCGTTTAGTTTTCAAGGTTTCAAACGACTTCATGTCGTTTAATCGAGACTACCTGATGATGGTGGGTAATTATGGAAATATTTCTGTTCTTTTGTAAGTCAATTTTGATGGAGGTGGAGATTGAACTAATGATTTTCTAGGGCTATTTTATCTACCACATTCATTCTTTCTCTTTTTGAACAATAATTTTAATGCCTTTTCATAAATTCTCATATTAATTCCTCATATTTTACTTATAAAACAACTATTGGTTAGGTCCAATATAAGCTGACCAAGTTTTAGTGTTTGTTTATTGTGAAATAATCGCAACATGAAGGTCTAGTAAAAGAGTGGAAAGGATAACGAGCTAAAGACCGGAAAGACAGCTATTCTCTGAAAACTCGGGCTACTACTAACGAAATGAATAATCTCAATGAGGATAATGTTGCGTGTTGCGACTGAATGAAAGGAACACGAATCGATACAACAGTTGTTAGATAAAAAAGTTAATGTTAATGTCGAATTTTGTTTCCGCAACAATTACAAGACTATAGATTAAAATTAAGATATAATTCGTATTTATATTATGTGAATCTCAAAAATTCGTCGTAATAAAATTGAAAATAAGCTATATATAATAATGACGAGAAATAACAATAAAGAACATAATTTTATTGATGGGGTTGGAAACACAAAAAAATGGATTGCATCGAATATTTAAAATTGTGAATTGGTGGAAAAATTGTTGAAAATTAGTTAACGTTTAACCAATAGTATTATATAACATAACAATATATGGCGGAATTATATAATAAGATCTAAATATATTAAAACGCATTTTAATATATTAAACAACATAGGCATTAAAAATTACTAACACGTCAATAAATATTCTATTCTAAACATGTTGTCAACAAATTGATCGCACTAGCAACCTATAAACAACTTTATAATTTGCGTCGCAGATCCAATTCATTAGAGGGACTTACCTGTGAGGTTGTAAACATCTCGTGCGTTGCTAACTATCGCCGGAATGCCTCGTCAATTTTCTGAAATTAGGTCGCCGGGCTGGAAGACGAGGGTCGCCGGATTGGAAGCAGTCTGGCCGGCCAAAATTTTCGCCTGCGACGCTGTGACTTCCTTCGGTGGAATTTGGCCATGAAACTTTGCAGGGACGTGGATGAGACTTAGAGGAACGTCCCTGTAAATTGCACAACCTGGATGCAACCGAGTCACTCGTGGTGGCCTAGGCACACCTAGCCAGAAACTTGTCTGTGACAATGTGGCTTCATCCGGAGGAATCTGACCGCGAAACTTTGCAGGAACGTGGAAAAGACATAGGGCTAGGTCCCTGTAAAAGGGCTTGAGCAGAAACTTTGCAACTCGCCTGTGGTGGCTCAGGCACTCTTGGGGTCCGGCGTCCGGTTAGCCTATCTAGCTGACCGGTTTGCGTCTCGTCGCGTCTCACTCGTTCTCCTCGTGTTATGGCAGACCCTGTGACAATATAAACTCACCCAAACACCACAAGTTGATTCAGCAATAATTCTCTAAGATTTTTGGGAGATCAAGATGGTGGACTCTTTGATTGAACAACGGGTGACGGGAATCACTCAAAGAATCAAATCAAGAATCAAGAAAACAATTTTTCTTGATATTTCTCTCTATTCTTGGCCAAGAACTCTCTAGGGGAAGGGGAGTGGTCGAAATTATGAGGTTAGGTCGAAATTAGGGTTTCTATTTTATCTTTTTATAATTAGGTATAATGGGTTTAAGTTAGGTCAAACTTATTAGTTAACTTAAGCCCTATTAAGCATTTTTAATGAGTAATTAAAATTAATATCGACCATAATTCATGAATTATTTTCGGCCAAACTAATTTAGTTTTACTCCCAAGTATATTTGATTTATTTCTAAATTTAAATTTAAAACATCTCATCTATTTAATGACATTTCATTAAATATTTTCATACTATGCAAACAAGTACGAAATGAGAAAATATATAATTTCATCTTTTATTTATTTGAATCGTCAAATTACATTATTATCAATATAATAACATAATATGATTCATTAAATAAATGTAATAAAAATAACATATTATTTATTTAATTACTTAGAAATTAACTCTTGTAGTGTAAATCACTATTTACATTTAATGAGAAAATCAATTGTTCTAGTTCAATAAATCTCGTCCGAGAGTCTATTACGGTGACCTAATGAACCCACATAAACGAAGCTTAGAATGAAGTCCGGACACAAAAGTTCACAAACTTTTTTCGACAATAATTCTTAATATTAGTCGATTCCACTAAGGACTAATATTGAAACTTTCTAAGTTTACATGCGTTTATTTTTTCGTTTGATGTGATAAAACAATTCTTCACACGATCCACATAATATTTTACGATATTACCCCTCATGTGTATCAGTAACTCAGAGTGATGTAAAATTATCGTTTTACTCCGGAGTTATTATTTCACTAACTCTTTTGTTATTTGTGTTATTTGTGAATGAGAAAAATATAGAGGAGATGCCTTTACATACATGTAAAAAAAAACTTTGATCGTTATTATACCTTGAAAGACTATTGTTCTGATTAGGGAGCAATAACGATTTAATAAGATTATCGAATAAAATTGTCGTGTTCTATACCATCCTTCTTTTTTTCGAATTATTGGTAATATCAATTTGATTATTCATTTATATTTATACATTTGTCTACATATGTAATTTGTCAATTTCATCGTACATTTATTTAATTTAATTACTTTGCAGTTTGTCTATTATGTTTCAACCTAATATTAGCAATTACCAACATTGGTAGAAACCACGAAACACATCAAAATTCACAACGGTGCTACGATTTAAAGGAAAAAGACGATACGTGGATGCTCGTGGTTACTCTATTAAGGAACAACTGCCACGTTAGCCTCAAACACGCCACGTCATAGGAACTATCTTGAAGCTAAAGTCCGACGCCGATAACATATGTTTATTTACTACATTTATAGTTATCATTCCCTTCGTAATATCTTCACAAGTGAGAGAGAGAGAGAGAGAGAGAGAGAGAAAGAGTATGGGAAATATAAGATTGCTAATGGTTGTGATGCTGATATTGACGAGTATGAGCTTAGATGCGTATTCCAGTGTTGACGATGTTTTGGAAAAGCCAGAGTCAAAGAGAGACAATTTACCTGAGTAAGACATCATTCAGATATAGATGTCTATATTATACGCATATAAACATCAAGTTCTCGTTTTTCTGCTTTTTTTTTGCTTCATATGGATTAATATGTCAATTACTTTTTAATCTTGGGTTTGTCATGATAGATATTTTATAATACTAAATCAATAATATTTCATCGAATATATCATAAGCTGAAATCATGTACGGTGGTGGTGGTGTCCACTAAATTATTTGTCATTTTCTCTAGATTATTATTTTCGGGTTCATTTCTATGTTAAATACGTAATCTTCGTTTAATAATTGGTAGTTGTCTAATCAAATCAAACCACATAATTAAAATTATTTTTCTTTGTGCTTCTTCCAAAAATTGTTGAAACTTGAAAAACTGCCTCCACTGGCCACTCTCTCTTCTTCTCTCAACAAGACTATTGCCTAACTATCACTTTCTATAATTATTTGCATCAATTAATTGCTAATTAATACTTTACAACATTATTTTGTCTTGACAGTAGTTTAGGACGATCCAAAGGAGAAAAGAAGACATCTGATCAAGATTTGATGGACACAGCTAAGGAAGCGGCGTTTAAGGATTCTGGACAGATCAACTCAGTCATATCTGGTAATTAGTTCTGACTTTCTAGTCAACATTTAAATCGGATGATGACTAATCTATGTCCGATTGTGTTCCTTTTTGTAGAGAGTTTTTTGTGAAATGTCGATTGTTGATGAACGCGATTAATTTTATTTTGAAGAAAACAATTTTAAACAGGACAATGATCGATAAACGTTAATTAAGAAATCGCCGCAAAATTGTTTAATTCTAGATAAAACTGAATATTTTGCTATATCAAAATTGCGTAACATATTTTATTAATGAAAATTACATTTGTGAATATGCTTTTTCAATTTAGCGGATTAAATAGTTTTCTTTACTCTATTTAAAATTCATGTACGAGTTAAACATTTAAATGGAGAAGTCAAAGGATTGCTTTGAATTATAATTATAATCTAGCCATTTATATATTAGACGATATAGCCCCATATCATACATGTACATATTTGTGTCTTATGTAATATGTAACTTGACCGCCTCGTCTCTAGACTATTTTCTTGGATAATACATTGATATCAAAATCTTAATACATCCTAGTTCATAATAGGACAGGAGCGTGACAAGGACAATGATGAATCTTCACCATTTGGTAGAGCTAGTGAAAGTGATAACTATAAAGAAGCTCAAGCGAAGGTAGAGGAGTTGTTTGAGTCGGTTTTAAAGACAAACACCAAGAAGGCTAAGATTGCTTACGAATCTGCCAAAGAAGACCTTTCCAAGGCCACCGGTGATCTTGGGGCTCTCATTAGACAAAATAGCAGCGGCGAGCTATGAAGTTAACACTTTCTAACGCTACAATTTTGATGTTCTTGCTCTAAAATGTTTTTGAAAGTGCCAGATCTAGCTAGTTCCGAATCAAAAGAAACAATGTAAAACAACGGTACTTAAATATGGACCAATTTCACTCCTCTTTTTTTGGGCGCGCAATTAGTAATCTTCGAATTTAATAGCTTTTAATGTTAAGAAATACACACAACGTAATTCAATTTATATACGTACTTACGCGTGGTAATTCAATTCAATTTAGTCGTTATTGATGAGGTATACGTTATATATAACGTGTACACCACGCATATGGGTCATAGTTTTTCCGGATTCTGTGGTATAATGTGATTATGTAACATATTGATTAGTACAAAATAACTAAACCTCAGAAAAGGGGGTGTATAAATTATAAATGAACAAATCAATCCCGAGTAAATTTATTAAAGCTCAGAAAAGAGGGTCAATCATATAAATTATCGTTATTTAGCTAGTACGAAATACATTTAATTTTGATGAAAAATATTTTTAAATATAATGCTGTCCACGAAAATATTGTTAGATTATTTAAGAACTTATCGAAAGTTAATCCAAAACATGCTATATGTTCAAAAGATATCTAAAAATGAACTTTTTAATCCAAAAAATTAAATATACTTTAGTTTTTCCAAAAAGTGAAATATTTTTGAAGATTTGATCATTAGTCAGTTTGCATGATTTTTTGGTTAAAATTTATTAGTAATTAAATTGAATTAATTTTGATTAAATTTTAGTAAATTTTGAATTTTGAATTTTAGAAAATGATCAATTTTATGAAATAACGTTTAAGTGTCGTGTATGTTTATCGTTTTAAGTTAAAATTCAAAATCCACTTAAATTTTAAAAAAAATCGGTTTAATATATATATTTTAGTAATTATTATAAAAATAATATTTAACAAATTTTAACAAGTTGAAAATCATGTAAAAAAATTGGTTAAGTTTTTCATATTAATCTAATTTTATATATATATATGTATATATTGTTAATAAGTGTTCATCTTTAAAATAATTTTTTTGATCGATTTTGAACCTAAAATTTGTTTTAAATATTTTTAATAAAACGAAACGAATCTAATGGATACTTATTGGAGCAAATGAAATTTCTCCATCAGAAAATGGCTGTAACTTTGGGATGCTATAAACAGTTGGTTTCTTTACTCTTTCCAATTTCTGGAAATGTTCTATTTGGGTCAAGAATCTTCCAGGAAATAAATATTTTCGCTGGGTGGGTGTGTAACCATGATGATGAAACTATAGTTACTTGAAGATTATTTACCCCCAATTTATTCAGATCACACAGAATGAGCAGAAATAAATAGTACTTAAATTTTAATTTGTGAACAATATATTAGCGTCTTCAAGGAAAAGTAGCAGTCGAAACATCATAACTACTGAAGATGGAAAAATATTATATCCTGAATTCTAAAAGGTAGTATATATTTATATCCACAAATATCGAGAATAAATATTGCCTGTTTCCAGTCTAAGAAATAAATAAAAAGAAGATATAGAGACAAGAACACTGTTGGATATTATTATCTAAATTACTTCCTACATATAATATACTATATCACAAACATCCATCTCTAAAACTAAATCTTATTCACTAATGATAATGTAGTCTTAATTAACCCTTAATACTGCTAATTAATAATCACGGAATTGGCATGCCATCAGGCTGGTTATGATCACCATTACCATTAATATCATCTTTCTTCTTCATCGCCTGTTTATTGTTATGCATCCAAACCTTGAAAACCTGTCGTTTAACTTCTACTTCCGAGCAAAACCGCCGGACCTCGTCCTCGTCGTGCTTCTGGATCCGCCATCCCAGCTTCTCCGCGAACTCCGTCATTCTCTCCTTTTGCCCGTCCTTGAATTTCGTCCGAAACCGCTTCTTACTACCATTGTTCATGTTACCGTTATTGGCCTGGCGATTGAGCGCGCTCAGATCCTCGCTGGACGACTCGGCCCCGCCAAAGGCCATCATCACCGGCGGGTGCTGGTGAAGACGGTGACGGATCTGGGGATTGAAGTAGTTCTGACGAGGTAACAGTACATTATTACTGTGGTTATTCTTAGTGCTGTTATGGTTAGGGTTTTCCTGGGTTTCCTTGCGGTGGAAGCTTCGGTGGCACTCGCAAGCGGCGCACTTGAGAGCTTCGGGGGAATCGCCGTCGAGGCTCGCCGGCATGAATTCTCCGCAGCCGTCGAGCACGTGGCCGCCGCTGCTCGCCGCGTGATTTTTCTGGCACTCTCGATATCGGGCCACCGGTGAAGTCATTGCAGTGATCGGCTCTGGGCTCGGGATATTATTTGGGCTTTCTAGGGCTTGGGTGATGACGAGATTGGCTGTGGTTTTTGGTTCGTGAATTTCTCCGGTCACTGGTGGTGAAGAGAGCTTGGAATTTGGAGACTGGGCTTGCTTTGGTGACGTGTAATCCATGGATCTTCTATGGATTGAATCTGATGACAGTAATTATTCCTTTCCTTCCGCTGGGAATGATGTTGGAGGAGTTTTTTTCTTCATCAACTCCATAGATCTTTCTGATCTGAGATTACTGAGTAGTTTCTTGATCAGCCCTAATTGCTCACCCCTCATATCTTGATGTGATTTGATTATAATGTTGTTGATCCTGCATTAATCAAAGAAGTAATAATCACTACCTTACAAATTAGGTCTCTCTCTATCTCTCTCTCTCTCTCTTCTCTCTCTCTCTCACCAAACCCCTCATTAATTTTTTATGTTTTCAACTCTACCTCCCAAGAAGTAATTAAGAAAAAGTGGATTTCTTAAAGAAGAAAATGAGGGCTTTTTTATTATAAAATAATGGAGAGATTATAAACTCCGACCTCTAATATATAAAATCAAGGAACATAAATTACAGGAGAGCTAGATTTCTAGACCCGTATAGATGATGAAGAAATTCAGCAAAGGGGCCTACAAAGATGAATGGAAGGAAGAAAATAAAAACAAAAAAAGAATAATAACAATAATAAAAATATCTTTACCTGACAAGTTAGGGATACGTGGATTTGAGGAGACAAAGCTGTAATTTCACGACCCAAATTACCAGTAGAGTTGGTCTCAGCTTTTAATTAAGCTAGGTGAACTAAGAACACGCTGAAAGTAATAATCCCAAAAGCTAAGGTGAGGCATTAATGCAACTATGTATGTGTGTGAAACGAATGAGAGAACACTATTTAAAAGAATATAAAAGGTGAGGTTTTTATTTGTATTATGTTTCCCACCACCCATCCAGCCCCATAAAATCCATATCTATCAAAGGACAAAAACAGGTTATGTTGGGTTGGATTTTATGAATACACACTCAATCTCAAAGTGAGTGATGAGTTGAGAGAATTCGTACAGAGTTTGTAATACGCCGTATATATTTTTAAAGTTTGTATAAAAATATATGAGTAATAAGAATAACTCTCTCTCTCTCTCACAAGTCTCATCTTTCTAGAACAACCGACAGGCTCATGTTAGTCCTCTCTACAACCCTGCACTCGGGTCCAGTCCATAATTATTGCTATTTTATTTTTATTTTCTATAAAATATCTCTGTAAATTTGAAATCCTATTATTGATAATATTATGTTTAGGTTTTAATTTCTCGATAGACGGAAGTCGCGGAAGGAAGGAATTCTTTTGCTGACCCGGCAGACGGTTTCGGCGGAAGAAAAACAAGTTATAGGAGGATTTCTGTGTCAAATGCGTAAAGGAAGTGGTCACGGTATGCATTTAACCACTTAATCGCGGGGGCGAGAGAGAAAATTAAGTGACGTGGTATTAGATGTTCAAAAATTTATCGTTTTAATTTCAATGAGCTTAAAACATTTATCATTACACTGTAATTCTATCCGAAATTTTTTTGTAGATACAATTATTTTTATTATAAATTTCACAGTTTATCCGAAATTTTCACTATAATTTTTACAAATTTTTTCTACAATTTTTCTAAATTTTATATATCTCTTGTATTTTACAAGTTCTAAACGATTTTTATAAATTTTGATTATTTCTCGGGAATGTCACCGAAAAAATTCTCGGAAACATTCTCGCACTCTCACACATCTCTCAACCGAGAAGAAGTTATCAATCAAATCCTTTACCGTTAATACCCACAAAATTGATTAAATTTTTCTCAATTCTCAATTTTTGAAAACACCAAAGGACCGATACCCACTCTTGTTCCTATACAAAATTAATCAATCACAAAAAATTTCGTACACACAAGAATTAAGCGAGCTAGCTCAATTTATCCTGGCCAATCACTACTTTTCGGCCAATCACATTATTATCACAACCACAATATGGATAACAAGATCCATATCAAGTTTATCACTAATAACTTTATCACAACAAAACACATTCACAACACATCCTACTCCTCCTCTTCCACGTCGTTCAAATACTCCCCGACCTCTACCACCACCACCACCACCAACATAACTTCCACCACCAAGACAACTTCCAACTTGTCACCTCCACAAGAACAAGGCGACACCCCCGACACGTAAGAAATTCCAAAGACGACTCAACAAGAGAATAAACGGAAAGCAAAATCCGAGATGTGAAATTAGTTCCTGGAAATCGAGGACGATGAAGGGCAGAAGGACATGCGCAAGGAGTGCGCGAAACACGTCAAATGTGGTAGTAGGGTATATGGATTTTCTCTTTGCACCATCACCACCAAAAAAAGTCAAGGTTCTGAATCATCTTCAAATCAGATACGCACAATAATTTTTAAAAAAAGTTAATTAGATATAAGGTTTTAACGAATCAAATTTTTTCACACGTAAAGTCTACAGATTTTGGTAGGTAATCAGATTTTATCAAGAAGAAAAGAATTACTTAAAAACTTGTTCCAAAAAGATGATTTAAACGTAGTACTAATGTCGAATATTTAGTCGGAAAATGTTAAAATGGATTATATGAGTGTCGTAGTCCATAACCTAGAGTCGACTTTGAACCTTAACAAAAGAATTATTACTTTAAAAGAATTGAAAGTAATCGCACCGACGATGCTATTTTAGAAATTTTATTAAGCGTTACAAAAAAATGGAACCTAAAAGATAAAATAATTTCTATAACTCTAGATAATGCAATATAAAAAACGATACTATGATTTGAGCAAAGAGTTAAAATTTATAATCAAGAATCTCTTTTACATGTACTATACACATAACAAACTTCATAGTAAAGACCAAATTGAAATTTTTCAAGAATGTATTGATAAAATTAGAGAATTATTAAGATTTTCACGTCAAATGACGATTTTTATAAAAACGATTTAGAGGAAAAAAAATTTCATACCGATGTTAAGATTAAATGGAATTTCACATATTTAATGTTAAAATATTTGTTAGTCGAGAGGTACGTAAATGTTATTGTAGCATCTGTTTATCTGGTAAGAATTATGATATAACGAAAGAAAAACTATAGCTAAATGTTCATGTTATATGCGACTTTTAAATTTATTTTACGATGAAACTTGTAGTTGATACTATGTTTATACTCCAATCTCATTTTTAGCGATTCATAGATTCTAACTACATTTTGAATTTTTATAACCGCGTGTTGCTTTAGAGCTAAATTTGAACAATATTGGATGTTGGTAAAGTTTTTTATTTTATGATTTTGCAGCTATAATAGATCTTAGAGTGAAATTTAGTGATTTTCCTACCTTTGTAAAATATTCAAAGCGTTATACCGTACAAGATTGCGTTCCACATGATCATTCAAGAGTCGTGAAATTTTTTTAATTATTTTTTCAGGTCCTACCAACTTCAATCGCCGCAACTTATAGAGACGAGTCCACTAAGACCACCAACAATTAATCGAGGGATCTGCTGAGACATTGTTTGGTTTGCACGAGGAGAAACTTCATCGCCAAAATCATCACCGCATCCGGGTCACCCGTGGAGACGTCGGAGCACGACGAGATCCTTTTGTACAACTCTCAATAGTTCGCGTCAATGAGTCAGGAGGATCTCAATTTCCTAGTATGGTGAAAAAAACACGGTAATATAACACGGTAATATATTTCCTATCTTATTAAAGATGTCTCGAGATATCCTATCGATTATAGTTTCAACCGTCTCATCTGAATCGGCTTTTAGTAGTTCGCGCCAAATTATCGACGATCAACGATAAAATTTAAAACTCGAGATAGCCTAAACTCTCACCATCTACAAAGATGGGTGTCAACACGATAATTGATCTCGAGAAACTTTTGTAAACATTGATCTTGTCAAAAATTACGACTTAAAATTTGCAAGCATGAACATCAATAAATATTAATGAATATAAAATTTGTTATATTTCAATTTTATAAATTTCTAATGAATTTTAAATTAATTATCGATTTACGATTTTAAATTAATAAAATTTTCGGGGGTCTTCAAAAATAATATGAAGGATAGACGGTTCTATTGTCCTCTCCGTAAGCTGATAAGCCGGGACGTGGGATAGTAAAAATGAAGGAGAGAAATAGAAATATATGATAAAGCTGTGCGACATAACTATTCTCTTCTTGGAATCACTACTACAAAAATGACCTTTAGAAGCGACATAATGCATTAGAAGAGACTAGTCGCTTCTAATTAGAAGCGACTTTTAACCATTAGAAGCGACCAGCCGCTTCTAACATAAACACCCTTATTTTTCCCCAAAAATATTGGCTCGCACCCTCCGCGCCAAATATTTCAGTATGTTTGGGCTAAATTCTTTGGCTCCAAAACTTTTCCGCCAAAATTTCACTAAGTATAGATTTTTTGGCATTAGAAGCGACTAGTTGCTTCTAAATGTCACTTCTAATGCCCAAAATCTTTGGCTCCAAAACATTTTCGCGAAAATTTAATCGAGGGGACATTAGAAGCGACAAGTCGCTTCCAATGTCCATAGGGCTTTAAAACGCCCGAGGCTCTTCCTCTTTCTCTCATTTTCTCCCGCCCCACCCTCTCTCTCCTGCCCCTCCTCTCTCTATCCGACCGCCCCGCCGCACCTCCCTCCTTTCCGGCCGCCCATCCGCCCCTCTCACTCTCCCGCCCTCTCTATCTCTCTCTCTCTCTCTCTCTCTCTCTCTCTCTCTCTCTCTCTCTCTCTCTCTCTCTCTCTCTCTCTCTCTCTCTCCCTGCAATCGTCGGTCTCCTCCCCTACGCCTCCTCTCTCCTTTCTCCCTGCAACCGCCAGTCTCCGCCCCTTTGCCTCCTCTCTCCTCTCTCCAGTAAGTTTTCTCTTTTTTCTCTGTTTGGATATACTCCTTGAAGATCCCTTTTTCCTTGCAGCCCTTTTCCGGCAACCCGCGCGGCGACCTTGACGCATCTTCTGGTCATCTCTTTTCCGGCGACCTGTGAGGTAAGTGTTTTCCTTTTTTTATAATATTTCACTTAAGGTATGTTTTTTAAATTATTATATTTTTATTTTTATTTTTATTTTTTTCTCCGGTCGTAGATTTCCGTCCGCCATCTCCCTGCTCCGGCCTCTTCCCGCAAACAACGACTCTCGGTATGTTTTTTTTAGTTTGATATATATAAGTTTGTTAATTAGTTTTTAGTTTTATTAATATTTTTTTAATATTAGCGTTATAAAGTTATGATATATATAAGTTTGTTACCTCACACATCGTTTCATATATTTTTAACTTAATTATTTAGTTAGTAAAATAACTAAAAAATGAAGTTTGTCGTTCATTTACTGTGCGTGTTTTTTTTCTTGTGTAACATGTAATAAAAAATTCTAATGTATTTTTTTTTTAGTATTTTTTTTAAGTTTTTTTTAATATTTTTTAAATTCTTTTGAATTTTCTTTTCTAATTTTTTTAATTTTCTTTTACTTTTAAAGGTCGGTTGCTTCCAAAAGTAAAAAAAAAATTGAACGTTTTTTATGCGACTATAGATGCGACTACTCGCTTCTAAACATTATAAGCGAAATGTCGCTTATTTTTATATGGAAATTGTAAGTACAATAATTTCAAGATTGTTAATGGTAATAACACCGTCCTAAGGGATAAATATATATATATATATATATATATATATATATATATTATGTTGGGTTCAACTGTTTAAGAATATTGAAATAGTGGGATGTAAACGTGGCCTATTGGACCGGACCGGACCCGGTCCGTCCGATCCGATAAAAAATGAACGGACTAAATAGGTCTATTAAACTTATGGTCCGGTCCAGTAATGTTCATAAACGGACCAAAAAATAAAATAAAAAAAACGTTGGCCAAAAAAAATATTTATATATATTTTTTATTTTTTTTACTTCGAAATCTGTTTTAAATGTATTTTTAAATTTTTTTTCCTTAACGCACCGATCCCGGTCCGTTAAGGATCCGATCTGTTAACTTCACGGACCGGATCATGTCCGGTAATAATTATCGGACCTTAGCAGACTAAAGCAGCGGACCGATCCATACAGTCCGTTAGTACAGGTTTAGTGGGATGTATGGTAAAGAAGGGAGAAGAGTCTTCTCAGAAGAGTAATTAAAGTTGGAAAATGCTGGTCCACAACACATAATTTTTCATAATTAAGTGGCTTCCTGTCAGACCCTCTCTCTCACTCTCACACACGCACGCACTGTTTGTTTGTGCGCCTGCAAAGAAACCAGTTTCCGCTGCAAAATGACAATCCACGACCACTTGATAAGTTTCTTGAAAAATATAATGAGCTTTTACCTTTCAATCCACTGTTTCAAAATTCTAAGCTTGGCTAATTATACAGAGATCGGGGACACAACTTAATATGTTATTTGTCTAGCTTAATTTTATTTGTATAAAACTACATATATGATTTTGAGTTCGTAAAATTAAATATATTACAGTTCCACTTATCCAATATATTAAATTAACAAATTATTATAAAAATAAATTCCATGGATACCAATATCGATACGTAGTGGGAGAAGTTCGTTTACGCGCTTCATCGTTCACTTCATTAACTAATTAAGCTTAACAACAACCAACAAATTAATTTTTCGATAACAAAAAGATCAAAATCAATAAATTTTTTGTTGAGCTCAAAGCTTTCAGAATCGGCCAATTCTTTTAGAATCACAGTTTATTTTCAATTTGTTGGAATACGAACATGAACCAAGAAGATCAAGCTCCGTGAACAACTCTTAATTTTTGTATTAATTGACTCTTAAAAAATCATAGGATATCAGGTTTGCCATTTCATAATCACAATCTTTTTTATTCCGACGAACAAAAAACATGAAGGTATATCATATTTCACATGTGCTTGAGTTTTGTTCAAAAACTTGAAAATTGTTAAACTATTGTAATACTTTTAAATATGTGCGTTTTTTTTTTACCATTGTATTTTTTTTTAAAGTCAAGTTTTTGCTTGCGGTTGGTGGAAATTGAATCCACGATCTCGAATTTGGAGGGGTGTGGTTAAACGTGGCCCTACCGGGACGGGAGATAACCGAGAGTCCCGTCCCCGTAGGAAAAAAACCGGCATTGAGAGTCCCGGTACCATGACCGGGGCGGTACCGGGACTCCCGGGTTTTATCCAAACGGGAGGTACCTCCCGTAGTTTAAAAAAAAAAAAAAAAACTAGCCGTTGGATTGAACATCCAACATCAATCCAATGGTCCACAAAATTACATTATTTTTTTTTATTTCTTTTTAATTCTTTTTTTATTTTTTTAAACAGTTTTTTTATTTTTTTTTTGCTCTAAACCGGGACCGGGACCGGGAGTCCCGGCCTCCCGTTTCCTCCCGTCTTGGTTAAAATCGGGACCGGGACTCCCAATACCGGTAATAACCGGGAGTCCCACGGGACGGTACCAGGACTCCCGGTATAGCCACGTGTTTAGGTGTGGCATTACACTTGACCATCTTAGTTACCCTACAATGATCCTAGTTACCACTATCATTGTAGTGTTAATTGTGGAGCCTAACTTATTCATAAGACTATGAAGAACTTACCTTTATTATTTAGCGCAACGTAAGAATATATTTATGGCATTTCGAGCATGCATTTGTTAGCCTTAGATTTATTTATATTTATATAGTGTGCGTCGCTGTTCTTTACCGAAGGCAATAAATATTGTAAAGACAACTCGTAAGTTATTAGTAGTATTTGCAGCGATGCATTAAAATTGTTCTTGCAATATTTAAATAAGTAATACACTATGGGTCACTATAATTTTTATTAAATTGTTTCAAACTATACAAATCTTAAGGACGACTTTAACCCGAACATTATATCTAGTGCTGAAACCACACAGTTTTTGTGTTAATTTAGCATCATCATTTTCCAACTTCAACCATAGCACCAAATTTCACAGTAAAAATAATATTCACTATTATTATTTTATTAAAATTAATACAATTTTTTATTAATAAATAATTATAGTATTCTTATTTTTAATAAATTATTTATTACTTACCAACATTTAATAAAAATTAAAAATAAAAATAAAATTACATTACTCTTAGGGTTAATACATGCTTATATGTATATACATTTAGAATTTAATGCATTAATCAAACCATTTAAAAAGTGAAACGTATCACACTCTATAAAAATGGAGTGTGATCGAAAACTATCACACGAGAAATTTAGTATTTTAGCTAACTATTAAATTGTTTAGCTATTATATATAATAGCCCTATATATATATTTGTTATTTTGGATATATCAAACGTTTCGTAAAACTCGTGATGATTATAATACTTAATGTGTCATATCAATTTACATTGTTATTTTATAACGTAAATCGAACATTTACACGAGTTTTACGAAACGTTAAATATTTCAAAAATGAATTAATAAACTATGAACATTTCGTCGAAATTCTGGTAATTCTTTACCAATTACGAGCGATATTGATTAGCTGAAACAGTATACTAGTCTTTCTGCTAAACACTTCTCTCTACGAGTAAAAAAACCATTTTACGTTTTAGAGAACACATTTATAAACCTCTACATGACGTAAGGCACATAATTATTGATTGCAACTTCGACGTTATTATGGCTTACGACCCCGGAGTTAACATTACTCTTTTCATATACATATAATATATGTATATATGGGTGTGTGTGTGTGTCTTTGTAACAACTCCAACATTAATGATCAACATGAGACTGGTGCTGTAGTAAAATATCATACAAGGAAGGTAGCGAACTCATGGAGTTCTGAGTTAATGTTAAATTTTTAATTAGTATTCTCATCTATATTAATGATTTGGATGTACAATGTAGTTAATCATTAGTGGCATGCTTTAGTATGACAAATTGGGAAACAAAGGCCCTTTCAGAAAGGTCGTTGTTTAATTTTATTCCCATATATGGGGAACCTAAATCTTTGAAGCCCTAATAAACAAGAGGAATATCTCGTGACCTACTTGATTTTCTTAAATAATATTTAAGATTATCTAATCACATAGCACTACTACCACCTTTCATGCACGAGCCAGCTAATGGCTGAATAACAATTACCAAGGAGTTGATTAAGCTATTAAATAATGAAAGGGGTCGTAAAACATTAAGCGAATTAAAAATATGCAATAAGACAGCGTAGATGTGTATGTGTTCTCTAATTTAATGCATGCACAAGCAAAGGGATTTCAAGTGAGACGTGGCAAACGCCCAACCAAGGCCATTTCACTTTGTTTCTCGAATTTACATATTGTTTTTGTGTTTTTCAAATATTCAACTCTTGATTATTTTCTAATCTCGATTCAAAATGTTTTTGGAAGTCGTCCATGATCTTGCCAATATTTTAAAAAAAAATCGTCTTCGCTATATGACTTTATGCTTGGATTTTCACATCTAACTTTAAAAAAGAAACTTTAAAATGATCGGAAAGCTTTTTCCTATACTGGTTTTCATAAACAGTAATATATTATTGAATAATACTCCTGCTTAAGAATAGTTCAGAGCTCACACTGATATCTTTGTCTTGAATCTTGATAAGCAAGTCTGTTTTATTTAACAATTAGTTAATAAGAGCACATGACTCTGTATACTAGACGACAAAACATTCACTATTCATGAAGTCTTGAGGACCGCAAATTGAAATCTACACGAGCATATTTTTAATTTCACTTTTTACTTTAGTACTGCGCATCATGAGGATTTATCAATATATTTTTTTTACGCAGGAAATATACCCGATTGATCATAGAAAAAAGAAAAAAAATATTTAGGGTAGTAATTTACTTGGAGACACGCAACTGTACTATTCTACTCATCTGCACCACTCATATTTTTGTGGCCCTCAATAACTTGACCATGATCTTTCAATTAATTATTAATCAGGGTATAGATCCGTTGTACAGGTTTGAATTGGATGAAATAAATTCTTCTTATAACAATAAAAGGCTAAGTGCGTGCAAGATCATGAGATGGTAAGTGCCAGCACAAAATAAATTTGGATCCAACAATTTACAACTTAAGGATATATATATATATAATGGATGAAGGAAGAAGGCCTTTTTGTTTTGGAAGCCCGGAATTTATCTAGTTTCTTTCATAACGTGGATTTTGTTTACATTCCGCGTATTTGTAATTCCGTAGCTCATGTTCTGGCTAAAAAATCCCTCCGATTTATGGAGAGTGTCCTTTGGGTGGAGAATGTTCCCCCGGAGGTTTGTAACCTTGTCGAGGCCGAAGTGCCACAATGAAGTTCCCGGGTACTTTACCCGGGTTTTCCGTCAAAAAAAAAAAAATATAGCGGCACCAAGTATTCCTAAAAATTTGCACCTAAGTATCATGTACGAGAGAAAAGCGTATTTTAGATATTAGATATTATTGGAGATGCCTCCTCTTCTTGCAGGCTCTTCCCTTCTGGGAATGACTGGAAAATAGGTGTTTGATTTTCAAAAAAAAATAATAATAATTTGCACAACCAAAATCATAGTGATTCTTACTACATTCCACTCGATATTGATAGTGAATTACTTTGTCAAAATATTTTTGACGCAAATGTTGACTATTCGCATGTAAATTGTCGCACATAAAAATGCGAGAGATGCAATATGTCGTAAAAGCCTAACATATTGTAGTGATCATATATGTATACAGTAGCAGAGTCATAAGTAGGAGCAAATTTGAAAAAAAAAAACAAATGAGGATAAAGAGCTATATACCCTTCAATAGTATTGAGTTTGCAAACTAATTTTTTGTAAGTTTTGGTTAATACTCAGTTGTAGAAATTAACGCAAATTATCGGACTATTATACCCTTTTCGGTTTTGTGATTTTTGGAAATTAATTTCCGAAAATTAAATAAATTATGGCCGGATTTTATGTACAAATATAGACTCAATTTCTCTCTCCAATTAAAGAGCCGGATATGTTGTAAATTACAAAAAATGAATGAAAATTTTTAATTTGGGAGGGAGAAGTTGTTTTGGAAAGTTGTTATATACCCCATCAAATCTCTTAAACTCTAACCCCTTTCAACACTCAAACTTACTCTCTCTCTCATTTCCACCGAAACACAAACGCACATAACTATTTCGGCGACCGAGAAAGCTCCAAAGGAATAAAAGCCGAAATAATGAAAGAAACTTCCCCCGAAGAGAAGAAGAAAAAGATGATGGAGAAGTCGACGGCCTGCGACAAGAAGAAGAATATGACGAAGAAGAACGTTCGTATAGTTTTAATTTTATTGTAATTAAATCTGTAGTTTGTTTCCCCCTCAAAAATTTCAATTAGATCTATATTTTCTTTTCGCCTAGAATCGTTCTGAACTTTTTCGTCACATAAATTAATGAAAATTAATAGTTACTGTATAATACGTTATTAACAGAGGAACAAATTAACCAAAATTAATACGAAAATCATATAGGTTTTGGGAATTAGTCAGCATAACTGAATTATAAAATAAATATTTAAATTTCAAAATCTCAAGATTATACTCGACTAATATAAATTTCATTTATTAGTAATAGATACCGAATATTTGGTCACCATTTTTGGAAATAAAAAGATAAGGTTTTATTTTTTAAATAAAAAAAGATTTTAGACTAAACATATTCGGAAAGAATATATCTTAATATCAATTTGGAATTATTCGAGTTAATAGTTAAAACTATAAACAAAATGGAATAAATATTATATCCAAAATAAAGGCTACAGAACAGGAAATTTGTAACTATACACCACAAATTAGCCGAAATTAACACGTAACATAGTGTTCTTTTCCATATCAGTTACCATATTTTAAGTAGAAAAATCGAAAATTAAATTTCAAAATTCAAGATTATATTTAACTGATTCAAAATTCAATTATTGACTATATGAATTATATATAAAAAGAGAAATATCAATTAAGTGTATAATCAATAACAACTACAAAATAGGATATTTGTAACTGTACAACATACTAGCAGTAGAGGCACAAATTAACCAAAATTAATACGAAAATCATATAGATTTTGGGAATCAGTAAGCATAGGTGAATTACAAAATAAATTTTTAAATTTCAAATTCTCAATATTATATTCGATTGATATTAATTTCATTTATTAGTAATAGATACCGAATATTTGGGCATCATAGGAAAGAAAAAGATAAGGTTTTATTTTTTAAATCAAATAAGATTTTAGGCTAAACATATTCAGAATGGAATATATCAATCAAAACTGCCAAAATAACAGATACAAAACAGGAAATTCGTAGTTGTACACCAGAAATTAACCAAAATTAACACGTAAAGCAGTGTTTTTTTTCAGATTAGTTATCAGATTTCACGCAATACTCGGATACACACAAGTTAAAAGATATTCATCGGACTAATTGTTCATTTGACTAATTCAATAAAAGATATTCATCAAAGCATTATTTAAGAAAGGAATTCGAATTCCATGAAATCAGGAAAATTAAAGAAGATAGTTGACTATATCAAAAAGATATTAAAACCATTAATAAACAATTTTAAATCTGAAAGTTGAAAATTAACGTCGAAATCCCGTGATGTAAGGTAAATATGCGTTAATTGAGTCCCATGAAATCAGGTGGATAGATAAGATTAAAATGTGCGTATATATAAATTAACGCAAATTAACTAGTACTTCATGCGTGTAATTTGTAACCGATGATAAATATAGCAATTAATGATATATATCTGAATAAAATTAAAGAAAAAATAAAATGGTTTATGCATTTATTAGTTGACTAATTCAAAAATATCCTGAATTAACTAAAAAAACGAATTCGCTGTTTAAAATAAGAAAATTAAACAAGATTTCCCTAAAAATCAGGTTAATTTTCGTTAATATAAAAAGACTGGAAAAAAAAAACACACGGAAACTAAAATAAAAAGGGCAAAAATGGAAATGAAATTTCCTAATAATATGCCACGTAGGACTAATTGAGTATTTTTTAAACGTTTGTAAAAGATTGGGTATTTTACAATTGTAACGTTTCATGTGGCTTAGTTAGAGCAATTTTTCTTAAAAAATGGTAATTTTAGTATATATTTAATTAAACTATGGCTATTTTTAATTATTCAATTTTTAGTAAATAAGTTGTAAATAGTCAAAAAAAATTATTTGCAACAATTTTGAAGCGAAAAATGCTCAAAAATTATTGAAAATTTATTTAGAGCATCTCCAACCATGAACACCAAATTTGGTGTTTTTTTAGCACCAAATTTGATGTTAAAATTTTTTCATCTCCAACCATAACACCAAATTTAACACCAAAAAACTATTCATCATTATTATATTATTATTTTTTATATTTTTTTTATTAATATATTTTTTAAAAGTATTTATAGGTATAAAATAATATTTTTAAAAAAAAAAAAAAAAAAAAAATTTGGCGTGTGAACAGTGCCACGCCAAATATAGCGTGGCACTGTTCACAACACCAAATTTGGTGCTACTTTTGCAGTGGGGTTGGAGCAAAAGTTGCACCAAATTTGGTGTTTTGGAGTACCCTTGGAGATGGCCTTAGCTGTAAACAGATGTCATATCATAACACTGACTATCGTTTACAAAACATTAGATATATTTAAATTGCCAATATTTGAAGTATTTGAAGCGGCTATGAAAAAAATTATAATATAAACTTAAAGCTATAAATATAAAATATTTAATGACATTTGTAATTTTGAGAAGTTTAAGGACATTGACCCTCGTCTATATGTATAAAGAATAGTTTATTGCAGCAATTTGGTGAAACATTTTTTAAGATAATTTTATACAATGAATTTTCGAACTCACTGTCTTAATTGAAAATTATGTAATATTATTATTAAACTATCTTTTCGGTGAAACATAACATTTAAACTTAGTAAATGGGCGAAACAATGAAGTGTATATATATATATATATATATATATATATATATATATATATATATATATATATAAGAGATACACACTTTACAAACCTGTCCACAACAAGTTATATCGAGCAATGGATTTGGTGTATTAATGTATGTTATAGACTTGGTAGTATCATTTATTGCTAAATTACTACCAATTAATATATTTTTCCACGTTTTAGTCAAAAGTTTAATTTTTAAAGAATCAGCCATTAGGTTGATTTTGAAAAGACTAGTTTAGCTCTCATTTTAATTTTCTATGTAATTTCAGTCCAAATAAACCTGGGCAACGGAATGGCAAAAATAACCTGTGCACACAGCAGCTCTACTTTCGTTTCTTGCCAATTGGCTTTCGCAACCTAACATAATCAACAGATTTGCGAGACTTTACGGAAATCGTTACTTCCGTTAATTTTCGATATGAAAAAAAATTGTAAATATTGTATGTGAAATTTGTTGTAAAAATGAAATATGATTTGTGGAAATTGATATAAAATTAAGTGTATGAAAACTTTTAATAGGGTCAAAATGTGAATAAATATATAAAAATTAATTGTTGATCATCAAACTACAAAAATGAAAAATAAAATTAAATCGGCAAGTATAAATGGAAATAAGTATCTCATTTTCTCTTCTGCACTTTCCCTACTATTTCTGCATATATTCACGGAATATCATTTTCGTGTTTCAAGCCCATGAAAAATGAAAATATGAAATTTCCGTCAGGCATCAAATACCTAAATCTGGCCTACCGGACCGGACGGGCCGGTCCGGTCCAGTAGACCGCTATGGTCCGGTTATTTTAACCGGACCTTTACCGGACCGGACATTCCGGTCCGGTTCAGTATTAAAAAAAAAAAGAATTAAAGAAAATAGAAAGGGGTTTTTGGATGGATCTAATTGTTAGAATTTTTTTTTGAAGGTGTTAATTGTAAATACTTTGAATTGAATTAAAAAAAATATAAACTCCTTGAAGTTTTAAAACCGGCCTCCTTAAAAACCTCATCGACCCCTGGAAAGGTGCGATGATGAGGAAAAAGAGTACCTTTATTGAATTTAATTTGAAAACAAAGTTTCCCGAACAAGGGTCAGGAGATCCCTTTATGTATTACAAATAAAAGTAACTAATCGTTCATGTGAAGTGTACTAAAATCAAAATCAAAATCGTCTAAAATGTCGAAGCAGTGGAATGATTCTTGAGCTCGATTCTTGTGGAGAAGCCAATCTTTTCCACAAGTGAGTGCTTCAACCATCTCTGGTTTGAGACTACATCTTCGGTCGTCGATAATATGTCCCGCACTGCTGAACGCCGCCTCGGAAGACACTGTAGAGACCAGAATAGTTAAGATATCTTGAGCCATTGTGGACAAGATTGGAAACCGTCTACAGTTTTGCCTCCACCAGTGAAGCAAGTCAAGGCGCTCGTCGTCATTCCTCACCCAATCGTTGCAATCGTACTCCATGATCTCGGGATGAGTACGAGGGTGGTCTTGGCTTCCTCTTGGCGTGCTTCCTCCAGCTTCTTGTTGAGGAGAAGGACTATACGCGGGAGCGTTGATGAAGACGTTCGCGTATTGGTGCCTCCTTGCATATTGCGACTGTTGACTTTGGGTAGTTCGGTAATGCGGAAGAAGTTTCGCCTCGTACACCCTGAAAAGCGAATAAAAAGCATCTACGATCCTTGGTAGATCAAGTGAGACGTAATCTTGCGTACCGGAAAACCGTAATCTAAGAAATTTGAAAAACTTTTTAAGTCCACCAATTTTAGTTGTGGAAGTTGTGCTTGATAAGCCTCTTCGGGATTCATTTCGGGTTGAAATGGTGGTTGTGTGTTTGGAATTTGGGTGCCAAGAAAATCTCTAACATTTGGTGGAACGTAATTTGGGTCGAATGAGTAAACTGTATCATCATTTTCTTGGGAGTAATTCAACCAATTTCTTTCAAATTGGTAAACTTGTGGTTCTTGTGAACTTCTTCCCCTCCGACCTCAGCCTCGGTTTTGGGATGAAGAAGCCATATGAAGAATTTGATTTTTGAAAAAAAAACAATTTTGTGTATCGAAAGAAGAAGAAGTTTGAATTTAAAAACCGTAAAGAAGAAATAGAATAAAAGTGAAGTTGTAATTAAAACCAACCTTGAAAAATAAAACCGAGCTTGAGAAATAAAACCGAGCTTGAGAACTAAAAACCGATCTTGAGAAATAAAACCGAGGTTGAGAACTAAAAATCGAGCTTGAGAACTAAAAACCGAGCTTGAGAAATAAAACCCAACTTGTAGAAATTAAAACCGAGATTGAAAAATGTTGAGATAATTTTGAGAGATTGAGAGAAGTTGAGAGAATTGGTGTGACGGTAATAAAACGGCTACTTTGTTTGGGCCGTTGGATTTTACATCCAACGGCTCAGATTTAAAAAAAAAAAAAAAATTACGCGAACCGGACCTTATCGGACGGACCGGTCCGGTAAGGTATGGTAACGGACCGGACCGGACCGGTCCGTTACCCTTAACGGACCCTTAGGGTCCGGTTCCTGGCTTACCGGACCGGTCCGTCGGTACCGGTAAGCCAGGTTTACAAATACCTAATGAAAGGCTTCTTGCCATTGTATCGTTTTCATTTGCCCAGATTGAGACCAACTTTATAAGACTTTACGTTTTAATTTATAGTTACATAAGAGTTGTTGGTCTTCTACTACATTGCCATTTAGTTGTCATAGTAGACTATATTGATTTGGACTGTTTATTAAATATAAAAATTTGGATAATAATCAAATGAAACGTAGTATTGCTAAATAATCAATATTTTTTATTTCCCTATATCGAACCGGCAGACTTGATAGAAACTTCAAGAGCCGAAAAAAGACTTATTAACGATGCTGACTACGTTTATATATTAAAATTAAAAGTAGTGCGTTAAAAGCACAATATAAGTAAAAATAAATCAAAATAAATATGTAACTTGCAAGACTTCAAGAGAAACAAAATCCTGGAAAGCCGAAATGAATTATGAAATATGTCAAAACTAACATAAATTAACGATATTGGGTACATTTATCAATTAAAATTAAAAAAATGCGTCGAAAGCACAATACAAATAGAAATAAACCGAAATAATTACGTTATTTACTAGACTTCAAAGAGAAATGAAATTTAGGAAAAAATGAAAATAAATTATGAATATTGTCTATGTCTATCAATTCTCATAAGATCGACTTCCTTGGAGTTTATGGACGTGGTCCAATCTCTACGAATGTGTCTCTACGAATCATGTTGACTAACAATGTATAACATCTAGTCATAGAGTATTAGTATATTACATTTCACACAAACCAAGATTTTAAATCACAATTTTTTATTAGTATGTTAATATACTATTTACGTGTATATAACTAACTAATAATCATTGCTTCCAAGAAAAAAAAACTAACTAATAATCATAATATGACATGTAAGAATATCAAATTATAGGTATGCTACTTAAAAATATAACTCACAGACCTATGAATTTATTGAACATACAAGCTTGACCAACCTTGTAAGGTTCTTAATCGGTTGTGGTAGATTTAAAATGTAGCTTATTTTTTGTTACAACATCGTCACTATTCAGAAGTTTCGTGACCAATTCATCATGAAACTATGTGCGTGTGACAGCGTTGTCACAAAATTCGTCACAGATTCATAATTTAGTGACAACATCGTCATGAAACCATAATTTTGTGACGACGTCATCACATGTCAGATGTTTCGTGACCACTTCGTCACCAAACTATGCGTGTGTGACAACGTTGTCACGAAAATGACCACGGATTCAAAAATTCATGACAACGTCGTCACAAAATCATAATTTCTCTACGACATCATCACATGTCAGACGTTTCGTGACCACTTCATCACGAAACTATGTGCGTGTGACAACGTTGTCACAAAAAATTAAAATTTTGAGACAGCCTGAGTTTTCTATGAGAATCGAAAAAAATAGTAAATAAAATACTGAGAGATACAGAGAGTTGGGATGGTCGATAAAAAAAATTGCTAGTTGGAAAAAATGAGGAAAATGTAGGAGATAATATTTGAAATTAATATTTAAAATTTTAAAATTTCGGAGATCTTCCTAGTGGATGAAAAGTGGTTATTTAATTTTTTAAGAGGTGGAAAGTTAGATGGAGGTGCTTTGGTCATAATTTGTAAATAAGTGAGTTTCTTTATCGAAGGTTGTTAGTACGTCATGATCTACTCTTGGATTATGAAAGATCAATTGACAATGGAATTTTTGTGGGTTTAAAAGAATTAAATTTGTTGATGAAGAAGATGAAGCGTCGGTGTAGAAGATGAAATCTGGTTAAGAAGATGAAGTCTGGTTAAGATGATGGAGAAGGATGGATATAATTAATTAAGTAAGTTAATTAATTAAATTAATTCTTTAACTGTAAAGGTAAAATAGTAATTTTATTTTTAAAAATTGAAGATAAACATGAGATAAAATAATTATCTATCCTTCCGAATTCTTAATTAACTCTTTCTAAAAAAAAGCATGTTATAAGTGGAAAAACATCCAAATTTACTCCTATTAATGAGAAAATTCTTCACTAAATATTAATTTTTAATTAATATTTAAAATTTTAATAAAAGTTTACCCTTGAAAGATTAAAGAAAAATAAATTAAAGAATAATCTAGTCTTTTCAATTTCAATTGGTGCCAAGTTGAGAAAATATTATCTTTTGATAAAAAAAAATGGGAAAAAAGGAATTAATTGATAGTAGTTTAAAAAATTTAGATGAGATATCGGTATTGAGAACAAGCTATTATAGTAAGTAGAGAATAAATCAACGAAACTGATACTATTACTATTAATTACAATAACGATAATAAGGAACACCCAAAAAAGAAACAATAGTACCCTGGTGGAAGAAGAAGGCGAGAATATACTATGGTACAACAAAATGGTGGGCAAAGAAAGCAATGATATTTAGTGAACGAGACAAAGGAATATAATGATGATTATTGCCTCGCTTATATTTTGGATTTATGCTTTTGCAGCTGGACACCATCTGCCTTTCATTCTCGTTTCTTTAACTGTTAGGAGTTTGGAAACAATTTTTTTTGTTTTTAAATATGCTTCTCCGCGGATGTTGGGATCTTCCTCTTAATAGTCATCGCATCGAACCGGTTAATGGAAAACGTTAGTTTCACTTTGGTTCTTCATATATCGTATCTTTTATGTTAATACTCCTCTTTATTTAGTTTTGACAAATTTTTTGGCGAAATGGTTATAGTTTACAAACGTTATTTGCTTTTGTTTAACGTTTCATAGAACTTTTATAAATATCCAAAATATTTACGTGACACATTAATTTACGAAGTTAAGTTACTGTATACCCTTAAATTTTCGGAATTATTTGTGTTTCAAATTTCACTAAAATTTGAAAAAAAATTCGTTAATTATTTAAAAATCCGGCGGTTTAATTAATTGAGATAATATCCTATAATTTTGGGTAGTTATTTGACTCATTAATTTCAGGATAATTAATTGATTTCTTTCCTTGTTTGACCGGTTTTTAATATTTTTTTTATCTCATATCCATTTATTTATGGAAACATTTAATATTTCCAAATTTTAATTCTTTTCATAAAAGATCTGGTTGCTCATAATTTTTTTTCTTCAGATCCTCCATTTATATCGTTCAGTATTATGTTCGTTAATTGATATTCAATTTACTCTAAAATGGAATTGTACCTATAACTATTTTGGGTAGGTTGATCTTCAATTTATACCGAAATGGAATTGTTTTTATGAATTGAGTTGCGTTTTTTAACGTTAATTGATTTCTACAACATAAATTAAAGTTTTTTTTTTATCGTTAATTGCATATTAAAACAATAATAAATTAGATAAAAAAAAAACATAAATACCTTTTAATTGCCGACCGATTTACGTTGTTGAAGTCCACAAAAACTTATTGGTGATGATTAGTCGATGAAAATGGCTTGAGTTTGTTCGTCGATGAATTTTGATTTCAGATAGAATTTTCTTTTAAAATTGCGGTTGTTTGCATGCATTAACAGTTTCTCTCTTTTGAAATCCGAAATTATATATATAAGTTAATGTGGTGCATTTATCAGTTCGTATTTACGATGGAAATTAATTATTTTTTTAGTTTAATTAGTAATTGGGCGGGAACTCAAATTTGATGCAATTTGGGTACGAAAAATTATGTTAATTAAAGTGGTGGACACTTACGAAACGTTGGACAAAACCAAATTTTTAAACTTATATAGGAGTATTATATACATTGACCCTATTTTTTTTAAATGTTTTGGGTTTATGTGAAATCAAGTGGTATATAAAGTTATAATATGATTTTGGTCCTTTTTATATCGTTTTTCAAATCTGCAAAACAAATTGTCTTTTAAAATTTATTGATATGCTCGTCAATAACATTTTTAGATGTCAATAAATATTTAGAGAGAATATGGGAGTTTTTATGAATACTTATTGATAAACTTGTCAAATTTAAGATGTCAGTATATCTTCAATGAAGTTCTAGATTCAATACAACTTAAAAAAAGTATATCCTTAAAGATTATTTATTTTTTTAAGATTTATAGATATCAATAACTCTGGGTTTTTGTAGATATAAAATTATTTATAACACTGAGAGAAGAGAAAAATATAAAATAAAAGGTTAAAATATAACGATAGGTTTAGAATAAAAAAACAATTATTGAATATAATTTGGCTTAATTTTTTTCATGATCATAATTTTAGTATTATTTATCTTTCACGAAGAATCATTAGACTCGAATTGCATTTAATTCTCTTTTATTATCATTATTATTTTTGTTCCTCCATTACTAGCGCTTGTACTAAAAAAATTTATGAATACAATGAGAAATCAATTAACTAGCACCATCCAGTGTAGTTGCAATCACGAATACTGTTTTTTTAAGGCTCACGAATACTGTTAAGACTCTTCGAATTTTGAAATTAACATACTGCATCATGTTTAAATAACTATCAATTTTCAAGAGTAAATGAACTATAATAATCATTTAAATTCTTTTTAAAATAAATTTATGTTTAATTCCACAATGAAACAATGAAACACATGCATGAACACTAAGAACTCAACCAATCAACTTTCCTCTCCTCATGAATCGTTTCCGGCGACGAATCGTTCTCGTGTTTGGTACTACACAACTTTCTTGCGTGAAGATTACGAACTGTTGTGCCTGGATAGGCCCAACCCATGTCTAAAAGCTTCTGTTGGTTGGGCATGGACTTGTTTCGTGGAGGCTACTTTTTTATGGGCCATACCAAAAATTCGATATATTATAGAAAAGTTATGCATCTACCCATTATTAACACATCATTATATTAAGGGTCAATGTAGTATATAGTTTTGTATGGGTTTAGTAATTTGGTTTTATCCTTTGGTAAAACTTTCATAAATGTACATGTTTTTAATTAACCAAATTTTTGTTCCTAAAATATCCCAAAATTTAAAATCTTAACGAAAAAAAATTGGTTAAATTATAATTAAAAAACCGCTCAAAATTTAGTGCATTTATACCACCAAGCCATCAAAAGAGCACCCACGCCCTAAAATCATTCTCATAGAGGACGTGCATAGTCCTCGCTCTCCTCTCATTCGCCACTAATTCATGTCGTCGCCGTGACGAAACCATTAACCGCCGCTTCTAAGTCTCTTCGAAATCCGATCTCCGCCCCGTGCCGCAAAATCATCTCCTTCGCCGACCACACCGTCGACGAATCCCGAAACCTCTGGATCAGATTTTTCACTCTCAATGAATCTCCTCCGGAAAAGAAGCCGCTTCCGGTGATTCTCTTCTTCCATAGCGGAGGATTCGCCTTCCTCAGCGCCGATTCCTTCGCCCATGACGCCGTGTGCCAAAAATTTGCCGCCACGATTCTGGCGATCGTCGTCTCCGTTAACTACCGCCTCTCGCCGAAGCACAAGTTTCCGAGCCAGTACGACGACGGTTTCGACGCCCTCACTTTCTTCGAGAAAAACATCCTCGGAACAAACGCCGATCACGGTCCTTCGTGGATTTTTTTAAAAAATAATTTTTCGTTCTTTTTCTTCTTTGTTTTTTGTGTTTTGATTTTGATTTCAAAATCGTGTTTTGTTAATTAATAAGTAATTAACGATAAAAATCTTCAATTTACAATAACCAGTGTAAAAATTGATTTACGTTGTAAAATACAATTCAATTTACGTTGGTACAATTACATTTCAGTGTAAATTGAATATCAATTAAGGACCATTATCAGTGTAAAATTCAATTTATATTGTAAAATGCAACTCAATTTACGATGGTACAAATTAAAGTAATCAGTGTAAAAAACTGTAATAACAAATAAATTCGGCCAATAAAAGATAATTAATATATAATGCATAAAACAGGTCAATTAAATATCCAAGATTCTATGATCTAAAAGACTTACTCATCCGTAATATATTTTTGAATAAAAAAAGAAACAATTAATCGGTTGACTTCGGAATATAAAAATGGCCAGAAATTAGATTCTTAATTATTTCAAATCTCTTTAATTTATCACGATTTTAAAATCTTAAAATAGTTAAAGGAAACTATTATTCGAAATTATTAAATACAAACTAAAATAATTAAAAAAATCCCGCCGAAATAACAAGGGTATTAAAATAATATTTTTTCGTTAATATTTATGCCATGTCAGCATATTAGACATTTACGAAAATTTTACCAAACGTTAGACAAAACCGAATTTCGTTTGTAAGGTAGGGCCAATTTGCCAAATATTTGTTTTATTAAATCTTACATTTAAAACGTACCTAGAATATCTTACAAGCTAGAATGTGGCAGCCATGGACATCCAATCTGTGGAGTCTGAAATTCCTTAGTTTTATAGTTTAGTCCAAGACATCTCCATTACGAAAAAAAAGGAATAAAGAGACCTTAAAAGAATTCTGTAGCATGGCTAATTTATCATTAGAGATTAAACCAAACTCTAGCTAAGTATGTCTTCTCATTGGTCCATGTCACGTCAACTTCTACAGAAGTCTACACGTTAAATAGCGTAGCAGTGCATCCAGAACTCGTACGAAGTTAGTAAATTTGTATTTAAGGATTTTGATTCATAGTAATTAATCATTATTACATTATGAATTGCAATCTACTTAAGAGAGAACAAGAGAGTTTAGAGTGAACATTAAGTGCTAGAGAGAGAAAGGAATTCTGAGATTGTTTGAGTTCGTCCTTAGTACAAACTGGGGTTGGTGGTTTTTCATAGTGGATCGTTTTAAGGCCTCTCATGCCCGAGCTCAATGTGAGATCATATTGATACGAACCGTAATAATTCATTGTGTCTCATTCTTTTCTTGTTCTTCTACTTATCTGCATACCGCTTTTTGTTCTTCGGTTACTTGTACTGCAAGATTTGTGTGCATGAATTCATTGTGTCTCGTTCTCTTCTTGTTCTTCTGCTTATCTGCATTATCGCTTTTTGTTCTTCGGTTACTTGTACTGCAAGATTTGTGTGCATGAATTCATTGCGTCTCATTCTCTGTTGTGTGCATGAATTGTGAATTGCTACGCCAAGTAGTAAGGGCTTAAGCCCCAAAAATTATTTTGGTCAGAAACGGTCCATTTTTTTAAAATGCTGTAGTTAATTATAGATTCAAAATAACAAAAATGTCTATTTTGTTATGAGTTTGTGTTGTTCATGTGGATTTTTTTCAATTGCCAATGTTATTAATCCATTATAACTTAATAAATAGTAATAAAAAAATGATCAATTCTCCCGTAATAAATGTTAAGAATGTGATTTACTCAAAGTATCATAGTGTTAAATATAACTGAAATTTTTAATCCTACAAGCTTTTAAAGTTATGTACAAAATTTGAAGCTCTCAGTGCTTTTACACATCGACAAAGTAGAAAATAATCAAAATAGATTGATCTGCTACGTTGCAAATCTAGGACTGGAGATATATAATTTAGGAGGGCAATGTTATGATAACATATATAACATAAAATGAAAAAAAATCATGTGTACATAAACTATAATTATATAAAAATCTTGGAGTATTTGTATAACTTGTGATTGTAATAGTCTTACGCATATTTCATTTAAATTTTGGATTTTTGCCAAACATGATAATTGAAGCATACAAGGATAATATATGCATATCGATTGAGAAATTTCATTTTGTGAGTTTCATTATCTCAACTCTATCTCAAAATAAACTTTTAACCCACTTTCGGACAAAAATACATTTTAATTCATTTTATTTATTTGATTTTTCCGATGATTTCCGATGAATTTCGATAATTTTCAATGGTTTCCGATGATTTTCAAAAAAACTATTTTTTTTAAATTCCGATTATTTTCGATGGTCTTAAAAAAATTCAAAACTTTTTTTAAAATTCTTTTATTAATTTTTTTTAAAGTTTTCCGATGATTTTCGATGGTTTTCAGATGAAATTCAAAAAAAAATTCAAATTGTTTTTATTTTTATTTTTTTAAATTTTCCGATTATTTCAGATGGTTTAAAAAAAAAATGATAAAAAAAATTAAATGTACTTATCAAATAGTATATTACTGAATGTGGGAATTGCTTCCAAAATGATTTTTAAAAGTTGAAATTAATAATATTAAAATTGAGATGAAACAAAATTACAAAATGGTTAAATGAGTCAACTGTTTTGTCAACTGAAAATATATAATCCGAATTTCAATTCAAAAATTAATTTCATATGTTTGTATCATAAAAATCTAGAAAATTTCATCTATTATAAACATTTATTTACTAAATATTTAATTTGGATCGAAAATGTCCAAGTTAAAAACGCATGCTCACAAAAATTTTAATAAACGATTTTTAATTTATTGCTTAAAACTTCATTTTCATATTTCGGTTAGAGTCTCGATAACGATTACGATTTGGCCGGTCGGCCGAAATTAAATTATGACAAATGCAAAATTAACTAAATAAATGAAATCCGTCTTCATGCAAAAACGGAACGCTCATGGCTTATGATCAAACGGTAAAGGTTAACTTTAAGCATGACTAAGTTAGACATACTTATTGACCTCTAAATATATATAGAAATTGATGTGAAACTGCATTTTAGGTTGGATAGCAAGAAAATATATGCCCTGAAGCAGACACTAACAAATGTATAGTCCAATTAGAGATAAACCAGCGTCGAAAATAGATCAAACCAAATGCTTGTCAAACTCACACGTCCATGTCATTACAAGAAGAGCCAAAAGTCTAAAGAACAGATCATAAAAGTGATTTCATTTTCAGTCAGAGCTCTTTTTGGCTTCCAAAAGCTTCCACATATACCATGACCCAACAGACCTGTAAGGTTTCCATTTCTCACACATCATTTCCATCTCCGAAAGTCCAGGCAATCCCTTGAGCCCGTACAGGGTCTTCAAACCCTTCCTTACGCCCAGATCGCCCACCGGAAGAACGTCCGGTCGCCGGAGCGAGAACATCATGAACATGTGCACCGACCACACTCCGATCCCTCTCACCGCCGTCAGCCTCGCAATCAGCTCTTCTTCCTCGTCTTCCATGGCGATAATCGAAGCTTCCGATAAAGTCCCGTCCCCGAACTTCGCCGCGAGATCGTGGAGGTAGCTCGCTTTCCGTGCCGAGACTCCGATTTCTCGGAGCTGTTTTGCTGTGAGCGAGCTCACCGTGCTCGGCGCGATCGCCGATTCGCCACCGCAGAGGGCGGTGAATCGGTCGTGGATTGTCTTCGCGGCCTTGGTGGATAGTTGCTGGTAGAGGATCGACCTGGCTAGGGCTTGGAACGGCGAGCGATCGGAGGTGAGACTCGGAGGTTGGTGAGCTTCGATCAGAGCTCGAAGGAGAGGATCGGCGGCGCGAAGGTGGGCCAGAGCGAGGTCGATCTCGGATTGTGTGGTCAATGGCGGCGCTAGAATTTTGGGGAAAACAGAAGGCTCGGCGAGGGGCTTGGAGGTAAGTTTTCGGATTTTAGTTGCTCGAAAAGGAATTTTGGAAGAAGCTGAGGATTTTTTCGGAATATTTTGAGTGTCGCTTGTTGCGGCGGTGATTGTTGAGGTCAGGGAGTGAACTGAGAGACGCTTGGCCATTGAAATCGAAAATTAGAGTCGAAGTGACAAAAAAGGGTTTGAGATATTAATGGTAATAGAAACGTGTCCGGCAAGAATGAGATTAGGGTGTTTCGGACGACTTTCCCACTAATGACATTATTTAATTAACATGATGACGGGTTCAGTAAAGAAAACGATTAGTTTGATAAAAGGTTCGCTTTTATTAAAACATTCAACACATTCTCAAAACTTTTAACAAAAATATATTCAACGTTCTGTGAAATCAATTTCGATTTGTTTTCTTACTTCAAAATTTAAGCCTTTTCTTATACTTTTTGATGTTCTAACCTATTTTTTTTAAGTTTGAAAAATCAGATTCATTTGTTCGTCAATCACATACTGATATGACTGATCCAAACAAATAATTGCCTCTAAGATGAAACTCTGATTTTGTCCTAATTTTGTACCAAAAAACAAGGTAATTAGGAAATTAGGGTGGGGTATAAAATCGAATTGAAATATTTAATATACCGAGTTTGTATTAGGCTTAGTATCCGAAATCATTCATCGAGCAGATTTATCAGTCAAGACTAGGTCCATCAGACAAAGTCGCGAAGTCAAAATCTTCAATTCATAGAGTAAACCTCGCCACAAAAATCAGATCGAAAACGAAGTCAAAGCCTCAACCTTAACGACGATATGCGACGTGACAAGTTAATCGACGATATTGGTATTATGTGGTCGAAGTATTCACCTCTTCATTTATTATAAATAGAGTAAATTAGTTAGCCGAAATCAAGATCAGGTACATCATTATTACCATTTTTATTCATTTTTACTTTGCTATTATCACTTGTACTCGTTTCAGCTCACCAGTCGAGCTGATTTATATCAGTAATAGTTCACAGTTCAATTGAATCTTCTTGTATCTTTTAAAATATACTATATTATTAAATGCGAGATCCATTCTATTAAATTTAAATCGTATAAATTATCTATCATTTGTTCGTAATTGTTGAGGACAAAATTTGGTATAACAATCGAACTTCCTTACATTGCCAGCCAGAATAACTCTGCACTAACATATATATGAAGTGATGATTTCTTGAAACCATCACTATTTCTTCTGTTCCAATCCTGTAAATAAGGTACCGATTTGTCATTATTTGCGTCTCGGCTTTAAACTCACCATTGTTGCCAAAAGCTAACAGCTTTTTCTCACATGATAGACAAGCTAAAACCAAGTATTCCTTGAAGCAAGTCACCAAAATCCGAATAAGAGCGAAATAAATAATATAACTAAAAGTACCCACTTGACTTATGAATGTTTTTTGCAGGTAACTGAGACAAGATACAAACTAAATCATAGAACCATATGCAAAGCCGTGAACTTTTTAGCGGATATTATTTTTCTAGTGGGACTTTATTGAAAGAAAAAAAAACATCAATAGACCAAGCGAATATACTTTGATATAAATATACGGGTTTATGTTAGCAATAGAGGAATTGGATATAAGAACAAAATCGGCCAAATATCCTTTAACGTTTTATGATCTATTTGCAGTGACAGAATGAAATCTTCGAACTTGAGACCTCCCTCTTATTGTGTTAATGTCCGTGAATATAGCAAATCTTGAAATTCTGCGACAGTGGCACCAACGCTCTCAATTATTGTATTTGACGCGCGTCAAAAACATTTTCATTTTTAATTGCGAAATGATGAAATTTCGAGATAAGAGTTCCGTTTGGTAACACTTTGTTTTTTCTAAAAGTGTTTTTAAAAATTATTTTTAGAAAAAATTGTTTTTTACAAAATCTATTTAGTGTTTGTTAAAATGTTTCTAATTTGGCTTTTTGTAAAAGTAAAATTTAATTTAGAGTTTGGTAAAACAAATAAAATTATAAAAAAAAAACTAAAATAACCTTGGAGATAAATATTCTAATAATTATTATTATTTTGGAGTTTGATTTATATGTATATATTAATGCTGATATAGTATTTAAATTTCGACCAAGAAAACTAACACAATGAAATTTTATATTTAAATGTAATATATTTTATTAACAAACATATAAACTATTAATTTGTCGATTCTATTAAACTTACATTAATCTCATCTCTTAAGTTATCCAAACAACTCGTATAAGTTCTACGTTTTTTCATATTGATCTATAATTTATTGAAGATTTGTTATTCAATAGAATTTGTCGCCAACAAATTTATAAGAAATTTATTAAACTGTTTGAACGTAATATCTGTAATGAGAACTTAAACGTGTAATTTCATTAGGGTAATTAATTGACTTGGTTATGAGGGTAAAATAGTAAATATAATATGCAACCCGAAAATCAAAATCTAAAAGCTACGAATTTTAGCTTTTAAAAAAATTTAGAATTTAGCTTATTTTTTCAAAAGTGCTTTTGAAAAAAAAAATTTAAATTTTTTTTTACCAAACACCAAAAAAATATTTTAGCTTTTAAAGAAAGCTAAATTGGCTTTAATAAGTGTTACCAAACATACCCAAGGTAAATCAAATTTGAGTTAAAAACATAGTAGATAAATTTTGAGGAAATCAAGAGAAAGAATGAGAATTAAAGAAAAACTAAAGAATGATATAACAAATGATTATTAAATAATTTAGGAAATTGATTAAGTTAATTAGATAATTATAAAGAACTTTTTTCAGTTATCACAGTAAATAAAAATTCTTTTAATCTTTTCTTACAAAGAAAACAAAGGTATACAGTGTAAATATAACTAAACATAAACTTAATATTATTATTATTATTTGGAGGAAAAGTATTTAATATTAAACTTCAAGTCATTAAAATAAAGTTAGTTAAATTTTGACAAAAAAAGCCAAGCGGAATCTCCATACTAAACACAGTTAAACACTTATTTTAAACAAAGTTATGAAATACTTATATTATCATTTTGTATTAATAAATTAATTAAAATAATATCATTTTAAAAACATTAAATATAAAAGAATAATATTAACATTCAATTTTTAATGTCATTCTCCTTAAGTTATGACCGTTGTAATTTTGTTTCCACTCCCTGATAAACGTTACTTACAAATAACCAACTGGTAATCTTTCTAAACTATATTAATCGAGAGTTCTCAATCAATTTCGATTAAATACGGCAAAAACATGTTATTTACTCTGTTTTTAAGGGCATTTTCTTTGTTCTCAATCTGAAGCTCTTTGGACTGATTTGAATTATTAATTAATTAATTTATCAATTATTTATTCAGAGGTTTCCACTGAAATCAAGGGATAGAAGAGTTGATTTATTCCAAATTAATAGCAATAATATGGATAAACTCAGTTCGACCAATCCTTTGAAACTCGCGACGGTAAAGGACAAAGCTTGGTCTATGATACACTCCCCAAAATCAGCCAACATTTCGAACCGCCATTACACGTCTTTGCCAAAACTCGAACCCCCTCACATGTATTGACACACACCAGAATAATCTTAAAAAATATAACACAATTCTGTCCTTTTCGCTGTCGCTCTCTTGGATTTTTCTTCCAACGTTTGAGCTCTCTCGAACCCCAATTCTTCTTTATATAATAGATGTGGTGGTGAACAAGAGAGAGGAAGAAGAGAAAATGAGTTTCAGAGATGAGAGCGACCACGATGGACGAGACGGTCTTCGAAAGCCGTTCATACACACCGGAAGTTGGTATCGAATGGGTATGGGTTCGAGGCAATCTTCCAGTATCATCGGCTCTTCCGCTCAATTCCTTCGCGATGGTTCCGTCTCTGTTGTTCTCTGCGTTCTCATCGTCGCTCTCGGTCCAATCCAATTCGGTTTCACTGTAATTCATCAATCATGTATGTGTATAATTCTTTTCATACATGCAATCGTTGAATTTGGATTTCTGTTTTTTTTCAGTGTGGTTATTCTTCTCCGACGCAGTCCGCCATTGTTAACGATCTGAAGCTTTCTGTTTCTGAGGTATGTATATGTTGATT
This sequence comes from Urtica urens, assembly GCA_958296335.1. Lineage (NCBI taxonomy): Eukaryota > Viridiplantae > Streptophyta > Magnoliopsida > Rosales > Urticaceae > Urtica > Urtica urens. Next base: position 18,439,764 of record OY282522.1, on the reverse strand, counting down.
TCAATTCATCAATCAATTAACCTGTTTCAATATTGAATTTAATTAGTTTCTTTATATATATATATATATATTACAGTTCTCGTTGTTTGGTTCTTTGTCCAATGTTGGAGCTATGGTTGGAGCTATAGCCAGTGGTCAGATTTCTGAATATATTGGTCGAAAAGGGGTATGCTCTATTCAATTCATCAATCAATTTTATATTTGTTCTAAATGAGTTATTTAAGTTAGAGAATCTATGAGGATATTCGGATACATAAATGGGAATTGAATCTCGGTACTTGATTCAATCCAGCGGTAGGTTTTTGCTTGAGGTTGAAGTAAAACAGTTTGTACTTCATTTTGAGACTTCTTACTTGATAACAGATAATTTCAGGACCGTTGGAAGGATTAATTAAAATTTTGAACACTTCTTGAACTATGTTTTTACTTGAGATTTTACGTTCATTTTAATTTAATTTGGATGTGAATGAAGGAAAAATTAACTTCTTAAAAAGGAATATGAACTATGTTTGTCCATTTATTAATCATCTTGGTAAGAATCTGTTTATATAATTCTATTAACATTTTATTCAGTTGCGCTCACAGTGTGGTTGTACTTTTCCTCTTTTCGATCTCACAAATTTGCTTTCTTTGTTGTGAGTTTCAGTCGTTGATGATCGCAGCGATCCCTAATATCATTGGATGGCTCGCAATATCATTCGCCAAAGTAACGATCTATACTCATACCTAAAACTGTATTTACTATTTTCATCATCGGTGGATAAATCTGTCAAACCTCCGTGTAGGATGTGTCGTTCTTGTTCATGGGGCGGTTGTTGGAAGGATTTGGAGTTGGCATTATCTCTTATGTGGTAACTTTTTTTGCTTTTGAATTAATCTAGGTTTGTTTTCAAATACACCCTTTGAGATTGTAGTGACAAGATAGGATGTATGTTGATCTATGAAACTTCTATTTGTATTTATAGGTACCTGTATATATAGCCGAGGTTGCTCCTCAAGAGATGAGAGGAACTTTGGGGGCTGTAAACCAGGTATCGTAAATGCTCGGCTATTGTTCATCTGTGTTGAATTTAGTTTTTTAAGTGATTTTTAATTTTAAATGAACAGCTCTCGGTGACTATTGGAATATTGCTGGCATATTTGTTGGGGCTCTTTGTCAACTGGAGATTTCTCGCTGTGTTAGGTCAGTCACTTAAGGACTTGAATTTTGTTGATATTCTTGCCAAACATGTTTTTCAATTGAATGTTCTTAGTTTTAGAATGTTCTTAGTACACCCTTTGGCTTATTTTTTAGGGAACCCTTTGATTTTATTTTTTAGGGAACCCTTTGATTTCATAGAAGCATAACTATTTTTATTTTTAATTTTGCAGGGATTTTGCCTTGTACAATATTGATACCGGGCTTATTTTTCATCCCGGAATCTCCCCGATGGCTTGTAAGAATTCAGACATGACTATTCTATCACTACTTAGTGAGATGTAATCACGTCACTGCTGATCTTTTTTTTTTTATGGTTGGTCGTTTAGGCCAAAATGGGAATGACAGAAGATTTTGAAGCCTCCTTGCAAGTCTTGAGAGGATTTGATACGGATATCTCTGCAGAAGTGAACGATATCAAGGTAAGACAAAAAGGAATTATTCAAGGACTTCTTTAAGTTTCTAATTGACTTTTTGTTTTGTGCAGAGATCTGTGGCTTCAACTTCAAGCAGAAGAACTGCGATCCGATTTGCTGATCTTAAGAGAAGAAGATATTGGTTTCCTCTAGGGGTACTCTAACTTTAATCCTTCCTTGATTTCGAAAATCAACAGTTTTATAAATATATCGTTTCAGCATTCTGGATACTCAAAGCGGCTTCCAAATATAGGTGGGAATTGGATTGCTAGTGCTTCAGCAACTCAGCGGTATCAACGCCGTCTTATTTTATTCAAGCAAGATCTTCGAAACCGCAGGTCAGAATCAGATCAATCTCTTGATTTTTCAAATACAAATTATGGTTGATGATTTGTCTAAACAAGTTTCAACCATTTACAGGGATTTCGTCGAGCAACGCTGCGACATGTGCACTCGGGGCTGTTCAGGTATAAAAATAAAATACAACCTTTATTTGTCATGCTAATATTGATAAAACAATCTGACTTCAATTCCTCTGGTGGTGTTGAAATTTGAATCTCGATTTTTAGGTTATCGCAACAGGAATCGCTACATGGTTGTTGGACAAAGCCGGTCGGAGGTTACTTCTCATTGTAAGTTCGATATTTAATTTGGCTAAATTTTGTATTAATTTCCTTTAAGCACTAGAATGATGAAGAACAATCAACGAAATTCTCTTCAAACCTACAGATATCAGCGTGCGGAATGTCTATTAGCCTACTCATCGTTTCAATTGCATTTTTCCTGGAGGTTTGCTTTTGTTTTCCCTCATTTTTCAGTCATGTTTAAATTTCATGTCGCCGACAAAAATTTGAATATTCACGTCTCTAATGAATTAAATTTCCTTTACTAGTCGTCTGCACCAAAAGACTCGTCTCTCTATGCTTCGATGGGAATACTCTCTCTCGTTGGCCTTGTGGTACGACTCTCGATCTTTGTTTACTTTGAGAATTTTTTCAATGTGCTTTTGTGTTCTCAAGGAAACTTGTAACTTTGTTTTGGAATATTTTTTCTCTTCCTATTAAGACAATGGTGATTTCCTTCTCTCTGGGGCTTGGACCTATTCCATGGGTCATAATGTCCGAGGTAAGAAAAAGTATCCAAATCAATAAAATCCTGCTCTGAAATTTGAGAATAACAAAAAATTGAAGACGTATATCAAAACATAATTTTAAAACAAATTGTACTTTCAGATTCTTCCGGTGAATATAAAGGGTCTTGCTGGGAGTGTCGCAACGTTGGCTAATTGGCTAACTTCGTTTGTGACCACAATGACTGCAAATCCGCTACTGAATTGGAGCAGTGGAGGTATCTTTTCGGATCTACATATCTCATGAATCTATAAGTTTATATATTCAAACCAACAGAAGGTTTGTTATTGGTTATCGACAGGGACATTCGCAATTTATACCGTCGTGTCTACATTTACATTGGCTTTCGCGGCACTTTGGGTCCCTGAAACCAAAGGAAGAACTCTGGAGGAAATTCAGCACTCTTTCAGATGAAATTTTATTCCATTTTACTCGTGCGTGTATCAATTTATTTTTTATTTTTTCAATTTATTTTTATTTATTCATGTCAAGCCTTCCGGAATTGAATAATGCATGGAACATAATAATGTAAAATAAGGTAGTTGAGGAACATTCATTCAAACATTATTACGTCAAAAGAGAGAGAGAAAAAAAAAGAGGTGATTTTAAGCCTTTTGAAGTACAAATTTAGCTATGTATTGATTGAATGTAAACATTTTTTGGAGGGCCTTCATGTTCTATTCTTCAGTGTTCAGAGAAGCAAGGAATTTCTTTAGGAATCGATTGTACACAAATGGTCTCTCCAAGTGAACCAGATGACCGGCTTTCTTTATCCCTTGAAACGTCACGTTTTCTCCGAGTTGCCTTCGAAAAACAAACATGAAATCAGTGTATTATTCTTGAATTATATATAGCTAAATGTAGTTGTTTTGAGTGAACATACTCCATCATGCTTTGGGCAAGTTCTTGCTTGAAAATCTCATCTTTCTCGCCCCACAAGAGATGTATTTTCTGTTTTAAGAAGTGACGTTGTTTAAGAAACCGAATGATGAAAAAACTTAGTGTAAACAATCCTTTATAAGATATTGATTTTCAGCTTTCATGTACCTGTGGGAAATGTGGGACGTTTGAGTCCTTCTCATTGACTACTAAAGCTTCTAGAAGTTCGCTTCGCTCCTTTCTGTTGGTGAACATCACCTGCGAGAGATGTACATGAATATTATTGGAGTGGCGACAAAAATCTGTAATTGTTGCTTTCTTTGCTTCATTGTCATTCGTTTCATTGTGGATACTCGATCGTCGAGATTCCATAGGGAGAAAATAAATTGAAAAATCCTAGCAAAGTCGTTGACATTCGTGAAACTGCTCTTGTTTGTAAAAATTTCATTCTAAAAATCCATGAAAATTTGATTAGTAAAATGAAATTAATGACCATTCCTCAACTGACATTTTAAATTTTAAGTAATATGCTTAAGTAACCAAAAAGGAAGATAAATGATCGCCAAAAATAGAATTTTCTATGGAATTGCTCTACGCATAATGGAACGGAAATATTATAAATTCCAAATGCCCCAATTTACAAAATGTCAACGTATGTCATATTATAAACATCAGCATTCAACAAATTGTTCCTGGAATCGCAATACAGCAATAATTAAACTCTCTTCTGGTCTTTTCAGGCACTACTCGTATAATAGAAAAATTAAAATCTGATGTAATTTATATTTGAAAAAAATTGCGGAACGCTACCGTAGATATTTCTCTTATAATGGTGAAGGCCACGTGTTTGGACAAGAATTAACAAATTTGGTATCATGCGAATCACAAGACGATAAATTTTGTAATTTTAGTAAAATGTCAATTAAGTGGTTGACAAACGGGTGCGACGATCATTATAGCCATTGTTGGACTAAGTAGTATGAAAGCGCACTTATTTGTCCTTTTAACTATCGAAGTCGTTTGAGAATTTAGACTTTTTGACAAATTCCAAATTTTGTATAGCGATGGCAAACCAAAGACATGTATTCCTACAAAAACGCACTTAGTTAGCTAGTTTTAGGAGTTGTAGGTGACCTAGCATTTGATAATGTCTACAATTTGTCTTTGTCAAGTGTAAACTTGACTACTTGAGTTGAGTAGGAAAAACAAACACGTTTTGAATAAAGGAAAAAAGAAGACTGAATTGAAAAGTTACATTTGATATTTAGGAAGAATACTTAAGTTACACCTGATCACCACCAAGTTATTAAACTTACTGGTTATGTATTATTACAAAAATTGAATTTCACAATATTTATTAAAAATTGAAAGTTATGAAACTTTCGCTGTAGCGATGTACATTACTCGTGCGGTAAGTTTTATAGAGTATTCTGGAAAATTTCGCAGTGGTTATTGGATTCATGGTGGGACATTCTTACAACTGCAGGCGTTATCGCAGCGAGAGTCTCAAAATAGACCCCCTAAATACTGTGAGAGAGTTGTTATGCGTCGATTTTTTACAATATTTAGCGTAAATATTGTGAAAATATATTTTTCTAAAGAGTTGGGTTAAGATCATATTCTCACAACGCTTAATGTAAATATTATGGGACACTTATTGTAATATCCAACATTCATAATAGTGTCAACTATACTTAGGAATAACGTTTTAAGTTTTTAACTATATTTTCCTCTAAAGTTGATATAACTATATTCACTTAAAACAAACTGTTTCTTTGAATTACTTAGTAGTAGTAAAGTAAATATAACTAATTGAAAAGTGCATATGAATAAAATATTGAAATAACAATTGGGATGTTGCGATTACCAATAAAACTTTGGACTTACTATTATTTGATTGATCGAATTCATGAAATTGATATAAACAAGCGATCAAATTTTGTAACCAAATGTAACTATCAAAATGAGGCTGCAATAGAATACATCATCGGTACCGACTCTCTACCTAATTCCCATATTCTATATTGCGTGAACCGTTCACACGAGACACTACAAGTAAGACCGCAACAACACTTATCATCTAATATGAGCAAACACTAGTCTAATTATAATACGTTTGTCTTAGTCGCTATGGTAAATGTGAAAGAAACAAGCTAGTAATCATTTTCAATAATATAGTATTTACTAATAATTAAGTAATATTTTCAATTATTATTATATTGCCTCAAAAATCTTAATTTCAAATGTCTAAATTTACATGTTTATTTATATGTATAAAAAAAATTCCGAAGTAGTCGATGGCTCATCCCTATTAAAAAAAACTTGACGCAGATATTTTAAATATCTAATCCTTTTATTATAAGGAATTTCAATCCTCCATTGGCTAGAAGCAGGTCGTAGTGGAATGTTACGACAAAAAATTAACACGTTTACTTGTTTCGCTTTCCAATCATATTTGCTCAAAAACATATAACGTACCCCTTTTATATACAAATAATAATAGTGATGTATATATTTATTTAACAAACGTACCTGGAGATAATCACGGTGAATTCTATCGGGAAACCAAATCTTCTTATGCGCGGCAATGGAGAGCAGAGCCTTGAGACCCTCGACGGTGGTGGGAAGCAGAAGATCGGCGGAGGATTCGAAGCCGAGTCGGGTCAGAGTGGCGTCGCTGACCGAGCCGGTCATAGAGTTGACTGAACCAGAGACGACGAGGGCTCGAACGAGGTTGGGACTGAGCTCGGCCATCTTGAAGGCCACCATTCCGCCGTAGCTGAATCCGACGGCCACGCACTCGTCGACGCCCAGCTTCCTCAGACCCGCCGCCACGCACTCCGCCTGAAACGCCGGCGTTCTCTCCGGCCGATCTGACTGGGACCCGCCGAAGAATATCAGGTCTGGAATGTACACTGAGTATTTCTTGCTCAGCGCCCCCACCTGCCACGTGTGCTCACACGTTTTATACATATATGATTAAGACTTTTATGATATAATATGAGGACACTATAGATACTTTTAATATATAATATATATATTAGAAGTTAAATACAAACCTCATCTGAAGAGAAAAAAGATATTATTATCGAATTTTACGATAAGTATATAAACAAAAAATTAAAGAAATGGTCAACTTTTGCTACCTCATTTTTAATATGATTAACGTTTCGTTAAATTTTTATTAATAATTCAAGTGGTTGCGTGTCAAACTATTAATTATATTTATTTTACTAAATTGTATTTTAAATTTTGATCATTAATATAAATTTAACTTGAGCTTAGTAAATTTAACAAAATGTGTCATATTGAAAATACACTATGTTCATAAAATTATTATGCTAAATAATTCATATATAAATCTAAATTAAATAAGTAATATATATATATATATATATATAATACATGCTCAAATGTATTTAATAAAACCATGTGTTATGTGTGTTTAATTATAAACCACTCAAATAATACGGACTAGATACTTTTAAAAAAAAATCGTTAAATGAACAACGTTCGGTGTGTTTATTTTAAGCGTTTTAGTTAATTTTAGTTAATAGTCGTATTGTTTACGTGTCATACATAATTTTTATTTTGGTAACTTTTGAAAATTTTGAGCAAATTCGTCGTAAAATTAACGTCAAACGTTAAAAGAGTCATTTACTAAAAAAATGTTAAACGTGTATTAAATATTTGAACAAAGATTAATTTAATTTTTTTGAGGTTAAACAAAGATTAATAATGGATATAAAAGCTTACGAAATATCCAAATAATATAGACACTCGTTAATAATATATGAATATTTTATTTATTATACTGATACCGTAAGATGTGTTTAATTTTATTTTTGTTTTAGGTTATAACATACGTATAACGTGCTGATAATATCTAATGTACCTGAAAATGCCACGTCACTATTCCCTCCCCGGCGAAGCCATGCAAGAGGACTATAGCTGGCTTTTTCCGCTTCAGCTTCTTCGCGGCCGTTTTGGAGTTGGGCTTGGGCTTTGCTAAGCTCTCCGACGGGACCCAAAAGTTCATAACCGTTCCGGGCTCGATTTCGACAGTGTGGGGTTTCACTCCAGCCAGTTTCATCAGGCACTTTATTATTGGCTTTTGTGCTGCCACAAAGTTCACCATTTTCGTTTTTTTTTTCCTTTCTACTTCTTCTAGTCTTCTGAATAATTCTTTGTGAGACACTGTGGACAGAGTGTACGTAAGTAAAATCCTATTTTAGACGCAATTAAATTCATGAGGCAAGAGTGGGGGTTTTTAAAGAGAATTCGTAAATAATGTGGGTTTAGTCGGTTTGGTTTGGTGTATATTAGGTGATTGTTTGATGTCCTATAGGACCTCAACATATTTTTTATTTTTTTATTTTGGGTTGACAATTTCAATTATATCATATGACGAAACCGGCTGAAACGTGCACACTTTTGTGGACAAGATAATGTTACTCCTTTTTTCCTCTTAAAAAAATTCATTTTTTTGAAAGTAATTTATGAATTCTCTTATCATGATAATGATTCCTAAATGGTTTGTCTTAAATAAAAAAACAAATCCATATCATATTGACGTTCTTCACCTGATCACTCAAAGTTCAGTCGAGGATTCTATTATCTATGACTATGTCAATTTGATAAATTGTAACAATTTGTATACTAATAAAAATTATGATGAGACTGTATGAAGTAACGGCGTTTAAAGGTATGCAATTCATGAATTTCGTTTCTCTATTTCGAGAACGATATATAATAAATGAAAATAAAAATAAACTAATTAAGAGCCGATATCTATAAGAAAGCATGTCTTTTTAGAAAGAAACTATAAAATGTAATAGTTTTTTTTTTTCAGCATAACTTAAATGACTATTTTGTATTACATTTAATCTGAGTTTTTTCTAATCATCTTTACTCCCCTTGGATTGATAATCTAGCCCCACCAAATGCGTGCATTGTGGTAATATTGTGGAGAAATGGATAATAACGAGTATTTATTATCATGCAAATTGTTGATATGTGACAAATATTTAAGTGAGGTACACTCGTCGTAATTATGTAATATTTCTCGCGAAAAAGAAGTATAATATCAATTACGTGTATGCCAAAATATTTGATCTCTAATGAATGAGAAATTGATATTCAAAATGTGTTATAAGAATAATAACACATTTTATTTGTTGGAGTGAAGAAAAAAAAATTACAATAAAGATAAAGATATAAACGGTGATCCCGACGTGCGCGTCGTGGAAGGGCTTGGACCTCTTGTTTTAGTTGTGTTTATATTCTCATTTTTTATTTTAATTTTACTTCTCATTTGTTTTGTTTTTCCTTTATTAATAAATAACTCTTTTGTGTTATTTGGTAATTAAAATAAAAAAATGGAAAAATAATTACAAACATCGTGTAATTATTTGGTACGGAATAAATTACATGTGGAGCGTTAGTGGGGTGATGGTTTGATATTTGAATAACCTAAAGCTAAATGTGCTTGTCCACATTAAGTCTATTAATTTGGACATGTCCTACGGTTTTTTATTTCAAAAACCAAGTAGTCAATATAATGCTTTATGGTGCATTATTATTGGTTACGTTTTGGGTTTGTTTTGTATTCTGAGATAACACCAAAACAGTTTTGATATCAAAACAAGAGAATATAACCGTAGACATTCATTTAACTTAAATGATTTGTCCAGTAGTTACAATTCATGTGTAACCAATTTGGTGCGTTGGCTATATAAAGGAATCAAGCCTCTCATTCAAGTAGATACGGAGATACAAACAAAGTAATACATTCTTCACTCTTAACTTTCTCTCTAGAAATTGTGTTTTACTTTGTCGTCGGTAATATATTCTGTTATAGGTTTAGTTCGCCGGAGAAGTGATTTTTGGTGTAACATTCTTCTCTTCCGCCGTTGTATCCTGAGAGGTAAATTTCTTGTCGATTCCGGCACCCGTGAAAGGGAAATATTACTTTAAGGAAACCGTCGAACGGTCCTCGGTGTTTTTATCTTTTTCTTTCGTCATCTCTTTTACATAAATTATTGTTTAAATTTTGTCATTTATTTTAATTTATTTCTTCTATCAACAAATTGTCTTTTATTTCCTGTTTTATAAATATTATTATATGATATTTTCCAACAATCTTAAAGTAATATTTTGCTCTAAGACACCTTGTTTGTTGAAATAAATTAATTTAATTTATTTGGTTTCTTTGTTATGTTGTTAATAACTTGGTTTGATTTCCTTGTAGAAATGGAAAACAACAACAACAACATGAACAATAATGGTGGGGATGTGTTGGGGAATCCAAGCAATCCGTTGTCTTCCAACGTGGATGTGTTGACTACCAACACGATGAACCCGAACATAATAGTGCAACCACAAAACAGACCCGAGGGTCTCGTGAACTCGATGGCGGCTATGGCCATGAACGGACCCGCGGGTCTAGTTCAAAATGTGGGCGCGATCCGATGACCTCCCATGATGATGCCGGCGGAGAAGCCGGGGAAGTTCGATGGTACAAACTTCAAGAGATGGAAACAAAAGATGCTTTTCTTCTTGACCACCATCAGTTTTGTGCGGTACTTAACCGACGATCCTCCTTCCGTTCCCGAGGACGAGGCCGATCCGACTGTGGACATGGCGTATCTTGGTTGGTATGACCAAGACTACTTATATCGCAACTATGTGATGAATTGTCTTGCCGATTCATTATATAATGTGTATAGTCCTAAAGCACCTTCTAAAGAGCTTTGGGAATCGCTTGATCGGAAATACAAGACCGAGGATGGGGGCTCTAAAAAGTATATTGTGGGCCGTTTTTCGAGTTTAAAATGGTGGACACGAAGACGGTGGTAAGTCAAGTGCAAGACTTGCAACTAATCTTTCACGAAATTCAAGCCGAAGGAATGACTATAAGCGAATCTTTCCAAGTTGCCTCCGTCATCGAGAAGCTACCTTCGGGGTGGAAGGACTTCAAGAACTACCTCAAGCACAAGCGAAAGGAGATGAGTCTTGAATATTTGGTGGTTCGCCTTCGCATCGAGGAAGACAACCGTGGGTCTGACAAAAGGTTCAAGACCACTTCTGAGAGAGCCAACGTCGTCGAGCATGGTGAAGGCTCGAGAGGCAAGAGGCCCGCCAACAAGCTTGGAGTTAAAGGGGCTGCCTTCAAGAAGAGGAACCAACAAAAGTTTGTTGGAAAGTTGTTCAACTGCGACAAAGAAGTTCACCGTGCCGCGGATTGCCGTAAGCCTCTAAAGAAGAAGAAGAAGAATGAGGCCAATGTTGTGGAGGCTAATTCTGTGGAAGGAGACGGCCAATTTCTCGTCGCCGTGGTCTCCGAAGTGAACTTTGTGGATTCAAACCCCAAGGAGTGGTGGTTGGACACTGGTGCTACCCGCCACATTTGTTGCGACAATAACGCATTTTGCTTGCTTGACTTGCGCCCAACAGGAGAGAAGTTATTCATGAGAAATCTAGCCACCTCCGACGTCATGGGGACGGGCCATGTCATCCTCAAACTGACCTCAGGAAAAGAGATGAAGCTCACCAATGTTATCTATGTGCCCGACATTAGGAAAAATTTCATTTCTGGAACTCTACTTTGTAACCATGGCTTTAAGTTGGTTTTTGAGTCTCAAAAGATTATTCTTAGTAAGAATGGGATGTATTGTTGGCAGAGATGCCCACAAGAAGATTGTTTATTTACATATTGATGTAATATATGAATCTTTGTAAAGTCCTTATTAGAAGATTGTTTATTTACATATTGATGTAATATATAAATCTTTGTAATTTGCTGGTTAAATTAATAAAAGTTGAAACGTTCATTCATTCCTTTTTAGTTTGATTGAAGATTTATGATATTCAATAGTCTTATAGTCCTTAATCAAACCTAACAATTATGAAGAGACAAATGTAGATTTGCGTGAACAAACTCTTCATGGTTTGACTAAAACGATATATTCGCAATCTAAAGATCAACGGACTATTGATCCTAGTATGATTGTTGGAAGAATCTAGGATGCCTGGTTACAAGGCATAGAGAGTTAGGAACTCTATAGTTCTTCCGGTGTATGTCTTTCGAAGATACTGACTTGACTAGTGCACCTTTAGAGACAATAGAAGAACAAACCATTTAACATCTTCTATCTCAAGGTCACTATGCATGAATCGCATCATGCTTACCTAAATCCTGAAATGAGACATGTCATTTCATAGCATTAATACTCTCATTTGAGAAATTCAAATTCTAGGTTCATTGCGTGATCTAGACAAGGCCTATTGGTGATATATTAAGTTATGAAGATGTCATGAACCAACTTTGTGAAGTTCTCATAGATATGGAATTCATGTACAAGATTGCTGATATGCAATATATATCACCTCATGCTTTATTATTTGGATTGTGAATAAATGAATTGCGCAGTGTCCAAATTTAAGTAGAGACTTTATTTGGATGAAACAATGTGACTTGTTAGCTCCTCATCAATACATTGTTTCTAACTTATTCACAAGTACTAAAGGAGTTGAGGAAATAACAACTAGAAGGGTAAAATGGTAATTTTATAAATACCAACTAGTTGATGATATTCATGAAGGGTAAACATAGATAACATTCAATGGATCCGCTCAATATAATTAAGTTGAACTTGAGTAGAAAATAAATTCATTTGAACCGAGAGATTCTCAGTGTCGACTCTTTAGTGGAGTCAGTTGACATTAAGCTAATACTCAGAAAAGGTTTGTGAACTTTTGAGTCGGAGTATAGAAGCCCAAGTTTTGTTCATTTGGATCCATAAGGTCGCTATTACAGGTCATTAGAGTAGGATTGTTAAACTAGAAGCTAAGTCAAAATAAGTTCAAGTGTTGAACTAGACTTTTTCTCGGAATATGTCTAAAGAGTATTTTTGTCCACAAGGACATAAAATGATGTGAATGTCAAAATAAGATTTTGAATATTTTCATTTGATGAAAATATAAATTATTTCCTAAAGCCGAAAAGTCGAGGCATTATGAAATTAATTTCGTTATTTGTGCAATTATAATTTGACAATGGGTATTTTAAGAATTGTCTTAAAAGAAATAAGGAAGCATCTAGATGCTCCTCCCTAGATAGAAGTTCGGCCAACATAGCATAAAGAGGAGAGTTTTATTTTCCTTTAATTATAAGGATAATTACCCAAAAGGAAAAGGGAAATGAATTTCCTTGAGAAGGAAATAAATAAGCTAAGTGAGGAAACAAATTTCCTCCTTGCTTGAGGTATATTGCCGGTCAAACTAAGAGGGAAAGGGGAAGGGAAAATCAAATATTGTGTCATGAATACATTATTCATTCATGAATGAATAATTGACCTTTATAGATTTTTTCTTCTCCTATAAATAGAGCCTCACATAGAGATGTGAAGGTTAAGCTTTATTCTTGCTCTCTCCCTCTTTTAGCCGACCCTCTCTCTCTCTCTCTCTAGAAAATACTCTTCTTATTTTGCACCTAGATCCATACTTGATAGAGAATTAGCTTATGATCCAAGAATTGTTCTTGGTTCATATTGTTTAATTGTGCCCACACACAAATCCTTCTAAACCTCTATAGACTCTTGTAATAGAAATCTTAGCTTTCTCAAGTTCTTGTTTAGGTTTGAAGGAATCAAGCTAAAAGAGAAGATCTACCTTTCCCGAGACACTTCAAGTTTGAAGACACAAGAAAGGTTCGTATTCAAGTAGGTTTAATAATGCTTTTAATTTATAACATGTATATGCTCTTTATCTAGGTTAGTAAAAATTGTTTTACTTCTAAAAGAAATTTTTATATTCCGCCATTAATATGATTAATGATAAATTTTTCTTTAACCCTAGACCTATTCCAACACGTATGTGGGTAAGGGCTATGTTAAGGATAATATGTGGAAGATGAATGTAATCGTCATTACTGGCAAAGGAAATAATGAGAATGCTACCTCTTCCACTTATATGCTTGAGTCATCTAATTTATGGTATGGTAGACTTGGTCATGTTAATTATGACACTTTGTGTAAATTAATAAATATGGATTATATACCAAAATTTAATATTAACTCTAAACACAAATGTGAAATATGTGTTGAAGCCAAATTAACGAGAACATCTTTTCATGGTGTTGAAAGGGAAAAAGAGTCTCTCGAATTAATCCATACTGACTTATGCGATTTGAAATTCATGCCTACGATAGGTGGAAACAAATACTTTGTAACTTTTATTGATGATAGTACAAAATATTGATATGTTTATTTACTCAAAATTTAAGACGAGGCAATTGAGAAATTTACCATGTACAAATTGGAAGTCGAAAATCAACTTGGTAAAAAGATTAAAATTGTTCGAAGCAATCGAGGAGGTGAATATGTAGAACCTTTTGGAGTTTTTTGTGCTCAGCATGGGATTATTCACGAAGTCACTCCTCCTTACTCTCCTCAATCAAACGGAGTTGCCGAACGAAAGAATCGAACTCTTAAAGAGATGATGAATGCGATGTTGCTAAACTCGGGGTTGCCACAAGAAATGTGGGGGGAAGCCATCTTGTGTGCAAATTATCTTCTCAACAAGATACTTCGAAAGAAAGAAGAGAAATCACCATCTGAATTATTTAAAGGAACGAAGCCTTCCTATAAATACTTGCGAACGTGGGGGTGTTTAGCCAATGTCTTAGCACCCGCACCGAAAAGGATGATGATTGGTCCGAAGACCGTAGATTGTGTATTTATTGGTTGTGCACATCATAGCAATGCTTATCGCTTTATGGTGCATGAATCAAAGAATCCTGATATACACAAAGGTGCTATCATTGAGTCAAAAAATGCATCATTCTTTGAACATGTGTTTCCTTATAAATCTAAGGAAGATGAACCGATCTCGTCAAATCAAGATTTTGAGAAAAGGATATCTCAAGAATTTGACGAGGAATCCGAGAATGAGATAGTATCTAAAGAACCTCGGAGAAGTAAAAGGGCTAGGGTCGAAAAGTCATTTGGATCTGACTTTTTAATTTATATGCTAGAGGCTGAACTTCTTACTTACAAAGAGGCTGTAAATTCAGTCGAATGGCACTTATGGAAGGATGCCATAAGAAGTGAAATTGACTCGATCATGTATAATTACACGTGGGAACTAGTTGACGTTCCACCTGGAAGTAAAACTTTTGGTTCCAAGTGGATATTCACGAGAAAGATGAAAGTGGATGGTTCAATCGACAAATACAAGGCTAGACTTGTAATTAAGGGTTATAGACAAAAGGAAGGTCTTGACAATTTTGATACTTATTCTCTTGTAACAAGAATAACATCTATAAGATTGATTATAGCCATTGCCACACTGCGTAATCTTGAAATCCATCAAATGAATGTGAAAACTGCTTTCTTAAATGGTAATCTCGAAGAAGAAATTTATATGGGTCAACCTGAGGGTTGTGTTGCGCCTAAAAATGAAAGGAAAGTATGTAAATTGGTTAAGTCTTTGTATGGACTTAAACAAGCTCCAAAACAATGACACGAAAAATTTGACAACGTGATGATGTCAAATGGTTTCAAAATCAACGAGTGTGACAAATGTGTCTACATTAAAATAACCGAACAAGGTTATGTGAATTTGTGCTTGTATGTAGATGATATGCTCATTTTTGGGAGTAATGAGAGCATGATTAAGTCCACAAAAGATATATTAAACTCTAGATTTAATATGAAAGATCTGGGACTTGCCGATGTGATCTTGGGGATCAAGATTAAACGAACATTAAATGGACTTGTTTTAAGTCAATCACACTATATTGATAAGATTTTAGACAAATTTGCAAAAGATGATAATGGAGTATCTAGAACTCCGATTGATGCTAGTCAACATTTGTCTAAAAGTAAAGGAGAAAGAAAATATCAAATTGAGTATGCTAGAATTATAGGAAGTCTAATGTACTTGATGAATTGTACTAGACCTGACTTAGCTTACTCTGTGAGTAGACTTGCAAGATATACGAGTAATCCATGTTCTGAACATTGGATTGTGAAAGTACTGAGGTATAGAACGATTTACTCGTGATTATGGTCTTCACTATACTAGACATCCTGAAGTCATTAAAAGATTCACTGACGCAAGTTGGATATCTGATATACAAGACTCTAAAGCCACAAGTAGATATGTTTTCACTTTGGGTGGTGCTGCTGTGTCTTGGAAATCCTCAAAACAAACTGTGATAACTAGATCCACGATGGAATCTGAGTTTGTTGCTTTGGATAAATGTGGCAAAGAAGCGGAATGGGTAAGAAATTTCGTAGAGGATATTCCAATATGGACAACACTTGTGTCTGCGATATGTATTTATTGCGATAGCCAATCTGCAATTGGTAGCGCACAAAGTATTATGTACAACGGTAAGTCTAGACATATACGTCGACGACATAATACCATTAGACAACTTCTCTCTTCTGGAGTCATAAGTATTGACTATGTAAGGTCCAAAGAAAATATTGCGGATCCGCTAACCAAGGGGTTATATAAGGACCAAGTAGAGAAGACGTCAATATGAATGGGACAAAAGCCCATTAGGTAAAGTTTTAGCAAAGGAAACCCAACCATGATGACTGGAGATCCCAAGAACTTAGTTCAAAGGGACAACCTAACTGCTAAGACGAAATGAGGTCACTGCGGGGGTAGAACCCCTATCCTATTCCTATGATATAACGGTGACACCCGTACGAGGTTAAGCTTGTGCTTTTAATGATTTTTTTTAAAATCCGGATTTTTGAGACTCCGATCGAGTAATGCGGTTTTACTCTTTTGATGTAAGAATCACCTATGTAAGAGAAAAGTGAGGCCGCTTCGAAAGAGAATTAATGGGGCTTAATTTTTTAGAAACTCTTACAGATCCAGGCGCATGTTTCAGGGCCGAAATGAACATATCCAAGAGAGCTAAATCTATGATAGGAAGATATCAGCGAGATATGTGTTTATCGCTTATATACAAATGACTAACAGTTCAAAGACATTGTGTCTACTGAGTAGTCCGTAAACATGACATATATCCACGAGGGAAGGTTCAAGGATTTTGTCTACCTAGCCTATACTGATATTGACCGTAGAATCTATCACCATATTGAGTCGTGTCGAGTCTTTTTTTTGTCGTCATACAATTTCATTCATGTGGGGGATTGTTGTAATATTGTGGAGAAATGGATAATAACGAGTATTTATTATCATGCAAATTGTTGATTTGTGACAAATATTTGAGTGAGGTACACTCATCGTAATTATGTAATATTTCTCGCAGAAAAGAACTATAATATCAATTACGTGTATGCCAAAATATTTGATCTCTAATGAATGAGAAATTGATGCTCAAAATGTGTTATAAGAAAAAAAAAACACATTTTATGTGTTGGAGTAAAGAAAAAAAAATTACAATAAAAATAAAGATATAAACGGGGATCCCGACGTGCGCGTCGTGGAAGGGCTTGGACCTCTTGCTTTAGTTGTGTTTATATTCTCATTTTTATTTTTAATTTTACTTCTCATTTGTTTTGTTTTTCCTTTATTACATAAATAACTCTTTTGTGTTATTTGGTAATTAAAATAAAAAAAAAGGGAAAAATAATTACAAACATCGTGTAATTATTTGGTACGGAATAAATTACATGTGGAGCATTAGTGGGGTGATGGTTTGATATTTGAATAGCCTAAGGCTAAATGTGCTTGTCCACATTAAGTCTATTAATTTGGACTTATGTCCTACGGTTTTTTATTTCAAAAATCAAGTAGTCAATATAATGCTTTATGGTGCATTATTATTGGTTACGTTTTGGGTTTGTTTTGTATTCTGGGATAATACCAAAACAGTTTTGATATCAAAACAAGAGAATATAACCGTATACATTCATTTAATTTAAATGATTTGTTCAGGAGTTACAATTCATGTGTAACCAATTTGGTGTGTTGGCTATATAAAGGAATCAAGCCTCTCATTCGAGTAGATACAGAGATACAAACAAAATAATACATTCTTCACTCTTAACTTTCTCTCTAGAAATTGTGTTTTACTTTGTAGTTGGTGATAGATTCTGTTATAGGTTTAGTTCGCCGGAGAAGTGGTTTTTGGTGTAACATTTTTCTCTTTCGCCGTTATATCTTGGGAGGTAAATTGCTCGTCGATTCCGGCACCCGTGGAAGGACAATATTACTTTAAGGAAACCGTCGAATGGTCCTCGGTATTTTTATCTTTTTCTTTCGCCATCTCTTTTACATAAATTGTTGTTTAAATTTTGCCATTTATTTTAATTTATTTCTTCTATCAACAAGTTGTTTTATTTCCTGTTTTATAAATATTATTATATGATATTTTCCAACAGTTTAACTTTACTAAATTCAATATATTTAACATTTAGATAATTTTGTGTAAATACCCACTGTAAATTGAGTTCAAATTATTCTCCCTAATATTTTCAAAAATTATTAGGAAAACATCAAATCACTGATGACGGAAAACTTCTTCAATGCGCACGGGTCCCTTCATTTTATTTTTAATTTTTTATTTACGTTAATTTAATTTTGGGCGGGAAGTGTAACGGAAAACCAAAATAATGTCAAATTAGTCCAAATAATTACGTTAACAATTTATAGTAAATATTTCCACAAAATTAGTTAAATGCTTAGTATATTCAAATTGATATACGTTTATATGAATATATAACTAAAAACTCTTATTTATATGTATCTTTAATAAGTTTGTGTGCATGTTGGTTATTCAATGCCTTAGAATATCGCTAATTATGTTTATCTTGGCAAAATGGTCTTATCTTACAAACGCGATTTGGTTTTGTCTAACGTTCCATAAAATTTTAGTAAATGTTCAAAGCACTTACATCCCACATTAATTTATGCATTTAAGTTACTCTTTTACCCTTTAAATTTTTGGAATTATTTTTATTTAAATTTTCTCCCACAATTTGAAAAGAATTCGTTAATTAATGTAGTTAAGATCCGACAATTTTGGGTAGTTATCTGACTAATTAATTTCAACATAATTAATTATTTTTTACAGATTTTAATTATCTTCTACAGCTTCATATCCATTATTTAATGGAAACATTTCATATTACCGAATTCTAATTTTTTCATACAGATCTGGTTGTTCATAATTTGTTTTTCAACAAATTTCATTTATATCATCCAATATTACGTTCGTTAATTGATATTCAATTTATCGTTAATTGCATACTAATTAACAAAATAAATTTTTAATTATTTCCATTAATTTTTAAATTTTTGCCGATTTTTATTTAATTAACTTCATTTAGATCCTATAATTGTGGGTAGTTAATTGACCAAATATTTACATAATTAGTAATTAAAATTCTTTCTTTATGTCTGATTGTAACTATATACAATTATTTTGAGAAATTTTTTATTCTATACCGGTTATTTGTGTTTGATTTTATCCTTAATTCGAGATTATTATCAATTAATTACAAATAATATTTCATCTCTCCTTATTTATGAGACTTGATATCATTTAATTACAGACTCTGTTGTCTCTCTCCGATATTGATCTTTATTTATGTCCAATAATATGTTCGTTAATTGATATTCAATTTACACTTAAATGTAATCGTTCCAACGTAAATTGAGTTGTGTTTTACAACGTTGATTGATTTTTACAACGTAAATTGAAGTTTTTCATCCGTAATCGCATAGTAATTAACAAAAGATGATTATTGTTAATTTTATTAGAAGAAAAAAAAATCAATATTTCATGCATTAATTTGAAATCATAATCAAAACACAAAAAAGAAGAAGAAAAAAAAGAACGAAGGTCGTGTTTATGAAAGCTTCACATCCGTCTCCGCCATGAAAGCTTCTTATCCTTCTTCGCCATGAAAGTTTCACATTCGTCGTGTTCATGTAGTTCAAGATCATTAATCTTAAACAAGAGATGAAGAAATCGTTTCTAAAAAATGAATTTACATAAAAGATTTTTTTTTAAGATAAAAAAAAAACATAAAGACATGTTAATTGCCAACCGATTTACGTCTTTGAATTCCACAAAAACTTCTTGATAATGATCGATCGAAGAAAATGGCTTGGGTTTGTTCGTCGCTAGATTTGGTTTCAGAGAGAATTTTTTTTTTAAAATGGCGGTTGTTTGAATGTGTTTGAAGTTTCTCTCTCTTGAAATTCGAAATTATATATAAAATATATACTGCAGTTATTAATCTGCAATTTACGCTGTAAATTAACTGCCAAAATTAATTATTTAAATTTTATTAGAATTTGGGGCGGAATTATTTTTGGAGTCAAAATTGAAAAGAAATTTTCGTTAATTAAAAGAGTGGACATTTAAAAAAATTATAAAATTTTGACAAAACCTAATTACCGAATTTATATATAGTTATATTATACATTAATCATATGTTTATATGTGAATGGGCACGATAATAATATGATCATGATTCATCATCATACCTTGAATTATTGTTCATTTTTTCCACTTACATTCAATCAAATGTCACTTTAATTCAACATTTTAGCCCAATTGGACATGATTTTATTGTCTTTTTCTTTTGTGATGGAAGTCGAACTTCCCATTGCTACCGACGTATTTGAATTTGCCTCGTGCGAGATCTCATATTGTGATAAATGTGAATAATTCATATACGCACAGCAGTAACAGCTGAATATACATCGTACGCATAAATAAAAGAATAAAATTTTCAGATCTTACCTTAACCATCAAGATTTCTGAACTAGCGAAATTTCGATTTAGCCTATCTCTATATATAAAATATTACATATGGTCGTGGTGTCATCTTCGTTGAGCTAATGGGTTTTAGACCCAATAATTTGTACTTAAAATATTATTTATAAATTATGACATAATTTTCTACGAATTCATGATATGATCCAAAAGAATGGTTTCTTTATACTTGTAGCTACAAAATCACCCTCAATATTTGTTTGTTTATTCATTTGGGTAAAATTTATATACATGATCGTCAAGAACATATATGAAAGATTACTATCTTCGATATTATGATTTTTTAAAAGAATAACGGGTCAACTAATTGAATCATGAATAGATCTTTGTATCTTTGATAGAAATAACTTTTAACTTGAAAAAGATGGATGTGGATTCAAATTTTCAATTAAATCAAATGAAAATAAACAACTATACACTCAAAATAAGAAACTGCAAACTAAAAATAAACAACGAATGTTTGCTATAAAATGTTCTGATTTATACATGATGCCAATTACTAATTATACATCTTAAAAGAGTAATAGCTGGACAATTTATTAGTTGAAACGTCCAACTACATTTTTAACTGTTTTACAATTTTAGCTTCGAAAAATATGATATTTAGCTAGAAGTGCATGAAAATCGGATGGTTATCTCTTGTCATTATCAGCTAAATATTCACATACACAAATAGAACTTCAGGTGGCCTAAGCTTATCATTTTTCCAATCTGCCTACATCTTCCAAATCTACACATCTAATATTTCTTTCAAAGAAATCTAATTGATCACTTTCATATCTGATTTTAATGAATTAAGGAAGTAAACGATTATCCTCAACAGAAGTAGATGTCTATATATTCAAGATACATTAAATTTCTTGGAAATTAAATATGACATGTTTATCACGGAAGAATTGCTTCAGTTAAATAGATTTAAATATTATAATTGCATTTTATCAACTATTTTTATTTAGATGGAAAATAGCCCATTTCAGTGACGTGGCAAATTTGAAGTAGATTTTACATTATTTAATTATATAATATATATAATAATGGTTATTTAATATTAGGGATTATATTGTAAATAGTTGTTCAAATTATTATGTTCCTTATTAGATTCATCAAGTCAAATTTGAATTTCAAATTTGAAATAATCGATCGCTTTTTAAATCTAAATTTTTTTTCCAAAACAAATAGTAAATTGTATTATTTCAGGATTATCTCAGTAAATTTCATTACATATTTGCATACTCCGATTTTAAAACTTAGTTGACTATAAATACTAAAAATTGATTGCATCATTGTATTTCAATATTTCCGGGATTTACAATTTTTAAACACCATTATTACGGGACTTTTCAAAGGTATTAATGTTTTATTTTTAGCGGAATTAATATTTCTTCTTCTTAAAAATGTAAATCTCATTTAAATTTTCTTAAAATGTATGTATCTAGTTTATCTCATCTTCCTTATCAGTCTATGTAACTTGATGTTGATTTAAGTTAATTTCGTAAAACGATATTTTATTTATTTATTTATCTCACAACTTTTGAAACCCATTTATTTTTAAAAAAAAATTCTCTTTTTCCTATTCATACAAATCATTGATGAAAAAACTGAAATTATGTATGGTTTCGACAAACAATTTCATATTAAATCGTTTCAAAGGAAAAAATAAAAAAAAATCTTTAAAAATGCATTTATTTCGGTTTATTTTCTCATCAACCTTTGTCCTTACAAACCGGATTCTTCCGTCCGGTTATTGTTTATTTTTGTATTGATAGAGAGATTTGATGAGAGAGATTCAATGAGATTTTGTTTAGAATGACGTAATAAAAAGTTAGAGAAATTGTATTTAATTATTTATTTACCACTTTCAGCAATAAATTCCAATCTCTTGCTTATCGGTATACGAATTATGAGACATAAAATATTGAATGACATAAAGAGTTATCGGATTCTAATTAGCTTTAGCGTTGTTGCAACAGAGTATTTAAACTATAACATCTAACAATTTCAAACAATTATAACTAACTTTTAATCTACGCCAATCACTCACTCCCACATGAAAAATTGCATGATGTTATTATATTCATAATTGTACAATGGTATTTCATCTAATATTCTCTCTTAAACAAAACACGACTAAGATTTTAACTCGAAGCTTTGATCTCCAGTCGAATAACTTTCCACTAAGAAGAGTGTTATTCTGTACATCTACGATATGTAAAGACGTTATATTTCTTACATAGATCTCCTTGCTTGCTACATATTTTTGCGTAGAACAAATCAAGCTCGATATATTTGGTTCGAGCATGCAACAATATGTTTGTCGAGATTCGAACAGTTCTCAAGTTATCGCGCCATATGGATGGAGAT
Source organism: Urtica urens (assembly GCA_958296335.1). NCBI lineage: Eukaryota > Viridiplantae > Streptophyta > Magnoliopsida > Rosales > Urticaceae > Urtica > Urtica urens. Next base: position 18,417,006 of record OY282522.1, on the reverse strand, counting down.
GTGGCTGGTAGGACTCTGAGTTTAGAAAGTAATGACTTGAGCGAGGGGACTTCAGCAACTTCAGTATATAGACTTTGGTCTAAGCTTCGACACTCGATTTGGACACTACTTGTTGCTTCTTGATTAGCCAACTTGTCATATTTAGGGAGATAAATATGAATAAGTTTGACGTTTACATGTCATCATCGTGATATGACCCCCATTCATCATAATATATTGTAAAAGTGATGAGCATCCACATATCTGTTGGCCATGACAAACTGTATGCTTGAGATACGTGAGAATTTGTTGGACAACCTTCCAATATTTTTCTGTGCGGTGACTACATAAAGTGCTAGACTTTATGCATTGAATATGAGATCTCTGGTCTTTTCATTTTTAGGTATTGTTAGAGCCCTAACTATTCTCCAAAAATTTTGTGGATCATCTAAAGCACGTCCACCGAACTGTGATTGTTGATCATCGGAGAGTGCATACTTTTGGCTGTGGCCATGTTTGAACGCTTCAGCAGGTCGATGATGTACTTGACTAGTGTTAGAAGTAACTATTGCATGTCTTGGATGCTTGAAGTCGGGTTCACAAAGGTCATTAGGTGAGAACATGTCATGAAGATAGGAAAATACTTGTTAAATTTCTAGACTGTGTGTACCCGGAATGAGGATCTCACCCATGTACACTATATTATACATGGTTGACGTTGTCTCTTGCCTTATGAACAGTGACTTATCTAACTTTGAACTCAAGAAGCCCAAGGAATGCAATGCTACATGAAGTGTCTCAAACCAGACCCGCAGAGCCTAGACATTGTACAATGAGTGAGTCTAATTAGTAGATGTTGGCATTTATGCCCACAAAGGAGAATTTTGATATTAAATACTTTTGTATTTGTTTGTTTTGAATTTAAATAAAAAATTGAATATTCATTCTTATTTTAAGATTGTGTTTATGCATGAATGTATACGCTCTGAAACTGTCATCAAGAAAAGAAGTGCTAAGTACAGACTTGACAAGATACCTTCTTATGACTAGTTTAAATAATCGTTCGCAATCTAAAGATCGATTGGGCAATCGATTCTTAGTAATGATTGTTAGAATGAATTAAACGATATTTTATCTTATTATATGGAGAGTTGTGACTCTGTAATTCATTCTTGATATCTTAATGAAGATATTGAACAAGACCTGTGAAGTTTTGAAGTTCGAGATAAAACCGTTTAATCACTCGAAACCTCAAACTCACATACGAGGGGTATTTTAGTAATTACCTAAATCCTGAAGTGAGTACATATCTTCTTCTAACACTTTATGACATTTAATTTGTCAATGGGCAATGGCTAAGTGAAGTTTCATTGACCCGACGGTTGGTGGCATAATACTGTTTCGTTGAAATATGTGATTCACAAATATGGAATTTGTGTTGAAACAATGTTAAGGGATTAGTATCACACCATGCTCTGTTATGAGAGTCTGAGCGAATAAACCAGACCTGATATTCATCGAATAAAGAATTCTTTGAAATAAAACATGTGACATGTTGAGACATCTCACTTTATGTTTTTTCTCATTCACAAATAACAGAGGATTTTGTGAAATAATAACTCAGGGGTAAAATGGTAATTTTACATTCCTCTGAGTTAATGATACACGCAAAGGGTAATATCGTAAATACACCGTGGACCGTGTGAAGAATAGTTTTGTCACATCAAACGGAAATATAAACGCATATAAACTTAGAGATGTTCAATATTGGTCCTTTAGTGGAATCAACTAATATTAAGAATTCAAAGTCAGAAAAAGTTTGTAAACTTTTATGTCCGAGCTTTATTCTAAAGTTTTGTTCATGTGGGTCCATAAGGTCTCAATGATAAACTCTCGGACAATATTTTGGTGAACAAGAAATGATTGATTTTCTCATTCAACGTAAATTGTGATTTACGCTAAGAAAATTATTTTCTAAGTAATTAAATAAATAATTGATTATTTATTATTACATTTATTTAACGAGTCATATTATGTTATTATATTGATAAGAATATAATTTGATGATTCAAATAAATAAAAGATGAAAATAAATATTTTCTCGTTTCGTACAACATTGATTAGTATGAAAATAATTAATGACTTGTCATTAAATAAAAGAGATGTTCTAAATTAATTAAATATTACTTTAGAAATAAATCAAATAAATTTGGGAGATAATCTTGACAACATGGCTGGCCACTTATATGGTATAAGTGAGTTGGAAAATTGTTTAATGAATTATTGGGTTTAAGTTTGATTAATGGGCCATTAACTGTTTTTGACCTAACTTAAACTCATTCTCCCTGAAATAAAAGGAAGACTCTTCTCTCTCTCTTGACTGAATTTTCACACGCCCTTTTCTCTTCCCCCCTTGTGTTGGCCGATAGTTTTTCTCTCCTCAAGGAGAAATCACACGGCCAAAATCCCAAAAGAGAAAAAAGAGAGAGAATTTGTTAAGCTTTGTTTTATTCCTTCTCCCCTTGTTCCCACAAAAAAGCCCACCCTCTTTGTCTCATAAAATTTCCTTGAGTATTATCATTGATGCAACTTGTGGTTGTTTGAGTGATATTTAATCCACAGGGCCGGCCAATTTTGAGAGTAACAGAGTAAGGACGGTTTTCAGGAAATCCTAGAGGCGCGTGGAAAGGACTTTCGCCCGAGCACTTAGACGCATACCCGGGGTTCACTCTCGCAGATCCAAACTCAATGTAAGTCTTCTATAAAGGAGTTGGATCTGAATATAATAATCATCGTAGGATTGTTAGAATTTTTAGATCACTCGTTTGCATGTTTGAATGAATTCATTAATATGTTTGGAAATTTATTGACATGCTAGATTAGATTTAATGACATTATTATTGAATATGTTTTAAAACGTTTAACATGTTAAATTGAATTATGAATTTCCGCCATATATTGATATGTTTCATAATTAATTAGGTTAATTGTTAACTAGATTCCAACAACAGATACATGAGCATGCCTGGTAAATAGCATCAGGAGAAAACAGTGAGCTAGATAATTAACAGATTGTTGTCACAATATGTATTTATTGTTGGAGAAAATACATGAGCTATAAATCTTCACATCAGCATGTCGTTGCCTTGTCCACCGCAGAAGCATTATACATGGCTCTAACTTAGACCATAATAGAGGCTATGTGGCTTAAAGATTTGGTCGACAAGTTGGAACTGAATAGTAAGTCTACTACAGTTGGTGACTCTCAAAGTGTTATTCACTTGTCTAAAAATAGTGTTCATCTTGAGAGGACAAAATGTATTGATGTTCGACTACATTTCATCAAATACGTAATCAGTGATAAGATTGTAAATGTGCGTAAGATATTTACCAAAGTGAATTATGCAAACATCTTCACAAAGACGGTTTTTGTTAGAAAATTCAGTTAGGCATTGAGTTTGCTGGGACTTTTAATAATATGAAAACCCCAGGGTCAGACATGAGAAGAAGACAGTGGACATACATATGAGGCAAGGGGGAGATTAGTGAAGTAAGATGTCGTGATGATTGGTGCAAGTCATCATGGTCAAGGATTCGGTTAGAGTTAGTTAGTTAGCTATCCTTATAAGGATATGTTATTTTATACTCTAAAAAAATTCATTGATATTAAATATTTATTGTAAGAGTTTACTGAAAAGATAGTGTTTAGAAAGTAGAGAACAAAAGTGATAATTAGAATTCATCACATGGAAATTGTTCCGGTGTTTTTCTGTTGGTGTTCATCACTACACTCTCGTCGATGCTGTAAAATCTTTTGCATAATGGATTGACCAGATTTTTGATGTCCGGTAGGATGTAGGATTATTTGAAACGAATGAGGATAATCTTCTTTTGTGATTTACATATTTTTTTACTGTTCTTTATTATTTTTGCATAAACATATTCAATTGTTCATGAGTTGTGCTTTAAGATATGATTTAATTATGTTGAGTACTTAACAACCACCATACCCTATTCAAGTTCAAAAGTGACTATTTTCTGGTTATTTTGACGAGAATCTTACCGTAAGGGTCAAAAATATATTTGGCAGGGTTTAATATATAATTTTCAAAAATTTGAAAAGTCTCATGTTAGTACAAGCATATTGGTTATTTTCATTAAGACAAAACTCATGTTGTCCAAAGTCCAAGATGTTTCTCACATGTTCAGAAGACATCTCCTATCGGGGTACAGTGCCATGTCCGCCTGATAGCTTTTATACTGTGTATTATTTAATTAATGAAACTCAGTTGTCTTCCATTGGGCCAGTTGTCTCGAATCCAGATCTGGGAAAAACCTTTTTTGTCTTATTTCATATAAAAGGAAGTGTATTATTCTTCTTTAGGGTTAACTCTCCACTGCGCCGAAAGACAAAATCAAGTTTGGAGAGTTCAACTGTGTTTCAGCCATGTAAGGGTTGTGTGAAGGTTTTGTTGCTTGAAGGAGAACAACACCTGTGAATGTGTTTTATGTTCTATCTTTTCTTCTAATGTTTTATTGCAATGCGTGTGTTATGAAAAGTGAGGAGAGCTCACTCATAGGGAGAGCCTAGGTTCAGAATAAACACCGGTGGGTGTTTGAGGTGAAAAAATTGAGCGAGACTCACACCTAGGGAGAACCTTAGGTCGACTAATACTTCGGAAAGAAAGTGTTAGGTTTACGAATTGAAGATTCGCTTGTAAATCCTATGTAACTTTGTTGTTCCGTTCATATAGTATACTCTTTCACCGGGATGAATATCACCCGGATGTAGGCAGTTGTCGAACTGGTTAAACAACTCTATGTGTCGTTTATTTTACTGTCGATATTACTATTGTGTTCAATGTCTCAACATATACCAGTGACATCTTAAGAAACATTATAAAACAATCAATGTATCACGTTTTCATCTCATATTAAAATCGTTATTATTTAAGGAGCAAAAATTTTATTAACTCTAAAATAATTGTTCGAGAGGTTTGAACTACTGGTGTAGTTATTTAAGCTAGACGATGTTGATAGAGAAGTTTAATTATTCTTTGTCATAAGCTTTGCGATACAATTTATATTTATTTATCTAGAGAACTTTGCTTGTTCAGATAAAAGCAAATGAACATAATTTAGAGCAAGACCCGTTACTGAAAGTAAAGGAACATAAATTTACATATGCATATATATAAGAAGCATTAAACTCCGAATCTAATAGCTTATAGCACACTCAATTTGAAAAATCAGTGAATGCCAATTAATCCTATTGTGTAGTTGATGAATTTTAATTGAATTTCCCGTTGGGTAGTAGGTGGCCTACTTTGATCAATGTGCTTTGGCAATTTATATGCTTATCCTAAAACCACAAACTATAAATCTTCTTTGTTAAACTAATACATCTCATTAATGAAACACAACATTTGATACATCATAATCAATAAAACCACATGGTGTCGTCTTTATTATGGTTTATAATGATCATGAACGAACTCGCCACTTTAACTTTTTCTAGGACTTGGAAAAATTGTTTCATAGGGAATACTTGAACGCATGTCATGATTTACTTGATAAATGAGAAAGGCATCGAATTTAAATCCATGCCTTTTTCTCTTCTCAACAAAATTAAAGATGTTGGTCGGCCGTCAAAGTATCATATTGATCAAACAGACAAAGTCCTAGATATTACCTTTCTTTATGGACCAAAGAAAGTGATCTATAACCATCCTATCTTCACTTTGAAGCCCATATACGCCAACTCGGAGAATTGCTTAAAGAGTTTATATAAAAACAAATTAAATCAAAGACAAAAGGTGTAAGGGAATAAATATTTCCAATGAATTAAGGAAATGAATAGAGATAGCTTATCTGTGAATCAATCTATAGGAGAAACATGCAGTGTACGAATTTATATGTACTGTATTTGTTTTATTTTTCTTCTTCTTCATTTTAAGGATTGCCGCAGATTCTTATGATTTTTTTACCAAAAATCTTAGTTTAATTTTATCAAGTAGATTACTTCAATCAATTTAAAAACGATAAACCATAATTTAATAATTTTCATAAAAAAAAAAAACCGATAATGGTTAACTTATTAACTAAGATATTAAGAGTTAAAGTTCTTATAAATAATAAATAAATAAACTTTTGGTTAAGACGTTTACTTTATGTAATCAAGCATATTTAAATTAGGCTCGCTTTAAACTAAAATAAAAAATAATACCAATTGCTTTGTACAATCATAAGAATATCTCAATAGTATATATCTCGGGATAAATTAAACAACGATTTTATCGGATTGAAATTATAAATATTATTTTAAACTATGATGTTTCATTTCATACTAAAACTGCCACGTCAAGACTACTCTCGATTATCACCTGTTTTTAGATATAGCCTCATATACATACATACATATGTATAAATTAAAAAAGATATATGAAGACAATGACATTGGTACGAACAGGTAGATGATGAAAGGTGGGTTAATTGGACCCTACAACTTTTAGGAAATATTTCAGTCAAACAATACCTGTTGACCAGTGGTCAAATTTACGAGAAAAGCCCTAGCTGGATTAGTCAATTTGCTTCCTCCGCCGAATCTCTTGTTCTTCTGATCTCACAATTCCAAATCCCAAAGAAACCCCACACACACACACATATATATATAGATATAAGTTACAAGACATACACACTGGTTTTTTGTGCTTTGTTTTTACCTTCCTTACCAAGTACAACAAAAGATGCTCAACATATATTTATTAACACATCGATTTAATTCTCTGCAGTTCTATGAACCACAACGATATCATCCATTTTGATCAATTCGACAGAAACCTAAATTAATTAAATAATATCGTTTACAGAAAAACTTTATGAACTAAACAGCGGTATTCAATTCAAACACTACCTAGCTAACGTTATTTTGTTTCGAGTCTGTGCAGAAGTCTTTATTTTAATAACGTTGGAGTGTTCCTCAAAAAAAAAAAATAACGTTGGAGCGATATAATGTTATAATAATGATTCGTATCGCTTGAATTTTTGCAAGTATTTCTCTATAGTAGTTATACACTCTTTTACAATGTGTTATTTTGTCTGAGAGTGTTTGGTCATTTACTCTTTAAGGAACTAGATGATATCATTCACGAAGCGTGTGGTTTTGAAAATCTGCATGTGTTTGGAATTTCCAATTCGAATTTAAAAAGACTATTAATTAAACGAAGATAAGAAAGCAGTTCTTGGACGAGTTAAACTGGACTACTTTAATATGATGATATGTATAAATTAAGTGCAACTGAAATTGACACACACACTAACATAAGTATTTTTTTCATTACACTTACTGCAAAACAGGACCGATCCGAATTCATCGTAAGATCTAAGTCTGTGAACAATTTAGGGTCATTTTATCACCATATTTTTTTAAAAAAAATCTATTTAAAATTTACATTTAGTACAATCGCATCGCGTATCTCTTATCCAAGTGAATTTAGGGCCTGTTAATCTTTTTCATATTTCATTGAATAAACCACGCAACAAATTCAAAAGAGGTTCCCCAAATTAAATTTCTCGATTTCGTCGAGATATCAGTCACGCCATCCAAGAGTGAATATCTGGTTTGAAGACTCAACATTTTGTTTGTCAATTCGGTAAAAGTTCGCCGCGGTACGCCATTTTTCTCTATCAGTTTGTTTCTGTCATTTGTTCTAAGTCTGGTTTGTGAATATAAATATATATTTATTTATTTTTGCTTAATCAATTTACTTTTATCGATGTAATGTAGATTACACATAAATATCACAATGTACGTTGATAATCGCAAATCTTTATTGAAATGATTTACAAATTTTTACATTATTTTTTTCACCAGCTTAATTTTAATTTCTGTAAATATACGACACCGTCAATTTTAAGTACTGTATCATTAACAGTATACGGGCCAAACACTTGTCGACATATGTTTTCTTAATATAAATCACGATGTATTAGTATGATCATTTATTACAAATTGTTACCATTTTTAACGGTTATACGTAAGAGAGGACGTACGTATATAAATTTTGCTCGAAATTAGGTTTGAAAAAGTTTGCATAAACAGAAGAGAGTATTGGACGGTCAGAGTTGAAGTAACACCGAGAAAAACGACAAAAATTCTCTGCTCCGAAACCGCCAAACTGCAGTAAGCAACAGTGATCTAGCATGTGCATTGGACGATCAGGTATTCACTTCCACAAATAATTATTTCTATTATACACATATAATGCCAATTATTTAACACCTCTTTCTCATATCAACTGTCTTTGTTTTGTGAAATTTAGGAAAAAATGTGAACGGAAAAAGAAAAATTAAAAGACGTAGCGACTCATCAGGTCACCTGACTGTGTGAGTGTTTAATTAAACTCTGAGTTCATTAAATAATTAGTTTTATTTTATATGATCCAAATATTAAGTGAGTACACGTCACAATCATTTATTACGTTAGACCCAAATAACAAAATAAATATATAACACAACACAAAGTACTGCGCTAGTAAAATATCATTATCAAATATCATGATTCATGATCATTGAATTGAGAGAAAAGTGAAGGAACAAACAGAAAGGTTTTGATATATGTAACTGAAAGAGCAAAAATAAAAGTGAAAAATAATTATAAAGCAAAAGCAAAGCAAAGCAAACTAAGAACATAGAATTATCCCGTTTCTCACTCCATCTATGTGAGGCGAGGAAAAAGGGAATGGCGAACAAAAGAAGAAACATTGAAATTAAATAATAAAAAAACAAACTCTTTGACTGATCTTTGACGAATCATAACCATCGCCATCAACATCATTATGCATTTTTTTCATTCTCTCTCCAGCATACTAAAACCTAATTAACTAAGACTAAATTAAATAAATATTATAAACTACTTGTTTTTTTAGGTATAATATAAACTAGTCATGATCATATACTTTTCTTTTGATTTTATTTATCTTGTGAAGTCATGGACGAGGCTTGGCCGATCGGTGACGTTGAGACGCCACGAGAGGAACGAAATGCCGTTATCTCCGGAATCGTCATTGTCCATGAATCTGAACTCGTTGCAATTACTAGAGATATTCTTTTGTGGCTGAGGGTAGTTTGGGAAACTACTCCAATTGCTGTTGTGATATTGATGGTACTGGCCGTACACGTGTCCCGATTGATCCATGGGCACCGGCGCCGGAGCCGCCGCGGCAGCTGTGGCGCGTCTCTCCTCTTTCTTGAATCTGATCCCACAAGCGTTGCAAAGCGACTACAGAAACAATAAATGTGGAATACTATTAGAATTACAAATATTTTTATTTTTGGTAAAAAGAAATTTAATGTTCTTAATTGAATGCATTGATGATGCCACTACAGTTACCAATAAATGTACTAACAACACATATATGCTTTGCATTTTACAATGATTAGTATAAATTAATTCACCCTATAGAATCAAAATTAAAATATATCAAAAAGACAAAAAGAATCACCACATTAGTAGAGTTGGGCATTTAATAATCTTAAAACATTTAATCCTCCAAAATATTCGCCACTATAGCATACGACATTTTTTTCGTAGTACTCAAGGATATACGTAATGTAGGTTCACATGAATTATATTCAATTATATAAAATTTATATATTAATTTATTAAAATATTTACCTTGGGACCTCTCGGACCATTTCTCCAAAGAGGAGTTGAAGTAGTGTCGCAGTTAGCGCAACGGCGAGCCAGAAGAGAGTCGTTGTTGGTGCTTCCATGGCTATTATTATTATTACTATTATTAGTATTGTAATTATTACTACTGCTACGAGAGGAGTTTTTGGTGGACGTCGTTTGGTTGCTCGAGGAGTAGCTTTTGGGCTGCAACAAGTCCCAGCAGAAGTTGGAACGTCGCTTATCGTTTTTTCGTCTCTCGTTTTGATGGTGATCGTCGGCGTTGGAGAGGCGCGTGGAGGGAGTCCCGAGGGAGAGCGTGCAGTCCACGCCAGAACCGGGATAGGCGTATACGTCAGCGTCTTGTTGGTGATGGTGATTGTAACTGTAATCTTGGTGGTGATCGTGGTCGTACGGCTTGGAGAAGAGCATCGAGAAGGACGATTGGTTGGGTTGGTACACGTCGCATGAGCACGGTCCCACCAGATTATTGTTCCCATGCGACGCACCGCACCTATGCATCATATTGGAATTGCTTGAGTCCAAAATTACTCGGAAAGAAGATGAAGAATTAGAAGACGACGAAGAAGAATGAGGTTTTGTGAGTTGAGATGATATATAGCCTTTGAAGGTTGTTTGAGTAGAGAGAGAGAGGGGGTAATATGAGGTTTGAAATGAGAGAAGAGTGAGAGTGAGAGTTTTAGGTGGTTGTCACGTAGCTTTTATAAGCGTAATAAAATGGCGAAATACCAGTCAGCACTTGCAGTAGTCCACGTTGTCGTCGAATGCAAAAGATTATATATCATATATAATATTTAATGACATATAGTATGAATATGCACGTTATGGAGAGAGAGAGAGAGAGAGAGAGAGAGAGAGAGAGTAAAGATAGGGGACAGAGAGGGACCCAATTTGCATGCCGGAGAGAGAGAGAGAGAAGCAAGTGAGTCATCAAGTCAGTGAAGAAAATGATGATCATCATTGTTTAAAAGATAGAAAAGATATTTGAAGTCATTGACTAGTACTGTGAAATGTGAATGTGATATGCGGATTTTATTTTTACTAGTCATGTTGGATGAATTTAATTATATTTTTGCCTAAACTTAAGAGACCATCAATTAAGAAGTGAATAGTAAATGAAGAGCCCTTTGGCAAAAACAATTAAAAATAAAATAAAGAAATAAGATGTGTACATATTGGGAGTGGTCATTGGGGTAGTCAAAAGAGCCCACGTGACTAGAGGGAACAGTCTTCCATGGATCTGCCTTCTCCGATCACGAGGTCTAAATATTAAGACTCTCAAAAACCAAAAACATCAACAAAAACCCCTGTCCGTATCCGTATCTCTCTTCTGTCACTGCAAGCCTCCCAAGGAAAATGGGAATACTCATCTTCCTCTTTACTCACTCCCACGCCCCTTCTCTTCGAGAGTTCACTCCACGCTTCTCTCAACTTTCTCTATTTCAAATTTCACCCCTCTCTTTTTCCATTAACATAATTCATCCGTAACAATTCAACCTGTTTACCCCACATAATTATTTTAATATAAACTACCCATATTTGCACTTAGTAATTTGAGTTGCCAACTTGCTATATGTTGCGTATTTGTGTTTTTTTTACTTTACGTTGGAAAAATGGTTTTAAAGTATTTTCGTTAAGTTTATTAGTCTTTTTTTTCCTAAATTAGAGCGAAAATAAATGAGCTAAAATAGTTATAAAAAATAGCATGAGTAAAAAATAGATATTTTGTGAGTGAGATATATTTAGATTGTATACCATATCTATAATTTGGGTGTTCTAGTAACCGATGAAATTCACACAAGCTCATCTACATCACCATGCACTATTGTTTTTAGGCGGTTTTTTTTGTGGTTGGTGGAAATCAAATCCATAACTTTTTAATAGTAAGTCATGAAATATTATCACTAGTATATCAAGTTAGTATCACCACGTTTGCACTATCAATAACCCATACAAATTCGTATTTCAGTTTATCATTCTTCTAGTAAGTATAAAAATATAAAAAAATATAAAAACATACATATTGTTGTGAGGTTTTAGACATAAAATATAAAAACATACACATATATAAGTTTCTAGTACACATATTATGCTCAAACATGTGAAAGTTCAAAAGATAATAGCCACAATATTCATTACACATAACAAATAAATAAACTAGTACTAATTTGAGAATACCAAACGTTTGGTTAACAAGTGATAAATAAACACAGTTATGACGTGACATCTGTTTACAGTGGTAAATTTTAACGATAATATGAACAAAAAATTAATCGTAAACAAATATCACATCACAAAAAAGTTATTTACATTCATTTACAAAACGTTGGGTATTTCCAAATAACCAATGATTAAGTTGACTATAGAACCAATTTTTTACACACCTAAGCAGGAGGTCCGGACTCAAATCCTTCTTTTGAAAAAAATATTAATTTTCTTCGTTAAAAAATAAGAAGAGAACCAATATAAAGTTTGTGGAACACTCTAAGAGGGGGACAAACATTCAATTTTGAGATTTAAAATATACAATAAAAATGTTAGAAAGTAACTTGGGTGACGATATAATTGATAAAAAAAATATTCAAATTTTTCTCAGAGATAATAGTATTCAAACAATATTGTGTGGAGAACATATGTGTTTTAAATTATTTTGAGAAAAAATATATGTACATTACAACTTAAATATGTAAGTTTCATTTTGCATCATTTTTATAATTTAAACTACTAATTTTTTTTAAAAAAAGTTTTGAAGAATGTAAAATAAACCGAGATAGACGGCAGAATGAATAAAAAATAAATAATTATCCATAGCCACAAATCAAGATTTAGCATGATCTTAAGTGCGATATACTCAATTATTGTTCCTAATATCTGTAATTAAATTTTGAAGAAATCAAATGATATGAATATATACTCTTCTTATTGAATTAATCTACAAAAAAAACAACTGTAAGCATAGTCCATCAAACAATTAGTTACAACTTCCTCTTATAAATCATGAAAATAGTTGAGAATAAAAAAAATCAAATCTACCTGACTTATTACCTAATAACATGAAATACTAACTTGTTCATAACGAGTTGATAGTAATAATTTTCACACTCTCTTTCGTATAAGTTGTAGATTTCTAGCTTGTAATTAAGTTCTTCAAAATCTATTATTGGAAGCGTTTTAGTGAGAATATTTGTTGTTTGGAACCGAGTACGTGTGTAGTCAATCTGAACTACTAAGTTCTCAATTTTTTTAGCGGTCGATTTTTATGTGTTTCGCTCTATTATCATTAACCGGTTTCTTAACAATATAATAGCAATTTAGTTGCTACAATGTAATCTGATGGTTTTAAAATTCTCCGTACATAGACAAGGTCTCATTGAATCCATATTTTTTCACAGAAACTTTGGGATAATGAACGATACTCCGCCTCAACACTACTTCTTTGCAACAACGAATTGTTGTTTTGTTCATCCATGTAACCAAATGTTCCTATGAGCAACACCTTGAACTCAAGCTTTTGCCTAAAACATATCCCCCTCACATGTACATGTGTACACTTCAAGGTCTCTCTATCACTATCGTTTAAATAAGAGTCCATTTACGAGCTTCATTTCAAGTACTCGAGTATTCGTGTCACGACACACATGTACTTTTCAGTTGGGTAGTTCATGTACTGACTAACAATGTTTACCGAGAAACCAATATCTGAACTTATATGTGCGAGGTAGATGAGACGAACTACGAGTTGTTGATATGTTCCCTTTTCTACGAGTGCATTATTTGTTATGGTGCCGATGTTTTTGTAGGCATCTATTGGAGTGTCATTCCGATTTCAAATAACAGATTCATCACATATTTATCTGTAACACCAATTTTTGTAAATAAAGTTAAGCAGTTGCTTAAAACCTCCAATTTTTTTGAGAAAAAAAAACATTTAAAAAGTAATAATATAGTTAATTGTAGACTTTAAAATAACAAAAATATATACTTTATTTCAATGTGTTTTAGCCTATTATTACTTAAATAAGTTCTGAAAATTAGACAAATTAGACCATAAAAAATGTTAGGATTGTAATTTACTCAATGTGTGACAATATTTTAAAAATATAACCATATAAAGTGAGGTGAAAATTTTAATTTTACAAGCTCTTAAAAAAATTAACATTATGTATAAACTTTATAATTTATTATTAGAAGATCACATGTTTATATTTCGGGTTACGCTCCAAAAATTATGGGTTTGGCCTGCTTATTTCTGATATCAGAATCACCTTCTTTGATCGTCCATTTGCATGCCTCAAACAAATCTTAGAAGTCCCAAGTCATCTCAAATTTATTGGTCACGTGCCTCTTCATGCATATTTACCAAATATTTGACAAGCATAAATGCACGAAAAAATAACTACTCCCGTTGATGCCTACCGTTTGTGGTATTAAAAGAGTTCCACTGTTTTTAGATAAATCATAATGACAAATATTTTCCCTTATTGTTGCTAAGTATGATCTTTATTTGAAAAATAATCTTAGTCAATTTCACTTAATGATTGAAATCAATATAGGTATTAAAATATTAATTAATTTACTTAAATTAATTATAAGATTATTGTATCCCTAAAATTAATTTTTCAGCTTCGATATGGTTTACGTTTCATAAAATTGTTGTTAATTGATCGGGATTAGTTTTACATCATTCATTTCCAATTATATCCCTAAAATATTTATCGGGCATTACACAAATTGGTTAATTAATTCATTAAAAAAATCATTTACGAAATCAATCCCAAAAAACGAGTCTTGTATTAATATCATGACATTTATTCGGTTTAAATAATTCGGAGAGAGAAAGATACGAACATACGCATGCAAATTATCCAAAAACGTGATTCTGCACGAAACTTGTTGAAACTCAAACTTCACGCGGTCAATGAATACCGACGGATCGACGTAAAATATGTCGGAGATGTTCTGGCCGACAGACACCCTTGTCAGTGGGGGTGGAGCGAGCAAAGTCTTGTTGGCGGATAGCAAAACGGTCGTGCTTAGGCACGGTACCAAAGTGTAACAAATCTTATTCGAGATCGCTTTTGATAGTGTTCGCGCTGGGATTCTTATGTATCTCGTGATATCTCACGCCATAGTATGTGAAGAAGATCACAAATTTTCGCCGCTTGTATCTTGACTTATTCTCCACCGCGTCGCAGACGGTTTCCACGTCGAGTTCTTCGCCTGAAGTGGTAGTTGAATTCTTCGGCCATTTCGGGTAAGGCTATTGCGACGGAATTTCATATTTGGCATTGACGGTACTTGGTATTTATTTTTAGTTTTTTGGATTTGTAGTTGATTTCCATATTTTGATTTTTTGTGTGGTTAAATTTAAGAATAAGTCGTTTTAATCGTTTATTTTTTTTATTCATATATAATTTCATATTTTTGTTTCGTCGATGAATACAAATTAGAATTCAATATTGTATGTTCTTATTTTTATTTTTCATGAATCTCTGATTTGATATGTTTGATGTGTAAAACATTGTTAATCGTTCAATTGTAAACATTATTGGACTACAAATTACTCCATTAATTATCTCAAACCGATTACATTAATACATTGACTTGTAAAACATTTCAATTCACAATCATTTACAATTTACAATGTAAAACACATTTCAATTTATAGTAATTTACAATAATTTTATCAAATGTTGAACAGTATCATAGAGGACGAAAATGGACAATGATACAAATTTACGTACAATATTTTTTTTGCAATGGAATTTAATTACAAATTTTTGTGAATTACAAAATCGTAGATTGATTTTCATAATTCACATGAAACAGAGAGAAAAAAATTAAATGGTCGGATAATATTTTAATATGTAAATAAAATTTTATTTCCAAAAATAATATAATTTAGCCAACTAATAATAATAAATATTGTTTATAAACATCATAATCACATTTATGAACAAAAATTAAAGGAATTAACTTTCGGGATAATTAATTAAAAAATAATAATTTTAAGATTTTACAACATTATAGAACTAAGTCTATTAATTTATAATCCGAAAAACCCGAATATGTTTTTTAAATTAACTTCCAGTTCTATTCAATTTTATAATTCGAAATAAATTAAATTTCAAACTTTTTTATTGAATTTTAAAGGACTAACAAATAAAATAACATTGTTAATTAGTTTGACACATAAACAATTGGATCATTTATAAAGTTTTAAGAAACATTTGACATTTTCAAAATATGATAAGTGCAACATTCGAATTTTGTTAAATTATATTAGCACTAATGTTAATCTACTAAAATTAATACGTTTTTTACTTGAATTGTTTGTTGACCTTGTTACTTTAATTGAGATCTAACCCAATATTTATCAGAACTATTCACTTTAATCCTCCAGGTGGACATAAAGAATAATCCTACCGCAAATTACACAAAAAGACTTTTGTGCGAAAACATAATTTTAAAAGGGTAGTTCGTCAATTTCAATAGTAGTTGCGGGTATTATTGGCAATACGGGAGAACAGCAACGTTGATATATGGTCTATCTAGTCTAAAATCATGCTCTCCTTAATCATGATGTTATGTGGCTCGTTGGATTTGGTGGGGCCACCTCCTCGGTTCCTCTTTTCCAAGGCACAAAGCAGGATCGTATCTCTGATTCTCTCTCACACTCTCTCTCTTATCAATCGCTCTCTTAAATATTACTCATCACTACCATTGCTAATCAAGGTGCCACGTGGGCATCGTGGAGAGATTTACTTGCATGCATGCATGCAAATGTGTTGATAAACTAAACTCGCCACTTTAAAAAGAGGCCCAGGCAATAAGAATTTATTATTATTCAAAACACATATGGACCAGCTTTGGAATTAAAAAAAATCATGTTAAAAAATACACACAAACATACACACACATTCCTCAAAAGCAACAAGATACAACTGGAATGTCTGTCCTTGTATATCACATAGTTTTCATTTATTTTATACACACATATGTAATCTCCTTTCCCTTCTTTTCATTACAAGTTCTTTAGTTTTTTGGTTAATTCCCTTGATTTGGTTCTTTTTGGTTCTTCTTTTTCTCTTTGCCTGGGAGAGGGTTTGGGATTGGTCTAGGGATTTTGTTATAAGTTTTGACTGGATCTTCTTTGCCAGATATAAGGCTAGAGTAATAATATTATTAAAACTCGGATCGTCCTCGTTTGAATTCATTTACGTACTCAAGAAATTAATAAAGAAAAAGCAAAATATACGATGAAGGAAATAGTGGACCAGTATTTGAAAAAGTGAGGTTTGTAGGGGAAATATCACTAACGAAGCCGTCCTATATATGAAAGTAATACGATCCTATTGTCTTTCTTTTTTTTTTCCTGAAACTGCATACGATCTATTGTCAGTGTCAAGACATGTAACAAAAATACTGTAACCTCTTATTGTCTCCTCTAAGGAAGTCTATGCCTAACCACTATACAAAGCTCTTCACCCACTAAAGTAATTCTATTACCATATTGTTCCTTCTTTTCCTTTTTCCTTCCTATAATTGTTATTATGACTTTGATTGAAACTCCCCCGATGAAGCTTATTAAACATCATGACGAATAGTTATATTCCTCTGCTTAAAATAAAAACTTAATACATAATTGGTATGCACTTATATATATATATATATATATATTATATATATATATAAATTTAGTATCAGCTAAGATCACTTGCCGCTAGCTAATCTGCCAGAATTTTGTTTCACTACCACATTGAACATTTAAACAGAAATTCTGATATTTTCATTAAAAAAACATATAAATTATATGAATATTTTAAACTTCAATCATTTTTACATTTTCGACAAAGTTGGAGATTGAATTCATATACTTGTACATGAGAAGACATAGCGTGAAAGAGGCAATGTTATCCAGATTATACTCTTGGGAGATAATCTGCTAGATTAGATATTGCAATTTTATTTGATTTTTTAGAAAGATTAGATATTGTAATAATTTATTCGGGTTGTGTACACATAATCTTTTAAAAATGTAACTCTTTTAGTAATAAATTGTGTTGATAATAAATATTTGTTTTACTATAGATAATAAGTGCATTATTGGCATTTTGCATTAAGTCCTTAATAAATTCTACTTGTTACTACTGTTGGTTGAAGCTAACTTTCGGCTTAATAGTGTAATCGTTCATAACACAAATGGCTAGTTCATGATAGAATGATATAAGTGACTAGTTCATTACAAAATTGAGAAACCTTATTTTAGAAAAGTATATCCAAAACGACCATTTTTATTATATTACTCTTAGATTTTAATTTGCTTGGTCTAATATTATAAAACAATATTTCCTCTACTTGATAAGGATGTATATTTGTAGAAATTTGGGTTCTTCCAACAAAATAAGGAAACTGAATCTAGTAAAGAAAATCCGTTTTATTATATTGCTCTTGGATTTTAGTTTGCTTGCCGATGTGTTTAATGAATTAGGGTCACTTTTCTTATAATCTTATGAAACAATATTTCCTCTACTTGATATATTAGCAAGATGTATGTTTGTAGAAATTTGGGTTCTCGCAACAAAATAAGGAAACGGAATCTGGTAAAGAAAATCCACCGACACAGAAAGTGCCAGAAAGAAGGGTGTGTTATAATTGGCTCAGATCTAGTCTTCTTGTAATAACGTCCTTTACCTACCAATCTACGCCTGCTTTTTTTTCTTTCTTTCTTTTCTTCCTTCTTATGATTTATCTTTGTCTTCTACGTCTACTTTGAATCTCTTTAGATCGCCAAAGACTAATTGTTGCTTTTATTTGGCTTCCTATAACGTTCAAAAGAACGTATCATCATTTATTATGTCAAGTCTTGTTGAAATGGAATCTTGCAATCATAACCTCACTGAACAAAATGGCAAAGCCTATGGCGTTAACCTGATGGCTCATACTTTATAGTTTTGATTCCCAAAGCCTATAGGAATATATATCATGTCATGTACTCCATGAATATTCCAATCCTATATACATTTTATATTCTCTTATCACCTTTCTCATGTCTTGTTTTTTCCTATTTGATTGTTGGCGCAAAATGTAATCAATAAACAGTTTGATATTATTTTGATTTACCGGTTGATCAATTTGGTGTCCTTGGTGTGGGCCCATAGTAGAGTCCACTAAATTCCATGGCCAGTCTCTCTTCTCTATCTATATTTATATAGAAGCAAATATATACGGTGGTACTTGCTTAATTGCTTAATGTATCTTATTTGAAATTATTAAAATAATTAATAATATTTGTTTGATGAAAAAATGATTCAATAAAAAAATCACACAAAATTTTTCATATTGTTAATTAATAATATAAGTAATATTTTTGTTAAATTATATTATATATCAGATGTATTATTATTTATAAAACTTTGAACATATTTATTAAAATCAATACTTATATATTCATTAACAAATAAGAAATCATGATTATAATTTTTCTTATTATTCGAGTATGATATTCTCACATTTTTTTAATTTCCTAATAAAAGTTATTATTTTCTGAAATATAAAAATAATATAAAAAACAAAATAAAATAAAAAGAAAACAAAAAATTAAAAGGTTCTTATTCCAATGACATAGTTTATAATTTAAAAAAAATATATGATTAAATAAATTATTTTACAATGAATATTAAAATGTGTCTTAATCAATAACGTTTTTGAAGTTTTCTTTTTATATATATAATAATATATATATATATATCGACCACACAAGCACTTAGCAAAAATTTTATTGGTTTATGCTTTTGATCCATAAGTAATTATTATGAAAATTATATTAACAAGCGTTACATTAGAAGAATTATATTGTTTTTTCTACTTATTTTTAATTATGGTTAGCTTAAACTTGTGAAGTATTAGATTAAAGATTGCTAAAGTGATCGTAGATGATCAGAAATAATCGCATACGGCCATATAAAGGCACCTAAGCTTTGATAAAAATTATCTCCAAATTTTATACAAAAGTGCATTGGAGGAGCACCTCTATATACTCAACACGAAGATGGTTTTCTAAAGATTCGTCACAACCCATAATAATATGGAGAAATTATGTAAATGTCTCAAAATGGTCACGAAATTTTGTATTTATATATCATATTTAAAATTTTCAGTGAAATACTTCACGAGGTATATACTCATAAAATGATAAATAAAAAAATCTTAAGAATGTACTTAATGTCTACTACATACGCTTAAACTTTGTTTTCGTTTTAGAAAATAATCGTCCTTTGTGAGTCTGAAAGGGAAAGGGAAACTAGTTTTCTATGCAAAGATGGAGGCGTGACGAAATACTTTTAATAAGAAACGAGATGTTATAAGAATTTATTCTAAAATTGAGGTAATATAGGAAATAATATTAAAATGGAGTAAGATTTTGTTCGTGGGCTGAGCGTAAGAAGTTATCAGTTGTAGCCCAACGGTTTATTTTCACGATGTCGTGTTTGTGCTTCGTCGGAAAGAGAGGGAAATAGAATTTCGAGTCACCACTGCTCTCCGGTTTGTTTGTTCGTACAGGAATATGGGTCTGCTCAGTATAATCCGAAAGATCAAGAAGAAAGAGAAAGAAATGCGAATTCTCATGGTGTACGAACGTAAATCCCCATTTCCATTTTCCATTACCGATCTCTGTTTTATAACTCTTTTTTTTTTCTTTGATCGAAGAGGTCTCGACAATTCGGGAAAGACAACGATCGTATTGAAGATTAATGGAGAAGATACGAGAGTTATTAGTCCCACACTTGGATTCAACATCAAGACCATCACTTACCAAAAGTAAGAAGTCTTCCGATTTTGATACTGGTGACTATCAATTTCCTCGAGTCTAAACCTAAAACAAGACAAGTGGCTCAATCAGACAACTAATCGTGAATTCCAATCATGAATGTGAGTAGCGAATGAAGAAATATTGAATGGCTATTATACTGAAAAACTCGAAACCACTCACTGGTCAGGTACACACTGAACATATGGGACGTTGGAGGGCAAAAGACGATCAGGTCGTACTGGAGAAACTATTTTGAGCAAACCGACGGGTTAGTTTGGGTCGTCGATAGCTCAGATCTTCGGCGATTAGACGACTGTAAATTCGAGCTAGACAATCTTTTGAAGGAAGAGGTGATTCATCATTTATCATCCACACACCATCCATTTGTGTTGAAATGTTTTTTTATCGTTCGAGTTTTTGTTGTGTTCTTTGAAAATTAATCGCAGAGGCTATCGGGAGCGTCACTTCTGATTCTGGCGAACAAGCAGGACATAAAAGGCGCTCTGGCACCGGAAGAAATCGCCAAGGTAAAAAAGAGATGAACAATGTTTGAATTTGATAAACGAAAAAAAATTGAATTCGATTGAATTGTTGGGTTTGTGGTGTTTTTTGTATTATGAAGGTTCTGAATTTGGATACAATGGACAAGTCTCGGCACTGGAGAATTGTTGGGTGTAGTGCCTTCACCGGAGATGGGCTTCTTGAGGGATTCGATTGGCTGGTACAGGACGTTGCTTCTCGAATTTATGTTCTCGATTAATTACTGGTTGTTCATCATTGTTAGTTTTTTTTCTTTTTGAGTGCTATGACCCTAATTTCAACATGTACATTATGTTTCCGTGCTGTTGTGGAAAAGGTTGATTATTGATGAATCCAAGGATGAAGAAATTGATTACGCTGTGTTTGAAACTGGGTAGTTTTCTTTTTCTTGATTGGAATGGAAGCATTGAATCAGATGATTCTGAAGAGAGCAGTTTTGAAACTGAATACACAAAGAAATGTGTTAAAAAAAACATTTTTTTTCATTTGATCAATACATCTCAAAATACATGAATAAATATTCTCATCAAAGAAATTAATGAGGACAAGTGCAAGGGTTAGGCCATCTTCAGTATCAAAACTCGTCACAGAACAACTTAGAATTGTCATCTTCAAAACTGAAGCGCTTCTTGAATGAGTTTTTCTGTGAGTGCTTTCGGAAGTCCCATTACTGCGTCGCTTGTTCCGACCTGATAGATAAAAAAATATGCTATTTAATACTATCACAAATAAATTAAATTACAACAAATACTTGTAATAAAGAACGGTGGTGAAGAACAGCTAACCACTGCTTCTACGAACCGCAATGTCAATGGATGTTCGAGCATTAAACCTCCTGCAACGTTCATGGTGATCGCCTCTTCAACCTGAAATTTCTCTCATACATAACATTAAAAATATATTTACATATCTCTATATATCAAAATATATTACTTCCGCAACTCACCAGGCTATCGATAACTTCGTCCGGTATGTCATGGAAATAAACCTGCACACAAACAAGCATCTAGATACTCAACATATTACACTATGAAATCATGAATCGGAAAATAAAAAGTTGACTAATACTATTAAGGTGTGAATGTTTTACCACTTCTATTTTTCTTTTTGAAATAATGTGTTACCTCTGCTCTTTCCCAGTCACCTCTACTTTTGCCAGTTTTGAGGTTGGTCACGAGCACAGATCCAACCACGTCCGCTTGAGCACCGGAATATCCTGCAACTCGCACACACCGGATCACTCCACCACCAATATCAGAGTCACTTTTTGAAAAGACGAGCGTTAATACAAAACCTTTGATGAAATCCCTCGCTTCTTCTTTGCTCGACGGTTTCTCTCTCACCACCCCTTTCGACACCACTATCTAATATAATCCATGACCTTGAATTTGTTAACTTGTTACAACCACATTATGCATGAAATTAATGAGCCTATAGATTCATAAAAATGAAAAGACTATTGAATCTCAGTTGAAATTTTTTCTGCGTCCTATATACCGTGTCTGCGGTGATTAATAAGACTTCCTTGGTGAATTCTTTCAATTGACCCGTATTTTTCAGCCTTGAAATTATGGCATCTGCCTGAGAACAAGGACATGTAATTAAACCGAAAAAGAATTAAAGACTTGCAAAAAGGACTAGAAATAAATCATACATACAAACAGTGTTGATTAATTTTTTGTTAAAATTACTTATGCTTTATAAAACAAAGGAAGGAGTGGAAAAAATATTCATACTTTAGCCTCAGCAAGAGTCATGACCAATTCTTCTGGTTTTTCCTTCCTTATACTTTTCTCATCTATATCTGCAGTCTAAGAAACAAAACAAAAAAACTAAAAATTTTATCAATAATCATTCTTTAGTAATACACGAGAAAATAAAAATTGTACCATTAAGCTAAACTCATATCCCATTTCGGTAAGAATTCTTCGGCGAGCCTTTGATGCCGAACCTAAAATTATCTGTTACAAAGAAATTCAGTGGATGTTATTTTGATAAATAACAGTTATTAAAAATAAAATCCATACAGGGAACTCGACAGCATTTCCAAGTGAACAATTCAGAAGCAAGCATTCAAACTACAAAAAAAAAAAAAAAAAAAAAAAATTGCGTCGAAGTAGATAAGCAGAGGAAGCGAGTACAATAAAATAACCTGAAACGACATATTGGCGTTTCGGGTTTTCTACGAAACGCTGGGGGAAAAGAAACGGTGGTTTAAGCTCGTACCAAACAAGCGCTTTGACAGTGAATGAAAGCCTAAGCTAATAAGCTGTCCTACGAAACAGGAAGAATATAAGTTAAGGAATAAGAATATATTTTCTAAATAAAATATAAAAAAATCCGACTATTTCATTGGATTTGGAATTAAACGTTTCTTTATTCCTATCTATATCGTCGAAGATCTCTTTTGTCATGAAAACGCCAACTCAGACTTTAAAGTTAAACATATTATGCTCTGTTTCTCAACTCTCAAGCAGCAACCACACAGGCGCGACTGGTGAGGTCACGTCAAGGTTAATTAGTTTATATAGTGATATTTACCATTTTATACGAGTATGTAACTAAACGAAAGGTTAATTCGTTATATAGTGATATTTACAATTTCATATTGGTATGTAATTAATGATTTTTAAATATTAAGTAAGTGATTACGTTCATGTATTTACATTAATTAGTTATGATAAAAATCGAATGTTTTTATTTTAAAGGTTAATCTAATCTATAGTCATCCAAATTAGTGTTTATTTGAAAATAACTAGCGTTTAGAGATCTACGCGTATGACTGTGGCGGCGTCGAAGGTGGAGATGGAGTTGTAGGAGATGAAGCGGCGCCGATAACTTAGGGTGAACCAAACGGAAGATGTAAGGGATGTTATCTGGAGAGTTTGGTAGTGTTATATAATATAGGGCAAATTAATTTTTATTTTTTATATTTTTTTTACATTATTTTGACCGACAGTGTAGTGTAGAGCATTGGTGTTAATTTAGTTTATTTATTTGTGTATTGAGAAAAAAAAAACAAATTTTGATGAATTTTGAGAAAATTGACAATAAAGAGTGTTATCTTGGGCTATTGCTCAAATAATCGGATACATTAATGACAATTATTTTAGGCTCTTTTAGATATATACCCACAAAAATGTTTATTAATTTTAGGATATTCAATTTTTTGTAAATTTTGTGTAAATAATCACCTCAAATTGTTTACATAATTATTTTGACAATTTTAACTCGAATTTGAAATGTTTACAAAAACTGCAATATAAATGTAATTTGAACTCAATATTCGTGTAAACAAAATTGAGCGTATATTTATAAAATTTTAGGTATTTTGTAAACACTAAATTTTATATTTATAAAATTTTAGGTATTTTGTAAACACTAAATATAAAATTGGGTAATATTATTATTTTTAGTTTAGAAATTAATAAAAATAAAATATGGGATATTTTTAAAATAAAGTTATATTAGATAAATGTAAATTATGAAGTGAAAAAGACGACGCATTTAGTTAGTTTCCCCAAATTTTGCTCCGTTCGCATAGCTCACTTCCACTTCAAAACTAATGACTTCCCAGAACGACCAAACCGATACCGAAACGATGTCGTTCAACGCGCCTCATCCGACGGTCAGTTCTTGCCGGAGAAAGAAGAATTTCGGGTCAGGAAGTTTCGTTTCCGATTTGAGAGACCACATGTACGAGTTTCTTCAAGCTTCTTCGGACGAGCACAGGATTTGCTTAAGAGACACGTTTCGCAAGGTTAGCTTTTCGCTGTATTACAGTTAAACCCATGCATTCTGTAATTGGTTCTGCATTGCTGTGACTGAAATCCCTTTCTTGTCTTTTTGTACGTAACAGATTTTCAAAGCGTCTAAAGAAAGTAAGGGCGGCGAAAAATTTGGGGCTGAAAATTGAGTTCCTTTTTCAAACATCAATTTCGGATGAGGATATCTTTTTTTTTTTTTAACTATATTTAACATTTCTCTGTTAATGGAAGTCAGAATCAATAGATTGATGTTTGTATTGTTTCAGTTCTGTCCTAAAAGTAAAAAAGTAAAAAAAAAAAAATCAAACTTGAGAAATCTTCCATGGAATTGTTTTCAATCTACACAGCAAACATATACCATCGATTGGCAGCTTCAAATTATGTAAAAATAATAAAATTTAAAATTCAAAGTTTATATGCGAAGAAAATAATGTTGTAAGCTATTGTCTGTCACTACTCAGGCTCCTTTTAAAAAGAAATGCAATATCAGGCTTTGACCAATTGCAGAAGAACTGATTTTGAGGCTGCTGAGGATAATCTAGGGTCTGAATGAATTGGGTTAATAAGTACTAAATATTTTCCATTATTTGTTGATGAGATACTGGAATATTTACGGCTATGGTGTTATTCATATTCATGGCTATCTTGAACAGAACTCTTCTTATTTATATGAATTTTAATGAAATTTACGTGAAAATCAAAATAGTGGTCTATAAAAAATTGGATCATATTTCCAGTTCAAAAACGATATGGAGGGAGACTTGCTATCTTACTAGATATTCAACTTGCGCAATAATAATCTCGACCTGATTTAGGAGGTTGTGTTTGTTTTCCTTGGGCGTCCAATATGAAGTGAAATTCTTCGGTGAAGCTCCCTGCTGTTTCTTGGAGTACCTATATAATTAGGATGTGTAATCTAAAGAAAACCTGATTTTGATCGATTTATGTTCTTGACTTCTACAGATGAGTAAATATGATTCAACCGGCGGAAGGGAAAGATAAACAACAATAATAATAATGCTATAAAAAATAGAGCTGGATAGTGGTGCTTGATACGACTGTAGTCCAAAAGAATTATAAGAGCTTGTCAAGTAAATAAGAAAAAAATAACTGGCAATAAAGGTCCCACCGAGACTTGAACTCGGGTTACTAGATTCAGAGTCTAATGTCCTAACCACTAGACCATGGGACCGTTGTTGAGACGACTAGGAAATAAATATTATTAATTGGTTTATAATCTTGTTATGCAAGTCCAACTGCCATTTGTTTGGAGCTTTTAGAGATTTTTAACTCCGATTGAGTCTTTTAATCGAGTAATATCAGTTATGGGTAACAAATGATAATTTTTTTGAAATTGGACTTAATAATCATTAAAATATCAAAATTAGGTTTATTATGTATACATATATCTCAAATTAGACTTTTGACCGATTGTCGGACATAAGTGCCTTTAAAAATTTCAGTTTTTGAAATGAAATAGAATCCGATGAAATCGGATGAATACCGATGCTATTTGAATTTTTTCTAAGATGAAATCCGATAGTTTCAGATGAAATCCAATGAGTTTTGTAAACATATTTTAATTTTGATAGAATCCGATGATATCGGATGAATTCTGATGCTATTTGAATTTTTTTTAAAGATGGAATCCGATAGTTTTAGATGAAATCCGATGAGTTTTTAAACATATTTTAATTTTGATAGAATTCGATGAAATCGGATAAATTACGATATTTTTTGGAAAAAAATTTAAAGATGGAATCCGGTAGTTTCAGATGAAATCCGATGAGTTTTTTTAACATGTTTTAATTTTGATAGAATCCAATGACATCGGATGAATTCCGATGCTATTTGAAAAAAAAAAGTAAAGATGAAATCCAATGAGTTTTTAAACATGTTTAAATTTTGATGGATTCCGATGAAATCGGATAAATTCCGATGTTTTTTGAAAGGAGATATTCGAGAGGAGGGTATTTTTGTCCAAAAAAGGGCAAAAGTCCATTTTTAGATAGAATATACATAACAAGCCCAATTTTGCTATTACATAGATTATTAAGCCCAATTAAAAAAAATTATGCTGCACTAAACTTCCTGCCGCACTAAACTTTCAAAATTATTAACTAATCAAATTGAACACAGAAACAAGTTCTAAAACTATTACTTAGGTGAGATCACATAAAAATATATTGTTTTAAAAAATATATCAACTTAATTACATAGAAAAAGATTGGACTAGATTAAACTTGGCTTACCGAACCTGAAGGACCTGTCCGGTCCGGTAGTCCGATAAGGTCCGGTTATTTTAATTGGACCCTTAACGGACCGGACGTAAAATCCATTTAAAATCGATTTTTGGGTAAAAAAAAATAAATATATATATATATATATATTTCTTGACCGTTGGATCTAAGATCCAACGGTCAGTTTTTTTAAAAAAAAAAAAATAAAATAACGGACCTTAACGGACCAAAGGGTCCGGTCCGCTACCTTACCGGACCAGACCGGACCGGTCCGTTACCGCTAACGGACCTCGCGGGTCCATTAAAATTCTTACCGGACCGGACCGGTCCGTCCGGTTCCGGTAAGCCAGGTTTAGACTAGATATCTCTTTTTCTACGAGAACATTGGGGTCTAGTGGTGGTTTATGTCTTATTTAATGCATATTTAAATAAATATATCGAAACCCTTCAAATTTGTATTTAGAGATGTGTGTAATCATCTTGAGCACGTGGATCGGTAGACCACGGAAAACACTTTGTGTGATAGAAATTGTCTGATGAAATTCGGATACACGTTAATACGGTAGACGGTAGGATGATTTCCGTGAAGTTCGGTAGAAGAAGATTGCTGACAAAATTGATCGAAGGCAAAGACATGGTTAAAGATTGAAGTGTTTATTGGAGGAGGCCCGAGTAACTTGTGACGTTCATTTTATAATCGTTTTTTGATCACTGATTAAAAAAAATTATCCGTTATTATATATTCGAGCCTCTTTATAAACTTTCCTATAAATAAATCTATTTCATTCCATTTTCACACCACTTTAAACACATTTTACAATAATTTTAACACTTTTCTCTCCAAAATTTTGACACAAATTCAATCTTATTTGTCTAAAATATTTGTTAAGATGTCTCGGAAATATCTCACCAACATTTTTGCACTCAAACACCATCTCCGGTTCTGATGAAAAAGTTCACCAACCAATTTCATATCCACTTGACCAATATCAACGAAACTGGTTAACATTTCTCAAATTTAAAATTACAAAAACACTGAAACACAACTCATTCTCGTTCTAATATCGAATTACCAATCACCATTTTTTTGTATACACAACAAGAGTTAAACATATTGGCTCAATTTTCTCCGGTCAACCCTTACGTTACGTGACAACAATATTATTCTCAATCACCAATCATGATCAATATCAAGTTTATGAACAACAATTTCAATATTTCAAAGCACAATCAGTTAGATATCATACTTATGTAAGTTTATTTTATTAATAAAGAATATTTCATTGTACACTTAAGAAAATAATATGAATATAATCTGCTCTCATTATGATCCATATATTGCGAAAATCAACCCATTAATCACGTTCATATTAATGTCGAAAATCAAATCGTTATCCCACAATTATGAGGGCAATATTCTCCATTGATGGTTTGGAGCCTATAAATACAACGGTTTTGGGGTCCCTAAACTCACTCACACATTTATTCACATACATCATCTAAACGTGAGAGAAAGAGTTTAGTAGATCCTCAAGATACTTCGGTGGAGTCGGAGTCCGAAATTCTCCGGAATTGGAGTCAGAAGCTCGCAGGAAAACCACAACAATGACCGGAGGTAAACTGAGTCTTTTAGCTTATGCTTTTACGTGTTCATATAGTTAAAACATTTTTAGGACGTGTAATAAGTTCTTACATTTGATATCAGAGTCTCACATAACCTCACTTTGTTTTTGAAAAATTCCATATTCATGTGTATTTATGATTTTGCATTTTTGACGTTAAAATTTAATTATTTTTATGGAAATCTTTTAGAAAATTGTTTTGTGATATTTTTGGCTTTTGAATCTCTTAATTCGGTGTTGTAATGAGGAAGAACGAGTCGGATCTTAAAATGGGTCTCAACCGGGTCGGAATAACCCGTCTAGAGGTTGAAGACGACACAAAACGACATGTCATTTATTCTCTTCTGTCATTTTTTAAAACGTTTATCGTTTTTATTTAAAACTGACTTATCCTTTATTCCATAAACTAGGCGATGAGTGCACCTACCAAAACCTTTAGATTTTATATGTGAACATGTTTGATCGGTAAAAATAATGTACCTAGTTCTTTTCTAAATATAGCTTGGTCATGACCTACCTGATTTGAAGAAAATTGGGGACCGGCGCATTTTATGTAGTGATGGTGCAGAGAAAAGATCTCTTGTTCATTACTATCGTATTTGACTTGTTTCACGCACTTCATGCATAAGCCTTTCCGTTTTTTGACGTCATCGATTTCTATAAAATACTTTCATATCTCGGACCTCGATTTCTTTTTCTTCTTCTGTTGTGTCGGTTGAGGACTTTCTTGACTTCGGGGACGTCCTCTTCTTCTTGTGGAGGTGAGTGAGATTGAGGTGGTGATGGCGTTGGCGGTGAATGAGATGACAGTCGAGGTCGTGGTGTATTTGAACGATGTTGAAGAGGTGGAGTAGTATATGTGATTACTTTTTGAAATATTGAAGTTGTTATTGTTAATTACTCATACTGTTGTGAATAATATTGTTGTTTTGGAATGTAAGGATTGGCCCGAGCAAATTGAGCAAATCCGGTCGACTTTTATTGTGTATACGATTTTTTTTTGTGTTTGGTAATTCGGTATTAAAGCCTGAATGAGTTGTGTTTCAGATTTGAAAATTGAGAAATGTTTACTAATTTTGTGGATATTGGTCTACATGAGATTAAATTGGTTGATGAGCTTATTTATCGAAATCGAAGATAGTGTTAAAGTGCGAGAATGTTGATAAGATGATTTTCAAGATATCCTGATAGATTTTTGAGACAAATAAAATTGAATTCGTCTAAAAAATTTAAAGAGTAAGTGTAAAATTATTGTAAGATGAGTTGAAAATGCCGGGAAAGTTAAAGTAAAATAAATATTTATAAAAATTGACAGAATAGATAATAGTAGTTAACTTTTTTTGTACCGTTTGATTGAAAAACATTGCCCAAAATACCACTATTTATAATTGGTTTTCCCAAAATCCACTAAAATTAATTTTTTCCCAAAATACCACTACAAAAGTCTAAAATACCCCTAAAACAATTTATTTACATTTGACTCCATATTCATATTAATCGGTTACTGTCTAATTTTAAAAAAAAAAAATTAACTTAAAAAGGTAAAAACTACTACACTCCTAAAAAATTTAATTTTTTTTAATTTTTTAAATTTTTTCTTAATTTTTTGACCGGTAGTATAATGTAGGACATTTGTGTTAGTTTTAACTTTTTAAAGGGTATTTTGTCTTTTCACATAAAATTTACTAGTATTTTGGGAATAAAACATGTTTGGCTGAATTTTGGGAAAATGAATAATAAAGGGTAGTACTTTGGGCAATTTCTCTTTAATAAACGATTCAGATTGCTTCACTCTCTCAACGGACACCTGCCACTCTCTCGTATACCGTGCTGACGGAAGTCGAAATTCCGTCAGGCAATTTCTGCCAGACGCGGAAGTGTTTTTCCGCGGTCTTATAGTAAGCCAACATATGAATCGATGAAACTGTCGCTACTTTCTAAATGCAAGAAATTAATAATCTGGAAGCGAACTAAAAATAATCTCTCTCTTACGTGACAGCAGACGAGTGAACGGAGACAATGTGGCGAAGAGGTTACAGTAGCAGCTCCGCCGCGTTGAAGGACCGGAAATGGGACGCGATTATCATC
The DNA here is from genome assembly GCA_958296335.1 of Urtica urens. NCBI lineage: Eukaryota > Viridiplantae > Streptophyta > Magnoliopsida > Rosales > Urticaceae > Urtica > Urtica urens. The sequence goes on along the minus strand of OY282522.1, from coordinate 18,386,266 downwards.
GGCGGAGGCCATAACGGCCTCACATCCGCTGCGTACCTCGCACGGGCCGGTCTTTCCGTTGCCGTGCTTGAGCGTCGCCACGTCATCGGCGGCGCCGCCGTGACGGAGGAGCTCGTCCCCGGATTCAAGTTCTCCCGCTGCAGTTACCTTCAGAGCCTCCTCAGACCTTCCGTCATCAGGTATGGGCTTCATTAAACCCTAGATCACGTCTCCAGTTTCGATGAACTCGATTATCTCAGCAAAGCGTGAGTGTATAAGATGAAGGTGCTATACAGAAAGACTTCGGAATAGTTGAGACCTATGTATAGACCTGGAATTTCTAGTGCCGAGTTCAATTGTCGATCGCTTTTTGTTTCTATTTTGATTGGCGATGGTTATGAGTGATAGCATAGAGCAATAGAGAAAGATTTCAGAACGATTTAGAGCTACATAGACCTGGAATATATAGTGCCGAGTTCAATCTGTTTGATTGGCGATGTGGTAACATACAGAGAGCTAGAGCTAGGTCGACATGGACTGAAGATGCTGAAGAGAAATCCTTCATCGTTCACGCCGTGTTTGGATGGGCGTTATCTTCTCCTTGGGCCTGACAAGGATTTCAACAACGCAGAGATATCAAAGTTCTCCAAACGAGATGCCGATGCGTATATGAGGTACTGGTTAGTCTGATCGTTCCGAATTTTGAGAGAATTACTTACTCATCGTTGGGATTTTTCATTATTTGAATTAAATTCGAGTGCAAAATCATAGTTTCTACATGTTTGACTTAGAAGAGTTTATTTCTTTGACTCTCTTTGGCAGATATGAAGAGCAGTTAGAGAGGTTCTGCAAATTCATGGATCCACTGATAGATTCAACTCCTCCGGAATCTTTGCAGTGCAGCCAGTCTATTGGCGATCGAGTCAAGGATAGGATCCAGAAATCAGCTTTTTGGACACGTTTTCTCCGACAATCACTCTCCCTAGGGCAGAAAGATTTGACGTAAGAATTTAGATTTTTCTAACACCAGATGCTCCCTGTACAGTTGATATACCAGCTAGTCTCCTGTGTGTATGAAACTAACTGGATTAAAGCAACATATTTCAGTATATTCTTCGATCAAGATGATAATTCATACCTTCGGTAGCTTGATCATTATGCGTTTACAGCCGGTGATTCATGAACATGTATTTGTTTATTTTGGCAGGGATTTTGTGGACCTATTAGTATCCCCAGCCTCAAAGGTTTTGAATAATTGGTTTGAGGTTGTTATACAATCTTTTAGTTTTCTCCTCTCTAATTTTGTGATATATTGGCTTATCATCACCTCTTTATAGCATGGGGACATATTTTGTTCTTCTAGGCTACAGAATAATGTCAAGTCCTGAAACCAGTTTGTTAAGCATCCCATGAAAGGATTGAAGAAGATAAAAATGAGGGCAGAATAGTGGGTGGAAGGATTGAAATCTAGTAATTCATTTAATACAGGTAAATTTTTTCAAAATTTGATGTTTTTTGGTAAAAATAATTGTGCTTGCAGACAGATGTTTTGAAAGCAACCCTTGCAACAGATGCGGTGATTGGTTCAACAGTAAGGCTCTATCATAAATATCTTTATCTTTATTACGGCTGTTTAATTATCTAACTTGAATAACTCGGGTTATCCAATCAATAATATGTAGGTATTCATTACAAAAACTTCTGAAAAGATCTGATCTATATCTTTAATTCAGGTGGAGTTAGTTTTTGAATAAACAATGATTTTCTCTTTGTGGCATAAGAGCAGTAACGATATGTAGTATTACTCCTGACAAAGGCTTTATCGTAGATCTGATCTGAATATCTTTATTTCAGACGGAGTTAGTTTTATGACATAGCTCATTGTATAGTGAAAGAAACTTTTATTTCTTTTTAGTATAGAAGCAGTAAAATTAATTCTTGTTCTTCTGAATATTACAAGTAGACTAATTTGGTCTGTACCCTTTTATTCAAGGCAAGCGTGCATACACCAGGGAGTGGATATGTTTTATTACACCATGTGATGGGAGAAACCGATGGTGAACGTGGAGTATGGTCGTAAGTAGCTTTTCCTCTTTGCTCGGATACAACCTAGTTTCAGAGATGCTATGTTATTACAATGTCAAAATGCTATATTTGGATTGAGAACTTTTGAGTTAATCACAATTCAAAAGCAGCCAGTTGTTTACATGTAAAGGGAAATGAAATAAGCAGAGAATGAATGATATAATTGTATTAGGGCTGGTACCCCAAAATTCAGCCTACCAAGGTATCCTTGTTAACATGCTTAAGTGAAGTACCTGTAGAGGAATAAAATGTATATATATCATTTGGTTAAAACAAAAAGCAAACACCATTAGAATAATGTCACTGAGTTGTATATTTTTCTTGATTTTTTTTGTGAGCGTGGCAGGTATGTTGAAGGTGGGATGGGCTCGGTATCCGCGGCTATAAGTAAAGCTGCCAAGGAAGCAGGGGCTTTCATCGTAACAAGAGCAGAGGTCTATATTTCTAAAATACGTTTTCACCATCTTGCATACCTAGTGAAAAGCCGGTATAGAATTAAGTAAAGGTCTAGTAGTAAAAGTTCAAAGTTATTCTGGAGTATAACACGATATATTCTCTTCAGGTAATATAGGTCAAATTAAATTTTTGTTCTTATTGTTATAGTCGCCTCTTATCTTTCTGCCTTTGTTTCACGATTCCATGCTTCAGGTGGAACAGCTCTTAATTGAAGACTCTGGGAAAATTAATGGGGTTAGTATTAGACAATTATCTTTCCATAAGAATCATAACTTGATGCTGAGAAATTGATTGGACCTCATAGGTGTTATTGGCTGATGGTACACGGTTGTGTTCTCCAATTGTTCTATCAAATGCAACACCTTACCGAACTTTCAAGGTGAAGCTTAACCAGTTAAAAGTTTGTACACTTGCTAAACTTGTCACTGATTCTTTTATATATGCAATAGGAGTTGATGCCTGACAATGTACTACCAGATGATTTTGCTCGGGCTATCAAGTACTCCGACTACAGCTCTGTAAACACTCTCTATCTCTCTCTGCCAAAACTTCTATCTACATTATGATTAGACTCCAATTGTATCCAATTGTATTGCACATTTTTCCATCAGGATTTTTGACAGTATTCTCTTTTGTTACGCTTAACCCAATTTAAGTGTTATTTGGGATGATCTCAAAGAAAATAAGAGGAAGAGGAGGAAACTAAAGTAACTCTAAGAATAATTAAGTCATTTATGTCCATTTAGGTCTTAATATCTCAAAGGGTGTAATTTGATAATCAGTTTTCAAATTGTGAGGTTCAATTTTAATTATGCACAATACTCGTGTTATCTTTACACTTTTGGTCAAACCAGGCAACAACCAAAATAAACTTGGCAGTTGATAAAATTCCGGAGTTCAAGTGCTGCAAGTTAGGCCATCCCGCATCAGGTCCTCAGCACGTGGGTACTATTCATATCGGTTCTGAGAGGTATAATACTTTCAACTCAGTTTTAGTTTTATTTTATTTTTGTTCTTTGAGATGTGTTTCCTTCTTAGTGTGTCGTGGTGTGGTATTTAACTAATTAGAAACTATGATCGTTATATGCCATTGGAAAATTTTCTCAATAATCGTGTACCTTACTACCTGTTTGACTTGCAAGCCAACCCTTCAGAAAATACTTGTTTGGGACCTTCAGATAAATGAATGGAGGATATACTGGGATAAAATAGTAGATACACGTGAATAGTTTTATTAAAAAGAAATGTTTTTCGCTAACAGAACATGTTTGACTTGCAAGCCAACCCTTCAGAAAATACTTGTTTGGGACCTTCAGATAAATGAATGGAGGATATACTGGGATAAAATAGTAGATATACTGGGATAAAATAGTAGATAAACATGAAGAAAATGTTTTTCTTTAAATATCTCATATCCCAGTCAAATTTTTTTTACTGATCACTTCTCTATATTTTTTTGTGGAGGTGGTTAATATTGTGCTCAAGTTCTCTTTGTGTCTTTCAAATTTTCATCACTTTTTCTCTGACTAAAATTTTAGGTCCAAATACAGGTTAATGGAGCAGAAATTGCATAACCCCTGACATTTCATTACTGGAACCTTTTAATTCCGCTTTTCATTCAATATTTGATCACAGTGCGCCACTCTCCAATAAAATAAATCATCGCCCTTTCACTTCGCATACATGTTATTCTTTCCAGCATGGAGGAGATACATGAGGCCTGTCAAGATTCCACAAATGGATTGCCGTCAAGGAGGCCAGTCATTGAGATGACAATTCCTTCTGTATTGGACAAGACGATATCTCCATCCGGTATTTTAATCATGACAATAATAAAACATTAGACGTATATTCCCACACCTACAAAAGATATCTCTCAAGGTTATTCTCAGGACGATCCATTCGTGTCTGTTTTTCATTTTAATCATAGGTAAGCATGTGATCAACTTGTTCGTTCAGTACACACCGTACAAACCCTCGGATGGGAACTGGGAAGACGCTACTTACAGAGTTAGTTCCGTAAATCTTCTGGCTCGATTTGCCAGTCTACATTTATTTGTTTTTCTGTAAGGAACCAAGGTACAATGCTGTAATTAGAGATTATCAGCTAGGTCTTCGACCATATCAAAAGGGGAAAAGAATAAGAATATGTTGATTAGTGAAAATTTGAGGATTCTCTTTGGGGGAAGCTTGCAATTATCTTTTATAACTTCTGTTCTGGTTTCAACTACATTTTTCAGGAGTCATTTGCAAAAAGATGTTTTAGCTTGATTGATGAATACGCACCGGGTTTCAGCTCATCAATCATTGATTATGACATGCTGACCCCGCCAGATCTTGAAAGGGAAATTGGTCTAACAGGTATGTATTATGAGACATAGACAGACTAGAAGTGTCCAAACAGCAACCTATTAAACATCAACGCAGGAGGGAATATCTTCCATGGAGCTATGCAGTTAGACTCTCTTTTCCTCATGCGCCCCGTAAAAGGATGGTAATTCTCGCTCACTTGATTTTGGCTGTGGTTAGTGTGGTAATCCCCAGGCAAACCTTACCACCAAACGCTCGTGTTTCCCAGTCCCACACTCTAGTGTGGTAATACTTGAAAACAAAGTTTTTTTAAAGTACATGACCACTTTTTTAAGAGAATATTGCAGTTCAATATAAATTTATTGAGATGCAATATTTCCCTCCCTTCTTCAATTTTATAGTTTTTTTTTTTGGAAGCAACAATTTTATAGTTGGTGTCTCTAAATTATTAAGCTAATCGAGTTTTGGTCCTGGAGCTAATTTTATGAGCACTGGTCTACAAACTACTAATTTGTGCCAGTCATTTTCTTAAAAAAATAAAAGAAAACGAGTGTATTTAATTAGCAATAATATATTTAATATTAGAATAAGAAAAGGTTGTTTTTGTCTAGGTACAAAGTGTATATAATCTTTTCATTTTTGGAAGTGTACCCAATAGAAAAGTTATTTTTTTCCCTTTTCTATAAAACCAATTTATTTTATTATTATTATTATTATTATCGTTATTACTTTAATGTAACAGTTATTATATCATCATTAGTCGTAGAGCATATAAAGGCAGGTCCAATACGAACAATCAAATTTCTTATTATTAATTTATTTCAGCCTAATTATTTACAAATTGGTTCGCACATTTCAGGTCAAATTACCGGACCCCAGTAGGCGGATTGTATTTATGCGGCAGCGGGGCGCACCCTGGAGGTGGTGTCATGGGTGCCCCGGGACGCAATGCTGCACTTGCTGTTCTTCAAGATATCAAAAAAGCCTAACTCATTCTCTTCTCATTCTCCCGTCTTCTTTTCTGTACTTGCAAACAAGGAATTCTATTTACTCCTAAAACGCCTAATCAAAACCTAAAACACACATCATGTGAAATTTCCAAATTGAGATCAAACGCATCATCTGTGTAAAAGATGGAAGCAAAGAAAAGCAGAACTCACTCGTAAAACCAGAGCAAGTAAAATCTAGTTTCAGTACAAATATACACCAAAAGATATATGAACGGTTTTGTTGACGCCCAAAGTGAGATCAGAAGACACCTTATCCGAGCTACCGGCTTCTCCAGCTGGAATTCGAAGCTGCTTCTAGTCTGCAAACACAAGATATATAAGCAACAGCTGAATTGCAAAATGATCTATATGTATGTTCTTACTTGGATATCTCTTCAACGGCCTTCACAACTTCTGAAGAATTTGTTTCCAAAACCTGACCACCAAATATGATCTCATCTAGTATAGTATGCATCTGGATCATAAATTACCAAAGAATTAAGCTTTAAGAAATTATTTTAAAGGTCAGGAATATGGCATGTGGATAAGTTAAGCTGATACCTTGCTGTAGTTGAATACTATGTCGAGCTCGCATACATTTTTGAAGCACTTATCCATTGTTTCCACAAATACTGAAATCGTGAGCGAAGCATGAGAAGTAGATACAAGCCAAGCACGTAATAATGTAAACAAAAATATCACCATAGTGTTCATCTTAGATGAGTGAAACGCATCATTTCAATCTCACCAAACATTATTAGGGAAGATAAAAAACTTCCATTGAAGTTTTCCGACTAATTAACTCAACATAACCATGTAAGATAGAAAACTGGACTTTATATCTGTTCGATCTACTGTGACGTAATTTAGATCTCTTGTCAAAGATACGAAACAGCTCTAAGAGCCCTCTAAAGACTTGCTGTCCCTCAACTTGGTTGTAGCGCTAAATGTACTACAAATAACACGAAGTCAGGTATGTACCTTGTATCAGATCAAGCATGGCCAGCTCGCTTTCAGAACTATCAAATAAGAACACGAAGTACAAAGTTGCAAAGTGCTTGTATACAAGTCGTGTGTCCTAGAATGAACAAAATAGATACGAGTGAGATACTCTCTTCATAGAGATTTACACAGATCCATACAAAAACTAATTGAGTGCATATCGAAGCCGCAGTGAAAACAGTATCACCGCAATATCCAGTAATCATACAGGACACAGTTAGCTTCACTTTAACAATAAAGATTTTATGTGTGCTAAAAGTTTGACGAAGATCAAATTACTATTAAGCTCAAAGTTATATTGAAACCAAACATCTAACAACTACGACCAAACCAAAGCGTACCAAAAAAGATATAAACTTATATGCAGTAAACTATAATTTAGGTTTTAATTAGAACTTACAGGACCATAGAGAGACTCCGCTTCCATAAAATTGCTTACATTATCAGCTCTACTGCATAAAGCTGTAGCAGAATCAGGCATCAAGAATAAAAAATTTGTGAACACACACAATGGCGACTATGTACTGATATGTGATTAAAAAAAAAATACAAATAAATTTTTAGGAACTGCCATCTGAATTAATCTATGACTTAGTGTCTGAAAAACCATATATAAAATTCAGACATGAGATCTACAATATGTCTGGATTTTATTTATAGCTTCATCAAGGTACGGAGAGATGTTTTAGTGATCTTGAAAAGTACATAATGAGAACCGGACAACACAGAGAGCGTCGACAGTAAATAACACCAGACAAGGATATATCGTGTCTTGGGTTATTCATACAGAAAATGTACCAACTCGTTTTACACAAAGAGCTGGATCTCACAACCGACTAGATACTATCAAATAGACGAACATATCAGCAAGTCATTTGAACAAATGAAGAATTTAACGAGCTACTGAGAAAGAGAGAGCAACACACGCATCGAGTCGTAGTTCAGAAAATCAGAGAAAACAATACAGTACAGAAATCGTTGATGTAATCGAAAGGCGATAAGAGAGAGATTAAATAGAGACGATTTGTGAGCGAGGACATAAGTCTCTGATCCAAGCAAATGTGAAATTCGTTTCTCAAAGATTAACAATTAAAACGCGAGACCTAAGCTTGCGAATTCGAGCAATTCGCACATAAAACTGAATTCCGAGCCTAACGATTGTGGATCCACAGAAACGCACAAATGGCGATTCGTAGTCCGAACCCATTCGGATTCGAAAACGAATATATATATATATATATATAGATAGATATAGAGAGAGAGAGAGAGAACCTGCATAGACACTGCGAATGAGGTCTTGTTGCTTGTCGACAGACTGATTGAAAAATGGGAGGGATCAGAGAACAAATCAATGGAGAGAGAGAGTGAGAAATGGCAGAGGACTAACCATGACATCGTAGAACTTGGCAAGCCGGGGCTTCCCCTGCGTGTTGATCACCAACACTGCTCGTATCATCTCCGCTGGTGCTCACTCTCCTCGATCCCTTCACGATTATTTATTTAGAGCTATCCGTCCTTCCTATTTTGCCCTTCCGTAAATTGTTAATTCCACGCTTGTCTAACTTTAACTTTTCCCGCCTTACTTTATTCTTAAGCCATTTTCTTAATCTTGGCGGTTATTTACCGAAGGAAATGTGCAGGAAAGTGAACGAATGAATGTCATTTGTTGCATTTATCGGAGCTCTAAATTTAAATAAATAAATAAATATTTATGACGCTTTGTTTTAGTTTTAGGATATAATTTTATTAGTTTAGTAAACATAATATATGAACTCGACATTTTTTTGAAAAACAGACGTTAAATTGACATTTCACAAATTTCAATAGAAAATACCAACAGCATCTCTTATGCTATATAAAAAGGGCAATTTATTTGTTTGGTTTTCAAGTAATATATGTTAATTTTAATCAAGATAGTGGTATTTGTAATATAATATATACTTTTAAAAGAAGTGGAGCGCCCTGCCCGTGCTTGGAGATCCGACGCCTTCGCCGGAAGCTGGAGATACCTCGCGTTCCCCGCTGACGTGGAAGTAGGAACCATTTAAAAATAATAATAATAATAGCGAGTGTAACGTTGGGGGTAAAGCAGTAAATGACCAAGGGAGGCAGCCCTAAAAGGAGAGCTCTCCTTCAGTCCTCCTGACTTGGAAAGAGGCCAAAGCATTGAGGATGAGCGAAGAGGAGGAAGAAGAAGTAAGGTGTCCCATATCGGAAGAGCAGCCTCAGGTGCTACACCACCACCTGCGCTCGATCAACGCCACGCTGGCAATCAGACAAATAACATCTCAGGGCCTCTCGTTCCAGCTCTGGCCCGCCGCCACCTCCCTCGTCGCCCTCCTCGACGCCCACCGCCTCTCTCCCACCGCCTCCCCGCTCGCCCCCCTCCTCCTCCCCTCCCACCGCCGCCTCACCATCCTCGAGCTCGGCTCCGGCACCGGCCTCGTCGGGATCGCCGCCGCCGCCATTCTCGGCGCCGCCGTCACCGCCACGGACCTTCCTCACGTGGTGCCCAACCTGCGGTTCAACGCGGAGGCCAACGCGGCGGCGGTGGAGGCCGGCGGCGGAGGGAGCGTGGAGGCGAAGGGGCTGAGGTGGGGGGAGGAGGGTGACGTGGACGCCGAGGAGGAGTACGATCTTATCGTGGGCTCGGATGTAGTGTATCACGATCACCTCTACGAGCCGCTTCTTCAGACGCTGAGGCAGTTGGTGTTGGGTAAAGAGACGAGGTTCGTGATGGCTCATCTCAAGAGGTGGAAAAAGGAGTCCGCTTTCTTCAAGAAGGCTTACAAGGATTTCCACGTCCAGGTTTTGTTTCGGGACGCTCCTTTGGAAGCTTCCAGGCTTGGAGTTGTCGTTTACTGTTTTTCTGACAAGAAAAAGAATGCTCTTGCCACGTCGTCGGCTGACGTTGCTTGATTATTTTTTTTATTGTTTAAAATGTAAGCCACAACTGCACTAGTAAGATGGAAATGATTGATCAATCTCTTGGAAAATACGGCGTTCCTGTTTCACAGCAATCAATCAATTTGATCCATCTTTGGCCTCTCTCGAAGTTTGCAAACTTTACAAAATGAAGCAATCAATACAATACAATACAACACAGAAAGAATGTGGCTCGGGAAACAGTCTTCTGGACTGAGTTTTCACGGCTAATAAATATATTTATGCACACGATTATTTTTAAAAAGTAAATAATTGTTTTGGTGGTTTATCGCTTCCTTAGAGGGAGGCCTTTACCCACAGCTTTCATAGTCTGAGAGTCTCGGAAGCAAACAAAGTGCACGAGTGTTTTTGCGTTGGGGAAGATAGCAAACACGCTTGTGCCCATTTTCTTGTGACAAAGTGAGCACATGCTTTCGCCGGTGATTTTTATGTCCGGCTTTCTTTGCTTATACAGCTCCTCCTTAACCTGTTGTGGCAGATATAGACAACATATTTGTTCATCATATCGAGTATGCTGGAAGTAAATACCGTAATAAGAAATGGAAGTAAATACCGTAATAGAGGTATCAGAAAAAATGCTTTCACGCTTTCACATATACCTGAAGGTTTTCGCTCAGCCTAAGGTTCTTGATCACTGACAAGTTTCTAGAGGCCTCGCTGGATTTCTTGAGAAGGGGTTCAAGGAATGGAAGCAAATTCTGGATATATAAGAAATGCATTTCATCAGGGAATATATTGAAGTAGATCCTAAAAAGTTTAGTTTATAGAATAGTCATCTGATTGATGATACCTGTAGTTTAGTCTCTCTTGGTAAGAGTTTAAGGGCTTGAGCTCCATTAGTTCTGTCCCACCTTTTACTCAACAAATCGAGAGCCTCGTCGAGCATTATATCCGCGTCTCCTTCGTCACCAAAATCATCTGTATCTCCGTCACTTCGACCACTGTCCGTGCCACTTGGACTGACCCGAATCTCCTCGGCCCCCTCTATTGCGACGATTTTTCTAGCCGAGCGACCTTTACCTTTAACAGTAGTTGCAGAGCCGGGCTTTGAAACCGTTGGAGTCTGAGGAGCTACCAAGTTTGTTATTCGTCTCTCAAAGTTATTGGTAGTTTTTTGAGGGTTGAGATATATTTGCAGAAGTGTAAGGTAAATATTTCCAGACGGTCTTGCAGATGATGGGTGAAGCACTGTCTCGTACACGCGGTCACAATAAGCAAGAGCCAGATCGGGAACGTGAAGCTGCAAAAACGAGACACTAGAATCCGCTGAGAGGAGATTTAAAGAAAAATAGCGGATATCAAATCGAACACATGTTTGAAAGTTGAGATCTGTGAAGTAAACTTCATACTACACTCAGGGTGATAAATACCAAGATGGGTGACAAGTTAATATTTAAGATGGATGCAGTTATGGAACACCATAGACAGAGCAAGATTAGTAACAGGATAGAAGTACAATTGAAGCGAGTGCATGCAGTAAGACATGTCAAGAGAAAGAAAGATTATATGATGATTCAAATATGATTTACCGACTATTCAACTGAAGTGTTTCCAGACAGCTCTCTTTTATTTGTTGCAAGATAAAAAAGAAAACGATTCAGTCAAAATACAAGTACCCTCAATGAAGTATGATCGCAGTTGCTTAACAAATGAAAGGAAGATGGTAAAACTCTACCGAAAGTAGATAAAACAGTGACAAAAATAATCGTAAAACAAATCACTACCCGAGATCGTAAAACCGATTCAGCATATTGATCTCTAGACGTAAGCCCAAAATTAAACTAAAGGTTGATTCGATATTCCGATTCAGCATATTGATCTCTAGACGTAAGCCCAAAATTAAACTAAAGGTTGATTCGATATTCCGATTCAGCATATTGATCTCTAGACGTAAGCCCAAAATTAAACTAAAGGTTGATTCGATATTCCGATTCAGCATATTGATCTCTAGACGTAAGCCCAAAATTAAACTAAAGGTTGATTCGATATTCCGATTCAGCATATTGATCTCTAGACGTAAGCCCAAAATTAAACTAAAGGTTGATTCGATATTCACATTATTAAGCATGATCAGAACGGGAAAAACTACCTTGTGCACATAGAGAGATAAGGCAAGCTCATGTTGGTTAATTTTTCCAAGCAAAATGGCTCGTTCTTCATACAGCGCATCGTGTGGGAGACGTCTCAGCAAAGCCTCTGGGCTGTAGCCTGTAATACTCTCTAAGGCAGTAAGTAACTTTTTCCTAGTTGGGCAGTAAGTTTTCTCATCCCAAGTTTGCTGAGATCTTAAGTCAGATTGCCATTCAAGTACCTCTGAGAGATAAATATGTACCTGCCAGACGCTATATCAGCATATACAGTTGCAAGACCAATACCACCATCAAGAGAAAGCTGAACTGCTAAACATTTGTACCATTTCATTCTGCAAATTCCCAGAGATTCCATTTTCATTCATAGCAAGCATGAGTTCTAAATACGTAGCTTGCATGTTTGGAGCGTGCTGCTTCAAATATGAGTTGACCAAGTCTGAAGGAATATTTCCTGATAAGAAGAGCTCAATTGTCTGTTTTGGACAACTCTCGAGAACAAGCATAGAAAATTCTAGGACAAGCATGGGGTCTGTCTCACAAAGAGGCTGCAGAAGAAACAACCTGATTACATTTATGAAAAGACAAAGAAAGAGATACCCTCGAGTCACATACAAACATTAAATAAATTCTCAATTATAAGAAACGCTGGACAGAAATGTGTTCTGGCCTGCATCCGTTCCATGAATAAAAAAGTCAATTGACAAGATTATAATATTGTGCAGCCAAAAAAAGGGACTAGGACAAACAGTTATAAATTACATTCAATCTCCAAGGCACACGCTTACCTTGAGATACTCAATGATGGACTCGGGCTTAAAGGTTTGCATTAGTTCAGCTGGCATTTCAGTAGATTTTGAGTCTACTACTAGTCTCTGAAGAAGTTTTAGAGCTTCATGGTGCTTCGAATTTCCTTTGTAAAGTTCCAGTAGCGCAGCATAGTGGTTACCCTTTTGGAGAATCTCTTCACATATATTTACATCACAGTAGTTTAGACTTTTTAGTAATTCCAATTCTAAACCTGTGGAAGATTGTCCAGTGAGAAGCAAAGCTTGAAGCAATGCAGTATCTAGTATTGCAGCCATTTCCCTAGCACCAGAGCTAATAGAAACATTTCCACGTGCCTAAGAACAAATGAAAAAAGAATATGCAGTGAGATAATAATAGACATACATAAAAGAGAATATGAGATACTAATAGATGATTAGATACAGGCTACAATTGCTACAAACAGCACTTCGTGTACTTCAAAATTTTGGCACTTAAAACTATGAATACTGACGAGAAGATAGCTCAGAAGTAAGGTAAAAGACTATTTGTAAGAACGTATAAAACCTTAAGTTCGTTGCAAAATAACAAAAGAAACATCCCAAGAAGACAAAAAAATTGTATTGCACAATATCCTCATTGCAACGGAACACATTTTTCTTCACTAAGGGGATAAAATAAAGACAAGAAGAGAATCTAAGACAACACAAGCTATACTCAACTGAATAAACTTGAACAAAGGGAAACAGACAATTGAAATATTTACTAACCTTGTTCAGTTTCTTAAACCTATTGGAATCATAAGATGAAAAATTGTCTCCAACAGCACCTAGAACAACCTCCTCTGTTCCCTCAGCAGTTGCTTTCTCAATTATACTGAATCGTTTCTTCTGTAGAAACTTAACAAGAGCCATGAGAGTATTGTGGCTCATTTTCTTCGACTCAAGTGATGAGTTTTCATTAGAATCTAGCAGGTGAGGAGAAGCAAAGTGTTCCATGTCATCTGATACGTCCGATGAAGCTCTTGTGAGCTGAGACGAGTCCCAAGAAACGTCCATGAACTTATCTGGCTCAGGAAGAGATGTAGTTTTCGGAAGTATGATCGATGGATACATTGAAAGCACGTAAGTTATATCTACTTGAGAAGCTATAAAATTTTCCATGGCTCCCTCATAGTTGCCATTCTCAAAAAGATAATGGGCATATCTGCAACATTGGAAATGAACTCCTCAAATAAATTACGAAAGCTCCACTGAATCCATTCCCAAACACTAATTAACATTATCACGGAGCTTGGCTTTACCAGAGGAAATTGAACTCCAATAAAAAAATTAAAAAAATTACTAGACAATGGATTCACCTAATGTGAATTGCCCCCTCCTTTGCCGCTCTAAGGTTTGCATCTTCTGGTGGAAGAAGCTTGCACAACGCTAAAGCCTCCTCAAAATTACCCGAGGCTGTTAATTGTACAATCTGCATGGTAAAGTCCATAATTATCAAATTACGCCCAATAAAACAGCAGGTAAAGTCCACAATTTTTCAAACTATGCCCAATAAAACAGCAGGTAAAGTATCTCCAAAGCTACCTGTGCACCGAGAGGAACGGGGAATAGACCAAAAACAGAGTTGTCCAACGCAACTACAGCAGCATTATTGCTTTGTACAAGACGACGGACATTTCTAAGGACAACAGTCTGTATCAATGGATACGGAGCTCGAAGAGACCGAACCTGGAAAACGTAAATGACATACGGGGATCATATATCCAGCCCTTCCACAAACCATTATGCTAATAATCATAGGTAAGCTGGTGATTATGATACCTCTACAAATCTTGGTAACAAAGCGATTGCATAAGGCTTTTGGATAACGACAATTAGAGGAGCCTCTGACCAACAAATTCTTCCTTCTTGTATAAGCTTCCCGTTTTGATCAACAAGAACCCCAATATTATCCTGATGGAACAGCAAAATAATACAAAATTCATTGTCAACACCACCATAAACATAGATGGGATAGAAGTGCATCAAGATCATAATTTTCCTAGGCTTTAGTTTTTCTCATCCAAACCATTATCATACATAGTCAAGGGCATGGAATGAGAATAGAAATGTACCTTTCCGAGAAGCAATTGGCCAGAAGGCAATGAGGCGACCAGCGGTGGAGCAAGTCTACCAGACGGGAATATCTCCGACAAAGCACCGCTCGTTGAATTCAAAATCATATACTCTCTCTTAACTCCTATGCAGATATTCTCACCGCACCATGACATCGACTTCACCACATCAGGCACTCCAAACTCCTTCACCTCCACAAACCCTCGTCCACCTAAACAAGCCATCAACAACTCGTTCGAATTGAAAATGAACGAGAAACAACAATTGAATAGAGTTTTTCACGGAATTACCGTCATGTCTGAAAATACAGACCCGCTTTTGCCTGGCGAAGCAGAGGAAGCCACGGCGATCGTCCCACGAGAAGGCGTTCGCGCCTTTGGCCTTGGTCAGGACAGCTAGGGTTTCCAGTCCGGGAAGCCTGTGGAACGCGATCGATTCGGAGAGGGACAAAAGGAGCTCTCGTGACTCAAGGACCTCCATGGACGCCAATGGTTTCCTGGAGAACCCAGGGATGTGCTTCTCCAGCTCGTACCGGTCCTTCCTGAGGTCATCCGACGACGGAACATGGTACTCCGACGGTGGAGAACGATCCGAGGCGGTGGTTGGAGCGTAAATTCGGAGCGATCCGTCCGAGCAGCCGAGAAGAAGCTTTGTACCGTAGGCTTCGATGGACTCGATCTTCGAGGGGCAATCGCTGAGAAGCTCGAAGGAATCGTAAGCGCTGTGAACCATTTTGAGTCGGACTTAATTGCGCACACGATGAAAGCTCATGAGACTTCCTTGGTTGATGAACTTCAGTTTTCTAAAATATCATATTGCGGAAAAACAGAACTCCGATACGAGAGAGACACTGGCCAAAAAACTGAGATGATGGTCCTGGCGGGGCTCGAACCCGCGACCTTCGGCTCATAAGACCAACGCTCTAACCAACTGAGCTACAGGACCGAGCACGAGCAACTTTCAGCTATAATAAAATCAAGACTATATACTATTTTTCTATTTTACCTTTTTACTGTTTACTATAACTGGTCTTACATTTAAATATATTTGTTATAGAGAACATTTAAAAACAAAATGTAACTACGAATACCACATCTCCTGGATTTATCTAGCTCATGCTCAAACTCTAAGCCCACAAATAAAACGGTCAAGTTAAAGTCGGTATCAAGTTCTCAAACTGAAGTTTGCGAGCTCTCAAATTAAATTCCCGAATCATATTTCAAACTAACTCTTCGACAAATTTTCAAAATAAAATCACAAACATGATAACTCAATCGATCAAAATAAATTACTCCCAATTGAGAGAAAAAAAGATTGTTGACTCGCAAAAAAATTAGCATTTAAGTAGTTAAAATATGGATCATATGATCGGTCAAAGAAAATGACCAACTGGACCGCTAAAAAGACCAAACATTTGACCAAAGAAAATGACCGCAAGTCTTCATCTCTTACCAAATACTTTAACTCTTATAAATATCCAATCCAAATAATAGTATACTTTGTCATTTTTATTTTATCAACGGTACATAGTCGCTAATGGCATCCCGTTGCACTTTATTTCTCTGCATGTATGATTACTTAAGGACTTTATGCATGAGAAAGTTAAGGTTGTTGTTGAGCCGATTCCATGTAATTCAGTCTTTTGTTGAGATTACTTCACCCACAACAACAACCACAAACGCCTTAAAAACTAAGGACACAACTTGTTTATCCTAGTTCGGAAATGTGCCTACATGTAGCCTTGATCTCCTTAGAACTTTTCACTATCGTGAACTCATAATAAGTTCAATTGTTAGCAAATATCAAGAACTAATCCCTTTTACAAATCAGTCTTACTTTTCATGTTTTCTCGCTTTCTTTCAATTGTTTCCCAGTTTTGAAGTCTGTAACTAACAACCCTTAAAGTTGTTTTATATACCAGAGATGTTAAGGTTACAGTTATAACTAACTTTAACTAATTAATCGTCCACTTGACTTCATGATAAGAGGTGACTACAACAGTTCTCCACTTTTAACTCTTCTTCATCCATAGATGATGTTAGGAGATCTTGTACAGTCATAAGCCTTCTTCATGGTGATTTGGGTCAAATTCAAGCATATGTTAAAGTTTATTGTTTGTCAACATATTAGTCGGGTTATGATATGTAGAAATTTATGGAATCTTAACTTCTTTGGAGTTTAGAACATCTCGAACAAAATGTATCTTCACATCAATGTGTTTAGATCTCGCATGGGTTACTTGATGTTTTGCCAAGTGAATAGCACTTTAACTGTCACAATGCACAATCATTTGTTCTTGATGAAATCATAACTTAGATATCAGTCCCCTCATCCACAAAGCTTTCTTGACAGCTTTCAGTAATGGCCATGTATTCTCATTTTGTAGTTGACATCGTGACAACTGACTGCAATTAATATTTTCAACTCACTACTCCACCGCATACAGTAAAACACATATCCAATTAAGGACTTCCTTGTATCAATGTTCCCAACATGATCAGAATCCACAAATCATTCCACCAACACTACACTTTCCTCCTTTTGTTCAAATATAAGTCCAATTTCTCTTGAACATTTTAAGTACCTGAGAATCCACTTAACTGTTGTCTAGTGTTCCTTGTCGAGATCAGGAATGTACCTACTGACAAGACTCACAACATGAATAAGATATGGTCTAGAGCATATCATAGAGTATATTAAACTCCCAATTGCACTCGCATAAGAGATTTTTTCCATTTTCATCTTGTCTTCATCGAATGTGGTTTCTAAGCATTTGACCGTCCGAAAGAACTTACTTAGTTGTCAACATATCGAACTTCTTCACCATCTTAGACATGTATTGGCTCTATAGAAGACTCATCTTGCCATTCTTTCTGTCTCTAGCGATTTCCATTCTCAAGATTTTATGTGCAGCTCTAAAATCTTTCATATGAAAAACTGAAATGAGTTCCTTTTTCAATTTTGTGATTTTGGTCTTGTTTGGATTTGTGAGCAGCATGTTATCCACATATAACAACATATACATAAGATCCTTCTCAAATTTCTTCAGTTACACGTACCAATCCTCATTTTTTTAATCATGAATTGATCAAATTTTAGGTACCATTGTTAAGGTGATTGCTTTAGTCCATGAAAAAAAAATTCAGTAAGCAAAATTTTCCTTCACCCTCTTCATATTCCTCTGGAATCGTCATATAAGTGTTTTCATCAAATTCACCATATAGAAAAGTTGTCATCACATTTAATTGTTCTAATTCTCAATTGAACCGTTCAAAACTAGCTGGGTCATTATAGATTTGTGCTTCACTACATGATAATAAATTTCATTGTAATCGATGCGTTCTCTTTTATGTAAAGCTTTTTGTTACTAGTCTAACTTTAAACATGAAATTTTTCACTCCAAAAATTTCATCATTAATCTTGAATATCTACTTTGAGTCAACAAGCTTATGATCTTTTTTTTTATGGGACTAATTTCCATATATTATTCTCAATTTGTGAACTCATTTGCTCTTGCATTGCCATTTTCCACTTTTCACATTCCTTGCCTTTCAGAGCTTCTCTTAGACCATCTCCTACACACCCTTAATTTGGGTGGGGATGAGACATTTTTTGGGTGGGAGTGCTCTAACTCACCCCAAATATTTACCCAAATTTGGATAAAATGAATAGTATCTACCCAAATTTGAGGTCAACTATTCATTACCCATAAACTATATTTAATTACAAATTCACCCACAAAAATGTTAATATATAATTTAGAGCATAATTTAAATAATTTATACAAAATATATGTTGTCAATTAAAAATGAGAATAAATAATGACATTAATAATAATACATAACGTTAGTTAATTTGTAATGTTTATATAATATCTTTTTTTATTAAAGTTATCCAAAATAATATTTGTTTTTATTAGTTAATTTTTATATTTTAATATCGTAATATTAACATACTATTTAATATAAAGTTAATTTAGTATTGTTGACATACAAAAATATTAATGTTTAATAAAATTAATATTGACATAGTATATTAATAGAGGGGTTAATATGAAAATAATATAAAGTAATATTGAAAAGTAATATTCAGGGTAGAATGTTGTGGCTTTGAGTGAAAATAGTATATTTGGTAAAACATTAATCCAAATTTGGATTTTAGGTTGGAGATACTGTAGTTGGTTCCATAATGTCAATCTCAGTCCCCGCCATAAAAACAAAAAAAAATCAAATCAAATCACAATCACAGTGTTGAACCAATTTTATGTAAATCAATCTTTTGCTGAAATTACTTCATCCACACGCAATAACCACAAAACGCTTTAAAAAATTAGAACACAACTTGTTTATCCCGATTTAAAAATCAATTTCGATCGTCAAATCGATTCAATTCAATTCAGTTTCATCCTCTTCTTTCTGAAGATCCGATTTTGATTGCAGAACAAGAAGTCGAATCATTATCTGCACTATCTCACTCATGCAATTCTCTACAATGGAGGCGCTTAACTTAAATGACGCATCTTAAAGCGACTGGAATCCCAACATACCTCCAGAGACTCGCCACCAGTACCCGAAACATCAGCGAATAATCCAAAGTCTCCGGAGACGGCGGGAATTTCCTGACGATAAGTCTCGCGCTGAGACTGCATGGCGAGAAGGGAGGCTTTGGGTCGCTGCTACGAGGGGCGGGGTCGAAGGTGTGGCAGAAGAAGACGAGCAACTTCGACGCTTGTTGCAACATGAGTGGTCGGCGGTTGAGACACGTGAACGCTGAGCGGAGGCTCGAGGTACAACGAAGTGCTTCGTCGAGTTCAAGAATCCAACTTCGAAGGAACTACTCGAGAGAGACAGATCAAATGACCGTTGGAGATGAAAGCGCAGAGGCTGACTATCGAAGGTAGTTTTAATTACGGCGAATCTTTAAGCCCTGCGAGGTTCGACACATAAAATGTAGTCATTAACTCGCAATCCTCTGATACCTCTACGGTGACAGAGGATCTCGATCGCAACTATCGGCGGAGAATATCAGTACGAGAGGATCACGATCGTCTCTATCGACGGAGAATTTCACGTCAAGAGGGTCACGGTCGCCGCTCTAGGCAGTGGAGAATTTCATCAAAAAATCGCCTTCGTCATCGACGTACCATACATATGTG
Source organism: Urtica urens (assembly GCA_958296335.1). NCBI lineage: Eukaryota > Viridiplantae > Streptophyta > Magnoliopsida > Rosales > Urticaceae > Urtica > Urtica urens. Next base: position 18,366,372 of record OY282522.1, on the reverse strand, counting down.
AAGTGGTGGACGGTGAGAGGCTCTTGTAATGGAGGAGATCCAAGTTTTCCGGCTCGGAATCATCTGGTTTGTCGAGGAAGAGTCTGATCAGAGGGCCAAAGAGGCTGAGGCTCGTGTGAAATATGCACTGAACCTGTTCGACAAATTACCTCTGAGAAATGCTTTTTCTCAAAACAAAATTGCTTCTTTACAAAATCAATTATTTCTGTCATTCATACAATTGAGGTCTTCTCCGAGTTGTCTTCTCCGACATCCAAATTCAGTCCAAGATAAACTTTTGGGAAAGTTCATCTTGCGGGGGTGTATTAGAGATTAAATTCGTCTATGAGTCGTTTATGTCTAATAAACGATAAGTAGGATGAATTGTTTTTCAATATTTGCTTCATTGTGTTTTCTTTTATGTTTCATGGTTATATATAGTCATTCACTTGTACATTTTATATATAAAATTGGAATAAATACTTTCACTAATTTCTACCTATTCTAACGTACAAATGCAATACATCCAACTTTGATATCCTTAAATCTTTCCACTATCTGAACTCAAAATCATTCTTTTTCTCAAGTGTTTTTTAAGTAATTTTTAAAGCCTGTAACTAACTACCTTAAAGATGTTTAAATACCACAAAGTCACAATTATCTCTATAACTAATTAGCAGTCCACCTTTAATAAAATCTCTACAGCTCTGGACAAGAAAACATATAAAAGTAAAATATCTGTGAATATATCTTTATGATGAGTGTCTATTCAAAATCAAAATTCAGACCCCATAATTAGTGAAATTTTAATATTGCTCGTTGTACTACCATTATACATATAGGTAAATTTCAAGTAATTCCACGTGTCAAAAACATGGAGTTAACTTGAAACTGTGAGCACAGACGCAAACTTTAGCCAATAGATTTGGCGCAATTATAATAATAATTTATATATCTATTTACATCCACGACACTAAACAAGTTTAAAGTCCAAAGTCCAAACAGTACGTGGCTACGTGCCTTGTTGCAGTTGGCCGGGTAAAAAAAATGAACATAAAATAACTTTTCCTTTTCTTTCTCAATTCCGACAAATAAGAAAAAGAAAAGGTAATTCTCTGCGACCATGAAACCCATTTTAGTTTGAGAAAGAGAGAGAGAGAGATCAAAGAGAAAGAAGAAAGAAGATGACTCTGGGTCTTATCAATGCGAATCCGGTGGTCCACACTAAGAAGGAAAGAGTCGCCCGCACCGAAGACCTTCACTCTGATGACGCTGTTGATCCTCTCGATATCTATGATATCCTTTTTCTGTTTTCCTTTTGAAAAACACTTTTAATTCTCGAGTTTTCAATCATCCAGGTCAGTGCTTAAAATTCTTTGGTTCGCTTTTCTTGCGTCAATTCAATTACGGCTCTTAGCTCGTGAAAGAAATGAATTATTTGGATTTACTGTACTTTTTAAGTATGTGTACATATGATCAATTTAACTTTTCTCTTGTTCATTCAATCTCTCCCTATAATTGTGTTTCTTTGTATTATTTACTGGTTATTTTATTTATTCAATTACCTTTTTATTAGCAATTTCGATGCAATTTTTATGCCAACTTGATAGATTTTAGACTAATTTACAGCTCAAGCTTAAACTTCTTTTACTTCCCTTTGAATTTTATTTTCCGAGCTACCAATTATTATACTTTTAAAATAAAAGAACGCTGAATTCTTTGACCAAAGAGTTGACAAATTTTGTGAGAGACATTAGAGATCCAGAGCATCCATATTCCTTAGAGCAACTAAGTGTTCTCTCGGAGGAATCAATAGCCGTCGATGACAAACTTGGTCGAATTCTGTGAGTCATTTCCTTTTTATTTTTTAGGTTTTTTTTTCTTTTTGGTGCTCATATTAGTTATTTAATTTTTTGCTAACAAAAAATAAAAATAAATTAAAGGATAACTTTCACGCCAACAATTCAGCATTGTAGTATGGCAACAGTGATTGGTCTATGCCTCAGAGTTAAGCTAAAGCACTATTTCCCTCCACACTACAAGGTCAAATTGTATTTGTTTATTTTTTCAATTTAAGGTTTATAGAAATTTGAAGAACTTTGGGAGGTAATTTGACAATAGAATTGCCATATTTCATATAACTTTTGTATATGTCGGTGATACATATTTTCAGGTTGACATCAAAGTCTCTCCTGGATCTCATGCTAATGAAGAAGCAGGTATAGTTACAAAGAATCTCATTTTTTTTTTTTTTTATGGATAGTTTATTTCCTAATTGAGCTCAAATCGTCCATAATCGAAAGAGACAATTTCGTCTTAAACCTATTTTTTGCAAATTGATTCTTGAACTATTATTTTGTAGAAGTTTTAGTCATTAGTCATGTTCATTAAACTGAAACTAACTTTTTCTAATGAAATTCTGACACTTAAAACAACTTAGAAATATATATTAACATGTCCATTAATGTTCCGGTTTTTTTCTTGGATTTGTTTTTGGAAGTAAATAAGCAGTTAAACGACAAAGAACGAGTCGCGGCGGCTTTGGAGAATCCTAATCTTCGCCAACTAGTCGATGAGTGTCTCTATTCCAATGAGCTTTGAACCTTCCGAAGAACAACCATGTCATGTAAAGTGTAACTTTATATATTCACTTCTGACAATTAGAGAGGAACCAGCTTTTTGTCTTAGTTTCATTGTTTTGTTACTAGGCTTTTTGCTTAATTTCTCAATATAATTTCAGGATCTTCTTTCATTAATTAGCTCTATTAATTAGCTCTATAGCTTTACTAATTTCAATACACTTAACGTTTGAATAACTTTGTGTAAATACCCACTTGTTTACGATCAAATTGAGTTCAAATTATTCTCCATGATAATTTCGGAAATTGTTTCCCGGTTATTGAAATTAAATTTGAAAATTTCAAATTTTAAGCGATCGGTTGACTTGTATTTAAGATTTGAAAATTTTCAGTAAAATACATTCACTCTGAAATTATTAAAAAATTATTAAAGAAAGTAATTTAGACTCAATCTAATTATAAATAATTTATGGTAAATATTTACACAAAATTATCTTGAGTTCACATCCATAAGATATGGAGCTTAAAACTGCTTATGTACCTCTATGCATATTGTAAGATTCCTCTTGCGAGGCTTTTTGTTTTTTTTTTCAATTTATTATATTAACGATTCGATGCTTTTGCTGAATGTTTGTGTCACGGATTACTCTTAAGCTTTATTTCAGCTCGTGATAATATAAATTTTGTTTTATCTTTATGATATAAATGAACAATAGTTAGTAAAGACTGTTGAATATTATTAATTTATTTATAAAAAGAATTGAAGAAATTATTTATTTATAACCTCACCTGATCAATTTGGGTTTGATTTCCTCGAGTCAGGACACCTGTATTTAATTCTTGTCTTGAAAAGCAAGTATCTTTTAGCCCATGCTCGGACGTTTACTAAGCAATAATAAATTAATCACACAGCTTTATCCAGCTAAAAGTAAAGCTCGGCCTTGGTTAATCTTAACCGTTGAAGTTACTCTTGACCGAAAGCTCTTATTACTGTGTGTATAATCTGTTGAACATGTTGCCCGGATACTTAAAGGTATTATTGTAATTATATAAAGATTACATTTCTGGTCAATCTATAGTAATTATACTTAAAGTTAAAGGTATTATTGTAATTATATAAAGATTACTATTAAACAGAAATGTAAAGTCATATAATTAACAACAGAAAAAATTAGTTGCAAACTTCTATAATTCCTAATACTTAAGGAATTTTTTCAACAATAAAAGTAAAATCAAGTATTTTTTTCACTTATATTTTTTTTCAAAAAAAAAGACTTAACTACGAGTTCAACGGGAAACATGAAAGATAATTTTTTTTATCTCATGTTTACTTTCACTTTTAAATATGAAATAACTTGTTTATCCAATTATTTATCAACTTAATTATTAATCAACATATAATCTAATAATTAATATAATCTTATAAATTCTCATTTTCCTCTCTGTTCATTCAATCAGTAACTTTCTCTTTCTTCTATCCCATCGCACCAACTCTCTATCTCTTTTCAATTCAAATTATGTGACCTAATTCGCTACAACTTCAAAGACTTCATCTTCATCTTTCTTTTTCTTCGCCGCCCCTCAAAACACTATGTTTGTCTCTAAACTTTCTATTTGCATTCTCTTCTCTTTGATGATGCCCAAGACACCATATTCGCCCAAAACTCCTAATCAAAACTTTGTTTAGAAAAAAGTAATAGTGGAATCTCCATTAGATTTACTCTTATAAATGACAAATTTAAATATTTAATTTATTTGTAACTCTTTGTATTGTATTGAGATTTGTTATGATTTAAGTCCAATTTTAACCTTATTCTTTACCGATTTAACAAAAGTTTTCATATTCAATTCCAAAACAGAAACAACAAAAGTAAATCGACATAAAGTAAAGAGCACAACTGGATTTTATCGCGTCTCAACCAAATAATATACATGCACGTTGAGCTCAGCGGAGAAGATCGGTCACTAATATGCACAACCTCGATTACACCCGCAAACCTCACCGATACAAACAGATCTCACAATCACAAGTCTCACAAGCTTTCTTTTACCAGTTTCTCGCAAAGATACACGATCAAAATAATCGAACAAGAAATAGCAGATGCAAGAACTAACAAACACTAACATTTGGGTCGAGAAAGAATAGAAAAAGAGGAATAAAAATCAAGTGAAGTAATAAAGCTCGTTGAGTTTCAGTCTTTTATATCAAACAATCAACCAGGATAAATCTCAGCCATCAGGTAAAAATCGATAAAAATCTATAGAAAATCAATAGAAATCACGGCTCATAATTGACTCAAATGTATTATTTTTTTATTGAGCAATTGCTCAAAGTACCACCTATTATTATTGATTTTCCCAAAATCCACTCAAACATTTTTTTTCTTCCAAAAATACAAGTAAATTTCATGTGAAAAGATGAAATACCCTTTAAAAAAATAAAACTAACACAAATGCCCTACATTATACTACCGTTTAAAAAAATAAAAAAATAAAATTTTATAGGGGTGGAGCAGTTTTTACTTTTTTAAGTTTAATTTTTTAAAATAAATATATAGTAATCGGTTAATATGAATATGAAATAAAATGTAAAAAGATTGTTTTAGGGGTATTTTAGACTTTTGTACTGATATTTTGAAAAAAAAATTTAGTAGATTTTGAAAAAGAAAAAAAAAACAAATGGTGATATTTTGGGTAATTCCTCTTTTATATTTGACTTTTTGTGTGGCGGCCTGAAATTAAGAAGAGTAAATACTTATGTATTGACTTCAACCATAGATAATATTTAAGGCCAAGTAAATATTATTATAATTATGATAATTGTGAGAAATATAGTTTTGAGATTATAATGATTTGATGAAAGAGAAAAAGAGAGGCAATTGAGTTATTACTTATTAGGTCTACAACCCTGAAATTATCTATGATAAAATGAGCTAGAATAATTTTATAGTAAATATGTGAATTTGACTAGACAATTATTTCAAAATTTTGATTCTTATATATTTCGCATTTGTAATAAAATATTTTGTAATAAGTTATTCATTGTTAATTAATTTTGGAATATCACTAAAATTTAAATGGTTATGAGAATTAACTATTTAAATCAGCTCAAAAAGCGCAATAACACTTGTGATAAGTCTATTACATAGTTTACATAATACTTAGATTATTATATTAAAGATCAATATAGTTGATGGCTTACAAGTGAAAAATAATATGCTGTCGAACTTATTTAAATTTAATTAACATTTTCAATAGTATAGCTCTGAATTCCTCAAAAAAAAAAAAAATAGCATAGCTCTGAAAACGCTCTATAGACCGAGATTTAATATTTTATTTATTTATGAGAGCATTATGAGTTTATTTTCTATTATTATATTTGTGGAGTAGTATATATTATCGTTTTGAAAGCTAAAATGATTATAAATTTTTAACAAAAGTAATGTTGAAATAAATTATTTTGAATTCATACTTTGGCATTACGAAAAACATTTTGTTATTTTTTTTCCATCACGAGTTTAATGGAGTCTTATGAAAAAGAGTAAATAAAATAACCAACATAACCGATATTTATTTATAGTTAATTAAAAAAATATCCAGAAATTGGTACTTTTGCTGGGGATGGAGCTCTCTTAGGCCCAGGGCCCATTTTAAATGTGGTTGAATTTCTCAGAATATGTCGAATAAAGTCTTCATTTGTTCAGCTATCTTCACTTTATGTTTAACCGAAACTCACCGATCAATGCATCTTTAAGATCTAAAATACTCTACATTTTACATTTATAACGTAGTGATAATAACACATAATTTTCAGTTAAGATGTCGTGAAGTCGAACCCAGTCCGCAACAGAACTGTTTTAATAAAAACATAACTTATGTATAGAGTTTCAAACTCTTTTTAGATTCATGTTTTTTATTTTATGTGAACATTTTTTTTATGTCAGAGCCTCATCCTACTTTATTATTCTAAATAATCTCCTATCGCTGCTCATTATCACCTTATCTTTTCATGTGGAACTTTTCTTCTTCTCATGGCAAACATGTCCCTATGAAGATATTCAACAAAACAAACTGAATTGAAAGAGAACAACTATTTGTTGTTGTTTCATGTATGCGATGGCCTAGTGGTTTTTCAATATTAAGAATATAATTTTCAGTGAAAAAATGAAATAATATAATTCATATCTACTTGTTCCCCCATTGCATAGATCATGACAAAGTGCGATGTTCTGGTCAACAACGACAATTTAAAAAGTCTCCGGATGCGTAGATGAAGAATATTTCACTCGTGGAGATCGAGATAAAAGTGTGGAAAGTATGTGCTCCAAGTGGATGTTGTCAATGATCCGAATCATCATGATCAAAATTCATTACAGAAAATTAATTTCGTTTATTATGCAGACGAAGCAAGAAAGAGACTTGAAAACAAAACATATTTGGATAATTTTGTTGGCGTGGGCTATGTTATGTTTTGTTCAGGTTCCGACACAAAACTTAGTGAACTCCACCTCGGCTCTATGCGAATAAAGATTTAGTCGAATGCAAATTATTTAAGTGTTTGGAACTTGAAAAATAGGATGGCGATTAAAATATAATCTCTCATGTATTGTTCGTAAAGAGAAATACATATTGAGGAAAATCAAAGTAAAAAGAATATACAAATAATGTGGGACTGATCATAAAATAAAAGATTTGAAAATGTAGGCTCATTTAAACGTGTTACAAAATATTATTCTCATTACTTCATTTATGTTCTCTCAGATTTTTCTTGACCTCTAATACAATAGCGAATTTTCCCACTTATACCCTCTTCAAATTTTTATTTCCTTCCCATCTTCGCTTCAAGAATAAGTATTAATATATTATTTTAGATTATGTAAATCTCACGAGATCAAATAAACTGACGCATAGAAAATCTCAGCTTAGAATCATGGGAAAGAAGTCTTTGGCGACAAATGCTGGAGGATGTGTTTGGACCAAATTGCAAAATCAAGTTTTCATTGTTAATAAACGTGTATGTCAATTCTTAAGCGTGTATGAAGACTAAGGTTTCAATTTTAGTGGCTTAACCCGCATGGAACTATTGCTTATACAATATTATTTGTGAGTTGTTACTCGAAACGGTGTGAAAGAACATTGTTGGTAATAATTTCTATACCAATTTCATAGCGTTAAATAAGGTAAGTAACAAAATTCCTACAATCATAGTTTTGTCTAAAAATTGCTCTTTTGTTTTAAGGATTAAAAGAAGCAGCTACAAACAAAGCGACATATGTTAACTGATAGTTACAAATTAATTGTTTTATAATATTTCTTACGATGTTATTGACATATGTTGAGACATTGAAACACAATGATAATATCGACGTTAAAATTAATGACACAGAGAGATGTTTACCCAGTTCGGCAAATGTCTAAATCTGGAGGGATATCCATCCCAATGAAAGAGTATATTATATGAACGAAATAATAAAGTTACAAAAGGGTTTATAAGGGAACACGCATCCTGAACCTAACACTTTCTTTCCGAAGTATCACTCGACCTAAGTCTCCACCTAGTTGTGAGCCTCACTCACTTTTTCACCTCAAATACCCACCGGTGTTTATTCCAAACCTAGGTTCTCCCTAGAAGTGAGCTCTCCTCACTTTTCATAACAGTGTTTACAATAAAATATTAGAAGGAAAGATACAACACAAAAGCACTCACAGGTTTGTTTTCCTTCAAGCAACAAAACCTTTACACAACCCTTACATGTTGAAACACATGTTGAACACTCCAATTTTGATGTGGATTTTTGGCGCAGGAAATGTTAACCTAAAGAAGAAGAATACACTTTCTTGTATATGAGATAATACAAGAGGATTGTTCTCAGATCTGTATTCGAGACAGCTGGCCGAATGGAAGACAGCTGAGTTCCATTAAATAAATGATATACAATACAAAAACTGTCAAGTGGACATGGCACTTTACCCCGAAAGAATATGTCTTCTGAACATGTGAGAAATATCTTGGACAACATGAGTTTTGCTTTAATGAAAATAGCCAATAAAGTTGTACTAACAATGACTATTCAAATTGTATATCTATCTTGTCATTTACAAGGTACTTAAAAGGATATTTAGAATCATATGTCGACACTCTAAGCTACACCTACCTCTTTTATTATAGGGTAATGGGGTATGAAATATTATAATGGTAAAATAGCAAATCTTTTTATGGTTTTCGTTTATGACAATTAATCAATAAACCAAAATTTTGAGTCTAAAATATCCTTCTTAAAGGAATAAAAAATTGTTTATTACAAGTTTATAACTATATATATATATATATAATTATACAAAATTAATTGCAAAAACGCAGTTATGGTGATTGACGGAATTTATGACTTGTGAATTCATTCAAAATTAATGAATATTAATCACTTTACACAAACCATTCCACTGCGCAAAATAAATATCACCCAAAATATTAATCACCAATTCGGGTTTGAATGAGTACCTCATTTTACGAATATTGTAGTCCTAAACTGAAACTACATTAGAGAGAAGAATAGCACAAATGAATGGTAAGGACTAACTGGATCACGTTTTTCGTACCATTCTTTTTAGTTTCCCATAACTCTTGCATTTATTCAAACTGAAAAAAAGCTGAACTTTTTTGTCATTCGGACGTAAACCAGACAATAACTTGTTTTGAACGAAAATAAACAATTATAAAAAGTACTCATTTGGATTAACAATCTTGAGAAACATAAACATGGCCTACCGGGACGGAACAGTAGCGGGAGGTCCGTCCCCGTAGGCCTGAACACGGGAGGCGGGAGTCCCGGTTAGAAAACCTGTACCGAGAGGTAAACTTCCGCTTTTTGGGTACCGGGAGGCGAGACTCCCAGTTCCTATTGGTTTTAACAAAAAAAATTGTAGACCATCGGTTGTTACATCCGAAGGCCTTTAAAAAATAGATGGTTTTAACCGGGACCGGGAGATTCATTTTCACTACTGGTAGTCCACTGGTAGGTCCCGGTTTTAACCGGGATCGGGACTCCCTTCCCGTCCTATCCTCAATCGGAAGTCCCACTAGAACGGTACCGGGAGGTACCGAAACTCCCGGTAGGCCAGGTTTAGAATAAACCAAGAGAAATCATAAGATTATTTTAGTTATACAAGCATACCAATACATAACTGGGACTTATTGACTAAGATCAAATGTAATCTAAGCTTAGACAAATTCATTAAACTATTTCAAAATTTTGAACAAAAAGAAATAAACTAAAGTTAATACGTTACTTACCGGAACAAAGGGATGAGTGAAAACAGGGAAAAAGAAATATAATTTTGAACATAACATATATCTCGCTTGATTTGAAATTTGAAACAATAAAAGCATCCGGTTTAAATGGTATAATAATTAGGGCTAATAATTTAAGATCTCCGAAAATAAGTAATAACCAATTAATATCGTGATTAATAAAAGTTATTATTTCAGATTAAATGCATAAATAATTAAAACTCTCTCTCTCTCTCTCTCTCTCTCTCTCTCTCTCTCTCTCTCTTTCGTGATAACTTGATGTTTGAATTTTCTCAATAACCTCTTCGAACTTCGTTTTTTGTAATTATGTGCCCCTTTTATTAATAGTAAAAAATATATAAAAATATATCCTATCTATATCTATCTTATTGTGATTAGTTGAGTAAGTATGAGAACGTACGTACTATACGAGTTAAAACCCTTTTCTGATGATATATAAACTATCACGTTGTTATCGTTTCTTAGCAAGATTCTCACTCTTGTGTTGTTCGAGTACGACTTATCAATCGAACTTAGATATTCATTTATTTCGTGTATATTATATAATTATTGCACTATGCAATCAGGCAAGCAACATGTAATGGAGGTCCCCAAAGTAATGAACTTGAAATTTATGTGTTTGTGAACATATTGGTGAAGAATCGGTGTCTCATTATTAGTGAAGTTCACATCGGTATATTGACTTTTTTTTTGTCATCCTCAAGTTTCCACTACACTACAGTCTACAGGTAAGCAATAAGCCCTACATATACACTATAAAGATAAAAGATCAAACCTCGAGTTTTGATTAGCAACCGTGAACATCTTTGTATTCTATATTTTATGAGTATTGCTATCAATAAAACAAAAAATTTGTAATGTATACATTAAGAAGGAAAAACTCCAAAAAATAATATCCTTTTTAAGAAAAATGATCATTTTTATAACGTGCAATTCCCTTATGTTGACTTTACAAAACGCATTGATTTTGGAGGTGTATGAAGTGGGACTACTCTTGTGAGTTATGAGTATTAAGACAGTTTTATTAGTTTTGTATGATATTAAACTCTATACCCCAGATGGGCCTTAATGTAAATGTGCTTCTTCAATGTTATTAAATTACACGCTGTCCTCTTTGTGGACATCAATCGTTCATTATAAGAAATTTATTTTTTATTGGTAGAAGCAGAAATGACGTGCTGTTATTCACTAATGTCTATCTGATAAGACATTTTGGTGATTTTATAATCCTGTTCTCCGATTACATTTATCACTAGTTATAACTTATAAATCATCATTATCAATGGCAAATGCCTTTAGCTAAACATTCATTTGATGAGACATTTATATCTACAAAATATCCTAACATTACGGTCAAGAGAAATACAACGTTTTAAATTTTTAATGCTCATTTGAATATACATTATTTTAAAATTATATAGTTGTATGCAATTTAGTGAATCAGTAATAGTGCGGGGACCAAACAATAAGGAAAAATATTACCAAGAGAAGGAATTAACATTGGAATAAATTATTAAATTATAAACGCTCAAAACATCTGTAATTGAAAGTTAAAATTAGCTTTTGATTAGTAGTAGTTACGATAGCCTATTGGTAATATCGCATTTAGAATTCATGAATTGGATCTCCACAGGTAGCAAAAATAATGCTTTAAAAAAACTTTTGATAAAAATATTTTTGTTTAATTTTAAGAAATTCACCGACACCAGAATTATTTCAATTAGAGATAGTTGAACATTAATAGTTAGCCACCACTAGTAGCTTAGTACATGCATATGTGGAAAGTTAATTGGACCCAAAAGTATATTTGAGTAGGACATCATATATTGTCCTAGACCAGCCCTTAAGTATTATACTTAAGTCAAAGATTAACATTTAATTCCCTTGAAATTAAGTTATTGCTGAATCAAATTTGAATAATTAGACAATGTAAACATAAGAGATTTGAATTTAGTCAATTTTTTGTTAATTTGTTGTAAATAATCAACGGGCTTACGTGGTATAGTTATTTCAAAATTTTCTTACCGATTTGCTTTTTTGTTAATGGAATGAGCAGAGAAACATTATGAGTAAAATTGGTCATAAAAAATTGTGAATGATTGAAGTCGAACATTTACCAACTATTTGTTAAGCGTGAGTTATATATATATATATATATATATATATATATATATATATATATATATATCTAAAATTTATGACGAATAATTACGTTATTGACCATATAAAGCATGCAAAATTTAAAAATAGTCCACGTTTTGTAAATAATGGGTAAATAGTTTGTCCTTCCATCAAATGTCAAAAATGGTCAAAAATAGACCGCATAAGCAATTATTACAGGTAACAAGTATTCAAAAATTTGGTGTCACGTAAGCAGGTAGGCTATTTACTAATAATTAACGAAACGTTGACTATGTCTAAATAAGTTTAAGTTGGTTAATTATCTAATTTTTGTTTAAATTAATAAAATATTTTTTTAATGGTTCGGCTTGGTAAAAATTATTTAAAAGGTATGTTTTGATTGATTGTTTCAAAATTATTTATTTAATTTGTAAAAAAAATGAATTTGCAATTGCTTTTTCACGGTTAAACAATTTAGATGATAAATTGGTTAAATTTGTAATCATTTTAGAAGATTAACCGGTTTAATCTTTAACCGCATAACAGTAAAAAAATTAATCGATTTAATCGTTAAAACAAACTTATACTTTAATTTGGCTTGATCGCTATACCACCCTTTTTAAATGATTTAAAATTGTAATACCTCAAAAACAATAAACTCTGTCATTTTCCCAAGCTCAATCTACCTAACCGTTTGACTCGTTTTTGTCATTTAAAAGTTCTGAACGGAGCATTTTATAAGATAAAATAAAATAACTAACAACCGTTATAAATAACAATTAATGATAATGGTTAATTTCCTAGACTCCAAACTTACCGAATAGCGATCAATACTTGCCATAAAAGTGAAGGTTACTCTAGCAAATCGCTCTACACATTTTCTTTGTGAAGAAATAAAAATAGAAATCTTAAGTACAACATAAGCATTTTAGTAAGGTACAATTTGCTCTTACATCATAGACTTAGCCTTGTATACTCTTCCATGCCATCATAACTAGTAATTGGTAATAAGGAAAGAAAAAAAGCATGTGTTCCATAATCATGGCCTCAATGGAAGAGACAAATGCAAAATAACTCCGACCGAATTGCCAAACATAATTAAATAAATATCCGGTTGTGAATTGTTTTCACATAATTCACTTTTATACAAGCTGAAGTTATGGATCAGCTAGCAGAAAGTGCAAGAGGCTCAGGGTTTGTGAGTGCCCCAAAAAGGCTTGGTTTGTGAGACATTTTTTCGTCGACATCCCAAAACTCAGCCGTCTTTATATCGTCTTGAGTCATTTGTCGCGAGAATTCTTCATGATCATATTCCATATTGGCATGGCCGCCGAGTTCTTTTGGAAGGTTATCCAAGTCAAAGAAGGTCTTCATAAGATCAACACTATCTTTGTTTTTAGGGGTAACAAATTTCACCTTTTGAACCGTTTTCTTATCCATGAAGTACTGCGCAGCCTACGAGTTGAATATAAGCGAAGTAACTTTAATCCCAGATGGGAAAATCATAAGTCGGGTACTAGGTCGGTTTGAACTATAAATAAATAAAAATTGATCAAACCTTGTAAAGTGGTTGAAAAATTCTAGGTGGGTTGTAGAGAAACACCACGGCGAGGCGCTCTGGATAGTGGCCTTGCAAAATGTTGATGATGTCACGAGTCGCCGTGATTGAGATGTTTGTGCTCAACGAATATCCGGTGAAGTCAATCAACCACGACATTTTTTCTTGGTCTTCCGGAAGATTGAGGATGCTATTTTCCAAGAGATAGACTAAATGTTTCACGTTGCCTTCGGGTGAATTTGTGTTCTGGAAAATTTTAGGTTCAAATATTTAACTTATGAGTTTAATTTCATTCTTTTTCCATCTATTATGCTCCTAAAAATATCATATGTTATGGTTGCGAACCTGCATTCCTGGCCTCATTATAAGCACGGGTCTCCCTTGTCTATCGTGGAAATTTGCCTTCGAAATTTTACCCGTCTCGCCTTCGTGAGCTACTTCACACTAAATAAATAAATCGTAAACAAATCAAAACACTTAAAATAGAAATAGTGATTTTAATTTTTTTTCCTTTTCAGGAAACATATTAATTGGTGAGATATTGAGGGCCATGTAGTATATTTGATAATTAGATTAGTTATTTTTTTCTCATTTTTCTTTGTTTATATTAAGTTAAGACAAAATAATTTTGGAATTTTCCCTATAGTAGTTATTGCCATCTGCTGAATCAGGCAAATATTGGAAGTCTAAAAAGAAATAATCGTCTGATGATAACAATTACTTAATGATAATATCGTCTGATGATAACAATTACTTAATGATAATTGTAATATCTTGATGATTAATTTACTAAGCTACTTTATGTTCAAAGACTTACTGAAAAATGGAGAAAACTAAAAGTTTATGTAACTCGGAGAATGTTTAAAATTTAATCTGAAAACTCAGTTTTGTACAGGCTGTCCAAAATTTGGAATAATCTTAAAAATGCTTTTCTTACCCAGCGAATTTCTTCAGGCTTGTAACTATATCTCCATTTAAGAGATTCTTGCAACATTTTCTTCGATTTCTCTAAGTCCCAGTTCCGAGCTTCAAGGTATCTCCTCAGACATGGCTCAGAACAATACTTCAATCTGCGCCCGGAAAGTGGTCCAAGACTTTCTCTGAACTCCTTGACCTAATCATTGTAATGTCACGTTTAACTTCACAATGTTCATCATCATGGTGTACGATAAAAAAATAAAACTTATGAGATATAAAACAAATTATACCTTTGCTTCTTTTTCTTCTGAATTATCAATGGGGTGGCTCTGAGTCTGAGAGCGTTTTCTTCTCAGAAACTGCATCTTGAGAAACTAGCACTTGATCTGAACCTACACGCTAAAATGCATGTGGAATATTAAGTATGTATTTCTATATTGTTTTATTTCTGGTTCATTTATAACATCCTTACAAAATGTGTATTTACGTTATTGGTGTATACAAATGGGGAAATGTAAATTTACGTTAACTTATTCCAATTTCCAAGTGCAAAAGTTCCAACAAAAGATATTTAAAATAATTCTGTTAAATTCCCAAAAATTCTTTTACACACAATTTGGAATCAAAACTAATTTTCTCTTCTGTCTTTTATTTATAAATACTACGCAAATCGTGGAAAATGGAATTCAGATTTTTAAGTAAAGGGTCAAACCAAAAGCCGCCTCTCCTACGTTTCAAAAAAAAAAAAAAAAGCCGCCTCTCCTGACTAACCCTCTCCTCTTGTCGTTTTTATCAGGTTTGTCTTTACGATCCATCTTTATATGTCGTTTTTGTTACCAATTCTCCGTCTCTTGTTGGTTAGGTAGCAAACAAAAAATAAAATCGACACGGTATATTTCCTTCATATCATCGAAGTTATGATCATGAATACGATTCAGACGAAATGATGGTTCTCTCATCCCATGATCCCATCACATATTTTGAATATGAATAATATATACGTCATTTTTATTATATGATTTACTCGTGTTGATTAATAAAAATATATCCATCACCCAGTGGTTAGTAAGTCGACATTTGAGCGGTGTAGCTTTTAAAAAACAAAAACTAATAATCGCAATCGAATTTTTATAACAAACATGAAGAGATGATAGGGCTGAAGTTTATGTTTCGCAAGAAACACTTGAGATGGAAAACTAATACACAAACTAATAATCGCAATCGAATTTTTTATTTTCATTACCTGATCCGGCGAATTGAGATGGAAGAGAAAAGTTATCACTTGCTTTTAGCTCTATCGTCTCTATAGAGATAAATACTAGATATGTTTTTATACAAATACTGAATATTTTTCACTCAATTCAGTTCTTCTTGTAGAAATGGAAGAACTGATAGCGAGAGAGAAAATTGGGGATGGAAGAGAATAATTCCTTGTGATTTCGGATTCGGAGCTTTGGAAGAAAAAATATTGCGACAATTTATAGTGGAAAATGAAATGCGATGGGCATATATTCTGAGTGGATGAATTGGGTGACTTTATGAGAACTCCAAAGGTGCCATCAGATATTGTAGGGGTGTAAACGTGAGAAGTCTTGTGGGGTCCACTACCACTACCAATTACTAAGCAAATATTTAAACAAAGAATTTGCTATATACTCGCTTCAAATCGTTATTTACGTTTGTTTATTTTTAATTTACTTTTTAATTTTTAATATTTTTTTGGGTATTTTCGTCTGATTATTTACGATTTATTTACAAAAATTAAATATTTACGACTTGTTTACAAAATGTTAGGTATATCTAAATTGACAATAATTTAATTGAGTATATACGCAAATTACCTAATATTTAAATAAATTTTCATGTTAACAACTTACTTCTTCAAAAAGAAAGATACATGAAATTTCTTGCGAGACTCGTGGAATAAAGTAGTTTTGAACGATTTCCATGTATTAATTAATGAGAATTGGTCCAATTTTTCTTTTTAAGACAATTACATTAGAAAAAAATATGTGGCTATATATTTGATTTAACTCTCTTTTCATTTCTTTTTTTAATTATTTATATTTTTATTGAATATTTTAGAACCCACCAAAAATTATATTTTATTTTTATATGATTAATGTTGTAATTACTATTAACTCTATTCTATATAATTAACTATACTTATAAATATTAATACATATTTTCTATATAATTATTTTATAATAAGTTATCAAGCGCCTAAATTTATATTTTAAAATAGCAATCTTTACATATAATTAATTTAAACACACTTTTTATAATGCAAAGTTACGTCAAAAGCAATTATTGTTATTATTTTACAAAAATGAGTTTCGCACTTCTTTTTATACCCATTAAATATATGTGAGTTAAATCTTTATGGAATCGAAAATATTAATTATTTTTGTTGTAATGACTTTTTTAGATCTTTTCCAAGATTGAAGATAAATATAAAAATCAGAGTCCCATGTTAGTGTTGCCCTCTTTCTGTTGACATTTCCATTCGAGTTTCAACTTTTAACCAATAGGGGCAACATAATCTCTAATTTTTCTGTTTTTGTTTTATTTATCCTTTCTTTTGTTTTGTTTTCTTTTTTTCCAAATAATAACATGGACTGGAATTACAATGTTTATAGTCAGAAGTTAATAAATAGGAAATCAGACACCGGGAGAAAAATAATTTCCTGTATTTCAAGTCGTGATTAGAGATGGGGTCAAATAAAGAAATGCAGAGCAGACTTTTGTATTAATTTGAACTTTTCTGACGAACCGAAAAATCTCAGCCCTCTAGAAATAATGAATTAAAAAAAGTCCACATTACTTTTTTTTAGTGTCACACGACTCGGACCAACGACTTCAGATTTCAAACAAAAATTTAATTTTAATTTGAGTTAACGTAATAGGAATCAATATCGGGCTATGTGGTAATGTAGGAAGAGAGAATATAAAAAGAAAGACATTAAAATAATTATAAAAAAAAACAGTATAACATGATATAATGAATACGTGTATAATCTATGATAATATATGATGAGCGTGATCTTGACGGGTCAGTTGAAGTTAATAGAGAAACGCTACTGTTGGAGATTAAAAAAAAGAACGATAATATATTATTTTAAGATTTTTTCATTCGCTACATAAAAATAAGAGACACAAATGCCAATATCGCGTTTCGAAATGCATTGATCGGTCATTTATTATTATATAGTTTATGTTATTTGTTTTGTATTGTATTTTTTTAATAAATATTATGTGTAGTTTGTGTTATTTTATATTCTGAATTATTTAAATGAATAAGTGGTATAATTGAAATATATTATATAAATAAGAGAAAATTGAATGTAGAAAATAATAAGGTTAAATGTGAATAATGTAGAAAATAATTAATGTAGATGGTATTACCATTTTAAAATCAAAGCTCATTTTCACATTAACACACAAATACAATTTGGGAAAATGACATTTATTTACCCATATTTTCATATTGATAAGAGTTTATACCCTAAAAACTAACATTGGTTTGAAAACAAATGTAAATTGGAGCATAGATGTCTACCGCTTAAAAAATAATAAAGCAATTCAGGCTATTTCCGTGGACTTTATATCAACAAAAAACGACACAGAAATACCAGTAGTAGTCGTTTTTCTATAAACGGATGTAAAAAGAAATAAACAAAAATTAAAAAAGGGTATTCAGATTTTGCTGCACCTCAGTGGTGGTGACTTCCACATTCCATTCCCCATGGCGTCCCTCAACTTTCTTGAAATCAGCTCATTTCCACGCTTCCAGGGAAAACACTCACACTCACTCACAGACTCCAAATCAAGCCCAGCCATAAAGTGTTTCAACAACAACACCCCATTTCCTCGGAAAACCCCCTGCCACGTCACAGCCAGAGCATTCGGAAGAAGAGAAGAAGATAGGACACCTTTTCCAAGAGCAAACCGCGCTGGCCTCGCAAAACGAAGACCCAGTTGAGACACCATTTTCTCATCCTCTTCACAAACCCCAAAAAAGGAAAAGAAAAGAAAAACTCATTGGCGTTGTTTCTCCGATGCAGGATCGGCGGCGTCGGCAAAGCAGGGGTCGGACTCGGACTCACCGAACTCGGAGTCAGAGTCGGCGGCGCTGGAGCGGAAGCTGAGCGTGGCGATCTCGGAGGAGAACTACGAGGAAGCCGCGAAGATCAGGGACGCGCTGAAAGCGCTGGGAGAGGAGGAGAAGCGTTTGGTAATGGCGGCGAACGCGCGGTTCTACTCGGCGTTCCGGGCCGGAGATTTGGCGGCGATGCGGGCGCAGTGGGCGGAGACGGAGGAGGCGTGCTGCGTCCACCCCGGGTCGAGGGGGATTTCGGGCCACGAAGACGTCGTCACCAGCTGGGAATACGTTTGGGCTAACTACGACTTTCCGTTGGAGATCGAGCTCAGAGACGTCAACGCTCGCGTCAGAGGCGATCTTGCTTACGTCACCTGCGTCGAGCTCGTCCGGACCAAAGGCAGCTCTTGGGGCGGCCAGTTCGTCACCAATGTCTTCGAGAGGCTTGGAGATCGCTGGCTCATCTCTGTTCACCACGCTTCGCCTATTGACTTGTAGGAACAATCTTATCTCATCAATCACATGGATGTCCATGTGTTTTTCAGATTATGGTCATCGGATTACTACGGCTTTTGATGTTTATACTAAATGATACTACCTACTATTCTCATTTAAGCGCCACATAAAAAATTAAAATTAATAATAAATGATGGGTCACGACTATGGGAGAGCAGAGCAGAACTTGAAAAACTAGTCCGTTTACAGAAGTCTTTTCAGAACAAAACAAAAAGAAGAATATGGGTAAAGAGGAGCATGGTCTTGGACCATGACAGGATATGCTAGATTTACTTTATTATTACACAGAATGAACATTTACATCAAAAGTTCTGTGTGCCTATACCATACCAATGATATTTTTTTACTTGTTTACTACACAGAATGAGCAATATTTACATCAAAAGTTCTGTGTCCAATATGACAATAATTTTCTTTTTACTTGTGTACTACACAGAATGAACAACATATACTTCAAAAGTTCTGTGTCCAGATACCAATGATTGTATCTATCTATAAATTTTGGACCATGATCAGCACTTGTCTCCAAAGGCTTCCATTAATGACGGATACTTGACCATGTAACATTGACTTGTCGAGCCTTTCTTGTCGTGAAATTGTTCATCAACTTCACCTGCAAAATCGTACCTCCTCCGTAAGATCTCCAGCAGTGCCTCTAGCCAGTTCAAAGTAATTATTCGTCAGATCCAAAAATTGATATCTTTATTTCAAGTACTGCAATTAATCAGAGCAATAAGTAAGTATGGATATTCAGTCATTTTAATTAGTTTGTTTATTTATTTTATCCATTGCCCTTATCAACTATGTTGGGAAATGAATAATCAATGCATGCGTATATATTGTAGCTATAGTAGATGAAAATAATACCCTTTAATACCGCCTTGAATATGACTCCCAATTTGCCGGAGGTAAACTGTAACTCAAACAGCACCGTATTAGACATATCGAATAGAACCATGGCCAATTGCTTTAGTCCCAGGCCACTTCTTTTTAGTATTTCTTATTTTTTAAACCAACATCCCACAACTTCCGACCACTTTCCTGAAATGTAAATAAGTATTTTGAAACGTGTTCAATTACAGGGTTCCCAAACTTGTTAACGAGAGAATCGGCATATCTACTAAAATTTATGAGTTTGTACTAAAACTTCGACCACTATCAAGATGAGAACATACCAATGGTTTTTTCTTTTCTTTCTCGTCATCGGAACTAGACCCTCCCAGCTGGGGAGAGTGGCGGGTTCGTAGCGTACTTCACAGGAAATTTCGCACCATGATCGGGACTCATCTCGAAAGTCTTCAATTCAGAAACATTACTCGGCTCTTTCTGCCCGCTCAACACTGCCACAGAGATGAAGAAAGCTTGTAAACGAGAGACTGACGTGTCATATTCGACTGAGAACGTTCCATCCTTTGAAGGAATTAAGCTGAAAATCGGCACGTTCTTCTCAACACCCTGTAGTTAATAGCACACAAATAAACAAATCATTCGAAATTCCGTTAGAGTTGAAAACAAGAGAAGCCCGGCCATGTACCTGAACGAACAGTTCAAAGCTATCCAAGATCCGGCCATCTTTGAACGATTTTGAAGTCTTGGTTACGCTTTCACTTTGATCGGAAAGAACTTGGAGCTTGCAACCAATGTCCCAACCTCCACAATCACACGACCCTTCGTTTCTCCATCGGGAAATCAACGGCGAAGGCTCTCCCTTGTTTGGTATCCCGTGAACGCCACCCGGGAGGATCACCGACACACATTCCTCTGAGCATCGGCTTCGGGGAGTAACACACCACTCGTCTCCGGACTCGTCTTTCATAGGGATCTTGATCACAGAAGCGGCAAGCTCTCTGTTCGTAACGAATTTCGGAGATCCTTGATCGACCTGTTTCCTTTCAACCCCAAAAAGAACAGACTCTTGGGAGATATAGCGGTCAGGTTCTTGTCCCGAGAACTCGGACGTGGAGACCTTCATCTGACCCACGACATTGTAAGCGTACCCGCAGTTTTTCACTTTGCTTCCATGGCTTATCCAACCACCGCTCTTTTTCTTAATCTCGTTGACCAGATAAAACGTGTAACTCCGGCCCGAATCATCCTTATCGGACGATCCCAGACTCTTCATCGTTGCTGCGAGGATGTTGCCGCTGCTGTTGACCACAAACTTGAACAGCGGAATCCCGTTGTTGACTTTCACGTGAAGGAGGGCTTGGACCCGAGATTCCTGGGTCTTCTCGTTTGGGAACGAGTAAACAGGCCCGGAGCTAAAAGGGCTGTCAAAGCTCGCTTTCGGTGGCAGACAATATTCCAGTTGACGGGATGGGGCTTGATTCGCCTCCTTGTGCTTTAATATCGGGTCGAGTAATCTCCGCAGAGGACTAGAACGAGCTCTGTTGTGACCTTTGGCCTTCTCGATACTCTGTCTATCCACGCTATTCGATGAATCATCAGCAGTAACGGGACCAGACTTGACGGTCACATGTGTAGAGCTCAGCTGTGGAACCCCGCTATCTTCCTTGAAACTTAAACTTCTTCCCATCCGGCCTAAGCTGAAGCTGAATCGCCGGACCGGAGATGGATTTCGGCTGTTGCTACTGCTAAGATCAGCATGATCAAGACTTGGGATTTCAACTGCTTGCTTAGTACCCGAAATTTTAGCCACATGTTCAGTCTCAAAAGGAATATTTCGTTTCCTTTCGGAGCATGGCGACGCGTGATACGAAGTTGATGGGAGGTCTAATCTGTCACGAGCATGTGAAAGGTTGTCAGAATCAACCGAAGCAGACGACCGGCGAGAGTGAGAAATGTTGGGGGCAGACGTATCCTCTGAGAAGCTGCAGTTCCTCGAGGCTGTCAAATTCTTATCAGTCGACAGTCTATTCCGCGATGCTTCAGACGATACTTTCTCGGGTGACTCTTTGGGTAGTAGAAGAACGATTCTATTTCCACGCCCGGCGA
Source organism: Urtica urens (assembly GCA_958296335.1). Lineage (NCBI taxonomy): Eukaryota > Viridiplantae > Streptophyta > Magnoliopsida > Rosales > Urticaceae > Urtica > Urtica urens. The sequence continues at coordinate 18,344,338 of OY282522.1, read as the reverse complement.
AACTCGGATCAGCAATGTCCGTATTTGATTTCTTCGAACCCTGAACCCTACTGTAAGTTCTAGTACTTGTAGCTTCCGTATACTTTGACGACTTCGCTTCCATCCCTGAAAAGATTTTATGATCAACACTATTTCGCTTGGAATCTGCTGCTTGCCGCACCTCCTCAGCAGCCCTCTTAGACACACTATGCGGAGAGCTTGAGCTTTCCTTTGGTCTGAGAGAGGTACCAAAACTTTCGAACCCCGTGCCACTCTGATTTGCACCCACCGTCTCGTCTTTTTCTCCAATTTCACCTGAGTGAAATCTGCTAAAAGAGTTCAAACTATGTGACCCGCCTTTTATCCCAGGAATGACGATTCTCGATGGAGGAATCACACAAGGACGGAGCGAAGGGCGTTGATCAGATAGACTACTACTACCACTATAACTAGTGTAAACAGAGCTAGAAGACCTCGACGATCTTCTCGGAAATGAGTTTCCACTGCTGGTCGACGCACTGGAGCTCCCCTTTTCGAGGACGTTCTTCTGCTTGTGCTTCCACTGTTCAAGCCGCGACCAATCAAGAACTCCGACATTCAAAACCTTGTCCTGTAAGTTTTCTGCTTTCTCGATGCCCTTGAGGTAGCCAGGCAAGCGAGTCATGTGCTTGACAAGCTCGCCGTCAACGATAGCTTCATCGCTCTTGATACTCCGCCGATAAAGGGTCCCCAAAGGTCTCGCCGACTCTTTTGGGATATCGCAGCGGATGTTACCACTACTCTTGTAGAGTGGATCTTGATGTTTCGTGGGTCGGTTGGTCATCGGAGGCATGAAAATTCTCTCCTGAACCGGTTTCGAGTTATTCAGCTGCGATGAAATCCTCTTTGGCTCTAAGCTGACTCCCATTTCTGAAGCAGGTTTTACAAGGACATCAAAGCTCAACTAATAAGAATCAACAGAGCCATGTCTCTCACTCAATCTCTGGAACCCCTGAATTCATTTCAAAGAATATAGCAATTAGTATGAATCTTAACAATTCGTGTAAATCTACAAAATCCAATGACATAAAGAAGTACATTGTGATCAAACTATCCGGAAGTTTCAATTTAAGCGATACAATGCTCCTGAACGCATCGCAATTAAATATTTGATTCGCTCAAAGAAGGAACGCATACCTAAACAAAAGCTAAAACGAATTTTTCAAGAAACCCAAAGGGTCGAAATAAGAACTATAAAACTTCTACTAGAGCGTTGAGAAAAAATAAAGAACTAAATAAAGTATTAAGTCCTTATTGTTACCAAACTTAGAATTACGCCAAGAATCTAATCAAATTTCACCAGCTATTAACTCTTGATTTGTCACTCTCAGTAAGAACTATTAACACTACACGCCTAGGAATTCCATTAATAGCTAACCACAGATCAAACAAAACCTTTAAATATCATCCAGACAATCAATAGAGATAAGAATCACACACACACGTTTCCCGCGCAAAAAAAGCACAGAAGCCAGAAAAGAAATCCCCGCCATTTTCGTTCACAACACTACCATCGCACATTTTCTTGTCTTCCTCGTTATTCTCGGCAACACAAGCAAGTTAATCGAAGCAAGAAAACGAATCAATAGTGAATCATAAGAACCAGAGAAAATACCTCGAATCTACCGCCATTACCTACCGAGTGAAAGACAGATCCGAAGCGTAACGACTCACGATACAGCCAAGAATCATTAAGAGAGAGAGAGAGAGAGAGAGCAGAAGCAACGTAGATTAAAAGCAAAGAATGGAATTAATTTTCCTTCAAGGAACACGTAAAACGAACCATGGTTTGAAGATCTGAGAGAAAATCAGGAGCAGAAGAAAAAGGGGAATTTATTATTTAGGAGAGAGAACCAGATCTTCGTATATAATAAAGTTATATTGTTTGGTGAATGGGCATAGTAAAGAGATGACTTTCAGATGGACGGCTTTGATTGAATATTAGATTATGTCGATTATGTCATTGAGGCCGTAAAAAAAACGTGGTCCATGTAGAATATTCTGAGCCAGAAAAAAAAAGGAACTCCAGTACGCTGATTTGTCCAAGAGATGATAGCTATGAAGTTTAGGTGTTTTTTTTTCTCTGAACTTCCATAAAATTTAACAACACTCTTCAGAAAGCTTGGAAGAAAGTACCAAAATCTTCTCTCCGCTCAAGAACGAGTTTTCTGACTACATGAAAAATGAAACGGAAAATCAGAGGCGAGAGAGAGAGAGAGAGAGAGAGAGAGAGGCGAGCTCTTGTTTGTAAGTGAGAGAGAGAGAGAGAGAGTGTGAAAATTCGAGTGACGTGGCGTCGCTTTCGGTCTCGCCTTTCGATCAGATCGGATGTATTTTGATCATACGGCCAAGTGGTGATGACGTGGCACTATGGTCCCCACGAGACGAGAGTCCTTTTTCCTTCTCCGTCACGAATCCCGGAGAGCCGGATAGAGCTGTGGGTCCCGCAAGCCGCTTATGCTGACGTCATCTGGAACATGATTGGGCCTTCGGCGAACGGGCCCGGGGCTATGTTTTGTGGGGCCCACTATGTTGTGGGGATGACGGTGAAGCTGTGGAAGTACTCTAACTTTTGCTTTTAGGATTTTTGTGGCCAATATTGCATTTCTTTTTGTTTTTAATGTTAACATTATTCCTCTGACTAATATAATACATTAAATTCGATAAAAATGGAAAAATATAAGTTATTTGATCAAAATATTCTTAATTCACCTCAAACAAGAAAGGACTCCAATTTGTAAATAAGTCTTATACTTCCCATATATTATCACATTAGCTATCCACGATAATGAAATGATACTTGGAATATTGACGAGCTTTTTATAAAATTAAATTGAAGAAAAAATGTAATTTGAATTAAAGAGGAATAAGAAGTATTAGACAAAAAACAATATAAATTAGACTAGAAGAACATCCAACTCGAGCTCGTGATCTGGATTGTTTAAATAAAAGTTAAAATAGTCTTCATGACTATTTTTCATCTAAGGAATTGATTAAGTAGCATAATCTGATTGGTAACTTAATATCAAAAGTCATGAATACGATCCCGATTTACATAGCATAAAATTTGCCTTAAAATATTCGTTAAGAGATTCCTGAGGTAGTTGATCCGGCCGAGTTAAAACATGAATGAATGAGCATAATTGATCTCATAGTGCGACAAGGTACGCTTCAACTTACTTCAACTTAGTTCGCCACAAAATGTCAGATGTTGACTTGTTTTGAGTTGTTTTTTAGTGTAGACGTCGGAAATATTCTTAATAAAATATTATAGCACTGACAATGGTTATTTTATGATCGGTACAATTACAATATCAAATTTAAGGTTTTCTCATTGAACAACATACATTGATATTTATAGTATTGCTAACTTAACATTTTTAAAAGAAAAAAACATCTTTATGATTGAATTTAATGTGTAACCGGTCACACTTTCTCGAGTTTATTATTTAGAATGTGAAACCTAATAAAGAAAAGTTATTTACGAAATTTAAATTATAAAAATGATTTTCATCAAAATATAAAGTAAAATGGTGTAATCGTGGACTTGTTGTTTGTCATTTTGTATCGTAATCTGCTTTATTTAATTTTTAATTTTTTTATATTATTGATATTACTTTCCTCGTGGGATGTGTATATTATAAATTGGTCCGAATGCCCATTATTATAGCATTAGTTTTGGAACAGCCTATGTCGGAAAAACGTGAATTTGTGACCCAATTGTCGTCGGCTACATTATAATATTTTTTTGGCTTTTCAACGATTTAATTGCCAGGGAAATAGAGTACCATCTGATTAAAATAATGTCTTCACATACTTGTTCTATTCTCAAAGTCAAGATTCGTTTGAAATTTATGTCCAAAGCAATTTAATCGCATGCTACTTTTAGTGCAAACACGATGAGCCGTATTTCTGTCAATTAATCAATTTATTCTAACATTTATCTTAAGCATTGGTTATCGTTTTTAGGGAAATATTCGCATTTGTTAGTTTTCAGATATATTCTTCCCAATAAAATAACAAAACAATTTCTTGATAGAAATGAAATGAACTAATATGAATCCATATCCAGCTAAGTAAAGTATATGTTGTAGTGCACTTTCGGTTCAAGGGCAAAAATTGTTAAAAATAATAAATTCATTTTGTTAACCTTTTTCCAACAAAAATTAATTTTAGTCATGTTTTAAATTTTATTACTGAAAACCCTAATTATTGTCAACAGATCAATGTAAAATAAAATAAACAATGTAAAATAAAATAAACAATGCAATCATTGTAATGGTACTCGTCAACTTATTATATGACGAACTACTAATCATTTTTCTTTGTGAAATACTAATATCATTTGTGCTAAGCTCTTTGGTGTAAATTTTCACACAAACGTTTACATGACAGATATCAATCAAAAGTTTATAGATAGGATTGATGTACACAACAGAGAGATTTATAGATAGGATTGATGTACACAGAGAGAAGATATCATTCAAGACGAGTAAGCGTGGTCGGTGTTACGAGATATGATAAAAATCCTCACGTATGGCGGAGGAAACCCGTGTTTAAAAAAATATAAATAAAGCAAAATCAACGGTAATAAAAAGACGTAAACACAAATAGAATCAAACGATAAGAGCCATAAGAGGTCGTACGGGACCTCAACTCGCGATTATCGGCTCTAATGGCCTCCTCCGAACAAGGCGGGACTAAACTCAATCAGGTCGAAGACGAGTGATGGTTAACCGCATAACGCAAGATTATGCGCAGCAATACTGCAAAGACGATAGATATGTCTAATACTGAAATCCTCAAGCTCTCTCACCTCTCTGAAGATGCGGTGAAAGATCGTCCCAAGCTCTCTTGCAGGCGTTGCGCACTCATCAATCATCCTCACCACCCTCAACGCTTCCGCAAGGTGGGGGAGAACCCCCTAGTCAGGAAAAGAGTACGCGAGGCGATCACCTCTCCGGTGTGGTCTCGAACAATACAACCGACACCGAATCCTCCACGATAGCGAGCAAGTGTCGCGTCAACATTAATCAAGAGAGTCCTGTCCCAGGGGGGTCCATCTGGGGGTCGTAGTCACCTTCGAGCTCGTCTGAGTATCTCAAATCGTAGGCGCTTTGTACTCCTCGAGGAAGCTCACCGTCCACTAGACTAGTTGAGGCTGGCTCCAACCTGCTCTCCCGGCAAGAACATTGTTCCTACGGTTTCAAAATTCTGAAAGAATAGTAACGAAAAACTCATGGAAACGAACCTTAAGGACATATTTCGCTCTAAGAATAGCGTCGAAAGCGTCGCGTGAAAAACTTAAAGGCGGAATGATGTGATCGAAACCCGCCTCCTTCCAAACTCTTTTGCTCCATATGCAACCCCACATCGCGTGAAAAACTGTCTCTCTCGCCTCCCGACAGACAGGACAACTGTCGTCGGAGGTGATCCACTTCTTGGTTAAGACTACTCTGACCGGGATCTGGCCTGAACAGACTCGCCAAAAGTATAATTTCACATTGGGAGGAACTCTCAGCTGCCAGAACTTTGACCACCTTCTCTCCATCTCTGTCGGGTCAGAAGAGCTGGCGGTTGGAGTACTGACTCTCTCCATTGCAACACGGTAACCGTTCTTGACGGAGTATTCTCCGTCCTCCGTAAAGTGCCAACAACGCACATCGGAGATACCCTCACCACCACACGGGATGCCCAAGATCGACGCAGCGTCCTCCTCTCCAAATATTGCAGCAATAAGATCTACATCCCATCTGCCGTCGAATCTCATAAGCTCGGCAACCCGCATATCCGGGGGGATCCAGGAAGGATCGATCCAGGTGGCAGGTCTATCCCTAGGGACCCAACAATCGCCCATGACCAACACCGACTCACCATCCTCGATCCGCCATCTCGAACCGGACTAAATAATCTCACGACCCCAAAGAATACTGCGCAAATGGAAGAGCAGTACGAGTCAGGGCGAGCCATCGTCGGGGAAGTAGTTATGTCTGTAAACTCGTCCTACAAGACTCTCTAGTCTCCTGAGAAATCCCCAGACACTCTTAGCAAGAAGGGCCTGGTTGGACTTTTCCAGGTCTTTGAAGCCCAACCCGCCCTCTCACTTGTGTCTCGTGAGAACCTCCTAGTTGCACCAGTGGATCTTCCTAGTCGTCGTGCCACCCCCCATCATAATCTGCCAATCACCGAATGGATGTCTCTAATCAAACGCAGGGGAATATTATGGCATGAGGCCACGTAGCTGAGAATCGACTGAAGGACGAACTTAATGAGAACCTCTCTGCCAGCCTGCGAGAGGGAGAGACCGTTCTAACTCTTGATCTTTTCCCAAACACGGTCTCTCACAAACCTAAAAAGATATGTGAACTCCGACTATTATATGCGGGAAAACCCAAGTATCGCTCATGGCACTCCGTTATCCTAACACCAAGGATATGGGCTAAAGGCTCCCCCTCATCCTGACTCACATCCATACCGAAATAAACATTGAACTTTTTAAAGTTTACTAGCTGACACGAGGCCTCAGAATAAGTCCGTAAAATTTTTGTGACCCTCTCGCACTCGTCAGGTCTCGCTCTGCAGAATATCATGCCATCATCCGCAAAAGAAGGTGGGATACGCATAGATTCCGAAATCGGACTCCAGAAATCTCTCCAGCATCCTCGCTCGATCAAGAGAGACCCTTGGAGCAAAAGAGAAATAAGAAAGGAGATAGAGGGTCCCCCTGGCGAAGGCCTCTGAAAGGAGTCACACTGCCCCGGGTGGAGCCATTCATGTTGAAAGCAAACCTGACTGAGGTAACACATCTCATGAGAAGGTACACCCACTGTGTGTTGTACCCCAGTCTCAAAATCATCGATTCCAAATGACTCACTCAACCCTGTCGAATGCCTTCGCCATGTTGAGTTTGAGAGCCGCACACTTTTCATTTCCAACGCGTTTCTACTTCATCGTATGGAGAGTCTCGAATCCAATCATGACATTGTCGAAAATCAGTCTACCTCCTACAAACGCGCTTTGGGACTCAAAAATAGCATCATGCATAGTGGTATTAAGACGGATGACCAAACATTTGGCCACTATCTTATAGATCACATTGCACAGGTTGATCGGTCTGAAGTCACAGACTCGTCTCGTGTCCTCAACTTATGGGATGAGGGTGACCACGGTATCATTAATGGTGGCCACCGCCTCCTCGTCGCTGAGAATCCCGACACAGGTCTTCAAGACTGACTCGCCAACTATGTCCCATTATCTTTGATAGAAAATCGCAGGAAATCCGTTGCTCTCCGGGGCCTTGATCGAATCCATTAAAAAAAGCGCATTTTTCACCTCCCCTGCCTCTAAAGGGCGCTGCAACTCGGCGTTAGATGCCTCTAAGATCCTAGGCTGAATGCCCCCAGTCATCAGCTCAATACTCTGAGGAGAAGACTTCTTCGAAGAGAAAATGTCCTCAAAGTAACTAGAGACGATCATCTCAATCTCAGTGTCACCACTGTGCCAAACGCCGTGCTCGTCCTCCAAACCTCTGATGGCTTTTCTTCCTCCTAACAGAAACCTTGCGGTGGAAAAGCTCCATATTTTTATCCTCCACCGCATCCAAGACACTCTGCACCTCTGGCGCCAATATTGCACATCCCTCTCGACTGAGATGTCGAGCTGTCTCTCCTCCATTCTGAAGGACTCTATGCAAAACTCAAGGCCCGATCGTCCCCCAAGCTCGACGATCTTCTTCTGCTTCTCGATCTTGTCCCGGATCTCTCTATTTCTGACACTGCCCCAGCGAGTGAGGCTCTGTCTGCACAGGCTGATCGCATCAGCAAAGCTCGGTCTCTGGTCGTCACTCTGATCACTCCCTCAAGCTCTCTCTGGAGGCTCCCAACTAACCAAGGACCGTTGTAAGAACTCCGAAGGCGCCAAAGAAGCTCCCACGTATGTCTCCTTTGAGAAGTCACGGGGTCCCCGTAGATCCCCACGAATCTCCAACTCTCACCCGTCTCGCTAAGCATGTCTCCTTCAATGTGGTATCTCGAATATGTCCCGAGTAGGAATCTCACAGGCTCTTTCCAGAATAACATCAACCATCCACTCCTACCAAGAAAATCAACCGTCATACAACCGTCAAAATTCAACTGTACTCTAACCCTCTCGGCCTTTTTTTCCGAAGCCTAGTCTCCGATAGAAAAATAAAATCGGGACTGTGCTCACGAATATTGGCAAGATAGGCCGACCTCGTCCCGGGGTTTCCAAGCCGCTGGACGTTCCACATGACGCCTATCATCGCGTTCGGCGGCCCTCACTCTCGAGGGGCGCCGCTCTCTTATCATAATCTACTAAAGACGAATGGAGAAGGCTAGAAACACCTAAAGTATGAGAAATAGAAAAACATGTAGTCCCTAAGTCATATGAAGCTGAAAGTAAATCAGTAGTCCCTAAGACATCAGTATGTGTAGCAGATAATAAGTCTCTAGTCCCTATAATATCGTAGGGAGTCATAGAAGTATAGGGAGGGAGATGACTAACCTGGGCTCCCCGTGTGGTGTGTGTAGGTAGACCTTCCGTGTCTGAGGGACGGGAGATGGGGGCACCCAGGAAGAGTCCGAAGTGCATGCCATGAGACTCAATCTCGAGCGTCCCTGAGAGTCTTGCTATCTTCTTCAAGTTCCTACCACGCTATCTCATATAGCTCCTAACAGCATCTTGTTCACTTCTTTCCAAGCAAACCACCGCAAGGTCAAGGCTCGGGCCATCACCGCAGCGAGGGGGGTTGTCATCCTCCTTCAAGATCTGTTTCCTTTTTCCTCCATGGTTGACCTTGACCGAGTCTGCCTCCCCTGACTGGCCCCAAAAAGGATAAGAGAGGAAGTGAGTGCTTCCTTTTGAGGCTCCAGAGGATTATCTTTTTGTCTTCATAATTAAAAAAATTAGTACATCGACCTCTTTGTTACAAGGGTTTATTTCTCATGGTTAATACATAATTAAGGCCTTGTTTGGTAGGAAGGAAGAGAATACGAATGGATGGATTTGGAAAGATGGAAAATGGGTGAATTATAATTTTTCTAACTGTTGATTGGTATATTAAGAAGAAGTATCGGTATTCATCCATTTATATGTTTTGTATAAATATAAAGGAAAGAAAATAAATAAATTGATATGGTAAAATTATTCTTATACCCATATTTGATAAAATTTTCATGTATTATTTATATAAAAGACACACACACATATATATATATATATATACATATATATAAATAAATATGAATTAAAATGAAAATATTTATAATTTTTTGTACTTATATATACAAGTTTATTATTAAAATTATATCAACGGAATATTAAAAATATTTTAAAAAAATAATATTTAAAAGAAAAATAATATTATTTGTATATGAAAAAATATTATATATAAAAAGTTATGAATTTATGTCAATTGAATATTACGTTTTTGCCATCAATAATAAAGTTATTATTGACAATATTAAAAAAATTGCTCTGTATTTTCTCAATCCATCCAACATTGGAAGTATTGTTTTTTGGTGGGTCTCACAAATTCACATCTCTCATAAGATTATTATTTTTCATCATTCTATATATACCAAACACCAAATATAATAAATACATCTATCCAAATCTTTTTATAGTATTACATTCTCGCTAAATCCACCATACCAAACAAACAAGAGTAAATCAAATCAATACATGTTAGAAGAATTAATACATGTTAGAGTAACTAAAACTCAAGATATATCAATATCATAGCTCGATATTTCGAGTATTTCCAACCATGATTTGTGTAAGCACTTGACACAATCATGAGGCTTATCTGTTAAATATCTGTTTCTTTATTATTTAATTTCGCTTGAGTGCCCATTAAAACCATTATTATATATATAAAAATAGCAAGGGAGAAACTAATGATATCATTTGGGGTACTTTAATCATTGATCCTTTACCTCATCTCCTTTTCATTGTTTTATTTCTCCCAATTAAGCTTGTCGTATTCCAATAAATACATATTTTGATTCTTGGCATGTATAAAATTAATAATAACTTACCTTGCCAAAAAAAATATCATAAATAAGAAAAAAAGAAAAACTTTTATCCGAAGACATAATATATTAGAAGAATGAAAAGAGGGACATCGAATAAAGGTTTTTGCCAACTCATGCAACTTCAAGGAACGTTTTTACTTTGGATCACATTGTACTTCTTTATGGGCAAAAGAGAAACTCTTTACCCTTTGGAATCATCTATATATAAACTTTATACATACCGAAGTTTCTTTAAATTCATCTAAAATAAAAAGTGCTAATTAGTTAAATTTCTTAGTTGGTCAATCTGTATATGTAACTACTAATTGTTATGAATAATTAAATAAATTTAACGATGTAATAAGTATGAATTGGGTCAATTATTATCTTAAACGTTGAAAATTTGAAACTAACCAATATTTCGTAAATAAATTGTAAATAATCACAGTTATAATGTGATAGTTGGTTTAGAATACCCTTAGCATTTCAGCTAATTTTATTTTAAATTTAAATTTTCATTTTCGAATTTAAATTCAAGAAATTTAAACATGAGCTATTTGGATTTTTTGAGCGAGTGATTAATTAACACCAACATGTCGTATTGTTGGCTTTCAATACGACATGAAAAATTATTCTATACCATTACAAATAATCTCCAAATCATTTTTTCGACTCAAAAACATTTTAAATTCAACTAATATCAACTTATATTCGAAAATAATATGCATATACATCGACTTATATTCGAACTCCATTACACCGATTCCATCTTTTATGTTTACAAAAATCTTGAAAAATCTTTGTTTACAAATACATCAATATTTTTTAAAAATAATGTCGCATGTAAACAAAAACCAAAATTTGAGCGGAAAACAAACCCTCAAACTTGTACTTTGTTTACTAGAAATTTCGCTTAACAAAATTCGGATTATTTCATTTTTCGTCAACTCTCGCAATTTTTTTTATGATTTGTGATTTTGTTCGATACTTTACGTGTCTGGTCTCAATTTTTATTCCTTATTGAAAATATAATGAGCATAATGAATGGAGTAGTCATAATTGATTAATTGCATCCCCGATTTACGCGTATAATAAATTGTTAATTGATTTGATTTATTGAATGTTAATTGGCATAATGAAACTTGGCATACTTATTTTTTTGGTATTTGGTCCCAAATTTATTGTACAAAAATTTCATGGCTATTACTATTTTTTAACCAAAACGTGTGCTATTCCCGTATTGACACTAATTTAGATGAAATTGTCGGTTAAGTTTTCAAATTAATATTCGATAAATCCTTAAATTATATATAAAACAATTCAATTCTTTTATCTTTCTAAATTACTATTTTCATGATTATAGAGTGTCAACTATTTTTCCAGAACCTCAAATCCTTATTCGAAATATTAATTTTTCAAATAAATTATAATTAAAGTAAGAGGATTCTAAATTAAAAAAAATATTATCAGGGGATTCTGAGAAATGTACTTTCTACTTTGAACAGCGTAATTAATAAATCAGTTTATGGAATCAAATTGTAGTAAACTTTGGAATCAATCTCAGATATTTATCAACTTTGCAAATGATTAATATTATTAAGCCCCTACATAAAGTTGAATTAGATCAAAGAAGTACTTTTCCATATAGATAACAGCTTACAATTTCCTTTGTAATATACAAAATAAGAAGGATCTACTACTGAATGGAAAACCAGAACGAGTTTGTCTTAGACATTATTTTTTCATGGGTAGAGACTGAACAAAAGATCTATTCGTCCAAAATATTCATAAAATTAGTATTTTTAATTTGAGAACTTAGCCGACAATTTTTACATTCCAATCGTCAAACTTTCATGCCCTTTTCCTTATTGCAGTAGCTTAGACTATTATTTTTCGTAGTCAATCTAGTATTCTTGCAAAAACTTTTGACCTCAGTGTATTCATATACCAGTTTAATATATTGTCATTTTTAACTCGATCCAAATTGATTTTCCCCCGTGTTAGATAACGAGAATTGGTTTAAGTAGTTGTAATTAGGATCAAATTCAAATGTAGTTTAACAAGGATAGTAGAACTGCACATGATTTCAAACTCTTATGCCATCTCCAGCACTAAATCTGATTTAAAACTTTTTCATATTCAACCACAGTACTAAATTTAACACACACAAAAATAAATAAAAGAAAATTTTGCCGTGTGAAAAGTATCACACTAATACTGCGTGGTACTGTTTATAATACTATATTTGGTGTTAAAAACGCAGTGTAATTTGAGACATTTTTTACACCAAATATAATGTTTTGCCGTGCCATTGAAGATGGCCTTTATCTCAATCCAAATCTTACACAGATATGAAAACAAAACAAAAAACTCTCTTTTTAGTTCATATCAAATTTTAAAATATTTACGGTATATTCGCGATATACCACGATATGCACGTATAATTAAAATCTCAATATCGGTATCGGTATACCGTAAAATACAATTTTTTTTAACAAAAATTGCTTTTAATAACCAAATAAAACATTAATATTGTTGTTTGATCATTCTTTTTTTGGTTTAGTATATAACCATTTAGTATGACGTGTCTGTTAATAACTGCTATTAGTTGGTTATTTTTGGGTAAGATATACAAATTTATTTTGATTAATGGTTATTAATCAATTTTTTACCGGATACATGTCTGGTCATTTTAAAAAATTTATTTAAGAATTATTTTTAAGTTTATTGTTTGTCATAACCATTGTAATATTTGATTTTTTATTTTTATAATTTGAATTTGATGACTTATAAATATAATTTGAATTAAAAATACTATTGTAATTACAACTTTTGTCGACGTATCCGTCGGGGTGGGTATTTAGTAAATCACTAATGAATCTTTTGATAAAAATTATCGATATAATAATATTAGTTTAGATAAATTCTCAACACTCATAATGCACACAAAAATATTGGTTCTTTCGTTGATAAGCAAACCCAATAAATCAAAGGACTGCAAAAAAAAAAACTCCCAAACTCCTAGAATAGACACGGACATTACTACAAGCATTCTGCAATGAGTTCTCGTACCTACAAAGAAAAAGAAAAAAGAAGAGAGAATGATTTAAGTTAAATAATATACACACTGTAGACCATGGTAGTTTAATAAACTATATTACCTTTAACAATTTATTCTGAGAAATTCAGTGTTAGATTGTTGAAAAATGGTCAAGAAAACAACGTTTGAAAATGTCAATTTTCCAAAGTACAGTGAATAAATGCAAGTCCGGGCGGATTTGAACCACCATTCTCAGAAGCAAAACTGAAAGCTTCGACCACTCTGCGGATTTGAGCTACAGACTTATCAAATTGAAAGGCTTATTTACTAAAAAAATCAGCTCTAGAATTAGGGAAATAGGTGCTTAATGGAATATATTTGAACACAAGAATGATTCAAAATGATATGCACTTAATTTCAGCCAATTTTGAATTTGTTAAATAATGACGATCTTTTTAATAAAGAAAATTCTTGGAAGTTGTAGAAATCACCGCACAAGGTGTGCAACGGTTCCACATGACTTCCTTCCCTCAGTTCTCCCATTGATTCATTTCAAGCCCTAGATACTCGACTAAAAGATAATGAATACAAATAGTTAAGAGCGTAAAAAAAATTAATATACACATGTAATCTAAATTACAGAAAATATCATAAAGTGCAAACAAGTTGAGATGAATGTCTGCATAAACAAAAGATGTCCACGCAAATTAGTTCAGCCGTAGTATAAATAATTTATACACAGACCTTTCTTAATCTGCTAGATTTACTGAGGAAACTACAAATTTAACAAACAAATATCATAACTGTATACAATTTCAGAACTCCGAAATAGTAAAACATGTTGCTTTAACATGATACCATCAAATTAACTTCAATATAAATCGATTTTAGAAGCCTAGCAGATCTCAGGGATGAATATTTGTTTCTTGATCGGGCTAGATGACTTGAATTTTATGTGGAGCAGCCAATAATTAGTATGCATTTATTTTAAAGAGGTCAAAGACCTTAAATTTTATCAGGCTTTTCCGCCAAAGCTTGTAAATCAAGCTGAAGAAAATTGTTCCATGGTACATCCGAATCAAATATAAAAGGCCACTTAATATGCTATGAGCTAAACTATTACAAGATCAGAGAATGTAGATCAGAGAATGTAAGTGAATTCAGAAGAGAAAAAAACGGGAAGCCAAAACTTCGATGTGCTAAAAAATTAGACCAACCTCCGTAGTCGATCATGTCTTGGGCGTGATGGTCTTTGAGCGCAACCTCACAGTCCGAATGTGTAACTCGATCGAGGCTTCTACTAAGACCTTCGAGACACCGTCGGATGATTATGACTTCCACTGAGAAGGCGCAGAAACTTCGACGGCATGGGAAGTTATATGAAAGGAGAACACGACCACGTGACTCCAAAAAATGTCGCTCAAGCCAATCAAGCATCTCTCATGGTAGTTCGCTGTCATCATCGTCCACCATCCAAGTCTTCCAAACTCCGACACTCCCACGATATCCTCAAACCGCATGAAATGTGAATTCCTTTTCATTCGCACATTGAGGGCAAAACGGGTCAATGCGCATTCCATAGGAAAAATCTCAACTGTAGAAATCCAATTCTTGGTCATCTTCTTCAAGAATAAACGAATCTTCGACGAAATTTTAGCTCTCACATCACCAACCGTTCGCTTGCCTTTGGGACAGAGGGGGCCGCCACACCACGAGCATCACTAGCAGCCGGTTTCTGCTCGAAACCAAATAGTTTCCATCGGGATGTCAAATCAACTCATCTTGGTAAATATATAATTTGTCTCCGTTTTATATAAAAAAAAAATAAGAGTAACTAATCGTGGCACCTTCTCTAAAAAAACCCTCTTATGGCTAACCATTTATTAAAAAAAATTGCTTTAACATAAAATTCGTTGGACGTTCTAAGCTATTATCCTGAAAACCCCGTACGTGCTTTGAAGCCTGTACCGCGATATGATTTTTAAGCAAGTCTGCCTAAAACCAAACTCGAATCGGTACGAGGGTCGTTGAGCCCTCTAGAAAGAAATTACACAATGGTCGGTCGGTTCTTGATCGCATAATTGTATAAACAAATGGATTGAATTAGATACCGATAAACTTCATAAAAAAGCAAATGCGTTCGAGTGTGTTTATTAGTTCGCTGAACCAAGATCTGAGATAATACAATCTTGTATTATTGATGACCTAGGAAAGAAAGAAGATCAACGAAATCTGGAAAATCACAAATCGAACAGATGTGAAAAAAAAACGAACCTAATCATACTGATAATCAAGCCGTAAAATATTAAGATATATATATGGAATAAACCTTGGTACGACTGTAGAGCTGAGATTCCGATATTTCACACAGAAAATCGTCCAAGAGAAATCAAATCTTCAAAAATCAAAGATCAGATTTTAGATCAAGAGAAGATCTACTTAAATTTAAAGACGAGGAACTCATTAAACAAAAACCATGGTCCATGGTTTGTCATATGAGCAAAAAGGACGAGCCGAGTAAAGAGATGATTTCAAAAATTAACTTCGAAAAAATACACAAAGCTATGGGGCAAATAATTCGTTGAAAAAGCAAATGCATAATGAAGCAGCAGAACCGATATTCGAAATGAATAAGTCAATGGGGTAGTACACGGGCTTGATTTGAGATGAATTTCAGATCGACGGCTTCAATTAAAATATTAGTCCAAAACCATTAAATACTATTAAGACAAATATAGAAATATATTTTAAGACGGTAGCTTTTTTTTTCGGTGATTAAATAGCTCAAAGCTTTTCTAATCAGAAAGTGTATGATATCAGTAGAAGAATATACGTTGATTCTACACGAAAAAGACGTAAGATATGCATACATGTACTAACATACGTGTATACTTCAAATATTACGAGACAAATTATTTCTAATTCAAAGTTCATACCCATTTTTGCTTTACTAAAAATCTTATGCTAATAATTTTATATTTAAGTTACTATTTAGAAGAAAATTTAAAAACATTTGGAGTTTAATGCAATACAGATATTTTATTTCCACATTAGGGACACGATTCGCCCAACCAATTCAAGAGAACGGTTAGTAATAAATTTAAAAAAAAAAATCACTTGAACAACAAATAATAATAAAAAAATCTTTATTTATTTAATGAGTATATATAGTAATATATATCCAAATTATTAAAATCTAACGAAATCTGCAACCATAATTTTATATACCAAATCCACAGCGGCTTTTTTTTTCAAAACCCCACAGCGGCTTTAAAAACTTTGCAATGTCGTCGAAACATATTTAACAGCCATGGGGCATTTTTAAAATTCAAGCCCGAGTGGATTCGAACCACCAACCTCTCAAAAACATTACGTATTGAGCGCTCTACCGATTTGAGCTTACGGCCTTATCTTTAATCGGAAAAGTTTAAAACCCTAACTTCGAACATCCAACCATAACCATCTACTTCTTAGGTCATACATTTCTAACCATGAAATCGTCTACATGTTTAATTAGGGAAACACCAACACCAGTCGATTAACGTTTGCATAGGGGAAGTGAAAAAAGACTCGCTAATACTGGATTTTGAACTATGCGACGAGTTACAGCCTGTTCATCAGTCAAACATAAAAACAAAACATAAACGAAATTGATTTATGAAGACAAAGGATATTTCCAAAAAATGTAACAAAAAAGCCCAAGTTGCCGCAAATCATGAAATACGAAAGGAAAACTCGATTATAATTTGAATAATATCCAACGGTAGCCTGCACAAATTCTCAAAAACCAATTTTAATGCAACTAATGTAAACATCATACCAAACTTTTCACTGCGCTACCAAATCTTGGGCTGATTATAATAATATCTTAGTATGGCATTTACTAGAACTCGCTGATTAGATAAGAGGATAGCTATACAATCAACTGAAACATCACGCATTAGATAAATTAAGAATTTCGGGAGATATCTCATCGGGTGCCTGAAGAGCTTGACACAACATACCTTTAAACCGTTTTGAGGTATACTAATAATCTGAACGATATAAACAAAGACATCAAATGCTACGCTACTAGGTTCAGATTTTAAAATGATTGCGTATGATAAATTCAACAATGGGGACGGATTGCTTTTAACTTATCACGCATTAATCATTGGATATCACCTCAATTGGAATCACCGTTTCTCCTGCACTGCTATTCGATGATGTCCTTCAATGGTCGGCTGAATTCCCTTCCATTACAAATCCGAAGGACCCAAAACGAGATATAGGCTTCATAAACAAGGCTTACTAAGAGTTCAGAAAAGTACAACCATATCTAAAGCCATGCCCGCGTCTATATGAATAGCACAATACATGAGCAATTCCAAAAGCAAATATAAAAAAGAAATTACAAATACATATAAATACGCATGTATATAAATCTTAACAAGTAATATGCAATGCATAATGCATATATATAAACTTTTACTTGCAGACATTATCTGGTGGATTGGAAACAAATAAATTGGCAGGAACGCCTAACAACGCTACTTGTTCATAATATATTGAAACAGCATTCGCGATTATATTATTTTAGTGGAAACATATGAATTATAAATTAATCAGCTGTACATGTACCTGTAACGACGAGAAATATAGTAGATTGCTATCATTACAATGTATATACCTGTAGCTGTTGCATAAAATTAAAATCTTCTAGATTATTAATATTTTTTAGTACATACCGCGAAAAATATTAGAAAAGTCATTTCAAAAGCAAATGTTAAATATACTCGAATCCGTCATTTGCATTTCTGTTACCTGTAAGTGTTAATTTTCTGATTACTATATAAGCAATACTACTGTTTCAATATTTGATGTACTACGGATAATTTTCTCAGATTAAAATAAATTGTGTACGACCATGACTATCCACTGGTTATATTTTAAGAGTACTGCAGGCTGTGAAAGTTATTGAAATATAACGAATATACCTTTGAACTTGCGTGAGCGTCACTTTGCTGTTGGTGGTGGGTCTTGCTTGATGCGTTTGTGAATTGCAGAGCAACTGAGCGTAATTCAAAATAAATAGTGCGAGAAAGGCAACGAAACACAACACACCATGGAGGGGGATAATAAAGATCCCGGGCAAATCCCCGTGCGATCTTTCCCTCCGAAACAAATAGTTCTTTTTTTATTATTTTTGTTGACCTGCCAAGCAAGCTCACCTGTCATGGCAAAGGTCGGATGACAAAGATTCATCGGAAACTACGGCCTATCCTCTAGACCTTCCGTAATCTTTTACATCCACGTCTATATATATTTATATACTTCCCCTCAACGAACCTAACAACATAGTTAAAATACCGTATCCGCTTTCATGATTGTACAAGGTTTCACATCAGCATTCTCTTCCCTTCAAGACTAGGAAGATCGCGGAGAAACTCGATCTGCAGCTGAGTGCTTGGGCCTTGAACAATATGCGTATGAGCGTCGTCAACAATCTGAAAAATCACGAGTTTCAATTCTCAAATTAAAATTGGGAATAACATATGTAAAAAGATCAATCTATAAAACAATGAACACCGCAAGACACAAAATTAGATAATTAGACTTTCCTTCCTTACATGTTAAGGAAGGATGAAATCGAGAGAAAGTCTGCGATTATACTAGTACGCGATAGAACACCAACATCCAAACGAAATAACTGCATATACGAATACTATGTATGCAACAAAAATTTCAGATCTAACCTTTTAGAACCATACGACATAGTGATAAACAAGAAACTATCGGACAATATGATAAAAATCCAAGATTATAGTGATAGTCGAATCGAAATCAAAACTAAGTAAATTAAAGTAAACCACATCGACTCAGTAACAAACCTTGGTATGGCGAGATCTAGATTCTGACGCTTCAGACACAAAACGGCCTCCGAAGATCGCAAAACTCACTCGTTCCTCTTAAAACGACCGCCACTAAATAGATCGAGGGCAGATCTACGACGACTTAACATCGAAACAACAGAAAATATAACCATGGCTCGTAGATCTAATAAAATCAGAAACCTATAATGAAGGCCGAGAGGGGAGAGAGAAACGAAACGCTTGTTGAATGGATGAATGATATTGAAGAGAGGCCTGATCTTATTTTATAATGGTTTAGGTTTATTGGACGGGCAGGATTTCAGATCTTACCTTAGATGAACGGCTGAGATTCATTAAAATATTAGGTCTTTGAGGCGGTGGAAAACGTGGTCCACGTAAGATATGCCGACTTTGTCAAGCGATGACAACTGTATTTATGCTTGGGTAGTTGGGGCACGCAACCTTGTGTTTGGATACACGCTTTTATCAAATCTTATGCTGCTTAAGTATGTTCCTAGCACAAAATTTCGTACCTGTTCTAGAATACTCTTTTGTGATATATATAAGAAAATAAAATAATTTATAAACTCGAAAAATATCAAAATCTGACCGTTATATTCGTTTATTAAGGAGAAAATGCCCAAAATCCGTACTTGATTTTCTTAAAATCAACTAAAATTAATTTTTCGCGATATAAAATACTAAAATATTTTTATAACAATATTTTACATTTTTTCATATTCATAATAACCGCTTGTATCTATTATTAAAACATCATTTTTTCAAACGATTCAAAAGCTCGGTCCATCATTTTTTTTATTGTTCTACGTTCTTCGTTTTCTTTCTCTCGATCAAACAATTCATTTTATCTCCCTCAGTCAAACAATTTACACCTTCTTCAACATAACCAAACCCTAAATCTAAAACCAAGGAAATAAAAGAGAAATGGAAATAAATGGGAACTCCGACGAAAAGAAGCAAAAGAACATCGATTGTCGGATGGTGAGTTCCACGTGAACCTAAACCTTGTAACGGAGTCAAACAACTTTCTCGCCGCCATGGAAATTTCCGACTCCGATGTGGAACCCAAAAACCCCTCCCCTCGGCGTTGAAGCCCCTACCCTTGACCTCTTATTATTTTAACTCGTTCCATTAAAAGTTTATTTGTTTGTGAAATCCACGAAACTAATAGTGTTTCTTCTCCGGCATTACATATTTTTGAAGGACAACTATAATTGGTTTTCTATATTTTCCAGATTTCAAGATTTCATAGCGATCGTATAAATCCCAATTTACATTATCTCAAATTAATATTAATATGATAAATACAAAAGAACAAGCTCTAAGAGAAAAAAAAAACAAAAATTTAAATCAAAACAGATGATCAATGTCCTAAACCGTCCTTCTCGTATAAATTAGAACACTACATACGGATCTTTCACTATTCATTTGCATCATTGAACGGATGGAATCATAATGTCATTGAATGATTGTTCTTTTTTAATGTATGAGCTCTTCCCGAAGGTACCACGGAACTAACACCATTACGAATAACAACTGCATAACATAATCTCGGTAATGAATAAAAAAGGGACGAAAAGAACAATATGTAGCTCGAATCAGTAACACCATCAGTGTCGTCGGTGGCGAGGAAGAACGAACCAACACACCACACTTTGGGGTGCTCGGTGAAAACTAACTCTATTATCGGAGAAAAAAAAATTAGTAAAAAAAATTATAGTTTGGTTGGTGATGATTATCAACCGATTTTTAATCTCAAAATATTTTTTTTTCACAAAAAAAATAAAAATAGATGAGTACCTGTAAAATGAAGAGTCATCGACATCGGAATAAAAATTGGAGCTTTGTAAAATCGTCGAAAACAAATACTTTGGACTTCGATGACGACGGTGGTATTATGATTTTTTTGGAGAGATTTTTTAGAATAATTTTCGAGAGAAAATTTTAGTTGAAATTGAACATGAGTTTACTCATAAAATCTGCTCGATTTTCGTTTGATTAATGAGTGCAATAACTGCATCCTTGATTTACGTGTTTTTTAGTGACACTGACTTCATTTAAGCAAGAATAAGAATTAAGCTAAAATCGTCTAAAATTTCAAGTCAAACTTATGCATTACCATAAACGCAAAATTTACCAAACATCAGCTAAAACGCCTATACCTTATATACTACTTAATTACCCCTTAAAAAAAATATAACCACCAATGTGATTATGGCAAATCAGACCATCTCAAAGACCAAACCGACAAATTACATTGACGTGTATTATTATTTGTAATCTCCTTTATAATATAAGAACTGCAATCCTAAACTTAATTCTTCATGACCATAGAACTATTTTCTTTTTATAAAATAGACAATTGAAACTCTGAAACCTCAAGTTTTTTTGTGGACAAATAATTATTTCCATGAGAGCTTAAGTTCGTATTTGGTAATACCACTTTTCAATGTGAGTGGCTCTTAAATGTAGCATTGTCACGTATAAAATTCGAAGTCATAATAAAGAAACTTGAGATGAAACAAAATTAAACAATTTTGAGACAAAGATTGTTACTTCCTTTTTATTTATCCCCATAAACCTCCTCCGAAATGTTCGCGTTGTCACAATCTCATTCTATCAAACAAAGTTTCGTGCACCTATGGCTAAATATGACTTACCAAGAGTCTCGGGCTCCTGAGAGACTCTCGGTAATTTTCAAAATGGAAGTTCTGGTCCCGGTTGTAATTGGAACGGGAGGTGGCTCCTGATTTGTAAAAATAAAAATATTTGAATAAATAATATTAAAAACACGTTTTCTGGACCAACGACGGTTTTTTTTTTTAACCGGATACTACCGAGTTCGGTACTAGCAAAGTAATTAGCGGGATTCCCGATCCCGCTTCCGGTACCACTATCGAAGTCCGCTCCCATTTAAAAGCCTACCAGGACGGAGCTTCCGCTTCAAGTAGACCAGGTTTACCTATGACCAATAATTTTCTTTTCTCTCTCTTTTTATAGATTTATCTCTCTATGCGGCGTTGATGATGGAACTGATCCGACGACTTTACTACAGCATGCGTCACATTTTAGACAATTAAATGCGATCAAAGTTGCATGTGAAAGTCTAATTTATTATAGTGTGGTTATTTCAACTTGGTCTACCAACTCACCGCCATTGTCCAAGGTTTCTCACTTATTTTTCTATATTGAATTTGTTTATATTCCGCTACTGGCATTTTATTGATCCATCCCCAACTGTCTCAGCATTCATGGTTTTGATTAAACAACGTGTTATTTAATA
Source organism: Urtica urens (assembly GCA_958296335.1). Taxonomy (NCBI): domain Eukaryota; kingdom Viridiplantae; phylum Streptophyta; class Magnoliopsida; order Rosales; family Urticaceae; genus Urtica; species Urtica urens. The sequence continues at coordinate 18,322,090 of OY282522.1, read as the reverse complement.
GAAGGAATACGAGTCTCGTATTTGGCATATCTACCAAAACTTCTCTTTGAAATGCGAGTAGAATAAAAGAGTTCCAACAAATATCAATATCAATTACACTGGCATTTTAGTGAGTTTATGGGCTCCGACTCTATAGATAAACACAATTTCACACCATCTCAACACAACTAACATTTGTTCAAAGCCTTTAAAAAGGACTATTACGATAACTTACTCAAGGCCATGCAAAATCGCTCCAACGTAAAAAGAATCAAAATACTGAGCTAAGCATTTTTCAGAAGTTCCATTGTGTAATTTCACCGTTATTGTGAATGCTAACATTATTACACACGTCGACAGCTTACTATTGTCGGGACTCGGGACAGTCGCGAGGCACGTGGTAGTTCTAATCCATGTAAAGATATTACATTAAACTACTACATTAAAATCTTCTCCAAAAAAAAACTACTACATTAAAAGATGAAAGATAAATTGCGAAACAAAACCAAAACATAAAAAAGCTAATTAATAACCGGTCTGATGGCGGGCCTTCTCTTTCTCCTTCACTTCACTCCCCTGACTCTTGTCATAATCTTCGTACAACCCAAATTCAAAAAAACAATGACATATCAAGTACTATGAACTATTATTTTTCTTTATTAAGAAGGAATACAAAAGTTAGCACGGATCAAAGATGATGTAAAATTACCAGGGTGGTTCTCGTGGATAGTAGAGTGGTCTTCATGGCTTTTCGGGTCGGGTTCGTTCCCACCATAGATTCCTCCGAATCCATCATCACCACACCTCGTTGCATAGCCTTCCCCAAAAGAATGCGACATCACATTCCTGTGTATATTTTCCACATACATGAACTCATAATTATATCTTCAAATTCCACAAATAACTTATTAAACTAGTATTTCTTATTTCTTAAGACTTCAGAATACTAGCATTTGTATTTTTCATAAAAAAAGTGGTATACAAATGTTAAAAGTGAAAAAACGCAAGCAATAAAAAATAAATTAATCAAAACATCACGCATATAACAAACTGTAGCGGATGGTGCTTGAAAAATCTTTTTCTTTTTCTTTTTCTTTTTTCTTGAGAAAGGCTTGAAAAATATTATCTATAGTAAAATAATTCGGGTAATTTCCATGAACTTATAAAAAAATTCCTGATTTAGACGCTACAGTTTTATTCCATTCTTTAACATCAGCAACTAAAAAGATGGTAACAAATTTTTATTTGATCAATATATAAACATAAAAAAAAGCTTTCTAATAGTTACTACTACTACTACTAGTAATGAAAGACTAACTGATCGGTTTCCTGCTTATGTTTGTCTTCCTTCTCTCTCTTCTCTTTGGTGTCCATGTTTTCGTTGCTCTTTGTTTCTTGATGCTCACTTGACTCGGCTGACGACGCGGTCGTGACTTGCTTGAATCTCACCGACGAAGTACTTTGTACCAAGTTTCTCGAAGGCAAACAAGGCTGCGAGATTATCGAACTCGGCAAGTTTATTCTGAGCGATCGCATTCCACTAATGATGATCCTCTCTCTATATATTCGCTTCATTTGTGTTGATTTTCAATTCCAGGCTGATTTTCACTATATATTATAAATATGTACACACAAATAGGTATGTTATGTGACGACAACGAGAGATTATTTGGTATAAAATCTTAGTTTTGTGACACGTATCCCGGCTCCAGGTGATGACGAGGCTTGTTTTAGAGGCACGGCATTTACGTTGCTGTGCGTGTCATGTAATCGAAGAAACAAAAGGCGCGTTCTTCTGTGTTGTGTTGTATATTTTGTTTTGTTTTGTTTTTTTGCCTTTTGCAATTAAATACTATCATTGTTGGAAAGAGTTATTATTAGATCTTATCCGGTTGCAAGATATTTTAATATTTAAATATAGTCGTTGAATTGAGTCGTCACACAGAAGGGTTGTCTCTGCCGACGTTGTAGATCAATAATTGAGGATATACCAAACGAGTTTTAAGCAGTATCGCCTTTTTGGGAGTTTTGATGTCTAAAATAAATTTATGGTTTATTAAATTTTATAATACCAATTTACATATGAAACTTTCGTTACTTAAAAACATTAAAAATATCCAGATTAGACTCATTTTGTTAAAAATATATAAAACTGAACTTTAAGTCTAAAATCGGACAAAAATACCTTTTAGCTCGTATATAGAGTTTATGTCTCATATTAATCTCATTTTGAATTTCGAATTCACTATAAACCTCTCCAAATCCGTTGAAATCACTTAAGATTATCGTCATAATGGGTATGTTACTTCATTCCTTAAATTTAAATCATTTTTGTAGTCGTTTTTTGTGGTAGAATCGTTTTCGGATCGAAAAAGAAAAAGTTCGTCAAAAAATCTGGAAATTTTTTTACGATAGGCTGCATGAATTCCATCGTATGCAATCGTCCTTCATTGTTCCTCTATTGTCCACTATCGCACGTTATCGTCCACCATCGTACGATGACTTACGATGGAGGACGATAACGTGCGATGGTGGACGATAGGGAACGATGAAGGACGACGGCGTACGATGGGGTTTAAAAAAATGGTTTTTTGACTAGTGAAGATGATTTTTGGACAACTTAAGATGGTTTTATGATAAGTTCTTATGTTTTTGTTAGATGTTTGACTAGTTTTAGACAAGTTTGTTTAGTTTTTGACAAATTATCATAAATTTGTTAAGAATTTGATATGTTTGAATAGTTTTTTGACAACTTTGAATAGTTGTTGACAATTATGGGTGATGTTTTTCAGTTTTCGTTAGTGTTAGTGGAAAGTGGGTGAGATTAAGCGACATATGAGATTTTAGTAAAACTCGTACGTATACAGTGGAAGCTACAAAAGAAATGACATATCATGAGTTGGTCGATATGATTTACGATATTTCCAAGATCGATAGAATGGCGTATGACTTGAAAATTGAAGTCCCGTACACTTTAGGTACCGTTATGTTGGCGCCTGCAATATTGAAAACCGATGATAATGTCGCATATTATATGAAATACGACTATTGGAGTATATTTCCTATTTGCGTGAGCTTGGAACCGAAACGAATCATGTCACCGATTGCTAAGGATGTGGATCCGAAGCGAAAAAGAAAACAAGTGTTGAAAGTTCATCGCATTGAAAGCATAAGAAAATATCATACTCTCGCAATTGAAGTCTCACAAAGTAATCCGAAACCAAACGATGAACGATTTGCATACGACGAAGATGAAACGTATAGACGTGATAGAGATCCGTTTGACGTCGATTTTGAAGATTTTGAAGGAAACGAAGATCACGGCGACAATGATGATGTTGAAGACGCTGAAGAATTCGAAGAGTATGCTGAGCTTGTTGAGAACTTCGAAGTTCCTTCAAGCGACTACCATCCTGAAGTTAATCCTTGTAAAAGATCTTCAGGAACTTATACTTGGAAATATCCTGAATTCACGCAAGAACAAATAGTTAAAGAGATAGAATATCGTGAAAAACCAAGTCAATCCTCTACAGGTAATATATCTTAATTGTTTACCTGGTTAAAGATTCTAAATTTCTTTGTGTCGTGAACTTAACCGTTTATCGTTTAATGTAATAGGTAGCTCAGAAAACTTGTACCTTGGAAAACAGTTCGAGAACAAATAGGAAATGAAAACACACGTGCGATTGTTCGCCATGAGAAATAATTTTGAGTTTTGACTTAAATCATCTTCGACAAAAAAGTGGTACGTTCTTTGCAAAGATGAGACTCGTATGTGGAAACTCCGTAGCGTCGTACAATGGTCAAGAATGTGGGAGATTGTGGCTTTCGAAAAAGCTCACTCTTGCTCGTGCGTAATCCGACCCGAAGTTCAATGAGGACCTGCCCCTTGGGTTATTGGACACGTGTTTAAAGACAAATATTCGATCAACTAAATGGGCGATTATTTAGCGCACAACGTTAGGGAATAAGTGAAGACAAGATGAAGTTTGGACATATCTTATTTGAAGGCGTGGAGGTCAAAGGAAGTAACTACTGGACTCGTTCTTAGTACACCTGAACACTCGCATCAGAAATTACTTTCGTGGTTGTACATGTTGAAGCAAAAAATCCCTGGCACGGTTACTGATATTGTGAGAGACGGTGACAAATTCAAGTATGCTTTTTTTGCCATTGGAGCATGTCTTAAAGGATTTAAGTATTGTCGACCGGTCATATCTTTGGATTGATCATTTTTGAAGACTAAATATGGGGGACAATTGCTTGTCGCTATTGCATTGGATGCGAATTCACATTTGTATCTAATCGCTTTGGACGTGGTTTTTATTGAAGTTTAAAGAAGTTATTGGTGAAGACGTACCTGATTCGGCATTCATATCCGATCGACATGTTAGTATCATTCATGGTGTCAAAGTTTCTTTTCCAGGAAGACCGCATGGTTACTGCTACCATCATATGCAACTCAATGTCCAGCACAAGTTTAAGACAAATCACTGCCGCGGTGAATTGTATGGAGCGACTTATTATTTAAATAAGACTTCATTCGAAACTCATTTCAGGGAACTGAGGCGAAAAGATGTAAAGATGGCAAAATATCTTGAAGAGATCGAGTTCGATCGATGGGTAAGACCGTTCTTTCCTGGGAAAAAGGTAAAATTCATTAACTTTTAATAGAATATTCATTAGCTGAAGTGTTAATTGTTATGTTTTACTGATATGATATTATGACGAGTAACAACGCCGAAAGTTTTAACGCTAAAATAAGGCATGCAAGGTCTTTTCCGATAACAACGCTCCTTGAGTACATAAGATTCACGCTACAGAATTGGTTCTTCAAACGAGAGGACATTGCGAAGAAGTTAAACACGAAACTTACACCGAGGTGGCAAGCTGACTTTGAGAATATGAACAACAAAGCATAATTCGTGCATGTGTATGGACTTAGTTTGTACGAATGTCACGTTAAAGACGGCGGTAGTGAATACAACATAAACTTGCAAGCAAATACTTGCACTTGTGAAATTCCTCAACTCTTATGTATCCCTTGCGAACATGCTATTGCATCAGCTCAATATCGTTCGGTGGACGTATACTCTTTGTGTAGTCCTTTTTACGTGAAGAAAACGTGGATCAAAATGTATAAAGACGACATCTATCCAGTTGGGAATGAAGAACAATGGGACGTTCTGGACGAAATTAAGAATATGAAAGTATTGGTTCCAGTCGAGAAGAAACAGGCTGGTCGTCCAATAAAAAGTAAGCAATGAAGGCGAAGGGTAAACCGATATCCATCTCAAGGTGAAAAAATTGTTGTAAAGCAAAAACGCGGGGAATGCGGTGGCCTAGGTCACAACAGAAAGACATGCACGTGGCGAGAATAGAGTGTGAATTATTTGTTTTTGACAATTTCAATATTATTTTTATTTGTTATGTTTATGTGTTGTTGACGATGTTTGAGCAAGTTTAATTAGAAGTTTTTGAGAAGTTCATTTAGAATTTTTTTGACAAGTTCAATTCGATGTTTTTTGATAAGTTCAACTAGTGATTTTTTGAAAATTTCAATATAAATAAACAAAGAGAAATGTTATTATAATAACAAACTGTAATAAATAACAAAATATTAGTACATTCATCGCGCAACTCGACCAAAAAATAAGTCAACGTCCCATTTATTCCGGAATATCTTCATGTTCTCCGTTATGAGTGTGTCGAATAGAGCTCCAACTTGAAGATGCTCAATATATTTGATGGCGAACATTCCACAATCACCGCTGCAATACATAGATGACAAACGTGTCAACATATAACATTTTTCACAAAAAATTATTCTTAACATTTACCTTAGACGACACTGAGGAACATTCTGGTTAATGAGCCAAGTGAACTCATGAAGCACCGGTCGGTCGGATGAGAGAGGTTCATTTTTGGGTGGTTGTCGAACATGCCGCTCAACATCATCACCCATGGCAATGCGAGACTCCAATCCTATACAAATTGTTAAGTTAAGAATTTTCTACTAGAATTTAACATATCGTTATTGTAAGATAGAATTATACATGCATGAACGTTGTAAAGTATGTCTCATGCTGCTCCCCTTCCGCGAGGTTCTTCTGACAGTCAAGAACCGTTATCGTCCACTCCGTTAAGTCTACTTGAAATGTGAACTAGTGCACATTTCTGAAGTTGACGACAAAGAGAATCTCCTTAACCTCCCTCCACAGTTTGATTTTTTTGTCTATGAATCCCGTCATCGGCACAATGACAGACCTCTTATCCCAATCGACTCTCTCGGGCTCCGTCCCCAACTCTTTCGCCTTCTTGAGGTTCATCCTCTCTTGCTTATACCTCTCGAACACGTTTTGAACCCATACATTATCCATAATGCAGACATCTTGGCGATAACCACTGAGATCACATTGTCTGTTCATGAGCATATGAACGATCGCGTCGATATGCTGCAATACAAAACAAATAATGAATATATATATATAATTTTTACGTTACCAAATAAAAACATTGTACATCATCAGTCATCCAAGTCTTTGCGTCGGTGATCGAGGAGAAGAACTTCGGTGATGCGGTACACGTTGGTAGACGAACATTATCCTTGTAACGCCCTAGATACTTCCCCGTCTTAACCTACATCATGAAGTCTGTGTATTCCTTTATGTTAGGCTCTTTCAGCGGATTGAAAAAAGACGATGCTCGCGTGTACTTCGGCTTGCAAGGACCGGTGAAGTCATCCCACTTCTTCGACCACTTGGGGGGTGGGTGAGTTGGAGATTTGAGTGACTCGCCCCTACGCTTCACCGGTCTCTCCTCAGAAGCTTTCATTCTCGGAATACGTGGTTCAGACGCTCCCATTGACAAATCTGCAAAAAGCGTTAGTTAAGCATATGTAATAAACTACTAAACAAAATAAACGACCTTATTACCTGATCATGGCGTATACGCTCAATTCGATCTTGAATGCGCTCAGATCACCTGTTAAGTGCGTTCACGCCGCGCCCTATGGTGGCGATGTTCTAGAGGATGTAAGCGATTCCTTGGCGAAGGTCTGCCCACATGCCAGCCGTGATGACAATAGGTTCATCCTCGGGACGACCTTCAGGACGAGGCGTAGCTTGACGACGGGAGAGGTAGGACGAGGACGAGCTTGAGATTCTTTCATCGACGAGCTTTCCGAGGAGTATCAGAGATGTGATCCACGTCATCGTCCTCGTCCTCATCGTGGCCGAGTACGTCTCTTTCTTCTGCGGCATAATCAACGATGTTAATTTCTACGTCGATGTTCTTCGGCTCTGCCGCATCCTCTCCTTCGATTTCTATCGGATATGGACATTTTTGCGTCTGCTCTTCACGGGTCTGAAAGAAACCCTTTTTCCCCGGCCGCGGTTGCAGAATTTGAAGGACGCCTAACTGCAAACATAGAAACAATGTTAATATTTAATCGTAACTTTTAAGAACATTATTAAATAAAGATAAAATTTACCGATTTTTTTTCCAGGATCTTCTCAACGTCCTTGCTAAGAACGACGTTGGTTCCTGACCACGAATGCATTCTCGGCATTCGATTTCCAACGCCGTTTCCGAAGGCGTGCCCAATCTTCGGAATAGCCTGGTATGCCCAATATTGAAATGCATGAAAATTGCCATTCAGCGTGTAATTCGCCTCTTTTTGGACGACGTCGGACTTCTTCTTCAGCTTGTCGTCGAGGCTCTCCCGGTGACGCTTTAAATCCACTGAGAGGGATAGAAAAGTCTCCCCCCAGCTCTTGTTCCCCCATGGTAGGGTGTAGAAGAAAGGGAGATCTTCGACCCATTGGAAGATCGGTTGCCACTTTGGAGGTATTGTTTTGTTTCCCGGTTGTCCGAACGAATAACCGAGAACAAAGACGCACAAACCGAGTTTGTAGATGTCATCTGGAGCTTTGCACACCGTCCAATTGTTGACGAGTATGCTGAATTTGATGTTGGCTGACTCATTCAGATACTCGTCAATGAGTCTGCGGGAAGAGCGTGCGTCCTTCTCCTCTTTTGTCGGACCCTCTCTGTAGTCTAACCCCGAGATTAGGGCATACTCGAGGCGTCCAAACCTCACTCTCTTTCCTCCTAAGCCAAATTGGATCTCTCCAGATTTGATTGACTCAAGTTTCCTCTCCAACATAGAATGGAAATTGACGGGAGCGAAGTTCAAGTCGGAGGTGATAAAAAATTGCTCGAACACCGTTCCTCGGAGTAGCTCGATCAAATTCATCTCTTCGAAGCGCTGCTTCACGTTTTTTAGCACGCGGGATCCACCATACGTGATTCTCCCTGGGAATATGTCTTCGACTAGGAATTTCAAGTGATCCTACACAACAAAACATCAAAAAATCAATTTTTTCATAAAAAAGTATAGTAAAATTCAAAATCATCGCATTCTATCGTCCCTTATCGTTCGCATCGTATCCTATTGTCCTCTATCGCACGTCATCGTATCCTATCGTACACCATCGTCCGGACGATACCTTGTCTCGTTTGAAGCCTATCATACACCATCGTCCAACCCATCGTACTCTATCGTAACCCATCGTATTTTATCGGCCGAACGATGGTATTCAAAGTGTTCTTCGTTTCCGGAAAACCTAAAATCTCTAAACTAGCTCAAATCTTCCCAAATCAATCCGATTTAACATACTTTATAGTCGAAAACACTATCTAAACTACATGCAATAGATTTAAGTAAGAAAAAACAAAAATCTTACCCTTTTTTTATTTTCTCTTTTGGGAGGTTTCTTGAGATTTTGGGTACTCTCCACCACCGGTTAGGAAGTTATACGAGTTTGACGACATTGTAGGATGTTGATAACTTCAGTATAGCTGTTTAGGGACGTTGAGTTTGATTTTTTGATTTTATTTTTAAGAATGTGAAGATCCGGCCGAGAGAAAAGAGAGGAGAAGAGGAAGGGGGAAGAGAGGGAAGAAAGTGAAAAGAGAGAATATAAACTTAGGGATATTTTTGTCCAATTTTGACCTAAAAGTCCATTTTGAGATATTTTGATAAAGAGGGGTCTAATATGGATATTTTTAACACTTTTAAGCTCATAAAATGAAATTTCTCTTACATATTCAGGTTTTAAAAATATTCTAGATTTGAAGTTTTTTCATATTTATGCTTAAAAATGAGTCTTTTTCTTAATTTAAACTATTATTTAGTGAGTTTAAAGGAATTGCTTTAATTGTCTAAAGAATCAGCCGCCCAATATTATAAAAGTCTTGGGACAAAGTTTTTGAAACCCGGCTAAATTTATCACGCACACGTCTAAAAAACAAGTTTTGTATAAATTCTACTATTTTATACATATTGTAAGCACAACTTTATAATGGTTTGTTTGAAAACGCGTTGTATTTTACTTTTAACCAAGGAAGAATGAGATACATAGCACAGTTCATATTCCCAAAGTCGATTTGGATTTTTTTTTTAAGGAAAACGAGGTCGAAATGACCTCAAATAACATTAAGCATATCCGCCAAAACTCCCGCTTGAAACTTGAGCGGGAGAGAAATATTCCACGTTACTACCGAATCTAAAGCAAGAGCCCGTTTAGCAAGATTATGAGTTACACTATTACAATAACAGAGGATAAACGTGCTACAAGAGTGAAACCGGGAAGCAATAGATTTAATGTCCGCCAAAATTAAGCCAACATCTGTGAGCGGCAAGACTCCATCCATAATACTTTTGTCCGCCACCTCGCAATCCGATTGGATGACCACCCGGCTGAGGCCTCTACTAATCCCTTCTTCGAGATCCTGTCGCATAGTCATAGCTTCCGCCGCAAGGGGCCTGAATCTCCGGGAGTACGAAAAGCTATACGAAAGAGAAACATAGCCCATGGAATCACGAAAAATACCACCCAAACCGCACTTCTCGCCATTAACTCCGATTGTCGCGTCAACACTAATCGCCGTAACTCCCGGTGGGGGTGGAGGCCATCGTTGGAGAGTGGGGGGGAGGGGGGGAGTGCAGTTCTACCCACCTTAGGGACTCCGCCAACAAGTCGGAAATCTTCGAGGAGAGTAATAGCATCGTTGATGAACTTCGATAGGGACTTAACCAGCGAGTGATGAACCGTGTTGTTCCGACGATTCCAAACAAACTAAAGTACCGTCGCCATGAGTTCATGAGTTCAAAGTCTTGAAGGGGGAGGGCGGTAGAGAGATGAATAAGGAGGTCAAAAGTCCTCCCTCGAAAGATAGCTTTGACCTTCGTCCACCACCCAAGAATCTTCCAAACACCGACATTCTCGCGGCACTCCCAAAGCGCATGGAACGTCGATTCTCTCCCTTTCAGGCACCGAGGGCATTAGGGATCGATCTTCATTCCTCTTTGGGCGAGGTTTCCCATCGTGGGGATCCATACCTTCGCAACCTTCCAAACAAATAAACGTACCTTCGGGGGAGTATGGAGCTTCCACACGAAATTCCACCAAGCCTCTGTCTCCCTTGATCCGGAAGATCCCGCCACACACCGGCTATCACTCGCCACCCGGTACCCGCTACGTTATGAGTATTCTCCATCGAGGCTGAAATGCCAAATCAAAATGTCCCGGCGAGTCGAGCGGGATTCCGGGATTTTAAGAACTTCATCGACATCGTCATTGCAAAGGCATTGACGGAGAAGAGGGAGGTTCCACTCCCCAGTGGAGAGTTTGAAATGAGGATGGAGCCGTTCGGAAAATAGGGTGCTTTGAGCACACGAGACATAAGCGAGTCCGGAACCTAGTCCGCCAAACGGTTTTGACAATGAGGGCTTTGTTGAAGCACTCGAGATTACGAAATCTCAAATGTCCCTTGCTTTTTCGGATGCAAAGCTTGTCTCGTGTTCCCAAATACGTCTTCCAGTTTTCGTCGTTGCCCCCCCACCAAAAGTTGGCCGCCAAATGGTGGAGGTCTCGAATAAGGCTCTTCAGAAACTTGAAACAACAAATTACGTAGCTCGGGATGGCTTGGATGACCGCTTTTAGAATAACTTCCTTTCCTAGCGCGGAGAAGAAAGATTTTTTCCAACTCTAAATTTTCGCCCACACCCGATCCTGAATATATTGAAAAATGTCTTTTTTGAGACGTCTCATCGTCGTTGGGAGGCCCAACCGGTCGTGTTTCTCCACATGACGAACACCAAGTACACCGGTTAAGGCAGCCCGGTCTTTCGCTGAAATCCCCTTCCCGAAACAAATTTCGGACTTGTCGAAGTTTATGACTTGTCCGGAAGCCCGAGCGTACTTATCGAGACATGATTTCACCTCCAAAATCTCTTCCAGATTGGCTTTAAAGAAGATCAAGCTATCGTCCGCAAATAACAAGTGAGAGACGACAATCCCCGGATTTCCAAACTTCAATCCTTGAATAAGACCAAGTCCCTCGGCTTTCAGAAAGATGGCCGAGAGACCCTCCGAGCAAAAGAGGAAGATAAAGGGGGAGGGAGGATCACCTTGACGAAGGCCCCGCTCGGGGATAATGTTTCCGGATAAGGTGCCGTAAGGAGAATTTGACCGAGCGGACACATCGTATGATGAGGGAAACCCACCGATGATCACACCCGAGGCTTTGCATAGCCGCTTCTAGGAAAGCCCATTCCACTTGGTCATAGGCTTTGGACATGTCAAGCTTCAAAGCCCCGCATCCGCCATTACCGAATTTCCCAAACTTCATGGTGTGAGCTCCTTCATAGCTAACGATCACGTTGTCGAAGATTGGCCGGTCTCCAACAAACGCACTTTGATTCTCCGAAATTGTCCCACCCATTGAGGTCTTCAAGCGGTTGGTGATGCATTTTGAGACAACCTTGTAAAGCACGTTGCAAAGGCTAATCGGTCGGTAGTCTTTAGCCCGCTTCGGATCCTTAACCTTCGAAATTAGGGTGATAATGGTGTCGTTGAAGTCCCCAAAATCCCGGTTATGGTTTAGGATACCAAGCACTTCGACGTTTACTCCGTCCCCCATAATCCCCCAAAATTTTTGGTAAAAATTCCCGGGAGGACATCTTTCCCCGGCGCTTTTAGAGCCCCGATGCCGAACATCGCTTCTTTCACTTCTAGTCTCGTGAAATCTTCCGCAAGGAAATCGTTCATCTACCTTGTGACCGAAGGCCAAATAAATCTAGTAATCAAATCCACATCTCGAACACACGGGTGAGAGTAAGTGAATATGTCCGAGAAGTAATTAGAGATTATACATTCGATTTCTGGGGGGTTCACGGTCCACTTGTTGTTGTCGTCTAAGAGGCCGGTGATCCGATTATTCTTCCTCCTAATGTTCGCCTTGGGGTGCAAAAAGCTTGTGTTTTGATCTCCGTTACGAAGCCAAGCCACTCTACGACACCAATATTTGTCTTCTTTCTCAAGAAGACCGTTTAGTCTCCCTTCCACGTACCAGATGGCATCGGGATCAAAGTTAGCCGCTACCGAGTTGAGCCCTTCGAGAGTGCTCTTGCTCTTGGCGATCTCCTTTTTCAAATAGTGGAACTTCCCTTTTCCACATGAGTCGAGGGCAGCGGATGACATTAGGCTATTTTTTTTTGTCGAAATGTTCCGCGTCAAACCCTCCTCCAAAACTACGAAAAAATAAAATTTAATGAAAACATAAAATAATAGCTATTGGTATAATAGGCTTATATAAGTTTGTTAATTTGGTTTTGTCCACCGTTTTGTAAAACTTTTATAAATGTCCACACCTTTTAATAACAAAAAATTCGTCCCAATTTTACCCCAAAAAGAATTCCCGCCCAAAATATAATGAAATTATAAAAATTAATTACCGGTGTTAATTCTACCTAAAAAACCGCACAATTTTTACTGCATTAGGTATACTCGAAATTTAAAAGAGATAAATAACCTCCTACATGCAAAACTAAAATTATTAATTTTTTTTCTCTCAGAATCCATATTATCACGAAAAATAAATCCGATTTACGTTGCCCGATCATCCCAGAAAATTATTGAAGATTCAAAATAAAAGCGGAGGGAGATTTACAAGTTATATGCGATTTACAAGTTATTTACGTTTTTGAACCATCGGCATCTGATCGACCATCGCAATTCAAACCTTTGTATATATACCAAACAAAAGTCAATTTATCTTATATAAAAAACCAAAAGTTGGCCCAAATGCGTTACTAAACAGTATAAATTATTAATGGTCACCCCCTTCCGGTTTAATTTAATTTCTTATAAAGAAAAATAAATTGACAAACGTTTGTTTTTGGTTGTGAGTCGTTACTTATATTAAAAAGAAAAAGTGGCGACAATGAGCACTCGTCATCGACTAATCTGCCTCCACGTGTTTCAAATTTTTTGTTGGGGACATAATTTGATAGAGAAATTTCATTTCTAAACTCAGAACACGTTAAATGTAGACTCATGTTATTAAAAATATATGAACATGGAGTTTAGACCCAAAATCAGAAACAAAATACATTTATATTAAAAAATATAGTATGTCATCGTATTTTATTGTAAAACATTGTATCTTATCGTACGAAAAGTCACCGTACGCTATCGTACAATTATCGTATTTTATCATATCTTATCGTATAAAATTGTACAAGTGAATAGTGATTTCTGAAAATTTTAGTTTTATTTTAGAGTTAAAATTCAATTTTAGATACTTTTAAAAAGATGAGTCTAAAGTCCATATTGTTAACTTTTAGATATATAAAATAAAATTTCTCATTTGATACGTGGGCTCTCTAATAATCACGGAACCATCCTTAATGTATATTCTAAAACTAGTGCGTTCCACATATATTAAATTTTCAAATCTAGAACACCAACAAATTTAATCGAAAAGAATACAAAAGCATTATATAAAGAAAGGAAAAACATGCAAGTATTACAATTGGAAAAACTTTACAAAAATATAGTTAATGTTACGTAAATACACAATGTAAGTTGTTTACAAAAATATTATTATTATGTGTAAATAATTTATATAATTTATTAAAATAAAAGAGTCAAAATAGTCCAAAATTTTTCGTAAACAACAAAAACTTGATATTTATACAAAATTAACGTAAAGTTAAATATACTGAAATTAGTAAACATATATAATGAAAAACTCCAAAACTTTAGGAATAATTTTTTTTACAAGTATGTGTCGAATAAGTTTTGAAAAATCTGTAGTTTCCCTTCTCATTATTGCTACAGATCCTCAGCGGTAACTTTACTATTTTATTCCACGAACAACGTGTTTACAGTTTCTTGGGAAATTAATATTTTATGAAGTTATAAGGAGTCATTTTTCCTGATACTCAAAATATTTTACTTTATATAAATGTGACTTTCGTTGAACTTATTAATTGTTACATTTTAATTTATAATAAAAATAGATGTTTACTCAAAAGAAATTCTATTTTAAAATATTTGAAATAATTGGTACATTGGAATTATAATTTAAAATACGTTATTTTTATAATTTCTCCACATAAGTACGTACGCCGTAGATGAGCATATAACCATTGTCCATCGTGTCAGTCACCAAGCCCATGTCGTGCCAACCATTGTCCATAGTTTAATTCTGCAAATAGTTCATGTAAAAAATTTCACTTAATGCTGGTGAATTTCGTATAAAATATACGAAAACATGTAAATATAATTCAAAACTGTATCAGATTGGATAAGTCCAAATATATCTCAATTTTTGTAAACCGCTAAATTTATTTACCGGATTAGACCGCTAGCTTTCAGAAAGACTTTATACGATAAATAGAAAGATTTTTATACAATAAATCCAATTAGTGAATTGCATTTAAACTGCGAGTTTGCAAGTTTGCAGTGCTAATGCACATCTCCTCAAAATTAGAGGGCGTGAGTTCAATCACCACTGCAAATAAAAAATTTGCGTTAAAAAAAAAAAACTGAGTTTGCAAAAAAAAAATTGCATCTTTGATCTTTTTTCCTTGATTAATCAAGCATTAATAAGCAGGTTCTAGTTTCATTGATGTAATTATTTTTAAAACTTCAGACTGGTGCGGCGTGAACTATTTCTGAGCTCTGTCCATTTTCTGAATATAATAAACGTAAATATTGGATTAAAAATATGAAAAACGATTTGTGATAGTATAAGAGAAATTTCATTTTGTGGGTAAGAAATATAAAAAATAGATTTAATATTTCATTTCTATCTCAAATTAAACTTTTGTCCTATTTTCGGACAAAAATAACGCTTACTTCATTTTTTTTCTTTGATTTTTTCAATGATTTCCGATGGTTTTTCCGATGAATTCGGATAGTTTCCGATGATTTAAAAAAAATCGATTATTTTCGATGGTTTTCAATTTTCTTTATTAATTATTTTTAAATTTTTCGATAATTTCCGATGGTTTTCAGATTATTTTCAAATTGTTTTTATTTATTTTTTAAAAAATTTCGATAAATTTCAGATGGTATTAAGCGTATTTTTGTCCGAAAATGAGTCAAAATCTACTTTAAAGAGAGTTGACATAATAAATTTATTTTTGATATTTCGAATAAAATGAAGTCCACATAATAAAGTAGAAATTTTTTCTATGATAATAGATAATTTTTAGTTAAAAAAGAAAACCTAAAAAACTGCAATGAGCTAAATTTGCAAGAAATCTCAGCCGACAGCGCGACGTTGGCGATTCTCTTTATGGTGAAGTGGTGATCTCATTTTTTTTGTTTTTGCATTAAAATTGGCGTCAGTTTAAATGTACTCACAAACACGTCTTGATAAATATTTGGACACTAGATTTCATTTCTATTCAACGAGCAAAGCCAAATAAGAGTCAGAGCTCTGAATTATCATTGTCTACCTAACAATCTAACATCTAATATTATTATTGCAGATACAGTGTACAATATCCCTCCCCCTCTCTCTTCTACTTTTCTATATTTTTCTTTCAGAAACACCGTTATTTGTTATATAACTTATATTACTTTATTTCTAAAGTGAAAGTCCATGAAAAGAGAACGGCCCATCATAATTTGTTTGGTGACGTCGACCAAATCAAACCGTTTAAATTATTGATGAAAGAAACAAAAAGGTTATAAAACCGAGTTCCTATTTTGACCTTATGAGCCGGTTTGAATCTTAACTGATATACATATACTTACGTGTATATTTTTAAGGCGACATGGATCTAACATGCCGTTTCGTAACATTTTTGTAAATGTATAAAATGTTTAAGTGACATTTTAATTTATTCATTTAAGTTAATTTTATACCCTTTAAATTTCAGAATATTTGAAGTTTTAAATTTTTCCAAGATTTGAATAATTTTCATTAATTATTTCATATCTGAAAATTTATTTTAAACAATTATCCAGTAGTTAATTATGTTGATAAGATCCTATAATGTTGGCTAGTTATTTAACTCATTAATTTCAGAAATATTATTTTATTTCATTCCTTTCTTTGGGCGATTTTGATTATTTTTTCATATCCATTTATGTTTTGAAACATTTCATATTGTCGAATTATAATTATTTTCGTAACAGACCTGGATGTTTATTTTTTTTCAATTTCTCCATTTGTATCGTCCAGTATTATGTTCGTTAATTGATATACAATTTACACTAAAATGGGTAAATTGAGTTGCCTTTTACAACATAAATTAAATTCTACACTGATAATGTTCGTTAATTGATATCCAATTTACACTGAAATGAAATTGTACCAACGTAAATTGAGTTACGTTTTACAACGTAAATTGAATTTTACACTGATAAGTGATTTTTATGATGTAAACTGAAACTTTTATCGTTAATTTCTTATTAATAACTATTTATTTTACTAGATTTAAAAAGAATTTTTTAAATTTGCATACATGAATTTGAAATAAAAGTCAAAACACAAAGAAGAAGAAGAAAACGCATATCTATATGACTCTCTATTGTAATCTGAAACGGACAAATTATTAATTTATTTGCAATATGTAAAAGAACTCGCGAGATCGACAAATTGCATTTTTTTTCTTTTTTTGTCCCTTAAAAAAATGCAAACCCTAAGTTGAACGGATTTTTGAAGGTGCCGAATCTGGGCGTTTTTCTTGGACTCGACGACAGTGACTCCGATGACGGCGAGGAATCGCTGAACTGGATTGAAGAGCTCCCAGTTCACAGCTTGAGTCGGAGAAACTCCTCCAATAACGACTGTGGCTGAGCTGGCCTCGTCGGCGTTCACAAGCCGGCCTTGAAGGGAGACCCAGGCGAGGCGTCAAGCCGCGTGGACTGGCCGGTTTGGGTTGACGAAGCAGTTGGAGAGCCGTCGTGTCGTCGGAGAACGGCGTCATGGAGACGTGATCCGGAGGAGCAGCGCCAAAAATGAGGTCGGCTTCGTCTTCCATGGTGTCGTTGAAGAGGGAGAGAGAAATGAGAGGTTTTCTGGAATTTTTTTTTTGATCCGGGTGTAAATTTTTTTTTATCAGATTGTGAATATTAATAAGAATAACGAGGTGCGGTCATTTAGGGACCGTTTATTTCGAATTTTTTTTTATTAATCATTATTTTTGGATGGGATTGTTTTTGGGGTAAATTTGGAACTAATTTTATATTAATTAAAAGTGTGGACATTTACAACAAATTTACAAACCGTTAGACAAAATCAAATTACAAAACTTATAGTGCTATTATATACATTAACCCTATTTTTAAAGAGAAGTATGCATATCTTTTTCCTTCTCTTATTTAAATTGGATACTATTTCATATAATAAAAAATGGGTGTTAAAAAACTTAACTTAGAACTTCATTTAAGTCGTTTCTATTTTTTAAGGTGCCATAATTCAATTAGGAATATTGAATAGTGAACAAACAAAATTATCATTAAAATGACCTTATAACTAAATCTAACCGGCCACATTAGATGTGTATACGTCTTCAAATATCTTATTAGAGAAAAACATCGGAAATTTAAATAGAGGTGTTTGTGGAAGGTTTGAAATATATGAAGTTTTACTATTACGTATGAATCAACATTTTCATAGAAGGTATTCGTGTCACTCTCCTAATAATTGAAAAACAAAAAAATCAAAACATAAACTTTTATGATGGACCAGATTGGGCAGGAAGAGGACCTTAAACCTTAATTGGACCTGAAACCTGACTTACTCTCTCCGAGCCTGTAATTTCATTTATGAATCTCGGCCATAAAAGAAACTTGCATTATATTGATCGCCAATAAATGAGAGGTCCAATTCCAATAAGTGACCAATTTGATATCGTAATAGCTTACAAGAAGATCAGTGAAGAAGTAGAAGAGTGACGTTGGGAAAGAACCCCACAAAAGTGGGCATAATTATGGGACCCGACTCAGAAGAAGGCTTTGGCAAGACTATCAAATTTCCAAAACGCTTGAAACATTATCTGTGAAGAAACGACAAGTGATTAGTCACAATCACTCGGTCCTCAAACCACAGTTGAGCATTATTCAAGAGTGACCACTCCTGCTTCGTCTAGTACTAGTGTCTATGTCCCTTTTGCTCTTCTTCATCTATCGATATTTCGGAAATACATGAATAAATAAATGAAATAAATCATCAGACTTGGCTCTCTTTCCCTTTTTCCTTTCTTTTCTTCTCAAGCAACAGTCATTGAAAGTGAAGCAAAGGGCCAGAGATAATGTTTTAGTAACATTTTGATTACTAAACTAATTGTATGACAATGTAGTTCTCAAACAATTAATGTTGTTCCATTTCAGTCCAATTTAAAATAATAGTTACAAACAAAATCATCCATTGCCATGGAAAATAGGAAGGGTTCTTATGTATAGTATAAATACTATGGAGTGATAGGAAGGACTATTTTATCATTTTGATAATCCATTTATTGTGTTATTTTTACATAGAAAAGCCTAAAATTAGTCATCTCTACCGTCCATTTCTTAGTTATGAACAGTTAAAGTAGTGACGAAGGCAATTCCACTTTCCGTAGTTTGGCATTGCACATTTCTAGCTTTCAAAACTTAAACAGCAAAAGTGAAAGGGATTGTACGGGCGATCAATGAACTCACAGGTCACACCACCTGGGCGGTGCGTAATTGGTCCCTATTGGTTTACTTAGAATAGGCACTTTCAAGATTTGTGTACAATAATGTATAACTCATGTCACAATGCCATTTCAGCATTCAGTTCTTTTCTATATTGTAGCTCGTATGGGATTACCAATAGCCACAAAAACTAAATCATACCAGTTAATTACACATATAAGGTCGTACACCAATAAAACTAAAAGCCACTCGAATTTACATAAATAAAATTACAGACAGACACACCAAAAGGGGTGGAAAATTTTGCACTTCCTAGTTTTTTTTTTCCTTTTCCCCTTTGATTTTCGATTTCCTTATAGCTCTACAATTAGTGATACACTTGAAACTCAAAGAACTCAAAACCTGTAAAGAAGTTTAAAAATGAACACTATAACTTAGAAAAAAGAAAGACTAAAATAGAAGTAAGAAAAACCGAACCAAAGCAAAGCCTCTATGACCACAAGAGAAGATTCTAAAACAAAAGCCATCATCATGATTCCCTCCCAAACCAGAGATTAAAAAAAGAAGACCGATATACACGATCACCGCCACGAAGAGACGGTCAATAGCGGAGTTTCGTTCCAAGCAAGAGACAAAAACCCGGGCTTAGACTCGAGAAGCGAGAAGAGGGAGCTGTAATTGTAGTTCCAGAGCAAGATCTTAGCTTGGCTGACGGAGTAATGGCTGAGCTTGACGGGGTCGAAGCCGCAGCTCTCCATCATCTCCTTCCACTTCTCCCTCCCTTCCATCCTCGTCCCGTCGGGCCTCACCACCGCCGCGATCCGAGGCCCAAACAGAAGCCTCTCCACCCGGGCCCGATCCTCCGAATCCCGGCCCAGGTTCGGCTCCAGCGACTCGAACACCGCCGCGTAGTACTTCACCGCCGCCGCAAACCGCTCCGCGAAGCCCAGCCCGTTGAGCCCGGCCTCGTATTCTCCGAGCGTCACGATCGTCGGGCCCAGCGACCGGGCCAAGCCCAACGCTTTCTGGGCCGGCCCCGCCGTGTCGTCCAGCAGCTTGTAGAGCTGTAGCATGAAGTTCACCGCGAGGGCTTCGTCGTCTTTTCTGCGGAAGCTCGACTCGGTGAGCTCCGCTATGGGGTCGAGGATGGGGTCGAACTCGAACTCCAGGTCGAGGAGCTTTGCGAAGTCTGCGAGGCGGTTCGCTGTTGCTGTTAGGGATTTGGCTGGGGATTTTCCTAGGGTTTCGGAGGGGATTCCGGTGATTCGGATCTTTTCGGGTTTTCCGGTGGGTCGGGTCGCCATGGCTTGAAGCAGAGCGGCCCATTGGACGCCGTGGACGATGCCGAAGTCGACTATGTGGATCTTCTTTGCTGTCTCCGTGGCTTCGAGGATCGCCTGGTTCGCGGTCAGGTGAGCGAATTTCGAGTACGGACACGCGTCGTTCAGAGCCTTGTACGGAAGAGTTAGGTCCTCCGTCGCCGGAACTCCGTCGCGTCGTTGCTCCGGAGGCGGCGGAGAGAGTTTGCTGTAGAGCGCCTCGGAGAAGTGGAACGCCACTCTCTCGATCGGATCGCCTCTCTCCGACGCCGACGATTCCCTGATTCGGATCAGCGATTTCACCGCTCGGTCCGGGTCCGACTCGGCCAGCCTCGCGCAGTCCACCAGGGCCCTCAGAATCGGCGGCGAGGATTCGATCTCCGCCGGCGAGCCGGTCGAGATTTTCGTCGGAGATAGCGGCGGTGAGACCCACGGCGCGGAGACCTCCACCGGATTGGGACTAGAGCTAGGGTTAGGGTTAGGGACTTTCTGAGAGTCGGCGAAGAGGACTCGGGACGAGGGAAACAGATCGGCGCCGTAGAGAGCTGGAAAATCGGCATTTCCCTGGTGCGGCTGGGAGTGCCACGTGTCGCAACCGGAGGGGATGTTGGAACTATCCGTTGAGTCGCCAGCTGTGCCTCCCATGATGCTATCCATCCACTCGTCAGAGTCGAACTCGCCGCCCGGACCGGCTCCGAAATCGGCGAACCTGAAGCCGGTGGAGTTGGGGTCGAGATTGTGGTGGGGGAAATGGAAACCGGGCTCGGAGGCGGCGGAGAAGAGCGGGTCTTGAAATCCCGGTCCGGCGAGGCAGACGCCCATGGCGGCCCAGGGAGCGGCGGAGAATGGGGTGAATCCGGTGAGGGTTTGGTTGAGGAGATTGTGGCTCGGCTGTGGCTGTTGTGGCTGGTTGTGACTGTGGATATAGTGTTCTTGTTGTTGCTCTTGTTGTTGCTTCTGCTTTATCACTTGCTGAGCTATGGCCATTAGGTTTCCACTGTCCGCGCACGTGTACGCCATTCTCCGGCCAACTCTCGCCGGCGATATCTGCACAATCCCAACCCAAACCAAAATCAGAAATCTTCGCTCCTGTTTCTTACTCGAATATGAAGAGTCAGTGAGAGAGTCGTGGAGGGAGAGAATTCGTACATGAACTGAGACCAAGGAAAGGAACGCGAATTCAGTATGAGAGAGAGAGAGAGAGTTTTGAGTGAGAAGAGAGAAGACGGAGAAATAGATTTAGGAGGAGCGAGTGTAAAATGTATTTGAAAGAAAGGGGAAATGAATATATTTATCACGGCCCTGATCTTTAATGTAATTATCAATGGGGACTAAAGCACCAATTCACTTTTAACTTGTACTCGGGTATCAGTATTTCATACATGTACTGAAAATTGGGGATTGTGTATTTATTGCTTTTTTTATTTATTTGGTTCTATCAGGTATTCAATTGTCTTGTCAATAAATATTTTTACTCATCATATATGTTCTTTTAGCAAATTGTTTATCTAAATATATATTAGAGGTAAGAACGATTAGCTCATTTATCACCACATTTACCTTCTCAAATGATGAGCTATAGAAAATACATACAAAAAAAATTAACATTTGAGCTTCAAGACGACGTATCTTTTTACCATTTTATGAAATTTGGACCATCAACCATTCAACCTCTTGCAAGAGATCACTTCACGTGATACAGGCATTGGCATAAAACATAAGCCATTTAAAATTGGAAAATACAGTTTTGGGATATATATTTCTTATCAGTTTGCGTATTCTATTTTAAAATATTATTTCTAATATCATATAAATAAAAAAAGATTTACAGCATATAATTTTTTTAAATATCTAATATTTTATTTTAATACATAGTTCTCTTATTTAAAATATGTTTATCTTTTTATAATTTTTGTAATGACCAAATTGTAATAATTTTCAATTTATTTACATTTATAAGCTATTTAATATGACATCATGATCTTATATTAATAACAGCCAATGACGTGGCACTAATTTGGTTTCAGGGCCCAAATTTAACTACTAATACATAAGTAAGTACTATAAATACCGCGATTGATTGATTTATTTATTTATAGAAAGAGTCCTTTTATGGTCACAAAACTCATAACTCGGTTATCACATACGAACGAATTAGATATATAATTGATTTAATGTAATTTTTTTGCTACGTATTATACTATGCAGATCAATCTGGTAAACAGTAGACTAGATTGAAATTATGCAAGTTGCTACATTGGAATTTATTTAATTTAAATTAATGTCAAATGATGATTAATATCGAAATGGGTCAAAAGGTTTAGGAAGAGGAAAAATAATATTTCTGAGCCAACAAACCCCAAAAAGAAAAAGAAAAAGAAAATGTGAAGGATGATAGGACACTAGAGGAATAGAGATAGGCCACTAGACATAGATTTATAGTATTCTAGTCTCTCTCGGCCGTTTATGTGTTGTTCTTGTAGCTGCGGCCGAATGACGTGGCACTAATTTGGTTTCAGGGCCCAAATTGGGCTAACGTGACAGCACCAGTGTCGTGAACGTCCACGTGTCCCACTTTTCCCTCCCGCTGAGTTCGGGGACCTGGACTGAGAGGCTTGTGGGACCCGCCCTAAGATTATTGACACGTGGAATTACGGCGCGTGGACGTCGCCGTCCTGATGGCATCATCTGTCCTCGATATCCGATCTTCATAGGGAACATTGAGATCAAATCCCCGCCGTTCGGTTCGGACAATGTTTTTGTTCTGTAAAACTATGTAGGATTGAGTAAAATATAATATGAAAAATAAAAGGTAATGTTGTAATATATCTAAACGTCTTTGTAAATTTTGTTTAAATAATCAATCGAAATTGAAGTTGTTCACCATTTTTTTGGAACATTTTAACCTAAAAGTCTCCTGCTTATCTCTCTACTTAAAATGAATTAATAAAATTTTTAATAAATTAAAAGATAAATTTTCTCTAAACCAATTTGAAATTCAAAAATAAAATATTTAAACTGAAAAATAAATTTACAAATTATTCATGGAATGGAACATAAAATTTTGTAAATAATTCTTACTGAATATTTATACAAATTTTATGAAACGCTGAGTATTTTAAAATCATTATATAGTTTAGTAACAGTTAATGTTTTAATAAATAAATGAAAATATATATGAAAAAAGTCATTTAAATATTGAATAGATAAAAGGTTATAAGAATACACCGAGTGTTTTTGGATAAATGCAAGTTACCACGTTAAGCATATATTTTGTTGATAGACAAAGAACGTATAGATTTTGTAGATTCTGTTGATTTATATGCTTGTGTGCTATGCTGACTAGAATAGTTTAGTGATAATGCACACCCATTTTAAGTTGGAGGGCAGGAGTTTAATCTCCACCGCAACCAAAGTTTAACTTAAAAAAATGATTTATATGCTTTAAAATGATTTATTTCGTGTATATTTTGGGAATGTTTATACACTACAAATGTTATATTTAGTATAATTATATGAAACAAATATGTTACTCAAAAAAGTATCGGCAACCTATTAGTGTAATTTCATATATTTTGAGTCACACTCAGATATAAAAATTACACTAATTATAAAATTTTGTAGCAGCAGTAAATGTATTTTAACTCTATCTACAGAGTTTTAAAATTCTCCATCTGATTCATAGAGTCGTATACTTAAGTTACATCACCACATATTTTTCTTGAGGAAGTACCGATTATTATGTGGAAAAGATTATGCAAATAAAGAAGGGAAAAAAGGGTGAAAGAAACGGCAGTGTAGAAGAAAAGTGTTTTTCGTAGATGATTAGGGCCGTTCTTTTTGGGCGGTCAGTGGGCCCACTTTGGGCCATTGTGGGCCCTTTATCTTTCGACTATGAATAAAAGGGTTGTGCTCTTTTAGGGCCCACATGTGTAATCTTGGACAAACAAGAGCCTCATCAAAATTGAAAAAAAGAAAGAAAAAAATCAATGGAGGAGGGAATTTGACGGAGACAAAACACCGTTCCATAAAGATCCAACTCTAATTAAAATACGTCTCCTTCACAGATGATTCAATATTAACTTTTTGACAATGGAAACTACCCGATTTCCACCTCCTCCATATATTTTCTTAATTATATATAAAATTTCAGTTGCTAAGGTTCTCAATTTCTCGATAAGATGTGAATATTATATATACCAGTCATTTAGTTTTCTTTTCTGATTCTTTATTCTGATTACTTTCTATAGATAAGCCTGTACTAATATCGATTTATAGATGAATAAAACATTTGATCCCAACATAAATTGGAATCCTCGGATAGAGGAGCTTACGGAGTTCAAGCTACAGCCTACAACGCAACATAAATATTTGGGATGTTTTTAATAATAAGAGTAAAATCGAACAATTCTTTCGCTTATATTTTTTCAAATTTTTATTTATTTAAAATTTAATATGATAAATAATTTTTTTATCTCATGTTTATCCTAATTTTTTAAATATGAAATAAATATTTTATTTTTATGATTAATTAACTTAATTAATTAACGAACCTATAATTTAATAAACAAAATTTCGGGGAAATGATTATAGTTTACAAACGGCATTTGGTTTTGTTGTAAATATCCAAAACGGTTACGTGACACTTTGATTTAATATCTAAGTTATTATTATACTCTTAAAATTTTTGAAATTATTTATGTTTAAGATTTCTCCAAAATTTGAAAAATATTTTGTTAATTAACGTAAATAAGATCCTACAATTTTTTGTGGTTATTTGACACACTAATTTCAGCATAATAATGATTTTCATTAAATTTAGGCCGATTTTAATTCTTATTTACACCTTCATATCCATACATTTATGGAAAACATTTCATATTACAGAATTTTAATTCGTTTTATAATAGATCTGGTTGTTTATCTTTTTTTTTCAAATTCTCCATTTACATCGTCTAGTATTTTTGCTCATTAATTAATATTCAATTTACACTGGAATAGATTTGTTCCGACGTAAATTGAGTTGAGTTTTACAACGTAAATTAATTTTTGTAATGTAAATTGAAGTTTTTTATCGTTAATTGCATACTAATTAACGAAACACGAATTTTGATTTATTTGACTAAATGAAATAAAATCAAATTTTATCAATGAATTTGAAGTCAAAATCAAAACATAAAAAATGAAATTTATTTTGTGACGGAAATGAAAATAAATATGTGCAGAACGGAAAATAACTACCACTAAAATGATATCAACATTTTTATTTTTATTTTTATTTTGCTTGAAAACGATATTACCTTTATGACATAGCATTTAAAACCACTAATAATGGCTTCAACTTCCGTTCATCTTCCTCTCTCTCAGCCGTCTCCAGCGACTCAAACTCGATCCCACACAACTTCTACAACCGCCGCTTCACCGAAACCAAAAACAACGCTCCGCTGTCTCTCAGCAAGCTCTGCCTAGAGGGCCAACCATACCTCGCGCGCCAATTGTTCGACGCATTGCCTCTCCCGAACACAGTCCGATGGAACACCATAATCATCAGATTCATCTGCAACAACTTCCTGGAAGAAGCTCTCTCCGTCCACGCTCTCATGAAGTCCTCTTCTCCGGCGACGAAGTCTGATCGATACAAACAAGGAGTATTAACGACAGGAAGAACAAATAGAGAATCCTAAATCAAATAGTGAAGAACAAAATCAGTGAAAACAATAACAAAACGATTAAAACCTGTAAATCGCTTAAGGATCGGCGTCTTGAATCCCATAATTTTTTTGATAAAAAAGCAGTCGATTGTGTTTTGGGAGGAAAAATTTCAAATTAAGATTTTTGCATGCGTTTGGATCTTTCTCTCTCCTATAAAACCAAATGTTTATATTGATGAAATTTATTCGTGCGTTTATTTAGTCGAATTTACCCCATTTTTTATTTTCAAATTACAATTAATTATTTGGGCGGGAAGTTAAATTGGGGGTAATTTTGGTATGAATTTTTTGTTAATTAAATGTGTGGACATTTACAAAAGTTTTACCAAATGTTGAACAAAACCAAATTAAATAACCTACATAAGGCTATTATATATATTAACACTTTAATAATAACTACCATCACGTAAATTCACATTTCTCTCTCTCTCTCTCTCTCTCTCTCTCTCTCTCTCTCTCTCTCTCTCTCTAATTCAATTTCGTAACCTATTTCATTAAAACTTCTAAGAGTTTATCTTCATCTTTCTCTTTTTTTTTGCCGCCGAGCAAAACACCATATTCGTCTTTAAACATTCTCTTCTCTTCACGGACGCTCGAAACATCATGTTCGCCGTTATTTGACACAAAACCTTCTCCTCGTGGCGCATAATCCAAAAATATAAAAAATGAAAAACAAGACATCATCTCCGAAATCTAAGCCCAAAAAGAGCGAAAAAACATAGTTTGAATCACTAAAAAGACCACTCAGAGTTCCATCGAATTCTCCGTTCACACCTTGTCGAGTCCAAGAGTGATTCTTGAAGTGGTCTTAATTGAGAAACAAACCCCCAACGTATGCGTCTGTAAAGAAGCAGATCTCGTATGTCTCAGCAAAATCTGCCAAAAAAGTTGAGGAAAAATGGTGCACCATCTTATGGTTCGTCTGATTTCGATCTCGACGACTATGTCATGCAAACAAATGCAAATGATTGCTTAGAAGAGAAGCCGGTTGTAAGAAAATTGTTAGATTATGGTGTTTTCTTTGGATGTGAATGTATATAATGTTGTAGTCTATGTTTCGTGGCAACCTAGTCATGAAACAAATGTAAAAATTTATTAATACAGAGTCTTAACTTGGGCACAAATGTTAAGAGTTGACATATCTCATGACCGCTTCGTCACAAAACTATGTGTTTCTGACAACATTATCACATAACGATGAAATTCTTGACAATATTATCAAAGAACAACAATTAGGATCGTGACAAAACACATAAGATCGAGAATAGCTCACAAAGACATTGAAGTGTCAAATACCAAATGACCAATCTGATATCGTGGCGATGTAGTCACAAAATCGTGACTTCGTTACATTGAAATTCAATATGTTGGGACACTGTTGTCACAAAATATAAAATTTTGTGACATCGTCGTCACAAAATGATGAATTTTGTGACAAAGTTATCATGAAACACATAGTTCGTGACGAAGTGGTCACGAGACGTCCAACATCGTGGCGATGTTATCATGAACATATTATTTCTTAACAAGGCTGTCACAAAAATATGATTTTGTGACAATCTTTTGTCACGAAATTACAAAATTTTGAAGCAAAGTTGTCACGAAACTGACAAAATGTTGCCATGAAATCCATAATATTTCAAAATTTTGGTGAAATGACCCTAATTTACTAATCCATTAGAAATTTCCAATGTTTCATAAACTCGTGTAAATGTTTAATTCATGTTGTAAAACTTAATTTACGTTGTAAAATAACAACGTTAATTGACATGACACGTAAGTATTATGGCTATTTAGACAATTTTTACGAAACGTTGAAAATATCCAAAATTACAAATGTATATAGGGCACGTGGCATGAAGGTTTTAACTATCTTTCGCTTTGCATTACGAATGTACAAACGTGTCTCATCAGTGCACATTATCCAGGTATACAAAATATTTCAAAAATTTGTGCCTCATCATATAGATTTTTTTTTTTGTGGATTATTCCAGAATTATAAATTTCGCTACCGCATTAGATTTGTTGTACGTGACAACATTTTCACAAAATTTAACATCCTAACTGAATTTTCATTTAATGTTACGTGTCACGTACATACTAGTTTGTGAAATCAAATTTACGAAACATTTATCCAAAAATCAGTCTGATTTTTTTATTAGTGCAAATATTCTCCGGAAACCCATGTTATATGAACGAGAACAACTTACTGAAGTCAATTGGTTGTGAGGCGGATATTAGTCGGAGTTTTGTGCTGAATCGGGTTAGAGTCAAAACGTCAAAACTTTTGAGTTTCTTAATGTTTTGTTGTCGGACTTATAAGTTTTCGTCGACGTCGATATTATGAGTTTTATATACTACGGGAGAAAATGTGATTTATGATTATGGTCATTCACGGATATGAGGAGTTGAGATGAAAATGATATTCGGGAGAGAGACGAGCGGGATTAAGAAAGAGCATGAGAGAGAAAATATTAAGTATAAATGTATATTAGAGAATTTTATTATCTTTTCAAACTCTTAGTTAAGTATTTTCTTGAAATATATTTTTCAATATGCTAAACAAAGAAATATCAAACATTTACGAGTCAAAACGATCTCGAATCGATCTTAACACGCATACAAATATTGATATGTGAACGGATAAGTCGAAATTACGAGGTGAATTATGGTCTCGATATAGCTATGGAAGAGTTTTTCATTGATCTCAGAATTTATAATCACTTACCTTTCTTACTAGTCAACTAAACTTATAATTGATCCTTTATTGCATTCCACTTTACATGACACGATAAATCTATTGTACCTAACACAAAAAGTTAAATAACTTGATAAATATATTGTAATCATCATTAGTTAGAAACGTAAAATTTTCTATTCTCAAAACGGTTACTATATGATCTAAAATTAATAACTTTTTGTATAAAATTAGTCGATGATTAGATATAATTTTTTTTTCCAGATGTGATACAAAATAATTGCAAGATAGACTAAAGATTTTGGCAATGTGGTGACTGGTGGTGGTGGTTATTGTCGACCATTATTACAAGGTCAACTTGGCACTCAAATCCTGTGCAGTGAAACATTATAAAGTCTATTGAAACACCATATATATATATATATATATATATGTATATCTGTATGTATGTATATGTGTATGAATAGTTCAGCCAGTCCTCTCAAGTGATTGACTAGCACACAAAGACCAAACGTTATAAGAAACTTTGTACAATACTATGTTTTCCCTCCCTCTCTTCATGTCTCTTTGATTTGATAAATCAATCCCAGCTGGCCCATTGCTATCCTTCCATTTAAATCTTGTCTACTTGATCTGATTCAAGAGTTTCTAGTACGTAAATATATTTTGTTTATCGAAAGTGAGAGGAATAAAACAAAACAACAATAATGCGTAATTAGTTAGGGTGATTGTTCATGATATTTATCCCAATGCAAAATTGTGTAAAAAATGAAATTAACTTTAATAGTTTTAGCCTTCTAGGCAACAATATGAACAATAGAATTGGAAAGAGTGCCACACATTTTGGGCCGCGTTCTATATTAAGAAATGCATCGAAAAATCGCTTTAATTAGTACAGAAATTGTATATTTGACACATAATAATAAAGTTATAAGGATAGGAAAACAAAGCGGACAGTTTCAATCTTCTTCCCTAGATATGCCGCCGTCAATGAATGAATGATTAGACAATAAATCAAAGCAATCCATTGCTACTTTTATTTTTATTAAAAAAAATTATTAGACCCCACATTTTATAATCATGTTAATGATGTTGTTTTTAGTCGTTTTGTCATGCTTTCACACTTCTCTTATCAAATGTTTATCATATTCTAAGATGGCCAATAATGGATGTGAATGGTGTCAAGAGTGGCCAATAATTTCATTCGTGTGAATGGGTGTCACGGTGAGAAAAAAGCTAATTTTGTATTTGTAGACACATCAAATGCAAACAATATATCGCATAAAACGAAAAAATGTTGGCGAAGTTGTCTCTATTCCGAGATGATTTATTTATAAAGAGATAAATTAATGTTGATTTGAGGTTGCTCTCTATCTCTATCACGAATTTGACTTTATAGCTGTTCTCTTTTTTATTTTTTTTAGTTCGTGAGTTACTATACACAATATTTTTTGTAATGTCCCGGGGAAAAAAGTTAATGAAAAGTATGTTCATTGTTCAAATATTTAAAGAAGTAATATACTTTTATATTTTTGTATTGATTTTATCATAATTTTTCAATTTACCGTCACGATCTGCATGATTAAACTACAAAATATATGTATATCGTTTAAGTATTTAAAAAAATAATTAAATTATATATTTTTTGATTGTTTTCGTGTTGACATAATATTTTCCATCGCGACATGTTCGTTGTTTAAACTCGTATGACAATTGTGAAAGTCAGCTGCATATTGACTTCAACCTGATGACGT
Organism: Urtica urens; assembly: GCA_958296335.1. Taxonomy (NCBI): domain Eukaryota; kingdom Viridiplantae; phylum Streptophyta; class Magnoliopsida; order Rosales; family Urticaceae; genus Urtica; species Urtica urens. The sequence goes on along the minus strand of OY282522.1, from coordinate 18,291,640 downwards.
GGAGATGAAGACAGTTACCATGTAACTGAATGTCGACGTCAACACATGAAGCAAGATTGAAGACTCATGTGTTTTTTTTTTTTTTGAGCAAGATTGAAGACTCATAAAGACTCATGTGGTTAACTTAGTTTAAATAACTAGCTAATTCATTTTACTAAACACATCAAGTTTTAGTCATTATTGATATTCACTGAATAGATCAAGTTAGAAAATAATTAATTAGAATAAGAAAGGTTACTTTATTTGTTACTTGTGACGCAAAACAATTGTGAGAGAGTTTGAAAGTATGAGTTTTATGAGTCTGTGAATGCGTTTATAGTAGAAAACTCTCTACAGTGGTATCAGAGCACAGTGAACGTATTCAAATCGCATTGTCATAACGTTGTCCTTCGAAGGTGATTGAAGGACTAAAGATCGTCGAAGCTGGAAAAAGGAGGGGGTTCGAATCCACTTGGCGATTATGAAGATCCCAATTCTTTCACCACCAATCTAAGAACAGACCCCGAACTTCAGATCGTGCCTCAAACCCAGACTACCTCGACATATCCTCAGAGGTGGAATCATTCACCGAAATGAAAATCGACATCGACAAATAGATGGTAATGGGCACTTCCGCATATGGAGGCGCAAGATCTCTGCACTTCTTGCACACCTAAAGGTAATCTCTGAACAGATTACTTGGCCAACTGATTTCCCTGATGATCAAAAATCGAAAATGTTAAAAGCTGCTATGGGTACTATCATTTTTCCTCTCTCTGATTCTATTATTAGGTTATTTGATAATCAAGATACTCCTGCCAAGATTTGAAAAAAAGTTAGATGAGTTATTTTAATCCAAATCCCTATCAAACAATTTTTTTTCTAAAGGAAATCATTTTTGGTTTTAAAATGAACACATCTAACACTATAAAAAAGAATCTTGATGACTTCCTAAGGATGAACATAGAATTAGCCAACTCAGGTGAACATGAGGCATTAAGGATGAAAATCAAGCTATCATAATACTTAATTCCTTACCAGAAGCCTATAGGGAAGTCAAGTCGGTAATTAAGTATGGTAGAACAGCTATAACCCTAGAAGAAGTTATATCAGCACTTAAATCTAAGGATTTGGAAATTAAAACTGAAAAACTACAACTAGATGGAGAAAACCATATGGCTAGATATAGATCAAACAATAGGACAATGAAATATGATAGAGGCAGAAGAGTAAGTCAAGGTCAGCTTATGTAAGTCCTAATTCTGAGAAGAAATATTGTGGTAAAATAGGGCATTTTAAAAAGGATTGTTATTCCTGGATCAAGAAACAAAAAGATAAAACAGATTCTAACCATTATCAAAATCAAGAATCGGCTAAATTAGGTGAAGGTTACGATAGTGGTGAGGTTCTTGCAATTTCAAATGAAACAGAAAACACATAATGGCTTTTAGACTCAGGATGTTCTTTTCATATGACTAGTAACAAAAACTGGTTAATCGATTATAAAGATAGGACTGGAGGTAAGGTAATAATAGGTAATGGTGAAACGTGTGAAGTTAAAGGAATAGACTCAGTGAGTTTTAAAAAATTTGATGGTATTATAAGAACTCTAAAATAAGTAAGATATGTTCCTAAGTTGCACATAAATCTTATATCTACAGATATTCTTGATGATCTTGGCTATGTGATTAACCAAGAAAATGGAACAATGAAGATCCGTAAGGGATCACTCGTAATCATAAAAGGAAGCAAGATTGCAGGTTTATACAAGATACTTGAAGAACCTGTAATTGAGCATAATGCAGTGGCTGCAGCTCTTGAAGACATAAAAGCTAATCTGTGGCATCAAAGATTGAGACATATCAGCGAGAGAGGCTTGCAGGTTATGAGTCAACAAGACCTCATGTGAAAGGATAAATTCAGCTAGGTGGAGTTCTGTGAGCACTGTATTCTTGGGAAACAACACATACTCAAGTTCAGCTCAAGCCAACTCAAGACACAAGTTCTTGAGTACATTCACTCAAATTTATGGGGTCCTGCAAAGGTTACTACCCATGGAGGTAATCCTTACTTTCCATCAATAATATATGATTTTTCTAGGAAGGTGTGTGTGTTCTTAATAAAGACTAAGAACCAGGCTTTTGAAAAATTCAAAGAATGACACTTGCTAATTGAAAACTTGACTAATAAGAAACTTAAGACATTAAGGACTGACAATGGGCTGGAATTTTGTAATGAGGAGTTTAGATCATATTGTGCTAAAGCAGGTATTCAAAGGCACACGACTAGTAGGTAAACCCCACGACAGAATGGCATTGTAGAACGGATGAATATGACACTGTTAAATAAGGCTAGATGCATGATTTTTAGTTTAGGATTAGCAAAAACTTTTTGGGGAGAAGATGTTGTCACAGCCGCTTATTTAATTAACCGAAGTCCATCTAGTGCAATAGCATTTAAAACCTCTAAAGAAGTCCGGTCAGGAAAGCCACCAAATCTGTCACATCTTAGGAGTTTTGGGTGCTTTGCCTATGCTCATCAAAGCGTAGGAAAATTAGAACCTAGATCATTAAAATTTACTTTCTTAGGTTATCCTTCAGGAACAAAATTTTACAGACTTTAGGTTAGAGACAAATCTGGTTTTAAAACACTTAACAATAAAGATGTTATTTTCAATGAAACAAAGTTCTCTTGCTTGTTCTATCTATCCCGTCTACATGAGAAGGCTATCAAAGAGTGGACCATTCTACAGAGATATAAAATATGAATTAGGTGGATCCCACTACTCACTCTTCAGGGCCAGTGGAGTCACAAAATGCTGCTCCTACACCACCTATTGACCAAACCGAAGAAGAAGAAGAGCTTAATGCAGATTAGGTGGAGCATGCTCAGAGTGAGACTCGGTTAGATCATGATGATGAAATTTCTCAGAACAATGAAGACTACCAACTGGTCAGAGACAAGGCAAAAAGTACATCCAAACCAACCCACAGATATGGCTACTGGCCTTACTCAGAGTTGTTAGCCTATGCATTCACCTCAGCTTTACAAGTGACACATACTGAGCCATTGCACTACGGTGATGCAATTTCTAGTGCAAATTCACATAAGTGGGCAGAAGCAATGCAAGAAGAAATGCAATCCCTTATGAAAAATCAAACCTGGATCATAATAAAACGACTAACCGATCAGAAGATTGTGTCCTGCAGGTGGTTATACAAAATCAAGAATTTTGAGGGGAGCAATTAATCTGTCAGGTTCAAAGTCAGATTAGTTGCTAAATGGTTTACGCAGGTGGAAGGGATTGACTATAATGAATATTCTCTCCCGTAGTCAAATATAAAACCATTCAAATAATGCTTTAACTAGTTGTGCAGTTTGACCTTGAACTTTATGGAGCAACCAGAGGGGTTTGAAGTCAGCAAAGATCAAGACCTAGTATGCCTTTTGAAGAAGTCACTCTACGGACTCAAACAATCCCCGAGACAATGGTATAAGATGTTTGATTCTTTCATGCTAAAGAATAATTTTTGAGAAGCTCTTATGATTCATGTTTGTACTATAAAGGATCTGGTATTGATCACTGTACTTTCTTATTATTTTATGTTGATCACATGTTACTGATTAGCAAAAGTATAAGTACTGTTACAGATCTGAAGAAACAATTGAGTACTGAATTCGAGATGAAGGATCTCGGTGCAGCAAATAAAATCTTAGGGATCTATATTGACAGGGATAGATCAAGAATTCTTGAAACTTTCACAACAAAGTTATGTAGAGAAGGTCATTGCTAAGTTCAACATGGAAGCTCAAAACCTGTTAAGTAGCCACTGGCACAACATTTCAAGGTATCAAGTTCACAAAGTCCGACAGCTCCATCTAACATAAAGTACATGGAAATAGTTCCATACTCCAGCGTTGTTGGTTCAGTTATGTACTCAATGGTGTTCACACGACCCGACCTTGCGCAAGCAATTAGAGTACCTCGCCAGAGAACATTGGCAGGCCATGAACTAGTTACTTAGATATCTGAGCAGCACCACATACGTAGGATTGTGCTACAAAAGTACATGAGCTAAAGTGGAAATGGAAGGTTATGTGAACTCAAATTTTAGTGGAAACCCTGACAGCATAAAATCCACAACAACATACTTCTTCACTGTTTGTGGTAATTTCATAAGCTGGAAATCACAGCTTCAGACAATTGTAACATTTTCAACTACAGAGGCAGAAAATGTCGTAGCTACAAAATCTATTAAAGAAGGGATATGGGTGCAGGGCTTGTTGAAGGAATTGAAGATTTATGAAGGAGTCTTGACTGTGTTTTTTGACAGCCAAAGTGCTCTTCACTAGTGTTGAAATCCTGTGTTCCATGATCGAAAGAAACTCGTCGATATAAAATATCATTTTATAAGAAACAACATCTCTGAAGGGATTATTAATGTTGGAAAAGTAGGGACTGATGATAATCCAGCTGATGTGGGGACGAAGGTGGTAAGTCTTAGTAAGTTTAGACATTGCTTAAACTTACTAGGAATTGGTGTTTCGTGATGTGCAGGTGGAATCGAACAATGATTTGAAGATAAAATTATGGTGTTCACTATAGGATAAAAGTCTTTATTGCATCTGAGGTGGAGATTGTGAAAGTCAGCTGCATATTGACTTTAAGCTGATGATGTGGAGATGAAGACAATTACCATGTAACTGAATGTCGACATCAATATATGAAGCAAGATTGAAGACTCGTGTGGTTTACTTAGTTTAAATATCTAGCTAAGTAATTTTACTAAACCCATCAAGTTTTAGTCATTATTGATATTGTGCTGAATAGCTCAAGTTAGAAAACATGTTATTAGAACAAGAAAGATTCGATCAAAAACGAGTTATAGGTTTTGAGATTGAGTTGTACACTGTAGTGAGGTTGACGAGATATGAGGGTGTAATCAAGACTGCAAATATAGTGAAGAACAAAATTCCTTTGAGGAGTTCAACAAGGACGTTGGAAATTCTGTCGAACCTCGATAAAATCTTGTGTTCTTTATTTGTTACTTATGACGCAAGAAATTGTGAGAGAGTTTGAAAGTCTGAGTTTTATGAGTTTTATTCTCTACAATAAATATTAGCATACAACTTCGTATTTCGTCGTGATCAGGTCGTAATATAATGATATAGAAAAAGTTTAAACACGAGGTTTTAAAAAAAAAAAAACCTAAGTCCATTTATTGTTCGTCTTCATGTTTTTATCTCTGCCGCGACACTTAAGCGATTTTTTTGTATATCTTCATCCTCTTATTTCGTACCATCTCTCTTTCATCCCACGTTCATGCAATCTCTTTTTTCACCCTTCCTCCATCTTCATTGTGTCACACTCTGGCGGCTTCAACTCTCCTCATCTCGGTAAGAACCTCACAAAACTTCTTTTTTATTTTTATTATTTTGGCATTTAGGACGTGATTAGTTATTGTAGGATGTTACTTATGATTTAAAGATTTTTTTTTCACCAAATTAGGGTACGATGGTTAATATTTTTGAGGATTTTATGTTATTGAAGCTTGAGTATATAAATTATAAATGAATTGAGTACAAATAGTTTTAGTGTTTTAAAGAAAATTTTGAGTTCTAGTATGAATATATGCAATATTTTGATTGAATTTGAGTTTTAGTTCAAGTTATTATTTGAATTTTGAGTTTAAAGATATTAATGTAAGATTGAATTTCAAATTGTATTGACTTGTAGGTATTTGAAAAAACTTGATTTGAATTTTACACGTGAAATTGTATCGAGAATTTTGTATGTGGAGTTTTATATGTTGAATCTTATATGTGGAATTTTGTTCAAAATTTCAATGACAAACTCGATTTCCTTATAAAACTTTTTTTTTTAACTTATGATTGTTTGCGCGACTATACACTTAAGTGTGATAGATGTGTGCGTTATGATGAATATGTATTTAGATGCATGATCAAATTTACGCTATTCGTTTGGCATTTACATGTGAGTAATTGTAATTTTTACCTATCATATTTTTCATCCAAAACTTTTAGCACGAGAGTTAGCTCTGTATCTCTTCCTCTCTCTCTCTCTCTCTCTATCTCTCTCTCTCTCTCGTACATTCATGATTATATATTTATGTGGAAGTTTCGGAGGTAATGTAAGAGTATATAAACGTCCTTAAATCAGAACAAAACTTAAGAAGATGGCGCTCTGAACAGTATAAATTAGTGACCACTATGTCACACATTCTAAGATTATAAATTAAGGGTTATTAAGTAATATAGTCATATAAACATACACTACTACAAAAGATAACTTTAGAGCGATATGAGGAATTAGAAGCGACTAGTCGCTTCTAATTAGAAGTGACATTTGGGCAAAATATGAATATTTTGACTTTTAGAAGCGACTAATCGCTTCTAATTGTTGTAGTCGACATATTAAAAGCGTCTTGTCGCTTCTAAATGCCAAAGTTATTGGCTCGCACCCTCCGTGCCAAATGTTGTTATAGTAATATGTTATGTTGTAAGTTACTTAATTTGTTTATTTAAATATGTAAATTGAATTAGTAATGTAGGTATTCCTTTGAAATAATAATTTGTTATAATTCATTTTGTTATGTATTTAATTTGCTAATTTAGGTATGTAATTGAATAAGTAATTTGTTAAATAAATAATTTTTTATGAACATAAGAAGTTAATAATTTGAATGTGATAATAATTTACTTAATTTGTTAAATATAGATATGTTATTTATTTAGTCATATTAATGTGAATGTAATAATAATTTACTTAATTTGTTAATTTAAGTATGAAATTGAATTAGTAACTAAGTTTTTTTTAACTTGAATATGTTATTTGAAAGTTATTGAATGTGATAGTTCTGACTGGTGTATATATATATATATATATATATATATATATATATATATATATATATCAATTTTGTGAATTGCAGATTTTTGATTTGTTCATATTTAAGGAGAAACTCTGCCCAAATTTCTGTAAATTTTTAAATAATTAAGTGAACTAAAAAATCTTAATCTCTAATAGTTATCTAAATCTCAAAACTTTCTTAGATCAAATCTTTATCCGTCTTCTAATTGATCACAATACCACAAATTTCATAACTTTCATTGTCCTAATTTTCAACATTCAGCGTCATGTCAAATCCAAGTAGAAATTGGATTATTGAAAATAATCGATGTGGTCTTGAATTCGAAAGGGGCGGGAACAAGTTTATTTGAGTTGCATGATTCCAAATGAACAACGAGCACAAAGTAAAATGTCCTTGTTGTAGTTGCAATAATGCGTTAACACAACACGTAGGAGTTGTTTGATCGCATCTTATGCACAAAGGATTTACTCCATATTACACTCGATGGTATCATCAAGGCTAGTCACGTGAAGAAATCGTTCATGTACCAGAAATTCTCGATGATTTAGACGATCAAGATGATGTTGGTGGAATCCATGATGCAGTCGACAATATTAGGAATGATCCTGATTTTTATAATGATCCAACTGCTGAAGATGTGGCTGACGAAGAGCAGATCGCAGATCTATTTGCCGAGTTGAATGCAGAATTGTACCCCGGTTATAAAGAGTTTTCGTCATTATCTTTGTTGGTTCAGTTAATGCACATTAAAGTAACGAACCATTGGACGAACAAGTCATTTACAGAACTTCTGCAACTCTTGAAAAGTCTCATCCTGTTGGAAATAGAATTCGTGAAAAACATTACGAGGCATCGGCTACGAGATGATTGATGTCTGCTCGAACGATTGTGTCTTGTTTTAGAAGGATTTGAAAGATGCAGATATTTTTCCGGTATGCAACGAAAGTAGATGGGTTGTTGGAAAAAAAGTACCGCGTAACGGTACTTTCCTGTAAAAGATCGTCTCAAGCGGTTGTACGCTTCTCGACACACAGCTGTTGAAATGTAGTGGCACGCGAAAGAACTTGTGGTTGAAGAAGGTGTTCTACGTCATCCTGCTGATGAGAAAGCGTGTAAGAAGTTAGATGAAACATATCCAGACTTTTCCATTGAGCCGAGGAATGTACGACTTGGACTTGCTACAGATGGTTTCAATCCTTTCGGAGAAATGAGCCTATCATATAGCATGTGATCGGTCGTGTTGACGGCCTACAATTTGCAACTGTGGCTGTGTATGAAATCCGAATACTTGATGCTGGCTCTCTTGATTCATAGTCCAGAATCGCCAGGGAAACACATTGGCATGTTCTTGCAACCGCTCGTTGAAGAGTTGAAAGAATTATAGGAATTAGGTGTTCGAGTGCGAGATGGGTCTAACCATAATCATGTCTTCCTTTTGCAGGCAGCACTTCTTTGGACAATAAACGATTTTCCTGCTCGAGGAAGTTTATCTGAGTGGAGTGGTCAAGGCTATCTTGCGTGCCTGACGTGCACCAGAGACACTCCATTGATTTCCGTTAGAAATAGAGTCGTGTATTACGATCATCGACGATATTTCCCCGATTGTCACCGAATGAGAACATGCAGTAGTCACTACACAACGCAAGTCGAGAAACGAAAGCCTCCGAAGAAGTTGACTGAAAGTCAGATTCTCGAGCAGTTGAACAGTCTTCCTGAATTGATTCCGGGCAAGCAGTCTATAGGATCGAAACGAAAGCAAGGCGAGAGCGAGCTAAATTGGACTAAGAAAAGTATCTTTTATGAGTTACCTTACTGGTCTGATATGACGTTGAGACACAACTTTGAGCAAGATTGAGTAAATTGTTTAACTACATTTAATATAAACTAAATTTAATGTATTTCATAATCTAAAATTCAAAATTTATCTTTTCTGCTTTGCAATATGTCGACTAGTGGAGATGAGCCTCCGCCACCTTTGTCCAGACAAGGTACGACTACGGGTCAAAGCTCACAGAGAGCTAGAAAAGGGAAGAAAGTCAAGATTGTATTCGACCCCGTCCGTCTCCAATTTTATCCGCCTCTCATCAGAGGTGATGAAGCGAGAGTAAAAAAAGGAGAGCGCGTTGGCACATTTGCCAATAGTCTTGGAGTTTTGGTGCGAGAGCACATTCCTTCGGCGACGCCGAGCTGGAATGACGTCTCGGCGCAACAAGTAGCAGCCATTTTGTCTGGTATATACGCAATGTATGACTTTGTGTACAAGGACGAGTCGAGATACCTTATTCCAGCAGCGTGCTACTCGAGCCTTATTGAGAAGACTATTATCCGCGACGTGAAGAAGCGTCTGCGAGACGAAAAGGAAAAATATAGTCGGTTTTACCGGATTGAGTGTGGCAGAAAAAAAGAGGAGGCGCTCGAGAAAACGCCCAAGGGTCTGACGCGACAACAATGGTCTGAGATGATTGATAGGATGAACACAGATACGTTTAAGGTATAAATTAGATTAAACATATTAGTCAATTATTTTATTGTTAAAAATAATTTTTTACTCTAACCAATGTTGTTTTCTAGGACATGTCCAAACGGAATACGGCGAATCAAAAGAAGAAGACCACGAAGAGTCGGCAGGGCACGATCTCAATTTTTGAGTATCGTCATAGTCACGTAAGTATATTTTCATTCAATTTCAAATTATATAAGTTATATATTATAGTTATAATGTGTTATATGCAGCGGGTAGGAGAAGGCATGCATATGCTAGGGTCGCTCGGTGCGTGGGAGAGGATGCACACAACTCCCAATGGTCAGTGGACCACGCATCTGCTGAAGAGTATCATGTAAGTATATATGTTATTAAGTTTACTTTATAATTGTTGTTATTAATAATTAATTTAATTTGTATTGTGTATATAGGCTCGGATAGTAGCTCGGGTGGGTGATCTACAAGAACAAGCTCGGGAGTCGGGACGTGAGGTGAACTTGCCTGGTTTGGAGGTGATTGCTATGAGCGAAGTTCTCGTGACGCGACGTGATTGGGCTACGAGAATTGGACCTCTAATTCCGCGCTCGGACATGCTAGAAGCCCAAGCCCACGGTAACTCATCGTCTTCTGTATGGAACGTGAGTTCGAAGTCGTCCTCTGACATGGAAGAGAAGCTGGCGGCTCTTCAAGGAGCTGTGTTTGGCATGGCCGCTGGTTTGAGCCAGACCCCGGACTTCAATCCGTCTCCCGTGTTTAAGGCGACTTTGGACCAGTACATGACTCAGTTCGGCCCTAGTGTAGGCGCTTCGAGTTTGCAGCAGAGACCAGATCGACCTTCAACTCCCACCGACACCGAACCAGACGAGCCTCCACACGGACCCGGCGGAAGACGCGCATGATGAGGACGACGAGGACGATGAGGACAACGATGATGATTGTAACTTATTCGATGTTTTAGATTTATCGGTTTACGTTTATTTACTTATCTGGACTTATGTTATTATCGACTTTAAACATTGTCGATTATGTTATTATCGACGTTCGATTATGTTACTATCGACTTTTGATTATATTTAGTTTATGTTTAATTTGATTTAAATTAGTAAATTTAAATATTATTAAATCTAATTATATTTATAGTAATTTTAATTAAATAATATGTAATTAATAAACAATAATAATATGTAATTAATTAATAATATTAAACCGAAAATAAATATTTTTAAAAATTAAATTTTAAAGTTTTAGAAGCGACAAGTCGCTTCTAGAGTCTCTTCTAAAAATATGGCGGGTGATAATTAGAAGCGACTATTCGCTTCTAAAGTCGCTTCTAAAAATATGGCGGGTAATATTAGAAGCGACTAGTCGCTTCTATTGTCGCTTCTAAATGTTACCCGTCATATCTTCACACGCTTTTTTTTGGCTATTTTAAGGACCCTTCGAAGCGACTAGTCGCTTCTAAATTTATCGCTTCAAAACATTAGAAGCGACTTATCTTTAGAAGCAATACTTTAGAAGCGACATTGTCGCTTATAATGTCGCTTCTAAAGGTGAATTAGAAGCGACTTTTTGGCCTTTAGAAGCGACTTTTGTTACTTCTAAAAGCCTTTTTTCTCCTAGTGATACGGGGTTTTAAATATAGCCAACGTTTGGTTAAATTAATATTAATGGTCAGACAGAAGTTTAACGTGAAAGTTTGGACGGTTTTGTCCCAAATCTTGTTCCCGCCCAACACAATCCCATGTCATTAAATAAATAAAAATGGAAATTAAGGGTGTAGTTACTACATCCATTAATGACGTCAATCAATCAATGAAAATCTAGGAAATATTTTGAGTAAATTCGAATCTAATTAACACCTTCATCTCTCTCTCTCTCTCTCTCTCTCTCTCTCTCTCTCTCTCTCTCTCTCTCTCTCTCTCTCTCTCCACACACACACACACACAATGATACAACTAAACAACAGCTTTGCATTTCATCTCTTCTCTGCGTCTGTCGGTAATTTTTTTAGTACAATGGAGCTCAATTTCTGGTCCCAATTTTGACGTCGCGACAACGAAATTAAACTTCGACAACACGTGCTTGTCTCCATACATCACAACGTTGTCCAGTCCCCGCCGCTTAACGATCCAACGAGCCCCCTATAGGAAGCCACATCTGGGAAGCCCATTCACCAGCATTTCTCCATTGTCATTGCGCTCGCTGAGGTCCAAAATTCTCTCTCACGCGCTCTCGTTTTCCTTTCCCAAGAAAAAGACAGGATTTATGGGAATATTCATTCTCCGCTGCCATCGAGAAGAATCTCCATAGATATTCTGTCGGCGGCGGTGAATAGGACGAGAAGCCGAGCAAGGTCGCTCTTTATAATATCATTATATTTTAATCTGTTAATGAATATGTTAATAATATGGTAATCATTACTTTTCACGGAGGTAAAAATGGATAGAAAATCATCATCTCAGTAGACTATTGGGAGTCATCAACTTCAAAATATCTAATAATACAATGTCACATGATTTCTGCTGCAAAATTCAAAAATTTGCAAAATCTGGAAAATCAGTTTATAGTTGTCGTGTAAATAATATGTAAATAGTGGGCACATTAATGTGTAAAACAACTTTCAATTTACAAAAATTCACATCAGTTTACAGTATATTATCCTCAATATTCTGGAAATTGACGTATAAAACGACTTTCAGTGTCCATAGATTAATCAAAATTTTGGAAAAATAAGAGTTTTGAAAATACGAAAATAGAGATGAAATTAGGATATAATTTGAGAGAGAGATAACCAGTAATTAATTTTCCATAATGTTGATAATAAACAAAGCAATAACTTTATTTTCAAAATTTTAATATATTAGAACAGTATATGAATTGAATCCCCGACTTACCAAATTAAACAAAGTAATAATATTATTTCCAAAAATTATAAGATCTTAAAACATTAAAGGATTTAAATCCATGACTTACCAAATGAAAATCGTCGGAATTGAATTAAAATTAACTTTCTAAATAAAATCAACTTATAAACTTGTGTAAAACTTAAAGTTAAACAACCACTTGGGCCATTTACGCGCAAAATAACTTTCAATTTACATTAATTTACATACATTTTCATCTCAGAGAGAGAGAGAGAGAGAGAGAGAGAGAGAGAGAGAGAGAGAGAGAGAGAGAGAGAGAGAGAGAGAGAGAGAGAGAGAGAGAGAGAGAGAGAGAGAGAGAGAGAGAGAGAGTATGAAATCGAAGAATTAGTTAAATTCGAAAGAGATAGAGAAAATTATATTTAGTAGCCGATATTTTCATTAAATAAAGAAATAAAATATTTTTCCTAAATTATATGATCACACTTAATTTTAAGAACTAAATTTTGACTTACCAATTTAAATCGGCGCTTTAATGAAATTGATTTCTGAAAAATATAATAAAATTCAATTTTGAAATCAGCAAATTTTAAATTTGCCCGAAAATTTGAAGGATAAAGGTGTAAAACTATCTTGTTAATTGATGTCAATTTTTTTATAAAATAATTCATTTATGACATATAAAATTGCATATTATATTTCTAGGCCGTGTACTAACCAGCTAATTATTCTTTCTTCCAATAAACATATAATCAACTCTTGAGTGTTTATAATCTCTCCAATGATGTTACTGAGTTACGACTTTATTTTAACATATTTATGAAGAGATCGAAGATTACGCGAATTAAGAAGTTTATATGTGTCGGGATTTACATGACTTCAAGTGCTCCCTTTAGACATGCTGAGCTGCTGATAGCTACATTTTTTTCACTTTTATGTTCATTTACACTATCTTACTTTTATTACTGTAATTTCAGAATCGCACAGATTTATTTATTCAAAAGGAACTCAGATATCAATGAAAGAGACGTTAATATTAATAAACTTTAATTATAAAAGCTACAGTTGTCGACACTAAATTTATTCACATAAATACTTTGTTCCTTTGACAAACTGAAAAATAGGTATACCCTGCTTCTAAAAATTATGCATTCTATGATACAAGTTATATATATATATACAGGGGCCGGCCCTTGTTATAAGCGGGTTAGGCCTAAGTTTAGAACCCCCATTTAAATAAAACCCAAAAATTTTTAATAATTTTTTTTATAAATATGGTGATAAAAAAGCCCTAAATTGTTTACGGACCGATGGTCCACGATGAGTTCGGACCGGCCCTGTATATACACATACATATAACTCAAACAAGATTGCGAATTTCCATGTTTTAGGTAATGGACCCAAAGTTGATGGCTTCTAAAGCGTTGTGGCAACCTAAATACGTACGAAATCTTAAAATCGATTTAATGGCTCCGTTTGGCGTAACTTTGATTTTAAAAAATAATTTTAAAATTGAGTTTAAAAAATAACTGTTTTAAAAAATAGATAAGTTTTTGGTAAACTTTTAGAAAATGACTGTAACTTTTAGTAAAAATTGATTTAGTGTTTCGTAAAATATAAATTTATATTTATAAATATTTATCATTTATATAAAATATAATTAATAATAATAATAAAATATTTCTTGGTACATACAAAATATATTTAAGTGGGTTCTATTTATTACAAAAAAGATATTATAAATTTTGATGGTGTAAAAAAAATTATTTGATAAAATAATATAGAAATAATCGAGAACTAAAATTACTGTAGATGAAAATAGGGTAATGAGAAATAAAATATAAAATGAAAATAAAAAAATACGCTTTTCAAAAGCGACAAATTGTACCTTTTGATTTATTAATTAAAAAATGTAAAAGTTATTTTTCACTTAAAAAAAAAACTATTTTACCAAACGTTTAAATATGATGTATCTTTAAAAAAATGTGAAAGTGAGCCAAAATAAACTAAACCAAACGCGCCAATATCTTCAATTTCGTTCGACGCCACTATAATAATTAAAAACCTGCTTTAGAAGTCATATATGGCTAAGTACTATAATTGAAAATAGAAAGCTAAATAGCTCATTGAATTCATTAAGATGTTGGAGACAAGCAATACGTAGCCCTGATCGTAAAATATGTATGGTGATATTGGTAGTTGATGATGAATTAGTTAGATACAGTGTCATAAACCCTTCTACAACTTCATAATAATATTCTCCCCAGATACTTATACAAAAGATTGATTTTATAGTCACTTCAAAACAATTTAGATATACCCAACATTTTATAAACAAGTCGTAAATAAACATTGTTATTTATTTACATCTGTTTAGAGTTAATTTTTGGTCCAGTTTATCTTTTATATTTCTCTTAATTTTCAACATTTTTTTTATTGCATTTTCATATTTAGACGAATTTCTCTGACTATTTACAACTTATATACAAAATGTTGGTTAAATGCAAATTCACCTTATTTTAGACGACTATATACTTAAATGACATCTTTTCCCAAATCCTCTTATTTTGTTCGTTCTTCTTCCATGAAACTCCAATGCTCTCTTTCATCGGAAAATCTATAATTTCATAAAAGAAACCAACAAAGTAACATTAAAAGTTTCAAGAACAAATCATGCAATCATCATTTATCTTTGGAATCATGTTTAAACTGTTATCTTTAAAATTAATAGCTGTTTTAATTTTTCTAAATTAATAATTATTTTCAAATTGTTAAAAATATTCGGAAGTTTTTCTATGTGAATAATTTGTAAAAGAAAGTTAATTGGAACCCAAAATATTAAACGAAAATTGAAAAAATCTACAAAAAAATTGTTTATAACTTTAAATAAATTACTATATTTGCAATAAATAATTTTGTAGACAGTTTTTACAATAAGTTTCAGAATCGCACTACCATGTAAAATTTCCACAACTCATTTATATCCTTCTTATTTTTTCTCGCTTTGGCCTAAACTAGAGCATGCAAATTGCATCTAGCGAATTCAAATTGCTAACCCTAAAGATAGATATTAGATATGAGTTTTAAAGTTTTAAACTCAACTCATATATAAGAACTTTTTAAAGCTGCAAAGGTATAGCTTGAGTGTCACCCCCATCCATTTCTCTGGGGGTGTAGAGTACATGATATTTTCATCGAAAAGGAGAAGAAACGTGTATTATCTTTAGAAGAAATGTAAATATAAAAATTTCATTTGACAACGGACATTTAAATAACTTGTGACATACAAAAGAAATAAAACATAAAACCCCGTTCCAGCTGATTTTTTCCCCGACCACATCGTAAAAAGTAAAAACATAATTATACACTTCCTTCTTAACTTTCAATTCTTTCTATATGTAAGTTTGAATAGACAGAATTTTAATCATAATCGTAACGATAAAGTCGCAAAGCTTATGTAAAATAAAATAGTGACAGTTGGCTTTTTAGGGTCAAATATGGAATGGAGTAGGCTCTTGAATCGCTGGAGGTGTTGGTGTAGAGATAGAACGGCAAGAAGTAGTGGCTTGAGTTGTTGAAAAACTTGAGATTGAGAACGACTTTGGGACTTGGGATTCATCTAAAAATTTCCAAGTGGGAACGACACTATTTTCTTGGCATAATCCAATTATCTACTTATTAGGTTTAGCTTTTCCTCAAAACAAAAAAAAAATTCTTTTTTTCCCTTGGGACCGTCCAGATGTTTAAATTTAAAAATATGTGTTAAATAGTCATATCACAGAGGACAATGTGTGTTCGGAATAGTCATGTATAATAAATAAATAAAACAGTCGCTCAAAATGGACGTCAAATCACTAATTTATTTGTTGAGTTTCATTTTTTGGAACGACACGCACCTATGATAAATTGATATTGCTTAATTATTGTTTCTGACAAATGTTTAATATTTATTTACCTGGTCGTTAACAATTTATACAGTTTATTGACTTTGTCGAGATAACGGTTTTTTGTTTGAAATATGAAAAAACTGGAGAAAGAAAAAATGTGAATTCGTTTTGAAGTTATTGATATCGATGTCAATAAAAAGAGAACAATGTCAATAGATATTTAATAAAAAATCTGCAAATCCGTTTTAAGATTTATTGATACTGTTTTACTTTTTATTGATACGGTGTCAATAAATACTTAATGATTTTTCCGTAATTGATTGAAGCTTTGACATCGATGTCAAAAAAAAAGACACAAGACATTCATAATTTTGTAACTAAATAAAAATATTAAATTCGGATCGTAAATTAATGTGAATGCGATAGCTTAGAAACAATCCAATTCACATTATCAAGCCCAGGCCTCTTTAAAAAGCAAAACCCAGTTAACTTAGACAATTCTTTTTCTGGACAGCCAAAATGCGGTGGGCCTTTTTAGAAGTAGAACAAAGAGAGGAAATGCTGATAAGGAGTTGATGTTGCCCAGCTGCCAACAATACCTACGCTTTCATTGTTGTTCTCATAGTACCTTATTCTACTTTAAAAATTTAAAATTTTGAGAAATGACCTAGCTTAAAAACGTGATTTGGTTTTGTCCAACGTTTCGTAATTTTTTTGTAAATGTCCAAAATACTTATGTGGCACTTTAACTTACATATCTAAGTTACTATTATACCTTTTTAATTTCGAAATTATTTACGTTTAAATTTTCTTTAAAATTTGAAAATTTTTTGGTAATTAATGTAGATAAGATCCTACAATTTTTAGTATTTATTTAACTCATTAATTTCAGCATAATTAATGATTTTCATTCATTTTAGGCCCGTTTTAATTTTTATTTACAGGTTCCTATCCATTTATTTATGGAAAACATTTCATATTACCGAATTTTAATTCGTTTGATAACATATCTGGTTTGTTCATATTTTTTTTTCAAATTCTCCAATTACATCGTCCTGTATTTACCCTCGTTAATTAATATTCAATTTACATTGGAATGAATTTACAACGTAAATTGAGTTGAGTTTTACAACGTGAATTATTTTTTTGTAATGTATATTGAAACTTTTTATCATTAATTGTATATTAATTAATAAACAAGTTTATTTGACTAAATGAAATAAAATCAAAATTTCATATATGAATTTTAAATAAAAATCAAAACACAAAGAAGAAGAACATAGTACGATGAAAATTTTAATTGTCACTGCGGCCAAATCGGCGTCCACCGTCGGAGTTCGTCTTTGCCTTCGTTAGCGCCTTCATTGTTGACGTCGTAGCCACCGGAGCCAAACCAGCATCCACCGAAAACAAAATGTTGCGAAAAAATGAAATATCCAGCGGAGAAGATGAAAACGTCAGAAAATAACCTCGAGAATTCAAACAAAAACCTCGAGAATTAAAACAAATGAAGAAGAAGAAAAACTACCTCAAACCAGAAGAAGAAAAACGGCTGTAAATCGCGAAAAAAAAGAAGAACGAAACGTTAATACCTGTAAATTGCTTGGTTGTGTTTGAATCTTCAGAAAAATTTGTGGTTGATTGGTGATGACGATTGGGTTTAGAGAGGAAACTCTTCAAATTCTCAAGTTTTGCATGTAATGACTTTCTCTCTCCTGTTTCTGATTTTAGTTAATGCAAAAAAAAATGGGCGTTTTTTTGTGCATTAATTAATCGATTAATGTTTTTAAATTTTATTTTTTTATTTCGGTGATATTTCAAATTTTGGAGTATTTTTGGTATGAAATTTTTGTTAATTAAAAGTGTTAACATTTACAAAAATTTTACCAAGCGCTCGATATAACCAAATTACGATATTCCTATAAAGTTATTATATACATTAGCCCTTAAAAATTCCTCATTTTACAGTATTATCCAAACTAAAAGAATTCATTTTACAAATATCTCTCTGTCCGCGTGTCTCTACGAGGACTTTCAGATGCTTGTCCACCGAGACTTTAAGACCTACAACATCATGTTTGACTCTTACTTATAGCTCAAGGTTAGGAATTTTGGGCTCAATCGGAGTATCAAAGTTTGGAGGTGGAGATGAAGAATACGTACGTGTACAACTTAGAATGGTGGTTTTGGTGGTGGATTAGGCGCTGGGATTGTGGGAGCGAGTGAAGCTCAAACCCAGGAAGCATGAGACCAAGAGTCTGCTCATTGTCAACATCCTCGAGTGGCATGAGAAAATAATTAAAATTAAAATAGGAATTTAATTTTCTATGTATTATAGTGTAGTGTAATTCGTTTTTTTAATGTGTGATAGTGTAGTATAATTCATATTTTTATTTGTCTCATAAATTAGTTATGATTTCTATCACCCAATTGATTTAAATACCCTTAAAATGTTTGACCACCAAATTTAACCTAAAAATTTATTTCTTTCCCTCTCTCTTTTCTCTTCTCTCTTCATGCAGACCCAATATTTTCTCTCTGCAGACCCGATCTGTTCACGCTGACCCATTACCTTCTCTTTTCACACAGACACGATCTCTACCCGCTCGCGCCTTCCTATTTCCGTCCTCGCGCCATCCTCTTCTCTCTCGCCCATGCTTACGTTTGACGGTGGTCTCGATCTTCTTTGTGGGTGTTGATCTCCTCACTCTTCTCGACGGTGGTCGACGTCGGTCTTCCCCGCACTTGTCTTCACATAACTCGCCTCACAAAGTCCTATGTGCCGACGTTTTTGTCTCTTTTTTAGTATATAGTACTACATACCACCACAAGTAACAGTAACATACCGCACTATTTTATTCATATTTTAAAATTAAATCCAATATAACATTATGGAAGATAACGCAGGCTACCGCAACCAACCGCACCATTATACTCATGTGTTTTTTCATGTTTTTATGAAACCTGCTATTGAACTCTGCAAACTACCGCAGTTGACCGCAACTAACCGCAATTTATGTTGTTCATGTTTTATGTTTAATGGTGCAGATTATCATGGAGTATTTGAAGGGTTCAATGTCTTTGTCGGACGTTAATAATAGCAAGATGGAGTTTTATATAAGGAAATGGTTAAATGAATTTGATTTATAAACTTGAATAAAATGGTGCGGTATTTTGCTGTTACTTGCGGTGGTACGTAATACTCTATACTATAAATGAGACAAAAACATCATACTCATTAGCAACGACAACTTCTGCGACACAGATTCACGTTGGACTTTGTGCAACGAGTTCTGCGACAGTGATCATGGAGAAGAGTGAGAAGATCAACACCCACGGAGAAGAACGAGACCAGCACGCGCGTGGGCGAGCATGAAGAGGATGGCGCGACGGCGGAAAGAGAAAAGCACGAGTGTGAAGAGATCGGGTCTGCGTGAAGAGAAAAGAGAGTAAGTCTGGGGGAAGAGATTGAGTCTGCAGAGAGAAGATATCGGGTCTGCGTGAGAGAAGAGAAAGGGAAAGAAAAAAAAATTTATGTTAAATTTGGTGGTTAAACATTTTAAAGGTATTTAAATCAATTGGATGATAGAAATCATAATTAATTTACGAAACAAATTAAGAACGAAATTACACGACACTATCACACATAGAAAATGAAATTTCCCAACTAAAATTAATGTTCAAGTTTTCGTTTACCTCTCATGCTTTATATTTTGTTTACACTATTTTAATTATAATTCCTTTTTTATTCTTTTATCAAATAATTTTTTGATATCACCAAAATTTAAATATTTTTTCATCTTATATATATATATATATATATATATATATTTTACATACCAAAAAAGTATATTACTATTATCATTAATCACATTTTAAATTAATAATTATAATATAAAATATAAATATATACTTTATCAAATACTAAGTCAGTTTTTGGTAATAAGCGCATCTATAATTATTTTACAAAAACTTACCAAAGGTTGAATCAAACTCTCAGTTGTTTCTTACTAACAAGTAAATCTACATATTTTTTTAAGTGAACTATGTCAAACGAAGTAAAGATTTTGTGTATCTGTGTCACATTAATTAGAAAATTTTCTCCAACTATTGTAATTAGATTTTGACAACTCTGTTGAATTCTTTGAATAATAGCTAATTTTAATTATGTGTCACATCTGAAAAAATTGTTTTTACATTTATGACTTTTATTGTTTTTCATTATTTCATTATATATTATAAGATGTATTGTCCAAAATACAACCACTTTTAATTGATTTTCCCAAAATTCACTAAAATTAATTTTTCTTAAAATATCAGTACAAAAGACTAAAATATCCCTAAATTAATTTTTTTACATTTTATATTTACCGGTTACTATTTCTTTTGTTATAAAAAAATTATTCTAAAAAGCTAAAATTTGCTCCACCTAATTTTTTTTAATTTTTGAATTTGTTTTGGCCGATAATGTATGTACGACATTTGTGTTAGTTTTATTATTTTAAAGGTTATTTCCTATTTTCACATGAAATTTATTTGTATTTTAGAAAAAAAAAACATGTTTCGGTGGATTTTGGTAAAATCAACAATAAAAAAAATAGTATTTTGGGTGATCTCTCATATTATAATTGCTGATTTACGGATGACGTTATTATTTATTTAAATTATTATGTTATTTTACTACATTAAATTCAAAGATACATTAAATATGAGATAATCGATAGCTTTTAAGTCCAAAAGTTTTTAAAATATATAAGAGATCATATTAATTTCCATTTATTTTGGTTGATGTATATTTATTTTGGTTAACTTATCTTCGTCGATAGAGAAAATATGTTATAGAGAAAATAGTATTGAATAACGGAATAAATGTGACGACCCGACTGTTACCGTATATTCATATCTTCTTACTTATCTTACTTAATTTCTTTTAAAAAATTGAATACAAATTTCATATAAAAATTCGGTAAAATAAAACAACCAAACTAGTAGATGCACAATCGAAACTTAAAATTAAAATACGATTGTAGATAATATAAAATAGGTTCATAACTTTTTTCGGAACTGAAAAGGCATAAATTAAAACCATAAAAATAATTTTTTTTGGAGTTTTGCTAATTTGAAATAAAAAGTAAGGTGAAATTTTTTTATTTTGTGAAAAGCAAACATAACCCAACCATCTCGCTATTGTCGCCGCTGATCCACCATATTCACTTATGCATATGATTTTTACCTACAACACGATGTGCGAGAATAATTATATTTCACAAAACAAAAAAATGAACATGCATGAATCGATTATTAATATTTTTTAATTAAATTTGTGACATATACTATCATATCATACTATTTACGTACTTTGAATTTGGGGTGCCCCTAGAGTAGTTGTACTAATTTTTGTATACACTTATGAAACAAATTACAAGTCTACAAACCCCCATAGTTCGCACCATTATAAGTATATAACATATAAAAAATCTCTTTTTCTAGACTCGTAAATCGACTCGATGGAATCCTTAAATACCTCTGTAGCACGAGGTGGTATGACTCTCTTTCTTATCTTATCACTTAATTATTTACGTTTCATATAAATATGACATATAATATAAATATAGATACTATAATAACTTATAATAATAATATGTTATACAAATTCTAATAAGTCATGGTTATCATCAGATGATAAGCCATATCATAATAATCACAAAGCGTTCATCAGCACATAGTCAATCATATATTGAATATAACACAATCAAACTCAATAATACACTCATCATATACTTTGAACTAGTCGGTGTTGTTGTGAAATTATTTTCAGCTTATTTTCGAAAATCACGACCGTTTATTGTGGACGACTTGAGAGAAACTAAGATGGCAGCTCGGAACCTTATCATTGAAAATGATTATTAAGCTTTTGTAAACATTTCTAAAAACTAAACAATATAGAAAAAACGAAAAATAATAAATGACTTAAAGTCTGGGGAAATTTTTTTTAATAAATTCCATTTAAATAAAAAATTAAAACAACGTATCATAATTCATTTTAAAAATCGTTTAACGAAAGAATCAAGTATTTATAAGAAGACGTCGTTCTTTTTAATATATGAACAATAAGTCTCCCAGGATAAAATAATGTTGAGAGAACCGTACAGTAAAGACAACTCTCCGATTAACTAAGTAAGAGATTGAATCACCACAAATTACAAAGAAAACAATTTCGAAGGGAGAAAATAAAATTGAAAAAAGTTGTTCTCGACGTGTCTTAGAATGAGAGCTCAAAACCCTCTATTTATAGGCTAGGGATCTCGGTTTTAATCAAAGAGAAACGTTTGAGCCTGAATAGTTTTTATGGCGTTATGTCATCTAACCCTGGCCATAAACGTGCAGCTTAAATGCACCTAACTCCGGTTATCCAAACGTGCACATGACCGTTTGCATGCATGGTACAAGTTTCATATTAATTCTAATAATAACATACAAGTTTCATATTAATTCTAATAATAACATACAAGTTATATGAAGAATTAAAAATATTCTGAAGTGAATTTTGTAATAAAAATATAAGGATTAGGTCTGGAAGGCCGAAGGCCGGAGAAATGTCTAAAATGCCAAGATCGAAGCCCAGGCCGCTCAGCACAGCGACGACGTGCGAGCAATACTACAAAATATACTTTTAGAAGTGACAAAGAGAATTAGAAGCGACATTTTAGATTTAGAAGTGACTAGTCGCTTCTATCATAAAAATCCCGAATTTTTGGAAGCGACTTTTTGGCGTTTCGAAGCGACTTTTGTCGCTTCTAAAGGTCTTTTTTCTCCTAATGGATAGGGTTAGAACTAACTCACGCACACTCTACTCTCTTGGAGATTAATTTTCATTAAAAAAAAAACTGAAATTAGTAAACAGATAATATTTCCATTAAAAACTTAAACTATCAAATCTTAAATAAATTTCCCAATTGAAATACTCTACTACACTCTCAAAAATATTTTAAATTTCAAATTCAAATAAAAGTTGCCGAGAAAATGTATACGAAATATTTGTAAGGGTAGTTTGTACCAAAAACCTAGTTAACAAATTATAATAGATATTTACACAAAATTAACAAAGCGTTTGGTATATTGAAATTAGTAAACATAAACATGGGTAAAGATCTAATGTTTTGATTTTATATTCACTTCTTTACAAGATATAACAAATGTGATTTTAAACATATTTAGAACATCAATTTCTCATTCATTCTAGATATAATTTTAGTAAATAAATATTTAATCTTATATTCGTCAAAACAAGAAATAAGAATATAAAAAATTATTACACTTCGATGGACCCACTCAAACCGGTAACAACTTTTTATTAACTCTTTCTCCAATGATTCTAAAACATAATTATTTTTAAAATATTTATAAAAACAAATGAGTTCTTTTGGTTGATTGTATAGAATAGCCCTATATGGGTTTCCTAATTTCAATTTGTCTAACGTTTTGTAAAAGTTTGGTAAAAGCCCAGTATATTGATTATTCCAAAAATTCATTCCCAAAAACCCCAAAATATTCTCCCGCCCAATCGAAATCCTAATTATGAAATTAAAAAATCAATACACGGTTACACGTTAGCTAATAAACCGGGATTGATATATTTGTGTAAAATTTATTAATGAAGAAAGATGAAATTGAATCCAAATCGATTAGATTCTCTGCAACAAAATCGCCCAAAATCATCCTCTCTCCAAAATACCATTTCTCTTCCAAAATCTTCCCGTTTCAAAATCTTCAAACTGAATCGAAAGCCATCTCAATCACCGGAAAAAAAATCGTAACGTCGACGAAGAGTACAAGTAAGTAAATCGATTCATGCATGTTTTCAAAAATTGTAAAAGTATATTCCGCGTAGGATTCGAAGAGTGTTCTTTATTTTTTTCACACGTAATGTTTTACAAAACCCAGAAATGTTCGTCATTTTTTGCAGAAGTAACCTGGGTATCCGAAAGTAATGGAGTTAGGGTTTCGATAAATTATTATTCCACATTTGCGGATCCAAAACAAAGATTTTAACACTCGTAGAAAAGCATATTGTAGTTAATAATTTTTTTTAAAACATCGATTTACAGAAAAAGATAAAAATCGTAGATACGTCTTCGATTTACTTCTTGCTATGTATGTGATTTAAATTGGTTGAAATGTGTTTTCATGTGTTCTTGATATGCATGTAGGTACAGATTGAAGTTAATTAATTTTTTTGAAAATATTGATTTACAACGTATAAGACAATACTATGTAAAAAACCCTTTATCTTTTTTCTTCATTGTATCTGTCACTAGGAATTTAATTAGTAATATTTGATAATGTGCAGGAATAGTTGAAGCTGTGTGCTAATGGACAAGAAAAAAAAAAAATAGGAGATATGAGTGTTGGAAAAGAAAGAGGCCGAGCCCAACAAGAAACATTAGATCATGAGGTGATGTGTTTTAGTGTTTATCTTCTTATTTGTTTACCAATTAATTATTTAGTAGTTTATTTAACAAGTTAATTGATTTTAACATTATAATTTACACAATGTTGTAGGTTGGGACATATTTAATAGAACCAAAAGACTGGGACCTCGACCAACGAATAATAGTCCACACAAACTTCACCGCAATAAGACAAATATTGTCGGCATTCGACACAGAACAACAATTCAATATGTTCGAGAAATCACCATTCTCCCACTTCCAACATCTAAAAGGCGAGGTATTCCCGAAAAGGTTGGTGCATATGTTGGTAGTCAGCCAAGTTGAAGCAGGTAAAATTGATGAGCTACACTTCTGAATAGGAAGCCGAATTCACCGATTCACAATCAAAGAATTCGAGTTAATGTCTGGTACATGGTTTTAAATCAATATTGTGTGTAAATCTATAATAAATTAATTTACTGAAAAATATAATTTGCTTTTAATTTACAGGTTTAAATTGTGATGAAATTTCAAACATCGACGAGGACTTAATCATTGGAAATCCATTGAAGGAAGAATTTTTCAGTGTGAAAGGCACTCAAAAAGCACACATCCTCCTAAGCATGTTAAAAGGTAAATTTGGAGGTAATAACGAAGAACGATTAGCATTAATCAACGTAGCTATCATATAGTTGTTAATATTGCCACGGGAACGGAACCACGTTATACCAAACCAAATATTGAAGAAGGCCACCAACAACGAGATGTTAAGAGAATATCCTTGGGGAAGGGACATCTTCCTACGCTTGTGCGAGTCCTTCAAAAGAATTAAGGTTTCATGTAGTAAAACAGGGTTCAACATTGACGAGTTTTTACACCCGTTAATTTCATGGATTTACGAGCTTATCCCAGCATTCTAGGAAAATGTATTTGAAAAATCCACAAAAACAAATACATTTCCAACGATGTTAAAGTGGTCTTACCACTTCAATGCAGAAACTCATGATCTGAAACATATTTTCATGGATGAAGAGCTGATAATTAGTTCATTTTTTAAGTTAATAAAGTTCTTCTGTTTCTAGCAAATTACTAACAAATTAACTGTGTAAATTGAAGCTAGTGATTAATACCCTTACAATAAATGAAGAAGAATTGGACATGAGCGGTCCAGAATTAGAAGAGCACCATGTCGAGATGGAAAAACAATGAACCAATGTTGATACAAATAAGAATGTGGAAATGGCACATACAAAACCAAACAGTCCAACAAAAGTTGATAAAAAAAGGAAGGGAAAAGTTAGTGGTCCATCAATCTTCATGAAACCAACAATAAAACCAACAAGAACATCTCCAAGGTTCAAATTACAAATCAATAAACCAATCAATCCATCGGTAAGAGAAACACCACTATGATCTCTTAGATATGTTTATATAGTCTCATTAACTGAGTATTCATTTTCAGGTAAATGAACCTAAACGAAAACTTCAAACCGAAAAGGGAATGGCACAGACAGAAGAAGTAGAGGATCAACTGACTTTAACAAAAATGGTAATTTCTTTATATATATAATTAAAATTTCAATGATTAACCTGTGTTTATTTACTTTGAAAATTGTTTATCAATTTAAAAAAAACAAATGATAGACAAGATGGACAAAAGGCAAATCATATTGTGACACCGGATCCCAACATTGTAAAGGTAAGATATGTTGATAAAATTCAATTTAACTTGAAATTATTAACCGCTTTGTTTTTTCAGTCCTAATTTCACATAATTTACTTTGTAAATTGTTTATCAGCATAACAAAACAAATGATAGCCAAGATGGACAAAAGGCAGATAATATGGTGACACCGGATCCCAACATTGTCAAGATAATATTTGTTGATCAAATTCATTTTAAAATATATTTCAATTAAATTTATTAACATCTTCATTTTTTTCAGTTTAAAAAGCCGAAAGATAGAGATGTAGGAAAGAGACATGATGTTATTCTGTCGCCACATCTAAACAATAGTAACATAAATCAGGATATATCACCATTAATAGGTGTGGACAAAGCAGTAAATTAACAATTAATTTACGATGTAAATAACACGCAATGTTATGAAAAATAATAATTTACATCAAAAAACAAATCAAATTTTACTGAAAACATTAAAAACTTACCAAGATTTTTTTCACAAATCAAGCGTCCTATTGTAGGTAAATGACTATATGATGAATCAAAATCTCCACGCAAGTCAATCAGAGCAGATTTACGACCCTTCCACACCCGAAAATAAGAAACTTCAACATTCCAACAAGTGCGCATAATCTCTGCAACCTCAGCAGGCTTAATTTCATTTGCTAATGAACCTCTAAAATCATCTTTTACACACGTACTAATAAGCCTAGAAGATGCATGCTTATTTTTGTGAATAACAACTTTACCAAAACATGTGTCTTCTTTGTAAAACGTATTAATCACCCACATACCAGACTTAGGGTTTACATTGGCGTATAACAACAATAAACATTGTAAATCCTTACAACGAATCCGATATTTAGTTTTGTTGGATTTCACAGTAATAAATTCAAACAAATTTCTAACCGCCAACATACAAAGAGCATTCTGAAGAACACATTTCATAGTGAAAATGTTATTAACATTAATCTCAATCTGCATGGAGAAATTCTTCAATTTAGACTCATCAAACATAACTACGTCAGAATCTTTA
Source organism: Urtica urens (assembly GCA_958296335.1). NCBI lineage: Eukaryota > Viridiplantae > Streptophyta > Magnoliopsida > Rosales > Urticaceae > Urtica > Urtica urens. The sequence continues at coordinate 18,264,383 of OY282522.1, read as the reverse complement.
AGTTCTACAATATCAATACATTCATCGTCCCGAGATTGAAAACATTGGCGTTCAAACAATTCAACTGCCATCAAAACAAAAAAAAATTAAAACACGTAAATGAACCATTTTGTTCAAACATAGTGACATTTTCTACACTACCCTGAATCTCGAAATAAAGCATTCTGGCCACCAGTGACATCCATATTAGATGAACGCAGAAACTCGAAATAAGCTGAAATATCTTACTGTAAATGAATTTGAGGGTTATTTCCTTTGTTAATGTATCATAACGTTAAGAAAATGAGTTATAAAACAAACAAAAGCGAAAATTTGAATTTTCGTTGCAATACTAAAATAACGCGAAAAATTCGAACTTTTCAAACAAAAAATCATCAAAACATGTAAATGGAAATAAAAAATTATTGAGCGTAATAAAATAACAAATAAGCCCTAAATTTGCTACAAATAAACAGATTTCCGGAATAAATACAAATAATGAGAATCGGTTTTAATAATTACAATTAATATGAAAACAAAATCAGACCCATAAATTAAGGAAATTAATCAAATCCAATCCAACCGCATATATATACACGGAAACTATTTCAAAATTAAAAAAATAAATTAATATTTAAAATCATTATTCGAATTAATTAAACCGGAAAATTAGAAAAGGACTACAAGGTAATAATACATATGTACACGTCATCAAAAAGGCTATTTACAAAAAATTTACCAACCAAGGCCAATTAGTCGAATTTTTGTTATTAAATTAAGCTTAGTTATACCTATATATAATCTAAACAAGTCAACCTGTTACTGGGTTCGCTTCGTAGCCCAATAACCAAGTTAGCTTTAAATTCCTACCATTTGTCCAACCAAATTGTATATGGAAATATTTGCCAAAAAATAAATATTACGTATAAAAATAATAATAGTAATAATAGGGAGATATACGACCATTCAAAATAAAAACTATGAAAGTTTTATCAATATCCTCGTCAGTTAATAACTTGGTTTATTGACAAACATCTCAATAAACAACTGTGTGTATTAACAAAAAAATAAAATACATTATTTGGGGCTGGAAAAAAAAAACCTGATTTGGGCTTGCGCATACTCGTGGTCTATTTTCCAGGCCAGATTTTTTTCTTCATAATTTTATTTTTATTTAATATTTATGAGTTATGCTTAGAACAATTTGTAACCAAGCAAGCTCATAATTGTGAACGATTTTTGTATAATCGAGATGACTGTTATGAGAGTTTGTAACCACATCCCATTAATTCATACTTAGGGTATTCGAGTATCAACATTGAGGTTGTGATTGAAACTTCCATATCTTTTCTCCATTTCAGATTAAGAAAATCTGAGACCTTGAGGTTCTTGTTTAACACACCAAAAGCAAGCTTTCTATAGCACTCATTTTCTCTTCTCCAACATTGTTCCTTTTCTAGTCTAGTGGTATTTTTAGCAGCCTGGTTCTAATTCGCCGACATCTAATCTTATGGAGGAAATACTTTGCCAAAGTCAAGTCGTGTGCAAAACTCGCATCATTTGTTGTCATATCTTTAAAGGCTTTGCTCAAAATATAATCCACTTATGAAATTTTTCAATTTTTCATTTTATTTCCGATTATTAAAGTGTTTCCCATCTATTTCAATTATTAATTTTTTTAGTATTTTGATAGAATTTTATATTTAATTTATTGCAAATTATCTTTACTTTCAGGGAAACAAGGTATTCTTATTACAAGGATATATACAAAACATTATAAAGTTTAGTGAGTAAATAACCCATTCTTTTTGTTAGTTTATTGTAAATTATGTTTACTTCCAGGGAAACAAATCACGAGTCAACTACACCAAAGCCTACTGAAGTTAAGTCTTTTTATTTATTTATAATTCAAGATGAAGACACGGATTTCGTAGAGGGCGAGAACAAGATAAAAAAAGAAGATTACGATTGCAATACATGTGTAACTCTCCTTCATGTCTTTGTCTTGGCTTTTGTTCATGCAAGTTAACACAGGCCATTAATTTTTTTATCCCAAGAGTAACCTCAACCTTCACATACAAATTTGCGCATATTTATAGCTAGCTTTTCTTTTGCACACAGTACTATATAGAGTGACAGGAAGGAAAGGGCAAAAGCTAAAAAAAGACTAGAAGAGAGTGAAAAAGATATCACCATCATCAATTCCTGAAATATAATTCCATGATATATATATATACGTAATGATGTTGTATAAAAATATATACTAATAATGGTTTAATATGGTTTTTATATGCAAGAGTGAGGGGCGATATGGCGGACTTTGATTTGAAGGCCGTTGGGGAAGTCAACAAAAGGGAAGGCAAATGGCCGGTCGTTTGGGTCGGCCAATTCCCAGTCGAAGTTGAGGACTAAATGGTGAATAAATACCGCCATTTCGAGCTTTGCAAGCTCCGAGCCAGCACATAATCGTGGTCCTCCTCCGAATGGCATGAACGTGTTATTCCATGATGACAATCGATTCGATCCGTTGTTTTGCTTCGATTCCTGATTTCATTTACCAAGAGAATAATAAGAAAATCTTTATCAAAATCATGTTTCACCATATTATTGACTAAGAGACTATTCTAATGACCTAAACAGGCTATATATATATATATATATATATATATATATATATTATACGACTAGATAGTACTTAAATACTTCTAAGAAAAAAGTAATTTTCAAAATTCTACGTTATAAGGGTATATTACATGCTCGATCAAAATCACTGGGATAAAGGGGATTTTATGTTCGTGTAAAATTTATAGATAATTTACGGTCTCTATAGTTAAATAGTCAATCGAAAAAGTTAAGTGAATTGAGAAAGTCAATTTAGAATAATCTTGTGTAAATAGTTGACTCAAACTATTATACAAATTTTATTTTCTACACCCAAAAATAAAAATAAAAAATATTCAGATTAGACTTATATTTTTAAAAATATCTAAAATAAACTTTAACCCCAAAATCGGACCAAAATATCGTTATACTCAAAATTTGTATAGCATCATACCTCATCGTATGTCATCGTATCCTATCATACAAAAATTATCGTATGTTATCGTATAGTATCGAATCTCATCGTATAATATCATATCTCATAATATGAATTTTTGAAAATTTTGAGTTTAAAAGTATTTTGGTCCGACTTTGGGTTTAAAATCTATTTTTAGATATTTTTTTAAATAAATAGGTCTAATTTCAATATTTTTCATATTTTTTAGTTTAAAATATGATATTTCTCTGAAATAACTCAAACTATTCTCAATTATTTTTTAGTCGATTTTAAAATTTAATATTTTAAAAATTTGAAAATAACTTGAAGTTAATATTTTTGCTTAATCGCTATAAAAAAAATTTAATTTTGATAAAAGAAAACTTGCAAATAACACGTGGACGAAAAGACAGAAGTAGTAAAAGAGCTCAAGAATTTGAGGACACTAATTAATTTGATTATTTATAAAAATGAATAAAATATTTATTTTTAATTTGTGATGTTTTGGTTTTGCTAAATTTTTTAATTTATTATTATCTCTACCAAAGCTAGACCACGTGCCTAAAATATTTAAATTGATTTTGTATTTTCTCCTGCCACTCACTCGATCGTGTTCATTAATAAGCCTCGCCAAATTCGTGCCACTGTATGCTTATTTGCGCTAGCATGTCATATAAATAAATATATAAAAATATTAATAATTTATAGTTTTACAAAACTTAAAACACAAAATATATATATCGTGTCGGTGGACAAAATCCTGAAAACATATACTCGAAAGGCACTAGTGAAAGGCAACTTTTGTGCAGTACAACAGACAATACAAAGCAGGAAAGAAAACCTGGATTGAAACAAGACATAGGTCTAGACTAGTGAGAGAGATCAACAGAAATTTCTCTATATATATCTTATTTACAGGTTTTAGCCAATTTGACGATGTTTTTGGGCCAAACAATGTTTCCATTTTTCTTCACTACTTTTCAGAAACACAGAGGAGACACATGTATTGTATAAAACGTAAACTCATTTTGCTTTCAACGTCTTCTAATTATTTTTACCTTTTATATATATAAAATCCTTCTTTTAATCATGTAGATATGTGTAGATGATGATTAACTCTATGTGTGAGCCGTATTTGATTATCTTTATTTCTCTCTGATAGGATACTTTAGAAAAGTTGATGAATTGGCTTAACAAACAAATGAAAGAAACAGAACCACCATGAATCATGAGTTTGATGATTATATTAAAAATCTTTACGGTAAAAAATGGGGTGGGAAAAACAGCATGTACACTCTTCAATAGTGGAAGATGACATTTTTAGGCAAATAGTCACTATATCAGTTACTAAGATTTATTGCATTACATGCTATATATATATATATATATATATATATATATATTATATTTTCATGTAGAATGTCTAGTTGCTGTCATGTTTACTAAACTATTTATTTAAGATCTCGAAATTTTTAAGCTGCAGACAGATCAATTATTCTTAATTTTAAGTTTTATGATATAATTTCATAAATATTGTAATATATAACGATTATATATAATGTAAAATATTAGCTATTTTGCTTAAAAACTAACACTTTTTGCTAATTTATTATAATAAAAAAAACCTTAAACTCCGATTATTATTATTCTTATGTTCATGGTGTAAGACATTAATATATAAAAAAAACATTCTTCCTTTCTTTATTGTCATCACGAGAACGAAGCTTTAGTATTTTTATAAACTATTATATGTGTTGTTGTGTTATCTTTATGTTCGAGTTGACCCACTTGAGAGAGGGAAACAAAAGGGTAAAAAATTAATAAAAATAAGTAAAAGCAGAAATGCACGTGCAAATGAGAACCCCACAGCCACATGGGGGTTTAATCATCTCAAAACCCCAGCCCCTCTCCCCCACGAGGAGATAGCGACGTTGATGACATCTTGTGGGTCCCACACCCAATCTAGAGAGAGAAAGCTTTTCTACGTTTCCAAGAGAGAGAAACTCTGTGGGGTCCGTACAAACAACCATCGATCGTGACAGTTCATCCCTAAACCAAATCCGCCAGATCGCTCACTTAAATTTTCTCTTTATCTAATGATCTACACGACATTTTTGTTTATTTTTTGTTGATATATATAATATTTCGTTTATGTGAGAATCAGACAGAATTGTCGTGATTTTAGATATAATAAAGAGTAATTACTAAACGCGACCAAACAAGACTTTTTAAAGAAATGTCTCGTTTATTTTCTTCTTTTTATTTTTTCGTACTTAACACGAGTCCTACATATTGCAAAACATTGAAACGTCTATTTCTAAACCGCAAACATGTTAAAGCTGGCTAGGATTCACAACCCAATTGATGTTTTTCGAAATTTGAAGGAAATAAATTTCTAAGTCATAGATATAAGTTAGTCTCTTGTAAGATTTGTTGCAAATATTCGAATTTTACATGTATTTCTGTGTTCAAATTATTTGCGAATATTACATGTATGTAAGACACTCATGTCATTAATTAATTCCATAAAGTTATAAACTGCAATAAATAAATAAATTATTAACGTATTGGTTATTTATTTTATTGTGTGTGAACTGAAATTGCAATCCATGTGGGGTCCACTAGCCAAGTAACGAGCGGCTAAAAGTCGGAACCACACGTCAAGCGAACCAATGGACTGCTTTGGGACCTCGATTCTTTACCATTAATTTAACACAATCCTCATGATTCCTAATTCTAGTTTAATTCTATATATAAAATAAACAAATTAGAAAGAAAAAAAAAAAGACACTGCTAGGGGGTAAGCTAAGACTAACCTGCCATCTCCAAGGATTGAAGTGATGTGGTTCCTCAAAAAGCTTGGGATCCAAATGAACGGCTGAGATCACCGGAAGCACTTTCCAACCACATGGAATGTCATAACCTTATTTTTTTGGGTCAAAATTAAAGAGATTAATAACCTCTAAAAATATTATTGAATTCCTCAAAAACAAATTATTGGATTATATAAAAGAAAAAGAAAGGAAAGAATAAAATATTACCTTTGTACTTGACATCTTTTAGCGCCTTTCTGTGGAGAAATCTAACAACGTTACCAAGTCGTAACGTCTCGCTTATAACCTTTCACAAAAAGAATGACACGAACACAAAGTTTTATCAATTGAATTTTTACCTAACTTTTGTCTTTACCATTGAATAACTTATGAATAAAATAAAACTAAATAAAAAAATGTGCTGCCATAACGAACAAACAACGACATACACACTGTGTGAATTCCATTTTCTTGTAGTCCTCCCAATTCAACTCTGTCTCTCCCGCCTCTCGCTTTGCCCTCGCAATCTCACCATGCTCTTCCTAAGAAAATAAAATAATATATAATATAAATATGATATGATTATAAAGAAAGATATAAACACTGTACAGAAATGGTTTTTACCCTGAGTTGTTGAATGGCTCTTGGACAGCCTGGCAAAAAGTAAATAGCCAAGGCTATGGAGACCGAGGAAGTCTCGTGGCCGGCGAACAGAAGACTGAGAATCAAATCCAGAATCTGCTCCGTCGACAAGTTCGAGTTGTTCAAAACCCATCCGAGAAGATCGTCCTCTTCTTTCTCCTCCCTCGCCAATCTCTCCTCCATTTTCCGCTTAATGAACTTCAGAATCGTTGACCGAGACTGAACACCCAAAAGTCAGCGATGAGGATTCTCGACAGTTAAGAAAAAAGAAAGGGTTAATTTCGTCAGATCACAAGGCACACCTGTAAAGCCTTCCGGTAAGGCGTCCCGGGGAAATTAAGCGGCGGAGAAACAACTCCTTTCATGAAAGTTATGTACTCTTTTTTAAGCTGTTCAGTCTCAGCCACTCCCGGCTCCAAGCTCATAATATGCTTCGCCATCAAATTAAACGTAAACTGCACAAATAGAAAAATAAAATAATAAACTATTAAGAAACCGGTTTATATTTAATTCAGTTAAAGAGTTGCAGAGGGAAATGACCTTCTTGGCCTCGTCTTGGGCGGAGAAGAGAGAGGCGTAACGCCAGGTCTTCAAGACGAGCAGAGTATGCGCGTGGACATCGGCGAGCAAGTGCGTCCGGAGACGCGCGTGGCTGAGGAAGTTGAGAGAGATGATCCTCATGTCTCTGTGCATGTCTCCGACAAGGACAAGCATGGACCACTTTCCCAAAATACCCCCGATGCTCCTCGGATAGCTACACTCGAAGAGCCTCCCTTCGTTCCTCAGCACGAACCGGTTCAGCCCCGCGTCCGCCGACACTATCGTCGCTTCCCCGAACAGCTTCGACTTGTATATCTTCCCGTACCTATATATACACACAAACGACAATATCGTCAACATGAATCATGTCGTTTTGTTTCTTTGGAGTTTCCATGTCGTTTTTTTATTGTATTAATTAATTTGCCTTGAGATGTGCTGTTCCATGTAGCGGCCGGTGGTGGTCGCGGAGTACGGGTTGAGGTAAGCGATGGTCTCGCCGAGAAAAGGCCAGCCCATATTTCCCGGCGGGAGATTTAGATGTCGTTTTTTGTTTTGCTTCCTGGTTATGAGGATGAAGATCAGCAAGAGGGCTAGGATTGATGGTAACACGCACACAACAAGCTCCGACTCAGTCATGGATTTTTTTGGTTTTCCTTTTCGAGGTTTCTAGGAAAAATGAAAACCAGATATTATATACACAGTGTTTTTTTTTCTTTTGAGGGCAAGACTCAAGAGTGGCTTTGTAGTTTTAGTTCTACTACACTACTAAAGTAGCTACCATTTTCCACGCTTTATAAAAGGTCACTCGCTCACTGCTGTTGAACAGGTGGCTTTAGAAGAAAATAAGTATTATATTAAATAGCTATATATATAAGAAAGAAGAAGATAAATTATTGATGAAAGGAAAGGAAAGCCAATCGCTTGATGTCTTTCATTTTTTTATTTTATTTTCTTTGGAAAAAAAATTCTAAACGTAATTACTAGATTGGATTATCGGTTGGTCACTTGGTTGGCCATATACCTCAACGAGACACGCTGTTTATAATATTAGAAAATAGAAAAGTGGTTTTTTGTGCAAAGTGTCCCAATTTATTTGCAAAATGGCAATGCGACCCATGTTTATGAAACCTTCAGTTTCTTATTATATTTATCCGACGCCATAATATGCACAATCTTCTTCCGTATCAAATAAAATAAAATACTTCCAATACAGTATGTGTTCCGGTCCATTTATTATCTCCCTTTCTATTTTACGCACTGATATCATTGTATGTATTTTTCAAAGCTAGTTACCATGTACTTAGTAGTTTGCTTTTGAAAAATCTTAACAATATTCATTTAACAACAATTTTAACTTGCTAGCAGAGATAGGGAGGTATTACTTCTAAGACCTTAATATACTAGATAACCTAAAACAGAGTAGAAAAGTATAACAAAAAGAAGTAAGATACGTAAAAGACTCTCACCGTAGTTCCCACCTCATCTCGGCTTCACGGTCCCCGGAAAAACGGATTGAAAAGTTCATAAAAATAATTTAGGAATGGAATTTTGTGTATCGTGTGGGTCAGTACACGGAAGCGAAGTAAGACTTCCGATTCACACGAAAGCGGCATGTGGCACACAGAAATAGAGAGGATTTAAATTTCGTGGAAAAAGTTTTTGACCGATGAGACTGTGAAATTAAATCGGAGTCTTCTATTTTAATACCATTAATAATCAAACGGTTAAAAAAATTGTTATTTATTACACGTCAGACCCAAAATAAGAAATTTCTTATAAATACATCTACTTTCAATTTATTTTCACAATTCAACATTGCAATTTTTACAATTATTCAACACAAAAATTTAACAAATTTTACGATTTATAATGTTCATAAATAAAATGTAATATTTGTAATATTTGAAGTTTTTGAATTTTAATATGATATGAGTAATGATTTCCTTTCAAAATAACACATCCGATTGAATTTCTAACTATTACATCTTTTGAATAAACCATTTTTTTGATTTTTTTTAAATTTCCGCAGATTCCACCGAAACCATTAAAGCTCACGAAAGGAATCTCCCCATTAATCTCCGGAATCCAAGAAAAAGTACATGGAAGAAAATTTCCGTCAATAAGCGGTAGAAAATTTGAACGGTAGACGAAAGGCTATTTCTTCCACTAAGCCAAATTGACTCCCAACAATTTTTTTAAGGGAGCGTTTGCCATCTACATCTCATTTTGGATCACCATTCACCACCAGACCCACTTGAAATTTAGATAATACCAAAAAAGAGATTCTACATACTAAGATAAACACTTCAACCCAAACATCTAAAAATATGATATTTATGAACCACGACGTTCGGAGAATACTTTTTATTTTTAGTATGATTGATTTTTATTACAAATATTCAGCGATTTGGCCCTATCTTACAAACAAAATTTGATTTTGTCAAACGTTTGGTAAAACTTTTGTAAATGTCCAAAACGCTTAGGTGTCATATTTATTTACGTTATTTAATTACTTTTTTGTCCTCATTTTTCAGCCGGTTTTTGTTTCAATTCTTTTTCAAAATTTCGTTTAAAATTTTCAAATTGTTTCCTTTTTTATTCCCAAAATTTATAACGAATGTTAGTGTCAATTTAGATCCTAAAATCGTGGTTATGTATTTGACCATTTAATTTTCAGCCTTTATTAATTAAAAATCTTTATTATTTTCGGAGGCTGTTTATTCTTTACATTTATTTTTGGAAACTAAATATTTTCATCCCATTTTTTTCTTTGATAAAATATATTTTCGCTGATATTTATCATCAATCAATTAATGTTTCCATTTTTACTCTCTCTGAACTGTTTTGTGTTCGTTAATTGATATTCAATTTACACTTAAATGGATTTGTTCCAACGTAAATTGAGTTGCGGTTTACAACGTTAATTGAACATTTTCATCATTAATTGCATATTAATTAACATAACACGATTTTTTTTATTTTTAATAGAAGAAATAAATCGAAATTTCATACATAAATTTGAAATCAATATCAAAACAAGAAGAATAAGAAAAAGAAGAAGAACTTAAGAACGAAAGTCGTGTTCATGAAAGATTCACATCCTTCTTCGCCCCGAAAATCTCACATCCTTCTCTGCCATGAAAGCTTCACAGCATTCTGCTTCTTCTTCATCATCTTCGTCATCGTGTTCATGAAGAAACCGATTCTAAAAAAAATTGATTTACAAAAAAGATTTCAAAAATAAAAATAAATTAGATACAAAAAAGAACATAAATACTTGGTAATCGCCGACCGATTTACGTCGTTGATTTGTTCGTCGACGATCGATCGAAGATGGTTTGAGTTTGTTCGTCGCTGGATTTTGGTTTCAGAGAGAATGTTTTTTAAAATGGCGTTCTTTTGCATGCTTTCGAAGTTTCTCTCTCTTGAAATTTGAAATTATATATATAAATTAATATGGTGCAATTATTATTTTGTAATTTACGTTGTTAATTAATTTCCGAAATTAATTATCTAAATTTCATTAAAATTTGGCAAAATTATGTTTTTGGGGGGAATATTGGCAATATTGGAAGGAAATTTTGTTAATTAAAGAAGTGGACATATACAAAAAATTTATAAAACATTAGACAAAACCGAATTACCAAACTTATATAGGGTTATATTATACATTAACTCTTTTTATTAATTTTCAAAATTTATCGTCATATTTTTTATAAATGTTATTAATAAATAAGTAAATATAATCATAAGCCATAACATAATCCTACACGACATCTCAACAGTTAATTATTTTTTCATAAAATTTGTAAACTATCGGTAGTTTACACATGCACATCTAATTTAGCACTTTTTGTTATTGCAAAAATAGGCAAACATCTTTACATGAACATCAACCATGTATCAAATATATAAGATCAAAAGCTTTTAAAAGCATTTCTTGTTGTTGCAAAAATTGTCAAACATCTTTACATGAACAACAACCATGTATCGAATATATAAGAACAAAAGCTTTTAAATTTACGTGAAATACATAAATTTATTCCGTATATTATTTTGCGTGCATTTTAGACTCTAAATGAAATTTAAAAGTTATGTTACAATTTTAAAATATTTAAAATGTAATACTTGACATGATTATGTGACACGTGATCATAGCATGGTCATAAAAAAGTTATATTTTTTTTTAGGTTTTAGCCATAATAAACTCCAACTGTTTTGGAGCCGAATCCACTTCGAAACACATCAACAAGTAAATGGATGTGTTGACATCTAACTTGTTTTGTCGAGGTGAAACTCCATCTTCAACATCGTCAAAAAAATCTTGCAATCGTTCCACATTAGTCCAAACACGACGAGATAATGCTATTCACCTCTCAAGTATTATTATTGAAGAGGCATTTTTTTTTAAATATTATTGAAGACGGCTGGAGATGTACAATAGATCCTGATTTTAACATCCTTTGTCCGATTACACGCATTTAGTAGCTCTTTAACATCATTGACAATCAAAACCAAAGTTTAAAACCAAAAATAGTAAAGTAACATTCGTTCATAAAGGTTAGTGTCAACACAAAAAATGATCAATAAAAAACATTTATATATATGCAATTCTGTTTAATATTGGTCTATTCTTTCAAAACTTTATCATTTTAATTCATTTGATTTATCGTATAATTTTTTTAATACAAAACCGAAAAATTAACATAATATGGTTTCCATTAACCTCTAGAAAGTACCAAAAAAACGAAAATATTATCATATCATTTTTCGTAAAGCATTAAACGTAGATTAATCAACTACGATAGGGAATTGCCTGCAAGTTACGTGTCATGTTACGAAGGTATAAAATAAACTGCAAGGACTTCCAGTCAATTATATATACTTCATGACTATTCAAAAAGAATGATGGGAAGATTAGCATTTTGATGATTCATGGTTATTGTATATAGTAGGCATATATACGTTTCATATTTTGGATATATTCAAAATTTAATAATATTTGTGTAAATGATTCTACTACTTACGTGTTATGTTAATTTACGTTGTTATTTTATAACGTAAATTGACATGACATGTAAGTATTATAATTATTTACACGAATTTTATGAAACGTTAAAAATATCCAAAATGAGTTAGTAAAATAAGTCTATTTATCTATCGATGTAAGCTAAGATAATTTGAAAAAGTTCTAGTATCGACGCAAACTCCTACTCAGATAACTTAATTGTAACTTCTTATTTAAATTTGACTTAATTGCTATTTTATAATAATATGCTAGTTATGGAAAAAGTTATTTATTTATTTATCACGGAGTGAATTCATGTGACGTATAGAAAAGCATACACATGCATTCAATATTAATACAGTTAAGTTTTCAAAAAAATATTACTACAGTTACAATAAAACCAATTTACGTTTGTCATTTTTTCGGTAACGTAAATAAAATGTAAAAGAATTATTTTAGGTATATTTTAGTTTTTTGTATTGATATTTTTTGAAAAAATAATTTTAGTGAATTTTGAAAAAATCAATTACAAATTGTGGTATTTGATTAGTTCCTCGAACTATTTTACCAGACGCCTATAAACGTTTTGATTTTTATAAAATATAAACATTAGCCTTAAAAAGCGTTACCAAATGCTGCTAGTGGCCTTAATTATGTTGATCAACTTTATATATTTTTTTTAAATATGTTGAACTTAATTATTTTGTATATATATTTACGAGAAGCTTATTAAAAAAATCAATCAATTTCATTAGAGTAATATTTGAGCGTTACTAAATTGATAGTCTGTTGCAACTATCCAATTTTCAAGCTTCTTTAAAAGCTTGAGCTTTTAGGTCATTTTTTTTATAAATAATGTTTCAGCAAATCAAATTAATTAACTAATTAATTAGTTTAATTTACTTAAGTTTGGCGAACTATTTTTCAAAAAAAACCAAATTGACCTGATAATTTATTTATTAACTTCGATCTCGTGGACTATTTTTTTAATTAATTTAATTTATAATTTGTTTGTGCTATCGTATGAGATTTATATATTTGTCAAACAATATGAACCTATGCTATCGTATTAGATCTTGTATCGATAACTAATAATGTCTAATCTAAAAAAACTTCGATCTCGTGGACTATTTTCTTAATTGAATGAAAGTTTTGTTAATTGCCCTAATTAATATTTTCCAACGTCATTGTTGAATAGTATTTTGTTTCATGTAGATTTTATATAGACCATGTACAACCTATAACATCAACTTGGTGCAACTTTTGTACTACACGAGTACAACTATTACATCAAACAATGTTTAATTAACTTCAATTAATTACACCAATTTATTAAGAAAACATTCCTTATTATTATTGTTAATATTACTTCATGTTAATTACATATTAATCTTTTATTAATTTATTATGAATATATTAACAAATGTTATAAATGTTACACCCCTTTGTTTATAATATGTACTTTTCTTATGATAATATTAAATATTACGTTTATATCACTATATACATTAATATAATAAAATCACATCGAAAACAAGTAAGCATAGTTTGGGATTATATTGATAAGTTAAATACATTTTGGATATAAACTTATTTTTATCTTTATGAATGTAATTAATGTAACATTTTATTTAATATGTATTTGTTTTATAAATGTGATGTAAATATCTTACCAACTCTTTTTTGTATTAATGTATGTCATTTATGTTTATAAAATATTTAAATTTGGATCAAAATTATATATTAGTAGTTTTTGAAAATGCATTTGCAAGTTTAAATGATACTTTTTTAAATTTGATGTAGTTGAATAGTATCACACTGATTTAGCGTGACACTATTTACCACGCTAAGATTTGCACTAAGTTGATGTTCAATTTGGTGTGAGCTGGAAAAAATACTCGCATTAAATGTATCATTTGTGTGTGTGTGAGAGAGAGAGAGCTTATGACATATCTTCACTACCTAAACTGTGGGGTATCCATATATATCAGTGATCAATGTTTTGGTAGTTACGTACATACATATTTCGTTATATATATCTTTATGTGTACTGATAATTATTCATATAATAAAATATGAAAGTATGGCCGATCTTCCTAAAATTATTCCATTTATGGACACAATTCTGGTATCAACAATCAACAAAATGGAGGCAATAATAAAAATATAAATTTGGGCAATGATATATGGGCAAGTCCAATTATATGGAAGAATATAAGAGATAGATGTGCTCGAGGGTTGGTATTGAAATTCTGTTAGCCGCTCAGCCGAGTGTTACATAAATTTATTGTAACAGTCTGCGTGACACTTAAACAACCAAATGCAATATGATAATTAAAATAATATAAATAATAAAATGAACACGAGAAGTGGTAACCCACCGGACGCAACTATTATAAAACATCCTATTATTAAGCGTCGAGCTGGGAGGCCTAAATAGAAGAGATATCGTTCCAAATCTGAAAAGTATCACCCTTATGTTCAAAGGTGTGGCAATTGTGGTCAAAGTGGTCACAACAAACGCGGTTGTAGCCCTTGATCTCATTTTTGGATAAGACTATGTAATTTTTTTGGATGTCTTCTCCAAAAAAATTTACGAACCATTTATTTTAAATTATTATTTACAGTCTATTTGATATTTGGATAAATTTTTGTGCCAACGTTAATTATATTAAGATTAACGAATTTTAATATTTTTTCAGTTAATTGATATCTAATTAACATGGTTATTATTACTTATGAATTATAACACATGCTTTGCGAGCTATGTTATCATTTCAATTTGCTTTAATTTACATTTAATGAAAATTTCATTGAAATTATATACCTATTAAGGCAGTGTGGATGCAAAGTAACCAACGTTTTATATCATTAAATGTAAAGTAAAATTAAAACATAATCAAACATTAACACTAATCAAAATATATAACAATGTCATTTAGCTAAAACATCCCATAACATTAACATTCATCAAAACCATATTCAGATTCAAAACCATAAACAAAGCTTACAAAAACATAATCAGTCATCAAAATATGATCCTTCAACACATTAAGCATATCATAATTTAAGTAATAGCTTACAAAACATTATACTTCATAGACATTAAATTCCTAAATCAAATGATGGGGGCAAATTGGATTGTCTTTGTGATCAGATGTGTCGATAGGTGCGGATGTTTGGAATTTTGTTGGTCGCTTTTCTGCGATGTAAGGAGGTTGATGGTAAACAGATTTTCTAACAGTTCGCTTTGGCTTTTTATCTTGGGTTGTTCCTGACTGAGACAACTTCTCCATTTGTTTCAGAAACAGATTAACAAAGTAAATATTTCCGAAGATCAGTCAAAAAAATTATAATTGCGTTAAATTACATATATTTACCTTTGAAATTGTTATTTTTCTTGGGAATTTGTTGAACCCTCTTTACAATAATTGCTGGTTGTACCTGTACATTCAATAACAAAATATTTACAGTTTAACAATGGTTAAATATGGATTCCTTGATCAATTTATAACATACCTCTGTTGTAGTCTGGATTGTTTGTTGGTTTTCCACCTCTGAGAATTCAGCGTGCCCCTTCCTAAGGCGTTTGAACACTCATTTTCGTGTTGCACCTGTTTTATCTTTTTTATGTTCGTGTTCATAAATATTTCGGTTAGGACTCATGTTGAATACTTCGTTTATTGCAAATATTCAATCATGTTGTAGTTGTTGTAATCTTTCTTGTCATTACATATACATTTTCATGCACATCATTCATTTTTATTTCAAATATATTATGTTTATCGATATCACCGGAATCATGTTTGTTGTGATTTCTTCTCCAAGAAGAGCTGAAATGTTCTGTTGTGCAGAGCCTCAATAGAATTTTGGCCATCTGAAAATTTCTTTTTGGTACTAACAACTCTGTCCTTGGGTACCTTAAACTGTAAATTTACATTGATCAATGTGATAATAGCTAATTATGTTTATTAAATATATATTTTTTAACAAAATACGTACCAACGATTTTATAGGCGATGAAATGTCTTCTGCTTGAATATCCAACCCTGGCTTGTCAATGGTTTTGTTACTTTGATATGTCTTGTCTTTAAGTGGTTTGAACTGTAAATTAAGAACATCACAAACATCGTAAATAAATAACTCTGTTAATTATAGTTATTTAACATTGTAAATATATTTTTTACAAATAATCGACGAAATGGCCCTATTTGTCAAACGTAATTGTAAAATGTCCAGCTTCTTGTAAAACTTTGGTAAATAGCCCTGTTGATGACGTGGACATGCTTGATATTACGTTATTAACCTTGTTTATTTTTCTGAAATTAATTTTTTAAATTACATTTTGAATTAACCGGTAATTTTCAAATTTCAAAATTATTCTTTTTTGTAGTAATCAGTTATTAATTAATTACTTTATTTCCTTAATTTGTGCATTGACTTTAGATAACCGATTTTGTTATAATTATCTAAATCAATTTTGAACTTCCTTTAATATATTACGTGCTTTTCTATTTTTGTAACCGGTTTAATTGTTAAGATTTTTTTTCATGATATTACTTTCCATTTACGTATTTTGAAATTATTTGAATGAAATTCAGTCTGAATTATTTCGTCCAGTTTTTACGCTTGTTAATTGAATTTACAACGTAAATTGCGTTGTGTTTTACAACGTAAATTGAGTTGAGTTTTAATGGTTTCGAATTTTAAACATTTATTTTCGTTTTGAAATTTCAAAATTGTTTTCGTTTTTAATGAATTCGGTTATTAAGTGTGGGTATTATTTCCTAAATTAGTGGTTTGACTTTATTTTCATATTAATTACAAATTTTCATTCAATTTTGGTCATTTTAATTCATTTTTACAGTTTCATATCCATTTATTTATGAAAAATATATCATATTACCGATATTTATTAACAGAACTACTTATTTCATTTTTTTTTTCAAATTCTTCATTTACATCGTCCAGTTTTTACGTTTGTTAATTGAATTTACAACGTAAACTGCGTTGAGTTTTACAACGTAAAGTGAATTTACAACGTAAATGCTCGATTTAGACAGCCATGGCAGGTATTCTCCAGATCGACGGTGATGAATTTCACACCGGTGGGTGCTTTCTCTCTGATCGCCGCGGGAGCAGATTCAACTATCCGAAGCAACGGTCCGAGAGCGCCTTCTTCGAACACGAGTCTGCTAGCAGACTCGTCGCCGGAGGCGGCGATGGCGGAGAAAAAACATCTAAAACTCCTATTTATAAAAACAAATTCAGCGGTTTTTGTTGAAGAAAATGAAGAACATACCTTCAGAGACCCAGATTTCAATTTTGTTACCAAAGTAAATTTACTGGACAATGGCGGCGGTTTTTTTGTCGTCGGCGAGGAGGCGGACGAGAGAGTCGAGCTGCGTGAAGAGATCGCGGAGGAAGAAAGCGATATCGTCGTTGGCGGAGTGATGTGAGAGGACGATGACGTTGGACTGGTGGAGGACGTCGGAGTGGAAGAGAAGGTCGAGGTCTCGGAGGTGGTCAGAGAGAGCGGCGGCGGCGATTTTGGAGAGAAAATGCAAAAATAAATTGTGACAGAATGATTTAATTTTCTCTCTCAATAAATTGGACGTTTTAATTAAGTGGTTAATTGATTTCCGGATTTTAAGGATCTAATTTACAAAAAAAAAAATCGATTTTTTTAATTAATTTTCGTTTGGGCGGGAGAATTTTTTTGGACATTTTGGGAATGAGAATTTGGCCGAATGGATTTACTGGAATTTTACCAAAATTTTACAAAACGTTGGACACATTGAAATTGGAAAACTTATATAGGGCTATTCTATACAATAACCCTATTTTTTACCATCTTCGTCAATGTTAATTGATTTTGATCAGCTATGCTTATCCTTCTTGCTGCTAGCTCATATGCATTTTCAGCTTCCTGTGTAACAAATAAATTAAAAAATTAGTCAATATGTTATTTCAATTGAATACATAATTACATTAATTACAATGAACTTTAGTTGGTCCTCGCTGAATGTCGTGTTGCTACTTTGGTTGTCTTTTCTTTGTCTTTTTTTTTAATATTTTTCTTCATATTTCTCCAACAGTTGTCCATCTGTTGCTTTTTTCTTGGTTTGTACCTATAACATACGAAAGTTTAATTTTTTTCATTAATATAATTGATTTCAGAGGATATTATACATATGGATTGATCAACATTTATTTATTACTTCCTTTTCCCTTATCCATCCAGATTGTTTGCTCTGGTCTATTTATCCACACCAAATAGTATATGCTTATTAACACTATTATTGACTGTTAATTTTTTTAAAACCAAACAGTATGTAAAATTTGTACATGTTGTTTATTCACTGCAACAGTAGTTTGATTCCCTCCACGTTGAGCGTCATTTGAAGCACCCTATTGATTAACGTTTATTATAACATTTACCAAATAAATTTAAAATAAATTAACCATGTAAAATACATAGAAGTTGTCCCTTTTCTCTTTATCTAAGTAATCATTTATAATGTCCATCATGCTTTCGCATGATTCATTACATTTGTCAACTGTTCTCTTCAGTTCTTCAATTTCGTGCTCGGTTTTGTCTAATTTACTAAAAACATTGTCCATTTCCTTGACCATTACATATCCACTTGGAGATTTGGATGAGCTTGCTTGTTTTTTTGGAGTTGTCTTAACCGTAATTATGTTATCTGGGATTGGATAATTTGTTGGACAGAGAATGAAACATCCTTTTTCAAGCTCCATTGCAGTTGGAGTAAGGTTATTGAATCGCAATTTTGAAAAAAATAAATATTTAACATAGTTCATAACTACCAAATTAACATATTGTCATTCAAATACATGTAATTTAACAACACATTATATTAACGCAGTTAATAATAAAAGTTTAACAACATGTAAAACATTATTAACCATACATTTTTCTTCGTTAACAAATTATTCATGTCGTTGTACTTCGGGGTGAAATGATATGCCCACTTCAACATCCTAGGAATCGGATGTGTGTTGTTGGATTTGGTGTAGCCATTCTCTTCAAACGCCGGGATCAATTCGTACAACCATGCGATTATTGGGTGTAATTATCCGTCAATGTTGAAACCTGTCTTGTTACCTGCTATGGAAATCTTCTTGAACGACTCACATAATTGCATGAAACTCACCCTTCTCCATGGATAATTGTTAAATTGGTCTTCATTGACTGCCATCTTCAACAATTTATCAGAAATAGTGTGTTTTCGGTCCCTTGGCTGCACCATTAACTCTATTATTGCAATATTCATAAGTGCAATCCTTTTCTTGTCGGTACGTCTAAATTTACCGAGTAAAATCTCTAGTAAATAATGAGACTGTTGAGTACCACTGAATTTGAAAAAACTTTCCTTCAGTGATTTCCTATTACTAGATCTTCATTGATGTCTGGTATTTCATCACAACTCAAGCCTACAATTAACAATTTAAATACCTGGTGTTATACATTGTGTAAATAATAAACGATTTGAATATTTACATACATTTTACATATGTTATTAAAACTGAATTAAAGTACCTGACATCAACTCAAATTCCCCGATAGTGAAACGATGAATTTGATTCCCGATGTTGAAATGCAGTTCATTCAGTTTTCCAAATTCTACTTGGCTTATAAATAGAAATGGACCAAATTTTTTAGGAAACACTTCACCTTTTATGTATTGAAAATGAAAAAAATGGTGATTTTGCAAACATTTATATTTGTTCGTTGGTTTGTAATGCCAGTGAAATTTCTTTCATTACACCAAAATTCGTGTGAATTATGATCCTTTGCGAGGTATCTCACAGTTGTGGTTCCATTAGATATTCTTCAACCTTACACATGTAAATATGTTAGTCATTTACATGGAAAATTCAAATAAAATTAACAGAGTTAAATAAAAAGTTCGCAAACCTCACGGGATTCATCTCCTACTTCTCCATACGGTATCTTTTTGCCAAAACTTCTATAGGGGACTCCTTTTTTTCCATTCTATACAAAATAACACAATTAATCATTTTTTTCAGAATTCATTTACAGAGATTGTAATCGCATGCATTTCCGATTGCATGCATTTTAATTTTAATCTTCAATTGCATGCATTTTAATGAAAATACCAGATTGCATTTCTTTAACAAAGGTTTGTTTACCAATTTTTTTGTTTGATTTCTTCATTTTACCAAAATTAAATTTTTATTTTTTTTATACTTTTTCGTCGGAATAAATTTTTGAACTCAAACTCTAGTGCACACATTACGCGTCGTCAATCAAAATATTTTTATTTTCTTCGAAACCAGGATTCATCACGACAAAAAATGGAGAAGAAAAGAAATTTATGCTCGGTATAAATATAAACCTTCGTGGGTAAAACTAACGATTTTCGAAAATATTAACACAAATAAGAAGCATACTTGTAAATCGGCTGAATGAAGTAGTTTTCATCTACAACTATAAGCTTTTGTCGACAAAAATGAAGGTTTAATCTCGACGGGGGACTGATTTCGCGACAGAGAGAAAAATGATTTTTAATCGCGTAGGAGAGAATTTGTTTTGGGAAGTGAACGGTTGTATGCGTGAAAAACAGTACATATATTATCTTTCCATATTTTGATTGATTTGATTAAATCAATCTCGTTAAATCAGCTTTTTTAAAAAAACATTACCAAATATAATTTGGCGGGACTTTGATTGAGGTAAATTGGGTACGAAATTTTTGAAAATTAATATTGTGGATATTTTTAAAACATTAACAAAACGTTGGCCAAATCCAAATATCTAAACCCCTATATTTATATTCCCTTCTTTAATTCTTTAAAAATGCACACATTCGAGCCTTCCAATAGCCATAATTAGATCCATCGAGCAATGGAGGTCGATTGACTAAACCTCCTTCTCTGGTACTTTTCATCTCAAACAGAATTGTTAAACCCACAAGAAACCACCCTAAAGTTGAGGGTGCCCGCTCTGATACCAATTGAACTTCTGTTAGCCGTTCGGACAAGTGTCACAGAAACCTATTGTAACAAACTGCGTGACACTAGGACAAGCAAATACGAGATGATAATTAAAACAATATAAATAATAAAATGAACACGAGAAGTGGTAATCCAGTTCGGAGCAACGTCTCCTACATCTGGGGGCTCTCAGCTCAGTTAAAAAAAATTCACTAATAATAGTCAATAGTACAACAATGACCTTATATGAATCTCGACATTAATGCCACTTTGACTAATATTATATGTAAAAACTAAATCAAGGACTCCCCCTGACTTTTAGACCGCTCTCAATTCCACTCTTCAAACACTCACCCGATTTTTGGCCACTTCATGAAAAAATCGTTAGAACTTCAATCACGCAAGCACAAAACCAATACTTCTCTAATCTTATAATATATCAACGAGTGTTTAGAGAATTACAATCATACAGATGTGAACAATGGCGTTTTTTCCTTGCTACTAATGGAGAGCTACTTGGCTTATATAGCACTCCTTCAAAGTGGAAGTCTTCCTAGGATTATCTTACCATTTAATAAAAACTTCCCAAAATAGACAACTGCCGCAGACGAATGTTGCGACATTATGACGTGACAGAATGCCGAGATCTTCAAAATAGGAAACTTCCCAAATATCATACAATACGAAATTAATCCATTTATCACCAAATAAATCAACATGTAAAACTTCCCAAAATGAGCATGCTAAATATCTTGAGAAAGTTAATACATTAATCTTGATATATATGATTTGAATCTTTGCCCAAAAATAAGTTAACACAATAAGTTACAAGTAATGTCATTGTAATAATAGGTATATAATAAATGTACTAATTGATAGGATAAACAAAAATAATGTTGAAAATATTCTAACAAAACCTGGCATATGGATTGAAATTTCATTCATTACGACCTATTAAAATAATTAAATTTTAATTTTAATGGCAATGTATGGATTTTTATATAATTTTCATTGATTTTCAACGTTTGTTATATATATATATATATATATATATATATATATATATATTAGCTTTCATTTTTTCCTTGATAAATATAATTATTATAATATGTATTTTTTTTGTAAATTATTTAAATTAGGGCCTAAATTTCAACTTAATTTTTTGAGGGTGAATTTGTAGTTTCACCCCAAGTTTGAGATAGATGAATAGTTTTACCCCAAATGTGATTATATATTATTTATCAACTATAAATTTGGAGGTAAAATTTTGAGTACATTCGAGCAATTCCATCTCAAATATATTCAATTTCATCCTAATTAAATGTGAGTTGGAGATGGTCAGTTAAAGTAGTCTAACTGTTAACAATATTATTATATATTTATTTTGTATGAACTTTATAATTTAATTTTCTTATAGAATTTCAATATATACATTTTATAAAAGGTATCAATTACTGCACTTATTTTTATAATATAGTTTGTAAGGTTTATGAGTTTTAAAAATTAAATTACTCTACATATTCTCATTTTTACATTGTAGTCCATATTCAATAAGCACTATATTTAATTATTTTAAATGTATTTACTTTAATTTTCTTTTAATGTACAAACATAAGAATTTTCACCCATGGAATGAAAATTTTGCTTATGTAAGGAGTGGAACTCCCCGGTCAACACTGGAATAATTTCTTTTCTTCAGTTAAACATGAAATTATGTGTTCTATGAAAGTGAATGTTCACTTTTTCCATAAACCCGTTATAATTTTGTCCATGTAAACTCTTGTTTGATTTGGTATACTAATAAGACTCAATGCAATAATCTTGCACCCAATGTTTAAAATATGTGGTCACAGCTACTATATTTTAAGTAAATTCTTAAGTTTGATGGAAATAGCACAATCATAAAAAAAAATCACACATTTTTTCAAATTCTATTTACATAGAATCTTTGATTACAACTAGTTTGTAAAGTTCTTACTCGAGTTTTGATGAATTTTACGGGTAAGTTTTACTATGACAAAGTAACAATTTTCGCTAACAACTTTATAAGAATAAATAATTATGACATATCCTGATTTTCAAATTCTTCAATGCAATATTTTAATAATATGTGCAAATATTTTTACTTAATTAGAATGTTCTTTTCTTAAATTGTGCAACGTATTTTCATTATAAGTCTATTTAAAAAAAATTAATTATATACCCATAAAAATGTTTACTGATTTTAAAATACCCAACATTTTATAAATTTTGTGTAAATAATCAACTCAAATTATTTACATAATTATTTGAACTATTTTGTTCCGAATTTGAAAATGGTTACAAACTTGCGATAAAAATAGTTTAAACCAAATTTTAGTATAAATAAAAGTGAGAGAGTATTTACAAAAAAAATTACAAAACGTTGATTAAATTGAAAACAATAAACACAAAAGTAACTAAATAATTAATTTTTGTATTTAAAAACCTATGCGTTTACTTATTATAATCCTGGTATATATATATATATATATTGCTTGTCTGTTATATTCTACGATATAATAAAAGCAAACCAAGGAAAGAAAAGCAAACCAACTGTCAGCCACTCAGTTCTTGTGACAATTTGTTTACGTGATGTGATTTCTTGCGAGAAGGAAATGGTTTATCAATCACAAGCCACAACGCATAAAAAACTAGATGTTGAAGTTTTGAAGGTTAATTATTATAATAAAAAATATAAGTAATAAATATTTACGATAATTTGTTTACAAAATATTATAATTATTTTGTTTAAATAATTTATTTAATTTATTCAAATGAAAAAGCTAAAATAATCTAAAAAAATTCGTAAATAACTTACACTAATTATTTACACAAAATTAATATAACTTCAAGTATATTGAAATTTGTAAATATAAATATGAGTATATACATAAAAGACCATTATTATAATACGGCCCAAAAATATTCAAATGTAACTGATGGTATTTTGTAAAATGTAATTTGGAGAATATAAACAAATAAAAACTAAAAGCGCAGTATTATTTCGAAGCAGAATCTTGACAACAATTATTTGTGCTGTAGACATTTAAAATAATTATTTGTAGCGTAAAAGGTCATTGTATAAGCATAAAAATTCGAATATATTGTTTTAATACAATAAAGCTGTAGAACTTGAAATTGAGTTTGTGTTTTTCAACAAATTTGTTAGTTTAATTTAATATGCATTCACGCCCATACCAGCTTATTAAATTATTCATATGTGTGGTATATTAGTATAATATATATTAGGTAGTAATATTGGATATATGATATATCATATATAAAATTAGTGTGCATTTTTCCTTTCTTTCTAATCAAGTGATGATATTGACTAATAAGATAGCAACTGATCAGCTTAACTCATCATTGGGTTGCGTCGTATATTCTCATATGAGGTCTTCTAATAATTTTTTAATTTTATGATCATGACAAGTCAATTTTTGGTCCCTTCTCACTCATAAGAAAATTTAAATTCATTTTTCTTCTCGTCAAAAGAGATTTTTTTTTAATAATATAGTCAATTAGTTAAAACTAACAGAATTACATAAAACGTGATATTTATATCAAATTAAAGAATATATTGCCTAAGAAAAGTGAGAATAAAATACTTGATATGATTTACAAATCAATTCTTTTGAAAGGTTTGTTTGCATGTGTTCTTTTTTTTCGAAATGAAAGCTGAACTGCTTATGCAAGTCATATTTAAATAAGAAAAAAAAATATTTATGTATTAGTAGGTAGCTTAGTTAGTTGCAGTGTTCAAAAATATTGTCGATCATCGACTAAATATCGTTAAGTGAGTTCTCGAATCGTTTTTTAAAACCGCACTAGCTTATCATCAAAATACTGAACTTGACCAGAATACCGTCGATTACCGGTGAATTTTAGATTTTTTAAAAATTTGATTTTATCTTTGTAGTTTTGATTGTGTTGGGTTGGATTTTGAGAAAATATATATTTGAGATCTTGAAGATATTATCCTTTAGATGCCTAGTTTTTTTAACTTTCGATGAGTTTCAAATTTGTCGGCGACATTTTTTGTGGTCGACGATGTTTTTCAGCGATAGAAGAATTTTTCGATAACTGGAAATTTTCTAAATTCATTATTTTCATATTGAATTTAGAATATAAGATTGTTAATATCAATTTGTGAATGTAGAATATAAGATAGTTTATATGGAGTTGTGAATTTGTGATTTTGAATTTTGAATATATGACAATTGATATGAAATTGAAAGCTTGTGATGTTGAATTTAAAAAAATTGTTGATTGCGAAATTTGTAGTGTATTATTTTTTTTTGCATTTCATTATTATGTTTAAGTTTATTGTTTGTCTTTAACACTTTGATTTTTTATTTTGTATTTCATAATTTGAATATGGAGACTTATATATCTTTTTGGATTGTTTAAAAATGTAGTTATATGATTTTTGTCGGTACATCATTGGCGTATTATCAGAATCATTGATAGTCGGTATAAATATTTTTATAAGATACCCAACGTTATATCCATCGATATGTGGTATACCCAAAAAATCGAATCATTAATATCGATATCATATCAATAATAAAAGTATTTGTTAGTATTAATTGCACACATGCATTGATGAAAAATCCTAACTTCAAAATTCACGGGCATGCATAAATGTGTGCTCATTTTACAAGTGAAAGATCTATAACCTTTTTAATTCGTAGTTTTGCAATAAACATATGAATTTGCACTTATAATTGCATATATGTAATCTTGGTCAATCCTACTTCTGAGAAAAATTACAAGATTAAAACGTGGTTTTGATATGATCTTAATTGCCTAATAAGTTAATACATAATCTGTAATAGAGTCTAGAGTCTGTTTCAGTTAGTAAGTAATTAGCCGTTGAATTTTATTAGAGCCTTGATAATTACTTGTAACTGTGATGCCATGATTTATAAATCAAATCCACAAAAGTCTAAGTGAGGTTATACAATTAAAAAACACAATGATTAGAATGGGTCGGTTTGTATGTTGTAACGTGTTTTGTACTCAACATCATTCTGTATGAAGAAGATAGTTTAGAGAGGGACAAGATAAATGTATATCATTTAAGATCGAACCAAGGTAAATTTGTTGTGTTCATTTCTTTTTCAGTTGCTGCAAATTTTGGTGTTCAAGTTCGTTAGTTATGAGTCAAGAAAACTAGTCTTGAGGATTATCAATTGGTTTTGATTACTACAATTGATATCAGAGCTTTCTTGCGGCAATGACAATCTCCAAGATTCAGGTGGAACAGTTCGATGGAAAATGAGATTTTGGCCTTTGGCGCCAAAGAATGAGAGACATTCTTGTTCAAATGAAGATGGCCAAAGAACTCAACTGAAACATGCTTTTCCAATGGACATGGCCTATAATTATCCAATACAACATCTTGGAGATAAGGTGTTACGAGAGGTTGTTGGATAATCTACAACAGCCAAAATTCGAGAAAAACTTGAATCTCTCTACATGAAAAAGTCCCTAGAAAACGGGATTCTTCACAAAGGAATGCTATTTTTTTTCAAGATGTCAGAAGAAAAACCTCTGAGTGAAAGCATCAACTATTTCAACAGAATTGTCATTAATCTTATAAAACATAGGAGAAAAGATCAAGGATGAAGACCTTGTGGTCATGTTACTTAATGCGCTTCTGAAATCATTTTTCACATTCGTGCAAACAATGAAATACGCAAGAGACACACTTACACTGGAAATGGTTTAGATAGCCCTAAAGGCTAAGGATCATGAATCAAAGAATGTCAAAAGGTCTACTGATGAGAGTCTAAATGTCAATACTCGATATGATAAAAAGATCATCAAATTGGATACTCGAAAGAGGATGCACATTTTCCAGAACGGGAGAAGGAAGACAAGAACGCTGAGACATGCAGTCGCCCAAGATGGTGGATATGACAGTGCATGTTAAATGTAATAGACTCCAGACCAACATCAAATTGGATACTCGGAAGAGGATGCAGATTTCACATTTCACCAATAAGAAATGGTTTGAAGATCTTGAGATGAAACATTCTGGAACAGTTCTCTTGGGAAATGACGTCTTGCCCAATGACTAGAATATGATATATAAAAATCATCATGTTTGATAGAGTCCAAAGAATGATAAGAAAAGTGAGGTAAATTTCTGAACTGAAAATAAAAATTATATTCTTGGAACTCTAACACAACAAGGTTTCTCCATCATATCTTAGAAAGGAATTCTAGAAGTCAATAAAAGAAACAAGATAGTCTTCAAAGGTAAAAGGAAGTATGGCATGTACTATCTAATTGGTAAGATTGTTCTTGGATGTGCGCAATAAGTAAGTATAGAGTCAAAAACCAAACTTGGACAAACTTTGGGATTATAGACTTGGCCATGTAAGTCAAAGGGGAATAGTATAATTTGCAAGAGAAGGATTCTTTGGAATATAAAAACCGAACAACTTTGAGTTTTGTGAAATTTACATGCTCGACATGTCAATGATGCAAAAATGATCCAAAAATTGTTCATATCGCTGTTGGCATCCTTGACTATGCACATCAGACCTCTGGGGACCATCTAGGGTGAGATCCCACGGTGGGAGAAGTTATTTCATGACTATTAATTGATGACTATTTTAGAAGAGTATGGATACATTTATTGGCCTACGAAATTCTTGTGGAAAATTAAACTAAAAGAAAACTTAAGCATTTCATTTATGATAATTACTTAGAGTATTGTGCACAAAATTAATTGATTTATGGAGAAAAGAAGAAATTCAAAGTATCATGATCCATATACAGCTCTGCAAAATAGTCTGGCTGAGAGGTACAACAAGACTTTAATGGACTGAGCATATTTATGCTCATTGATGCCTACCTTCCATAGAGTTTATGGGCATAAGTTGTATCAAAAGCGTGCTACATGATAAAGTGGTGTCCGTCATGGTCAATTGACCTCAAAACACCTATGCATAAATGATCAGAAATGATCAAAACACCTATTTAAGTATTTAAGGCTTTTTAAATACACAATCTAAGTAATTTATGCTTAAAAATTATTTAAATTTGGGTTTTTTTATTACCTAATTTAAAGTTTAAAATATTGAAGTTTAAAGCAATTGCTTTACTCACCTAAAGGTAAAACTTGCCCTGGTTATAAGCTCTTACATGCGGTGACCTCGTCATGCCCCAAGAGTTCATTGTGTTTTTTTATCTTTTACTGTACTATATAGTATTTATTTTTTAGTTTTAACGTGACACAGACTAATTCATCAATTTTTGCAAATTAACGTGATAGCTACACATATATATATATATATATATATATATATATATATATATATATATATATATATATATATACGGGCTTGTTATCTTCAGCCTTATATCTCCCTTTAATTAGCTACACGGAAATTATCAAACTATTCAGACAAAAAACATATCACTTTGTCCATATTAATAACTAGCTGTACATATACCATGAACCTATACACAAGTGTTTTCCTTTAAAAGAGAAACAAGCAACTAACGGCTACCAAATTTTTGGAAAAACTTTTTAACATAGATATGTGACATCAACATGTACAACAATATAAAGGCCACATCTTGAAAGTTATCGTGCAAATTTGTACTGGTCCGGAATCAAAAATATGATTGACGGATTACGTAAAGCAGAATCAGATAATCTATGTATGGGATAAATGGTTACAAGTTACAACCAATGATCTTATGATATGAATACATTGGCTCCTCAACAACTTGCTTCTCATTTATTTTATAGTTGTCTGCTCACAAAAAATTATAAGATATATATTATATATATTCGCCACGGCTTCACAAATGTTACCGACACTCCTTATATTATAAAGTTTTATACGTATACCATGCCTCATACAAACATACATGCAAAGTTATTTTAAAAAAATTATATTGGGCATAACCACTTATATAACTCTTGATAAGTTAACTATATGCATGACCTTTCAGATCAATACTTAATGTTATAGATATATGGACTTCATAATTTGTTTCTAAGATTTGTTTGAGCCCTTATTTGCTGTACCATTCTGGGACACATTAATATTACAAAAATTTAGCTAAATGGTCTTTGGTCTATTTATTGCAAAATAATTAACGTTTAGTTAAATTTTTATTGGCGTGGTATAATAATTAACAAGATAACTTTATTTTTGTCTTTTCTTATTTCGAAAACTTTCGAAATTTTTTATGCAAATTCGTCTTTAAATTTTTGTTAAACTTTAACAAAATCATTTACCAAAAAAATGTTAAACGTTGACTATTTTGGAAACATACTATATTTAAAAAGTTTATACTACTTAATAACCCTTAATATCACTCAATGGAGCTTTAAACAAATATTAATATCTCTTACATCCAACTCACAGTAAGTTATTTTTCCTATAAATAAACATAAGAAGCCGGTATAATAAATACAAAGATTACTAGTTAATATAGATAGACTATTATCTTCTCGCGCACAAAAATTCACGTGTATTACTTCTAAAATTACAGTTCTGTTATTATATCAGTTAATTTATTACAGAATTCTGTCTATATGCACTACAAGGGATGTAGTTAACAGCCACCATATTATGTGCGTAATTAATCTATTCTATTAATTACACAACTCTGGCTCGCTAACTTTTTTTATCAAACAAAAAAATTGACTATTTACCTATTTTTATGATTAGTGATTTCAATATACTTAATGTTTTGTAAAAAAATTAAATATCACACTCAATTTTGTTTCCACGAATATTGGGTTCAAACTATCATCTTGAAACTTTGTAAACATTTACGAATTCGAGTCAAAATAGTCTAAATAATTTTGTAAACAATTTGAAAGGATATTTACACAAAATTTACAAAACGTTGAGTATTTTGAAATTAGTAAATGTTTTTATGGATATATAGTTAGAAAACCCTTTATTAAATGATTCCATCGGATATTGTTTGATGCGTAGACCATATTCAACCAAAAACTCAAATTTAGTATAAGTTTTTATCAAATATGGTGCATTTATAGTGTTTTCAGTACAACTCACAACACCAAATCATAGGTCGAAAAGAATATTCTCTTCTTATACTCTTTTAATATTATTTTATATTAATTTCATACTAACCCACCTATTAATATGTTATGTTAATATTAATTTTATTAGTCATTAATTTATATTTCTTTCTCCACATTATTAAATTAACTTATATTTAAATTTAATTATATGTTAATATTGCAATATAAAAATATAAAATTAACTAATAAAAATAAATATTATTTTGGATAACATTAATAGAACAAAAATATTACATAAACATTACTTTAAATATGATTATAATTTAATTTTTATTCATGGTTGTATTAGTATAATTGATATGTATTTTATTAGTTGTATTGTATTTAATTTATATTATGCATTATTAACAATTTTATATTATTTATTATGTTTTTCCATTGATAATATGTATTTCATTTATTTAAATTATGATCTAAATTATATATTAATTTTTTATGAGTGAATTTCCAATTAAAATAGTTTATAATCAAATGTGGGTGATGAATAGTTATATTTCAAATTTACATAAATATTATCCATAAATTTCAAATTTAGGTTAATATTTTGAAACGTTTTGGAGCATTTTCACTCAAAATATTTTTCATCTCACGCTAAGGTCATGTTTAGTATGAAGAAAAAAAAATATGGGTGGATGGGTTCAAATGAATGGAAAATGAAGGAAAGAAAAAAAATGAATTTTTATTTTTTAAAATATTGATCGATATAATAAGAAGAAATATTTTCATTCATCTGTTTATTTGTTTGGTATATAGATAAAAAAAAAATTATACTTTGATCGATCCATAAATTCAAATCCATTCTGAAATTGTTATAATCCATCTTCGTTGACATATCAAACACAGAAATTAAAAAATTCATCCTTTTTACTTTATTTTTCCTTCCTAATTCCCTCTTTAAAGAAAGCCTAAATTAAAATTGCACGAAAGATGTGAATCTACACGTAAACAGTTCGGAACCATCAAAAGAATCCCATACATATATTATTTTATTGTGGATATGTCTCAATTTTATAAATGGACAAGCATTTAGTTCCAAGGATCACTGACACGTCGACAAGCGTAATTGCATTAAATACTCCTTTTTCTCCTTATTCGGATCTATGCCCTATTTTTTTATTGGTCCTGAGTTGGTCAGAGAAATGAAAAGTAGCCAGGGAACTGACTGATTGACTGCATTATTATTGGGAGCTAGTTTGATACATAATGTTGACCGGATAAATTATTATAAGAATATCGATCATAAGAGTAAGAAACTTCCCATCCAGAAAAAAACAAATGCTAATTCATGTTCTTTAATAGAATTTTAACACGTACATTGAATAAAAAATGAGAAATTGTCAAAAACACCACATTTTTTATTATTGATTTTTCCAAAATTTATTTAAAACATATTTTCTTCTCAAAATACAAATAATTTTCATGTGAAAAAACGAAATACTTTTTAAAAAAAATTAAAGTAATATAATTGTCCTACACTATATTATCGGTCAAAAAAATTAAGAAAAAATTAATTTTTTTAGGGGTGGAGCTGTTTTAAATTTTTAAGTTTAATTTTAAAAAAATAAAAAATAAATAGTAACCGATTAACAAGGATATAGAATAAAATGTAAAGAAATAATTTTAGAAGGATTTTAGACTTTTGTACTAGTATTTTGAGAAAAAAATTAATTTTACTAGATTTTAGAAAAATCAAATATAAATAGTGGTAATTTTTACAATTTCTCATAAAATAATTTCATTACGAGAATCTCGATGAAAAAACTATAAAAATATTTTGTTTGACAACTGTTTTGCGAACCCTACGTCTAATGGATCTGAAATTTTTTAGCCAAACTTAATTGTCTCTTATTTTCACCCGTTTTCTCATAAAAATGACTAGCATGCCAAACATACATTATTCTACATTCAATACAACGATACAATGAAATGAAGAGCATAATAATATGATTTCTTAGATTAACAAAGCATAAAGAAGACATGGATCAAAACAAGTTTTATTTGAGTTCCATATAGCACGCTTTTTAATTTCTCGCAAAGTCTCTCTCGCGAAATTAAGAAAGTCGGATTCCCCCATAATTTTTATCTTGTTCGTTCATAGAAATCTCAACTAAATAAAATATGTAGCTTTATTTTCGCGCGAGAGAAAAATAACTAAGCAATCTAGATCTTGAAACAAAAGTTTGAATTTTTATTCATAAATTTGTTACACTCGGTCTGCTCAACGAATTGATATAAATTCGACATTTACGTTGCCAAAGTTCACACTGGTACCTATACATGAATGGTATTTTGCATAAAGTGAATTGTAACTGTCATATAACTAGATGAGGCCATGATATCTAAGGTAAACTAGTTAATACTTAATAGTATCACGTCACATTCTATTAAAGACCAATTAATTGGCTGTTAACGTTGGGTAAACTTTATCTTACTAATTTCAAAATACTCAACATTTGATAAATTTTTCATAAATATTCAGCAAAAATTATTTATACGTTTTTATGTATTATAATATCTTAATTAACGATTGCTAATTATAATCCATAAAAACGTGTAAATAATTTTTACTGAGTATTTATGAAAAGTTTACCAAACGTTTGATATTTTGAAATTAGTAAATTACTAGACCTTAAAAGAATTGCTCTCATCATCACATTCAATAAAGATATAACTAAATGAGACCAAATTACCAGACCATGAAATTTTAAAAGATTTTCAGTAAGGTACCGAATAAACTCATGTCAATGTAGGCCAATTATCTGGTGGCTATGTTTATCATCTTTGCATTTAGAGTTTAGTTTAGTAGTTCAATTATTTTGCAAAAATGGATATGTTTATATATACACACACATAGTGTATAAGAAAAAACAGAACAAAACAATGACTGACGGTGAAAGAGCAATAACATTTATACTATTTGTAAGACTGTTTGCATGCAAAAGAGTTGCACAATTAATTTATAATATATGATGTCAGAAGGAAATTATAGACTAGCTATACATATACATATAGTATGGACTGGCTATACTATAATTTATATGTTTAAGAAAAGAAATATAATATGGACTGGCTATACTATAATTTATATGTTTAAGAAAAAGAAATAACTGATTATACAATTTTGAAAGACATATTCATTCTATTTTAAATGTATATATGATACCTAAACATAGATGATAACCATAAGTTTGCAGTCCCTGTATCCGAGTCCGCTCAAGTAATTGGAAGTTTTGGACGAAAAAATAAATAAAGATTTTTTATTTAGTTTAAAAGAAATTGATAGTTAAGAGAATTTAGTGGTGATAATAGATGATTTCAATTTTTTTTAAATGAAAGTTTTGGGTCGCCGCCCCTCTCGCCCCTTCTTTAGACTGGAATTGCCTATATTTATCGTCGATGTTTGAATTTACATACA
Source organism: Urtica urens (assembly GCA_958296335.1). NCBI lineage: Eukaryota > Viridiplantae > Streptophyta > Magnoliopsida > Rosales > Urticaceae > Urtica > Urtica urens. Next base: position 18,230,861 of record OY282522.1, on the reverse strand, counting down.
GTTTCATTAAATTTGACGAACGACTATGTAATAGTATTGTTTTTGCTATTCAAAATAAAAAAAATAGACAACATATGAGTTTCTCAATAGTTTGGTTTAAAAGCCACAATATTGACGGATATTAAAGTTTTGTTTTGTAGGGAGGATTTAAAATGATATAATAATATAAGAGGATACAAGTGAATATATTTATGTTTAGAGAACATGATGTTTTTATAAGAATGATAAGTATATATGAGATCCACCAAAAATCCATCATTCCATTATAATGGATTAAGAAAAAGAGAACATTTTTTTAATATTTGCAATTATAATCCATTATTGATGGCAAAATATTGCAATATTGAATGAATATAAATTCAAGAATTTTTAATATTATATTTTCAAAATACAAACTAAAAAAAACTCAAAACAATGTTATTTTCTCATTATTAACAAAAACTTGTTTATACAATGTTGTTTTTTATATAAATATTAATTATTTTAATTTGCATATGTTTTACAATCTAATATTTTATTAATACATTCGTAAGAAACTTATATATATATATATAAATATATATATATATACACACATAATTGTGTGTTTATGCAGATAAGTTTATATACATTATGATTTAATCAGAGAAGAGTACCAAAAAAAGTTAATGACCGCGTTTGGTAACACTTATTAAGATGACTTTAGATTTTTGTAAGTGGTAAAATATATTTTTTTAGTGTTTGATAAAATTATTTTTGAAAAAAATTCTAAAAACGCTTCTGAAAAGACAAGCTAAATTCTAAATTTTTTAAAAAACTAAAAAATATTAACTTTTGGATTATGATTTTTGGGCTACAGATATATTTTACTATTTTACCCTCATAACCAAGTCAATTAATTACCCTAATAATGAGATTACATTTTCAAGTCATCATTTCGCAGATTTCACGTTCAAACAGTTTAATAACTTTTCAATAAATTTGTTGATAAAAAAATTTATTGAATAACAAATCTTTCAAAAGTATCGGAGATCAATATGAAGAGCGCATATCGAATTTGTATGAGTTAGTAGATGAAATTGCTGCAAGTGTAATAGAATCGACAAATTAATAGTTTATATGTTTGTTAATAAAAAATTTATGTTTAAAAATGAAATTTAATTTTGTTGGTCAATTTTTTTAAATTTAAATACTATGTCAGTATTAGTGTTAATATGTACATATAAATTAACCACCAAAATAATAATTATTATTTACATGTTTATCTCAAAGTTATTTTAGTCTTTTTTTTTAATTTTATTTGTTTTACCAAACGTTAAATCAGCTTTTAATTTTACAAAAAATATAATTCAAAGTAGTTTATTAAACACTAAATAATTTTTGTAGAAAGAAGTTTATAAAAGGACTTTTCTAAAAGCAAAGTGTTACCAAATAGATCAATATATAAATTTTATCAATTTTATTCTTTTAAATTTATACTAAGTAAATAAAGAGATATGTTTGTATGCTTCCTCTCAATATACTAATAAATATTTGAAAAAACAAAAATTCACTTATTTCGCTTTTTCCACCATCTTGAATTAAATTTGGCTTACCGGCACGAGACGGTACCGGAAGGTCCGTCCCAGTAGGAATATAACGGGATCTGAGACTCCCAGTTTTAAAGCTGGACCGGGAGTCTCGTGAAAATCCTACACAACATTGGGACTCCTGTTAAGGTACCGGTTAATTTTTAAAAAAAGAAGGAGAACCGTCGAATCAACTCAAATGCAAGATCTAAATCCCTTAAAATTATTTATTACAGTACCGGGAGTTACCTCCCAGTTTCTCCGTCCTGGTACCGTCCCGTTAAGATACCGAGATGGGAGGTCCTGTTAACAAAATTACTGGGAATTTTCCGGAACAAAAGTGGGAAGTCTCGAAACCACCCGGTAAGCCAAGATTATCTTGAATCCATCCACTCAAATTTTATTGATAAATTGCCAAAAGTACCACTTTTTACTAATGATTTTCCCAAAATCTATCCAAACATGTTTTTTTTCTTTAAAATACAAGTAAATTTCATGTGAAAATACAAAATACCCTTTAAAAAAATAAAACTCATAAAATGCCCTACACTACACTTCCGGCCAAAAAAAATAAGAAAAAATTAAAAAAAATTAAATTTTTAGACTTGGAGCCGTTTTTACCTTTTAAAGTTTAATAATAAATAATAATCGATTAACATGGATATGTAATAAAATGTAAAAAAAAAAATTAGGGGTATTTTAGACTTTTGTACTAATACTTTAGGAAAAATTTAATTTTAGTGTATTTTGGGAAAACCAAGTACAAATTGTGGTACTTTGGGCAAGTTCTCATAAAATGTAATGAAATTATTTTATGGGTATTTTAGACTTTTGCACTAATATTTTGAAAAAAAAAATTAATTTTAGTAGATTTTGAGAAAATCAAGTACAAGTGGTGGTATTTTAGGCAATTTCTAAATTTTATTTTCCTCGTGAGAGAGATGGTCTAAAACAAAAATGTAGATGGGTTATAAATTGAGGAATTGCCCAAAGTACCACATTTTATTTTTTATTTTTCCAAAATTCACCAAAACATGTATTTTTTTTTTTCTCAAAATACAAGTAACTTTCATGTAAAAGACGAAATAACCTTTAAAATAAAATTAACATAAATGCCCTACATTATACCACCGCCAAAGTAATCAAGAAAAAAAATTAATTTTTCTTAAGGTTGGAGCAGTTTTTACTTTTTACAGTTTAATTTTTTAAAAAAATAAATAAATAATAACCAGTTAATATAAATATGGAATAAAATAGAAAAAAATTATTTTAAAAGTATTTTAGACTTTTGTACTAATATTTCCAGTAAATTTAAAAAAAACTAATTACAAACGCAATTTCTCTTCTAAATTTTAATTATCAATCTTCGTAGCACAAAAGAACATAAGAGCATCTCCAATGCAAAGCAACTCAAGTTGCTTTTGCTTACATGTCAATGCCACATCACCTTATTTTTTATCTATTAATATTTTATCATGTAATGATTATAACAAAGTTGCAAATTTTGGCACCTATGCCATCTCTTTTTTTGGAAATAAATATAATAAAATATTATATGCACCAATAATTAAATTTGTGTGGTCCCATTTATAATAATTTTTTATATCAACATTATTTGTGTAGTATTATATAATATTTTAAATATAATAAATAAATAAAAACTAAAATATTTAGTGATGTGGAGAGCAACTTTTGTTGCCTCCATTGGAGATGCTCTAATAATAGAATTTTCAAACAGTCAAACTCATTTAATTCTATTATTAAAGAAAAAATAAAGAAAGAGAAATGATATTGAGGAAGAAAGAATGATGATTGAGCGGACCAAGGAAAATGTCAATGATTGCTCACGCGCGGGTTTCGCATTAGAAAATAAAAGTAAAAACGTGGCAGTGCTCTGCTCCTATGATTCTCTCTCAGCCACACTTCAGAGTCAGACACACACTAATGATTCCCAATTTCGAGGCACTTCTTCCCACATCATTTACTTCGCGGTCAAACTTTGACCACTACTTCCCATCTTTTTTTTTGTTTCTTCTTTCTAATTATCTATTTATTTGTTAATTCGATTATTCACATGCTTATCATCATCATTTTTTGTTTAGGTCGACATTAACATCTTCTTTCTCTATATTGCCGTTAATATTAGGGAGTTTTACAAATGCACATACCCATATATAAGTACATTTTATTAAATTTAAATTTTTATTTAAAAATATCGTTTTTTAAGATTTGTTTGATTAAAATAATAAAATTATATCAATATATAAATAATATCATAGATATTTCGTTGATTAATTTGCTCAAGTTGACTCTGATACGAGTAAACAAAATAATATTAAAATTAATATTTTAATTTCAATTTTATGCGTGAATCGTGATTTTGATGAAGTTATAAGATGAAGTTTAAAATGAATAAAATTCAACAAAATTTAGTTGACATTATTATCTTTCTTAAAAGTAAAATACCTTAATCTTAATTAATAAGAAGTTTAAACTCGACTTTTATATAAATGTATTTAAACTTAACATTTCACTACAACACAAAATAAGTATATATATGTATATATTCTTTGACAGAGAAAATTGAGAATAAATATTTCGATTCAATTTCTTTTTCAATAATGGTAAGAGTCCCACAAGTACTCACTAAAACAAACTCTACACTGTATAAATAATATATCACTACTATTCTAACAACTTCATCTTTAAAAAAATCACAACTACAGCTTCAAAATTTGATTTTAATTCAAAAGTGAGCACGCGTATCGTTAGATTTTAAAGCTGCTGAGAGAAATCCTTACTAATTTTCCACATTTTATTGGTCTACAATAAGAACAAGAGTCGTAATATTTTTTGGTCTAGTAGGGACGTTTTGACCATGTTAACGACAAAATAAGGTTTACGTACAGTAAAAAGAAAAAAAAGACAAAAATAGAAAGACTACCGTACCGGCGTGGCCTATTAGTTGCAATACAAGAGTCAAGATGGCGTGTCTTAAATGTCGTTGAAAATTATTTAGTCTAAGTTTGAAAGTCATCCTTTTTGCAAACCCAAATTAAAAACAACATTTAGTGTCCCTATCTTTTCCATTTGTCATATCACATTCTGTTATACATAGTATCCATATGGTCGTACTCGTACTAATTGCATCAATTACCTTTAATAATGCAGAGGTGAAATAAAATCAGAACTCGTATTACCCACCATATCATTGACAAAATGATAAAACAAATAATATTAGTACTCAATAATAAACTACTAGAAACGAGTTGTAGATAGGTACAATACTGGATGAATTTTTTTTTAGTAAGCGTGGTCGGATCCACGAAATATCATATAAACTCTCACGTATGGCAGAAGAAAATCGCGATTACAAAAATATGAATAAAACACAACCACTGGAAATAAGATAAGCAAAACACAAAAAAATTCAATCAATACTCAATCAAAAATCAATAAGGGCGCTAGATGACCGTGTGGAACCTCAACTCTCGGTCATCAGCTCTAATAGCCTCCTCCGAACAAGGCGGGACTGAACCTAACCAGGTCGAACACGAGTGATGGTTAACCGTATAGCGCGCAAGATTATGCGTCGCAACATTACAAAGACGAGAAATACACCTAATGCTAAAATCCTCAAAACTCCCTCACCTCTCTGGAGATGCGGTGCAAGATCGTCCCAAGCTCTATCGCAGGCGTCGCGCCCTCGTCGATCATCCTCACCACCTCCAAGCAGTCAGACTGGATCTCCGCACTCCTGCCGCCGACGCTGCGAACTAGCTCTATGTCACGGAAGACAGCATACGCTTCCGCAAACTGAGTGGAGAATCATCTACCAAGGTAAAGCGTACACGAGGCGATCACCTCTTCGATATGGTCACGAATAATAGAATCAACACCGAAGCCTCCACTGTCACGAGCAAGTACCGCGTCAACATTAATCGAGAGGGTCCCGTCCCTTAGGGGGTCCATCTGGAGGTTATAGGTACCCTCGGGCTCGGCTGGGTCTCCTAAGTCGCAACCGCTCTATACTCCTCGAGAAAGCTCACCGTCCACTGGACAAGTTGAGGTTGGCTCCATGCAGATCTCCCGAAAAAGACATTATTCCTGTGGTTCCAAAGTTTCCAAATGATAGTAATAAAAAGCCATGGAAACGGACGTCAAGGACCTCTGTCGCATCTGATGGTCATATGGCTGGTCTGTCCCCAGGCAACCCGCATGTCACATCTAATGCTCTTGAAAATTAAAAATATAAATTCCACGTCACTTAAACATAGCGAAATGGGGGAAAATTACCCGCCTAAATTTTTGAGAACATCAGATGCGACATAGTCGCATCTGATGGTCATATGAACCTTTCAGATGCGACTTTGTCACATCTGTTGTTCTACCCAGACAAAAAATTATTTCGCCATATTTTCATGTTTAGATGCGACATGTCGCATTTAAATGAACTATCAGATACGACTAATCACATCTAAAAGTTATCGTAACAGATGACCAAATTTGTACTAGTGTGTCGCCCATGACGAACACAGACTCTCCGTCCCGAATCCGCTATCTCGAACCAGACTGAATGATCTCGCGGCCCCAAAGGAGACTGCACCATATTGAAGAGCAGTACGAACTAAGGTGAGGTGACATAATATTTCCATCGGGGAAGTAGCTCAGTCTAAAAACCCGTCCAACTAGATTGTCCAGTCTCTTGAGGAGTCTCCAAACGCTCTTAGCCAGAAGGGCCTGGTTGGACTTCTCAAGATCTTTGAAGCCCATCCCGCCCTCTGACTTGCATCTCGTAAGGTCCTCCCACTTGCACCAGTGGATCTTCCTCGTCGACGTACCCCCACCCCACCAAAAATTGGCAATCGCCGAATGAATGTCTCTAATCAAGCGAAACATGATCTTGTGGCAGGATGCCTCGTAGCTGAGAATCGACTGGAGGACGTACTTAATGAGAACCTCTCTGCCAGCCTGCGAGAGGGAGAGACTGTTCCAGCACTTGGTCTTATCCCAGACACGGTCTCTCACAAACCCAAAAAGCTCTGTCGTCCTCCGACCGGTAAACCCAGGGAGACCCAAGTACCTCTCGTGACACTATGTCATCCTAACTCCAAGGATCTGGGCCAAAACCTCACCCTCCTCATCGCTAATCTCTAAACCAAAACAGACATCAGACTTCTAAAAGTTCACCAACTGACCCAAGGTCTCAGAATAATTCCGTAAAATATCTATGATTCTCTCGCACTCATCGGGTATCGCATGACAAAATATCATGCTATCATATGCGAAAAGGAGGTGAGACACGTGAAGCTCTTGAAAGCGAACTCCAAAAATCGCTCTTGTATCCTCGCTAGTTTGGAAGAGGCTCGAGAGACTTTCAGAGCAGAAAAAAGATAAAAATAAAAAGTGAGAGAAGGTCCTGACGGAGAACTATGAAGAGAGTCACACTATGAAATTTGAATTGATCATTTTGAAGATAAATTAGTAATAAATATTACTTGAAAGAGTTTATACCGATCATGGTCACATGTAAAAAGGGTTGACTAATATCAACTTGGAACTCATCCAAATAATACTAAACACCAATAGATTAAAAAAATTAAAAGGGACTCGATTCAAGTTTATTATTTATTTATTTTGCTTCAAGAGATTGAGGTTTATATTAACGAGCACTAAAACAGTGACAATCATTCTGAAAACCATTCATTGGCGAAGAACACCTTTTTGCACCACATGGGTGATATTTTATGGAACACTTAATCAAGGCAAGCCATAAAAGCCTGCAAAGTTAGTGACTATTTGAAGTCTAAAAAGTCAAATAAGCGGGAAAGAAGAGTTTTGAGAGTTCTTGATGGTCATTTTGTACCACCAATTAAGTTGTGTGACCCTTTCAAGTGAACACCATAAAATGGATTTAAAAATCCCAAGAAGAATGAAAAACCCCTATCATCTAATTTAATAGCCAGATAGTAATGGAGTGCGGTTTTATAACATTAAATAATGATATACTCATATAAACTAGATTCATTTTGTAATTACACACTTTTCATAAATAAGTCATAACTAGGTAGAAAAATTCGTTTATAGACGAAAATGCTTAAAAAATTATCGAAAATTAAGAAAAATATTAAAGATAAAAATTAACTGTAAACATATGTAATTTTTTTTTCAACAAATGTAAACATATGTAAATAAATAATAGTGATTATTTACAACTTATTTACAAAACATTGGGTATATCCAAATTTCCAATGTTTGAAGTGTTTATAGAGCTAATTTTTTGTTAAGTAATTGTAAAGCAACAATTATAAAACGAACATTAAACTGTAATAATCGATTTTTTTTATTGATTTCTATTCTGATAACTCAAAGAATAACAAAGAACTTTAACTTTTTCATATTTGAATTTAAAATACTAATTTTTTTAAAATATACTCTCATTCATTCTGCTTGCCAATGTGTTGTACTTGTACAGAGAACACACGGTCCCCCACCAATAATCAGGTGGTTAGTAAGTGTATTTGGGGCTAAGCCAACATTAACATTTAATTAACAGCTTGGTACAGCATTTAAAGCATATTAAACACACTAATTTGTGCTAAAGTGTATCAATTGGCCGAGAATTTCGGCTTTGAGATCCTTGAGCAGCAAATGAAGGAAAGTGCTTAAATAAATAACTATCAATTATCTAATGACAACTAAACACACGTACGTGTAGCGAGTGCATATAATTTAAAAAAAGAAGCCAGGAATTCTGTATATAGTGCATCACTAGTTATGCAGGCATAGTTTAATCTCGAAACCCCTTAAACTATCATATCACCTTCGAAAGAGAAGATAGACAGTGGTTTCCAACGTCAAAAGCAATCAGAAGTCAAGAACTATTATATTAAGTGAAACGTACACAAGAATGTAAATCTAACTAAAAAGGTATTTAGGAAGGAACGAGTTTTCTAACGTAAGTTAATGCCAAACTTCATGGACTGAAACAGTTAAAGCTCTCACTCACTGCAAGAGTATATATAAATAATACCGGACTCAGGAATCTGAAATATTATACTTCTTTTTCTTCCTTCCACACGCCACTTTGATCACATAACTAGATTGTCAACTCTATATCAAAAAAAGTACTTGGCATATAAATCAAGTCTCAATTATTTAGTCTAGTGCTAAATCTTTGCTGTTTCATGTGGATAACACGTTCAATAAAGGGGCTTTAACAAATTCCCACTATCATCATATTCTATTAATGAATCAAAAAACTATTTTCCATGCCAGGAAGGAAGGTACATGTGAGTGTTTATGGTCACGAAAACATTATAAGCAAAGGCAACAATAAATCATATGATGCAAGACATTAGCAGAGTGGATAAAACTGAAACCAACCAAATGAGCAAAGTGATAGCTACCAAATCTAGAATTGGAGTGGGACTGAGGAATTGCATATGATATTTGCACAACAGTAATACCAGCATTAAATGAGTTCCTTCACGCACGCACAGACACATATCAATCAATCATGGCATGATAAATAATGGAAAAAGATCACTGTAAGACTTTGAAGACAATGGAGGGCCATGGAGTCATTTATATTGTACAGCAATCATGTCTCACTGTGTGATATTCTCAACCGTAACTTTGTCATGCCATTTCTAGGCTCTTTTAATGAAAATTTCTATTGCTCATGTCTGAGGCGAAAAGAACATCGATTGGTCCCCGAGGGGACCATCAGAAGAACAAGCAGAGCAAATAATTTACTTTCCAGGCTTCACTTTCAATATAATACCAGAAAATTCAAAGGGCAAATAGAGTTCACTCAAGTGAGATAGATGAGGCGCCCAGCAAATACTATACACATATACTGTATATAAATATATACATATATTCTAGTATGTAAGTGCAGAATAATCTCCTTGACTAAAGAATACCATAGTAAATGGTTTGCAGAGGAACTATATGTGAAAGGCACTGAAAAAAAATTACTGTTTAAATTTAAGTCGTAATCAGAAAAGAGAAAAGAAGGAACAAGATTAACCCTTTTGATTGAATATTTATTCAAGTGGATTAAAGTACTCAGAATTGAATGCATCCATTAATTTCAGGTTCCAAGTTGATATTGTTTATGTCTTGAACCTTAAATGGCTGACACCCTGAACTTCATTCATATAAGTCTTGATCATGATAATTAGATTGTTACAATACAACACAGATGCGTTCTACGAGAACAAATAACATAGATTAATTTTAACAAGGTGAGATGATATTGAATTTTTTTTCCTTATAAACTTGTATAGCTCTTAGTGTATAACCGATCTCTGAGTTCATGCCTCATTTTGTTGTGGACCAAACCAACAAGTGGGAAACTATGACAGAAGATTTCCTCGGTGTATATGTGAGTAAGTCTACATCTAAAGAAAAATACGCCCCATAAATTTTTGTTGGCTGTGTAAAGTGCCGTTAATAAAAAAACCATACCAATAATCTGGAGCAGACAACCTGAGTCGCAACTTCACTAAATGAGAGAGAGATCAGGTGTTGTCTTAATCGTCGGTCAACGTTTCTGTGGCTATGAATGGACTGATCTAAAATCTTCACATAGACAAGGGTAACAATAATCGCCGGTCCCTCTTTCTAACGAGTGCCTGCCTAGACATTCTCAGGCGTACAGGAAGAAAGATACCGAAGCACACCAAGGCAAAAGAAACCCAAACGTGACTAAAGTACCAAGCCAAGTATGTCGACACAACAAGGAAGCTGAATATTACTGCCCAAAAGACAGCCACGCAAACATCGGCCCTGCATATATTGCCAATACCATTTTTTCACTTTGATTCCATAAAGAACGATTAAGTATTGAATCACACAATTACATCAATAATGAAGTACCCAAAAGAAATGATTAAACTCATTTGAATCACACTAGATGTTGACAATAAGCTATAGAGTGATTTAAGATACGTGTCATATTCATCTACACATCATAGGTAATAGGTTTGACCAACACGCAAAAAAGTGTTAACCCTTCAAGCCCTAGTTATTGATTTAACATTAATAGAGCTATCTGCATTAGCTAGAAAAGATAGAAGAAAAAAAAATTAGAAGCCCAACATATTGTCTTTTTCTGATAACCACAGGGTCCAAGTCAGACTCGATTATCGAACAGGAGACTACCCCAGTCGCTGCAATCGTTGCATCCAGTGGGGAACGAGGGATTAGCAGGATCCCAAGAATCTCCCTTACCACTCACAGAAGCTCAAAATAATAATCACACGAAACAAACTCTAGATTAAGAGAAGAGTACATTCAAAAGGAAAATTCTCAGAAGCCTGTGGAAATCCGTCGTTTCAGTGGCCGACGTAATTTTCACACAGATTTTGTGGCTACTGCCGGGTGGATTGATAATTTTCTTTTGGGAGAATGAACGACACCCTAGCGTCGAAAACGAATGGATCGTTAGTATTAGTAATTTAGCCAGCCTGCCAATTAACTATCTAGCTATCTTGGACAAAGTCTTTAGGAAGGTAACCACGTTCAAGGAAATAGACGGACCAGCAGAGCTGATAGTCTCCATGTGGGAAGGAATTCATGATCGTTGAGCATGGTATTGTTTGGGAAGGAAACCGTTGGGGACAGGATTTTCTCTTTTTTCGAGCAAGGAATTTCAAATTTTTGTCTGATCTATCCGACCCTAAATTTTCCGTTATGTGAAATCAGCAACTGAAAATAGAACAATCTTGTCTGAAGCTTTCTCTCATCCTAGCCGACTTGCTCAAACAACAGGAACGAGTGTCAGGTGGGGACATAAGCAAGCACTATTATCCGATTTTCTCCTATTGCCGGAGATTTGGGGCCAACGAAACAGATGACATTTATGGGATTCAATGAACCGTTCCATTATCCCTCTGGGTGTTTCCTAAAGTTCCAGAATTTAGTTCTCTTTCGCTGAACAATCTCACTAGAGATCGGTGCTGTGCAAAATTTATTTTGTACTTGCTTTGGCTTACGAAAGCTTTCACTATTATTCTATTGAATATTTTCCAAACGAATAAGGAAATTTAACAGCAATAATTTAGGTTAGTCTGAAGCTCTGTATCAGAACATCAATCCATACCTATAGCGTTAACCACTAATTACTTACTCACTAGTTACTATCATCAGCTACAGTAGTATATTGCTTCAGTGGTATAGAAGAACGACAACGCATTATGAAACTCACCGTCCGAAATTGGTTAAATCAAACAAGCATCATAAACTGGAAACTAAAATTATGATCTATCATCAACCAACGATTGAAATTATCGCGGATTTAAGTAGCAAAAGCGTTTTAAAAGAAGCACATTGAAGAACGGAAAACAGTACCATGAACTGATGTTAGGTTTGGGAGAGAAGACAGTGAGAGCAGGATACTTGTGCTGTGATCTGATCTGGTATTCTCGTAATTGCTCGACCAGCTTAGACCTAGTTATCATCTCTCGGGCTCAAATCGGAGATCTCTGCTATTTTCTCCCAACTCGAGATTGCGTTTTCTTTCTTCTAAGAGTTTGATGAACTTCACGGTTCCCTCATTGCTCTTTCTGATCATTCTTATTTTTTATTTTGAATATAAAGATTATAATTGATTTTGAATTTATAATTTATAAATACTCAATGTTAGTCAAATTTACACATAAATGTTCAATGATTAAAAATAGTGGGTAAAATGTCCAAAATCGTATTCTGTTAGCACCTAACTAAAAATCGCTGTTTAAAATTAACGGTTGTCACGTGTACGATTGAGATTGAATGAAATGTTTATTTTCGTTTTTATTCTCCTTTACTCCTTTTCCGCCGGCTTGTTTCGCCGTCGGCAAATCCTCCCACACGTGACAAGCGAGAATTTCCTTGTCATGATTGAACAGGCTCTGGTCGTACATGACCTCCCCACCTCTATCCGACACGGCTGAGGCCATTTCCAGAGCCACCTTCTTGCTGACATCACGGTCTCGGTCCCTCGTGATCTTGCTCTTCTTCCTCATCGAAGCGTCTTTTGCCTCCAACCTTCTTTCTCTTTCCTTCTCTCTCCGCTGCTCCTCGCGGATCTTCTCTCTCCCCACTCGCTCATCTCTCTCATCCCTCGTCTCGGAATCGGGGCGGCGGTGATGATTGCGGTGGTGGTTGTGTTGGGGGTGGTCGTAGTCCTCGCTCGCCGACGCTGCGATGGCGGCCGCCGGAGCAGCGACACCGGTGCGCTCCGAGCGGGCCTTCTGGGCGAGAGCACGGAGCTCCTGCTCCTTCCTCTCCTTCTCCTTCATCAGCATCTCTTTCAAGACCTTGGACCGCATCGAGACCGCCTCCCTCGCCTTTTGCTCAGCCACGTACAGAGCCTCCGAGAGTTTCGCGAAGTTGTCGTTTGGTATTTATGCCGTCATTAACTCTTTATGATATAAAATTGTGAATTTGATGATGTACTGTGGATTAGAATTTGATTATGGATTATAGATCGTGACTTTTGATTTTTTATATAAGATTGTTAATTGATAATTGATGTTGAATTTATAATATAAAATTGTGAATTTAATTATGGATTATGAAATTGTGGCTTTTGATTTTGTATATAAGATTGTTAATTAATAATTGATTTTGAATTTATAATATAAAATTGTGAATTTGATTATGGATTATGGATTTGAATTTAATTATAGATTATGGAATTGTGATTTTTTATTTTTTATTTATAGTATAAAGTTGTGAAAGTGATTATTTTTAATTTAGATTATGAATGTATGTATATTTGATTATAAAATATGGAATTGTGAATTTTTATGAATTTGAATTTAGAAAATTAGATTATAAATATATATATATATATATATATATATATATTTTGGATTGTAGAAATGTATGTGTTATACTCGTATATTTTTTATAATGTTTTGGTATAATCGATATCGGTAAGAATTTTTTTATAAAATATCCATCAGTATCCGTTAATATGCGGTTATCTCTGAAAATCAAAACATCGATAGCGGTATTACTATTGGTAATTTAATCTTAACAATTGACATAAAGTATTATCCGAAATTTCTAACGTTGAAGAGATCTCATTTCTTGTACAGGATCAACTTTTTCTTGATGAGACTTATTAATGTAATTTGACACTTTTTTATCTCGTCGTATTAATAAAAAATCGATTTTTTTTAACGAAACCTTCTATTTAAAAAGAATATTAAGTATGGAGATATTAGTTCAAGAGAGTTCTTTGCTGAGAACATGAGACAAATACAATTATTTTAAAACAAAAAAAAATGTATTTTAAGTGAAATTACTTGAAGAGATTTAAGTTAGAAGGAAAAATAAACAGCGAGTGTACGTAGTGGAATAGCTTTCCACATTTACTTGTATTTAAAACCAAGCTTAAAACTGGTGACAGAAATTCTCAAACCCCATATACTCTTGGTTCTCCATTTTCTCAACCATATTTGCTATTCCAACTCCACCTGAAACATAAAAAATAAATTTGTAAAAAAAGCATAATTTGTGATATCAAATATACTTTTGAAGTTTGAATTTCCACAAATTCCATTAACTAATTAAGATTACCAAGACTAATTGCACTGACGAAGATTGTCAAGGCAAGTATAAAGACGATAATAGAAGCTCGGCCGAGAACTGCAATCGTCTTTCTGACGACATGTTGCCCTGTAAATGCCGCAGTAGTTGCTACTAGGACGAAGTAAGAGGCTGCAAAAAAAATCATATTTATTATTTTCGAACATTTTAAAAAATTGTCCGACATTTACTAGATTACGAGCTTTCAAATTGTAGCATTTCGATTTTCATTAGATAACGAGTATTTTTTTTTCTTCATATTATTTGCTTTGATTTTATTTTTTACCATATGGGACGGGAAAACGTTTGAGGATATAATATTGAACGACGGACATTGAAGACGAGAACACCATTGCGAAGGTTGATGTAGCGCTTGCGACCTGTAAATAAATCAAACATTAATTGCAATTACTAAAAAAATGTAATTGTAGATTATGGAGTATTGTAATAACAGAAATGATATAATTTTAATTAAATTGTTTGATTTACCAAGTATTCTTTTGTAATATACAAAAAAAAACATATATATTTTTTGCAATATTATATATATTTATTATTTATTTTTCATATATTAAACCATCATGTTAGAAAAGTTACATCTTAATTCTAAAATTTAACTCAAAGACATTATTCTCCAAAAACATTTTGAAACAAAATCAAATATAACCTGAGGAGGAATTCCGAGTTCAAGGAAAAGTGGGCCCAAGATGAAACCGCCACCGAGGCCGAGCAAACCACCGACCATTCCGGCAATAATTCCACAAGAACAGTACATGAATATTTGATGCACCTTCCAATTTGTGATCTCCTTTCCCTTTGACGCAATCACTTTCGTGCCTTTGTACAATCCGATTGCCTCAAATACCGTCACCGAAGCCGCAATCGGAACCTATATATCAATCGTTTAATTTTATCTTTATGACTTGTCTCTAATACATTTACATCAGACTTTAGTATTTGAGTACCTCTCTTAAATTTATTTCTTTATTTTAACGACCCGTAATTTTGATAAAATAAAATTGACTTCTTTTAAGTATTTTTAATCGTTATAAAATTATATTTTAAATAAAAATCTCAGAGAGCCTCCTAGGGTTTCGATCTCGTATTAGCTATATGTATATTATTATGAAATTTCTTTACCTGCAACGAGTTTAGGACCCAGAATTCGACGGAGCATGTTTCGGTATATGTCTGCATATATTTAGAAATATATATTAAAAGCGTACCTAAATGAGAGAGAGCAAGTGTCTTATTTTTCATTACACATAAACACTTCTAGGGAATTATACAATTTTTATTTATTTATTATTGTAAGCAAGATGATAACGAACCTTGACAATCTGAACAACAAGGAAAGCTACCCAAACATAAACAAGCATTGTCAGCTCTTTCCAATATATGTTTTGCAGCGCCGGGATCTGGAAACTATAGAGATTAGTGATATAAACTTCAATAATAATAATAATAAATTGTTTTAAAATTAGGAGAAAAGAATGAGGAAATTTGAGACTAACCCGGTCATCGCGAGGAGGACTTGGACCACTTGGTAGTGGCTTGTAGTCTGATCTAGATCCATCTGAAGCTTAGAAGAAAAGTTGGTGTTTATTGAGGAGCATATATACATGGAAAAATTATAAAGAAGTTGGGAAATTTATAAGATTATAGACATGATGATGACTATGAGATAAAAAGAACCCTAGAAATTAATTTTTTAATTTGTACAAACAACAAAGTATGGTTAGCTCAAATGAACACCAGGCTGAAAGAAGTAGGATGTGATCGGAGAATAATTTGTCAAATAGAAGAGATACAATCTGATTATCAGACCTCATCTATCTAATTTATTTGACATTTAAATTTAAGACAAAACCTTATAAATTTTAACTTTGCTGTCTTTCCTTAGCTACTATAAATAATAGAAAAATACGAAGCAAAAAAATGATAAAATTAATTTTTTTAATAATATTATTTTCATTTTTAATTAACTGACCGCCTTGTGCATTGGATTCGGATTCAAGCTTTCGTCTCTCCGCGTCCTAAATACGATAAAAATACGAAATTCCTTTATTATAAAGCCGGGAAACAGAATAAAAACATGATGAAGTTGCTACTTCTAATCGGAGATCACTTACCTTAAGCATCGTTGTTTCCTTTTTCCATGCTTCAATGCCTTTTAGCAAGGCTTTTGCCGACGTACCTTCCATCAAAATAATAACATAGCTATGTACAATTAGTCTTCTCTAATTTAGAGTTTTAAGGCAACTCCAAATAAGCTCTAAAATAAGTTGAATAGAAGTGAACATAGAGTTCCTGTAAATGCCAATTTATGAATAAACTATTAGATTCAGCTCATTTATCTAAAAATATGGGTAGATTAAACTATTGTGACAATTTTGTTGGAAATAGGTAAAGAATTAGATTGTAGATCTTGCATTGTTTGAAGCAACTTATATTCTGTTTCAGATATCCTTATCAATGTAAAGGATTTTTTTTTAAAGAGGAATTCTCATTATCAAACTGGCTTCGGTCTTACAAAGATCCCGGTCAAAGGTGAAATGTCCTGAAATAAAATGAGAATGATGAACTTACGTCTGATAAAATACCAAGTAACAACCTTTATTTATTTAGAAAAAAAACCCGGTGGAATGTGTTGGTTGATTACATTTCAACTCCTAATTTTTTTTGCTCAACAAAAATATTTCTTCCATTTTTTCAATCAATATTTGAAAATTCAAGCTTATAACTAACTTTTGATTCGTATATGAGCAATATCACTTTTTTATGAATAAACCACTAAAATAAATCAATTTTACCACAAAAGGCAACATGCAACTAAAGATGTCATGTATTTTTTACCTAGGAAGAGAATGATGAGAAGAACGGTGACCATCCAATCGGCGAACATGACATTAAAGGCGACGCCGATGCTGATTCCGAGCATGAGCATTGGTTGGAAGAGAAGAGCAAGATCATAGTCTATCAAAGGCATCTCAAGTGTTGGGTGTCTTAATTTCATGTTGTAATACACCGTTGACCCTGCTGCCCCCATTATCATGCCTAGTGTCCAAACAAATTCACATTTAATTCTATATAGTAATAAAATGATTCATGTCATAATTACATTTGAAAAAAAATATTAAGGTTTGTGAAGATCCTAACACTTGGAAATGGCAGTCGAAGACTTTGAATCGAATCCGATGATCAATGTGAGCATCGGGACAAAAATTCCGCCACCTCCCACTCCTCCTACGCTCCCGAGAGCCGCCCCGAAAAATCCAACTATTGACCCGACCACAATTTTCCAACCCAACTTCATTTCCTATACTCCAAAATAAAAATAAAATAAACATGCCAAGCAAAAATTGAACTATTTTTACCTTTTGAAGTGTTAGCAAAATGTTAACATTTACTCACCGGCCAAACAGGTGTGTAAGATGATTTCTCAGGCTGCCACAAAAAATGGGATGCTCTTAAGAAAAAACCATTTCCCTCCTCTTGATTGTTGACTAATATTTCCGGGTTTTTATCCTTCAAAAATCTCTCCCCAAAAGCAACACTGATCATCGCAGCAAAAATCACCGTCCATGTTAGTACGAGAAATGCTATCTTCTTATCAGTCTTCATCGCCGTCCGAGCTTTGTGGATCAAAGAAATCTTAGGACTTAGGAGTGAGAGGTTTAAGTAACTTCACAATTCCCTATATAATTGTTTTTTTGTTGCCTTGTGAATTTTCTGTATTGAAGGAGCTATTAACTCTTCATGTGTAACTTCTCCAACAGAAAAAAATCATAAGTTCGAGGTTTGTGTATGAAACTGAAACATCTTGCTACATTTATACAATATGTATCGGATTACTATGCATATTTTTGTAGAAAAAAAAAATAGTATTTGTGTAGTTTGAGCTGATAGTTCTTCAAAAGTACAAGCATGACATTGACATATTTTGTTATATATGTATACGTGGTTACAAAAAAAAATGCTTTGTAATAGTCGCAACAGTAGGAGATAAAAAAATAGTCGCAACAGTATTAAAAAAAAAACTAAAATGTAGTCGCAAATCGACATTTAATTAGAATTGAGCTACAAATTGTCAGTAATTGTTATCACAACCAGTTCCAGACAAAAGTGTCTCGTTACCGTTGTGTGGTAAGGTCGTCAACTTTTTATACTATATTATCTATATATTACGTTTTCGGCGAGATAGTCCTTGAGCTATTATGTTATTTTGGCTCCTAAATTATTCGTTGCAACCAAAATGATCCTCAAGCTATTGAACGTATAGCATTTTCATTATAGTAGTAATTATCGCTGTTCTGCTAAAGTTCAGATAGATTCATTGTTGGAGTTGTTTTATTATTATTATTTACTTTAAATTTTATCATGACAAACTATCTCAAATGCTTTGGTTGAGATAACACGAGCCAAGTTACAAAGACGAAAATGCCAAGTAACAAAACTTCATTGTCTGCATGGTATATCCATTAAACTCGTGAAATTTCGTGGAAGCCATATCGTTTTCTTCCCTTCCCTTTTCCAACGAACAGTGTGATCCATCTCCACTTTATCTGCCTAACTGAATCGTGTAATTTATTTTCTTTCTTGACGAGTTATTATGTACTTTTAACCTTTTGTATACCGGTTTCAAACAACGGAAGTTTCCTAGGAAGTTCGGAGAAGCGTCATCACATCTGGAACAAAGTACAGGCTTGAAGCATTACAATGATGTTTTGAACTACATTTATGCTGATAAAAAAATCCAAGTACGGATTACTGGCAAAGCTACGAAGCTTCATTACAGTTCCTTTACAATGCTGCTCGATTGAAAAACTCTAATAAGTTCAACAGATAAACCTGAATATAATTGCTGTCACTATTAGATTACTCTGGATGCTAATCTGATGTTGATTCAAATTATAATTAGAGCATCTAAATTTCTTTAAGGGAAAGACTACGAAAATATTCTCGTATGATAACTTCAATATTCGATAACCATTCAAAAAAAGCAAATGTGCTAATAGACAGACAAACAAACAAATAAGCAAACATTGTAAGTCTCTTCCAAAAAATACAAATATCTCCAACGAAAACGCCAACAAAAGTTCAACCACACTTAAAAAAACAAAAACTCAACAAGGCTATTTCATAGTCCCCGACAAGAGAAATTCTTCCCCAAACAAAGATTGACTCGCAAAATCCCAAAGCGAGATAAAGCTTACAACTATTCTAGTATTTATTACATAATTATGAAAGCAGAGCATGGAGAGTCAGTACTCACGGGAAACGGATCGGTCGTTGTGGCGATAGTCATCTCGGCTCTTCTCTCTTTCCCGATTCTCCGAGACCCCGCGTTCGTAGCCGTAATCGTCCTCCATCTGATCATAGCGATCGTGATCCTCGTAGCGATCACGCTCCGGCTGATCGTAGGGCCCGCCTCGGCGGTGATCGTAGCGGCGATCATAGCCCTCGGCATCGCGCTCCTGATCCGGCTGATCATACCACCCGCGATGATGATCCTCCTCCGGCGCCGCCTGCTCGTACTCTCTCTCCCTTTCTCTCTCCCTCGAGCTCCGCTCGTACTCGGGCTCTCCCTCGCGAGATCCGCCTCGCTCCCTCGTGGGGTCCACCGCCTCGTAGTCCCTGTCCCTCTCCCGGGGCCGGTCTCGCCCGCCTCGGTCCCGGCCTCTATCACGGGTTCGGTCTCGGTCTCGGCCTCCTCCACGCTGGTCTCTCTCGACTTCCCTGTCCTTGTCTCGGGTTCTGTCGCGGTCTCTGCGATGGCGGTCCTCTCTGTGATCGCGGTCACGAGACTTCTCGCGATCCCGAGACTTCTCGCGGACTCGTTCCGGGGACCGTTCGCGGGATTTCTCGCGCTCTCTGTCTTTGTCCCGTCCGACTCTTTCGCGGGATTTTTCCCTGTCCCTGTAAACAATTTTCGACGTGATTTGTTTAGGGCAACATGAAAACTCAAAGATTTTAAAGAAAGTATAAGATCTTACCGCTCTCCGCGCCGGTCATCTCTTGCTCGAGGCTCCTCAGACTGAGGTCGTCCTCCTCCTCCGGACTGTGATTGGTCCCTATACAGTAGATGCATATATTCATATACACGTGACAAAAGAAATTCAGAATATATTTCAAGATTGGACTATTACCTTCCAGAGTTTTTCTGGTTCACTTCTTCACCTCCAACGCGAGTGGTACCAAGCCCTCCACCAAGTCGGCGAGGTCGCCAGTTAGGAACAGTTCTCCCACGTTCAACATCCACAAGCACCCTTCTGCCTTCAATCTTTCTCCCATCAGCTTGCTTGTAAGCAGCTGAATTTTGTGAATCCTTGGTCAGAGTCTATAATATTTTCTATATAGTAGTATTATCCATAAAAAAAAATTAGAACAAGCATACATTTCATGTCCCGGGTGTGCATGTACTCGATGAACGCATATCCCCTTGGTTTGTTCGAGTCCTTGTCAGTAACTAATCGAACCTGTAGACAACAGAAAGCGAAATATATAAGCCATGACAACGAAAATGATACTCAAATCCTGATTTTAAAACCCCCATTAAGAAAAATAGATGTACACGGACATCATCATCCCAATCGGTGAACGTTATAAATAGAAAGTCATGAAGTTAAGTCCTATATGGCACGGCAGCCAGGCACTATGCCTTATTAGCCGTGCTCACCTTTGCATCACAGGCTTCCAATTCCAAGAAGCATCACCACCAGGTAGAGTTGAAGGAAAATTGACTTTATTGGGCCCAATCAACCAGTGTTGAACAATTTATCTTCCCCTTACCAGGGATTATATATTTTTTTTAATTGAAAATTTAAAAAGGGGCAAAGGCCATAAGAAATACCAGGACATCTCGACCGCTGATTTATTTGAAAACCTTAAGGGTCATAAAAACAAATTTTAGCAGAAAAAGCAATGTAATGTATTAAAAAGTTGGAATAAGGAGAAAGAGATGCTATTACTCCCTAGATGTTTTACCCAGTGCAGAAATAGAATAGAGGTTGTCGTTCTCTTTTTGTTGCTTGACATAAAGTGCCATTAAGGATCACTTCATCACTGATCTTCCATCTTTGGCGTTGTGTTGGTAGAACACTAGGAAATCAGAAGATTGTCTACCGACCCCCCTTACCAGGGTTATATTTTCATTCTTAAATCTCAAAACCGGCATAAGGTCTTTTAGATATCTAGCCATAACTAGAGAGAGAGAGAGCGAGAGAGAACTAGAGAAATGAAACAAACCCGCAACTTCATATCAGCACATTGCAGTGACACCTGTATTAGAAACTCATTGCAACACTACACTAATGGTTGTACGATACCTGGGATTCTTAAACTATCCTCCACCCGAAGTTCAATTCAATCCAGAGTCAAAATGATTAGATATATTGCTGTAATCCAGATCATCAGCTTTATATTTCTATTTATACTTGTGTTATCTTGTAACCAAATTAGTACTCCGCTTTACTGTTTTGAAGTTTTCTACTGCTTAAAGAAGCTTGATATTTCGCTGGAGAACTTACTCATACGCTTGAAAACTTAAAAAGGTTTAATAAGTCAAACAAGCGAGTGATATATCTGAACCTAATGAAACCTCTTACCGAATCCCCTTAGGGATACCAAGATACCTACCCGCTTGATAGGACCATAAACATCAAACTCCCTTTTTATTTTGCTTTCGGTTGTCTCGTAGTTCTGCAATGATAAGTTCAATAAACATGCTCAATCAGTATCCGTGTAAGATATTCAGATATGTTCTTGATAAAATTGGGGTACTTACAAGCCTTGCAACAAACAACGTCTTGTATGGGTCTCCAGAAACATTTGGGTCATTTGTTGGGTCATCTGCATGAAAGAAAATGTCAGAAAATCCATATAAATATCAAAAGCCTTATAGTATCTTTATAGGACTGAGTACAGAAAGAGTTTATTACATTTCTCGAGATCCTCAGCTGCCTTTGCTGCACCTTTCTCAAGTCTTAACTGGTGTACTCTAGCCCTCTTTTGTGTCTGAAACAATCAAACGAGGATCAGCAAGGCTTAACTGGTGTATTCAGCTCATTCGCAAGAAAAACAAAAAAAAAAAACTGGATTTTCCCACCATTTCAAGCCATACCGTCTATGTGTTTTAACATGAAATCCTTATCCTTACCACTCACTTATTCTTGTAATCTTTATTATAAGTTGAGACATTAACGCTAAGTGTAACATGCCTAAATCCATTTATACCCTCGATAAGTTGAAGAAAGAACAAAGCATAAGCAACCTCAAAATACAGATAGTTTAAGTTGATTAAGAAGGATAGCTTACTCGTGTTTCGGCCTCAGGTATTGGCGGAGCATATTCAGGATCCTCGGGTGCTGCAAACTTACTCACGAACTGTGCAATCCCTTCATAGACAAATTAAAATTAGCATTAACTCTATAGCAATGCAAGCTAATTCCTAAGTAAAACAATTTAATACTCAGAATATATGATATCTAAAACCTGACAAAGGCGGGCATTTTCTCTTTTCAGGCGGTGGTTTAAACTCCAATGGAGGTCGAGGCTCAAACAGCTTCAACAGGTTGTTGGTAAGACCAGTGGGATGACTCTGTCCGATCTACACAAATTCACAGACAGAGATTAACTCTAAACCCACCGAAGCTATAGTTATAAACAGAAAAATATCAGAAATCTTAGAAAAGATGAATTCCATAGAACTACAGCGGATGTTAAATTGGTCACTGATACCCCAATTATACTATATTATTTAATAATCAATCAAATTCCTCAAAGTCAGTGGAAACCAGAAAACCTAAGCTATATACGAAAAACCCTAAATGCATAAAAGACTGTTGATTAAGTTAATAACAAGTAAGACCATTGATCTCATTGCCAAAACCGAAATTCTGGCCATCGAAATAGAGATCAATTACGAAATGAACAAATAACTAACAACTAAAAAGAACGAGAAGCAAACAAAAGAAGAAACATAACCTCAAGATCCAGAAAATATAAAGAAGAAACCAAAAAGAACAAACCAGTTTGAGCTGAAGAACATTGGCGCGATTCTGGGCCTTGGTCCGGGCCTGAACGGCGGGGTTTTGGTTCCGCAGGAAAGCATCGTTTTGCTCTGCCATGGCGAGAAGAGACTTAGAAGCTGAGACAACGTTAGGGTTTTAGTGAAGATGAAGAAGAAGAAAGATCGCGAGTGTGTGGATTTGGTTCGGATGGATTTGCCCGACCGGGTCGGATTTATTATGCCCGGTAATACGGCATCTAAACAAGACTAGGTCTTTCAATGAGGTATTTATATAATCCTATTTTAATCTATAAATAAAACGGAAAGGACAAGACTCCTTTTTTTTTACCATTCTATTAAACACTAATCTAATAATTAGCCATCAAGGATTTTATAATTAGTTAACGTTTTATCAATGTCATAGTTAAGGGCAATTGTATAGTATAGCTTTATATAGGTTTTCTAATTTTAATTTTGTCTAATTTTGATAAAAGTTCAGTAAATTAATTCGGTCAAATTTTCATTCCCAAAAAGCCCAAGAAAATTATCCCGTCCAAACGAATATTAAATACAAAATCAAAAATAAAAAACCAATTTACACGGTTACACGTAAGCTAATAAACCGAGATTAATATATATCAATAAAATTCATTAATGAAAAAAGAGAAGAATCCAACCGAGTATATTCTCTGAAACAAAACCGTCCAGATCTTCTTCTTTCTAGAACATCATCGCGCTATTACACTCGGAACTGGAAAACCATCTCAAACACCCGGAAAAAATCTTAACGTCGACGAATGGAACAATTAAGTAAACCGATTTATGCATGTTTTCAAAAACAGTAGATCCATATTTAATCTGAATATTCGAAGAGTGTTCTTCATTTTTTTTCCCACGAAATATTTTTACAAAACCCATAAATGTTTTTGCAAAAAATGATTTAACTTTTCATAAAAAAATTTGAAATATGGGTATCCGAAGGTATGTTCGTCATTTTTTTCAACAAATACCGCTGAATTTTTTATTAAAACAGACGATGAACATCTAAACCGATGCACGAGGAATGGAAGACATCTCGTCGGACGCATGAGAGGAAAACAACGGAGTCCGACAGAGGAGGTCGCGACCGAGCACGAGATCTCCCGTAAGGTGGAGATCTGTTTGAATCGGGTTCTTCATCTCTGCTCCTGGTTTTTGCGTTTCGTGTTAATGGGTCTGAATTTTGTGTTCATGTGTTTCTGGGGATATGAGAAAGAGAAATTGAGAAAGGTGTGGACGAAATGTAAAGTTTACATGGTGGAGAGGATCGTCGCGATTCTGATCATTAATGATCAATTAAGCTATTCTTCTTATTCTTCTTCTTCTTCTTTGTGTTTTAAATCAAAATCATGTTTTTTATCAGTGTAAAAATCAATTTATGTTGTAAAACGCACCTCAATTTACGTTGGTACAATTCTATTTCACTGTAAAATGGATATCAATTAACTAACATTATCAACATAAAATCAATTTACACTGTAAATGGAAAGTAAATTAACGAGAGAATAAAATCGTATGAACAACTCAACAACAAATATTCGACAAATTAAACATCATTTTCAAATATAGAAAATGATAACTAATTGATAGATATTAAATCTGTTCGAAAAGCATGAAAATAATCTATAATTAATAAGTTATATTTAATTAATTTGCTAATATTTAATCAAAACTCAATCCACTAACATAGGAAACAATATTCAAGCTTTATAAACCATCGACTTTTAATTTTCGAAAATAAAGTTGAATTTTCAAACGAAATTAATATTAGTATCATTGTAAAATTCAATTTACGTTGTAAAACGCAACTCAATTTACGTTGGTACAATTCTATTTCACTATAACTTGGATATCAATTAACAAATATTATCAGCGTAAAATTCAATTTACACTATAAATGAAAAATCAATTAACGAGAGAATAAAAATCGTCTGAATATATGAAAACAAATTTTCGACGTATAATACACAACAAATTAGCCCTATAATTACTAGGTTTAATTAATAGATAATCGGATTTAATAGGTTCAAAAAACTCAGTTCGAAATTAATAAGGCAAGAGATAATCGGATTTAATAGGTTGAATTAATATGAAAACAAAGTCAACCAACTAATTTAGGAAATAATACCCACACATAATAACCGAATTCTTTATAAACGGAAACAATTTTGAATATTCAAAACAAAAATAAATGTTTAAAATTCGAAATATATATTAAAAAGGACTTAAAAGTAATACTATATAGTGACACGTCAGCAACAGGCTATTTACGAAAGTTTTACAAAAGATTGGACTTTTCCAAATTACGTTTGTCAATCAGGGCCAATTCGTCGTATTTTTGTATAGTTAATAGCGGACTCAATTTATTTACACAATTATTTGTACTAAACAATATTTAAAATCAAACAGATCATTAAAATGAGTTTCTCATTCATTTCACAAACATATCATTAAAATTTAACTGAACAATATTTAAAATCAATTGGACGCAAAAATCGAGGAACAAATCACTTGAGATATTGTTTTGTTCTCATTAAATTCGTTAAAAAAAGTCGCATGCGGGAGAAAAAATATGTTTTTTCTATCAAATTTTCGAAAGTAAAAAAGACTCTTGGAATGTTTAATCTTCGAATCTATAATCAAACTCATAATCGCGAATATGAACGTCGTTATCTGTTCAAGTTACAATGTAAAAATATGCGAGTAAACATCACGTAAATAACATGTAAACGGTACGTAAATACTAATGATAGGTTAAGTAACAAATAAAAAGAAAATGAAGCTGAATAGCCCTGTTTCAAAGAATCGTAATTACCTCCAAACAATCAAAATGAATAATAACATGGTTTTAACCCAAATCACAGGAAAAAATCTCCGACATGGCCTCAGCGTGAGATGGAGAAAGACTCTACAGTTGCGTCAATCTCTGACGCTAAGACGATTCCAGCTGAGTCACGGCTGATGCAGGATATGTCGACCACCGCACCCGCACACATCAATGGAAGCGTCAACAAAAATTGCAACAACATCCACCGGCGGCGGTACCAAGTGTGATCATGCCCATAGATTGCATGATCCCGATCACTCAGGCTATCCAAAGTCTTCAAGTATGCCTCGACGTAGCCGCAAATCCACTCCACCAGATCACTCGGCACCCACCGTGTATTGTCTGCACATATATTGTTCATGTGGTTCCTTAATTCTCAAATCAAAGAAATAAAACGTTCAAGTTTGCGTACCTCAAGAGAAGACATGACACGCATGAAGATGTCGACTGCGTCCGCTCCTCTAAACCATATCTTCGAAGTCATCGGTCTTCCAAACTTTAAGAGTCCAAGGACAGCCCTAAAAAACATGAAAGATTGACTTCGTACATACACACAAACCGGGTAGTGGTCCTTCTTTGTCATATGCAGCCGCTCAAGCACCACCTGCGCCAAAATCCACTTTTTACACACCCTCCAAGTGAAGAGTTTGTCGAGCAAGTCGTACGTCCATGGTTTTTTCCACCAAATAATGTTGTCAAAATGAGAGTAATAAGAATTAAGGAGATAAAGTGGATACAAGTGTCATGAAACTTAATGGATGCAAGTGGACTTGATATGATTGGAAAAAAATTTCAAGTGATCTATTAAACTTGCATAGTAGGGCTCTCATAAATTTTAAGGCCAAACAATTCAAAGATACTCTAAATGGGATGATTCAACATATTAGCTCATTTGGGCCCAAAGTGAAAGCAATTTTGAAGTAAGAGTGTTTAATTACAATGGTTAATGTTCTACAATAGTAATAAGAATGCCTAGGTCATTTTTGGGCATTAGATCCACATTTTGGACTCTTAATAAGATTGTTTACTATTTTGGTAGTTACTTTTGTAATCACTCAAAGTAGCTCGACAAAAATTTGGAATTTTTATAACCATTTTAAGGAGTTGAATTTTGTGGTTTGTTGTAAAATATTTCCAATTACAAAGTTATAAGTCTCGAATGTTATTTGCATTTAGATTTCAGTTATTATTAATAATCAATTCCGCCCATCACCTTTCGTCACCACACTATTGACATGGAACTTCGGGTAGGAAAGAACGGGTAATCTAATTGAATCGTGCCAAAGTATTATAAGCCCACCACTTTTTCCCTCACATTCCACCATATAACACTTGTCGAAGCCCAAAAAGACACGACTTATCACCCGCCTTCCTCTTCAATTTAGTCTCCGATAAGAAAATCAAATCGGGCTTATGAGAGACTGAGTGCCAACAGAGCGCTCTCTTTGTCATGTATGTGATTTTTAACTATTCATTCATGTTACACTATTGGTTACCATACAACTCGCATCATACACTTGATCTAGCTCGGATTTAAGAATACATATGTTGTATCCGCGTGGAAAATTTTCATTAGTGGTTTTTATTCTTACATAAATATTTATTTTATTAGCAAAACTGCGACAATTAATACAAATTCAGTTCAAATTTGTGTCATTTTTTTTCAATTAAGCAATGAACCAACGGAAAAAACTTAAATGAAGCATGGAGAATGCACACATATAATTTGTGTTGGCTTTCAGTATATTCCATGTTGAGTAATATTCAACCATTAGTTCACATGTGCTATTTTTGGCTAGCATGTAGTGATATATCTTTAGAATAATCGCTGCTTGAAGTTCTGATATCGCTGCCAGGGAATTCTTGGCTTGTTGGCATTGCTACTTGTCTGAACTTCTTCATGTCGGCATTGTAAGTGTTGACGTTGTAATTCGAGCTTCCACTAGACATGAACACAGAGCTTTGCCCCGGCTTCACTCCTTCGTTTAAATCGTCGAGTGACACATCGCCTTCTAATGCTCGCACAATCTACTCATTGATAAAAAAATTTAAAAAAAATGTTACACAAACATAAAACAATTGATTTAACAATAAATGACTACTTATAGCAAAATAACTTTGACGAAGTGTGCATTTTATAACAAATTATTAAAGAAAATATTGGTAATACTAATGGTAAGTTATCTTAATGAATGATTGTCCAATCTAGTTAAGTTTGGAAAGTCTTTGATTAAAAGTTCAATGTTTTATTTTTATTTAGTGTAATAATAATGAATGAACCTGGCTCATCTTGGGACGCTTTTTGGCAGAATGGCGGATGCTGGCAGCGGCAGAGGCGACCATGCGAGCCATCTCGTGAGGATTGTATTTGTTTTTCAGCCTCGGATCCACCAACTCCTCGTAAACGCCTTCCTCTAGAGCGCGTTGCAGTATCGGACGAGCCTAAACATAAATTATTATTGGGGTTATACCAAAATACAATTGTCGCTAATTCCAAAATTATAATCAAATCTTATCGATAGGTACACACTAGTTTATTGACGTGTTGGTTATTTATTGACAAAACTTTTAAGTAAAGAATCATAATATTGATGTTAGAAGAACGAATTTTGGTAAAAAGAAAAACATAATTTTAGTATAATCCCGTAATTATTTACTTGTTTGTTTAATAAATTTTTTTGGCTCTATAGCCTTATAAAAGGTTTTCATTTTGGATATACCAAAGGTTTCGTTAATAGATTGAAAATACCCAGACAAATTCGTTTTCACATCGTAAACAGTCTAAAATACCCTTAATTTGTTTACATATTGAAAACATGAATTAAGGGTATTTTGAATTGTTTATGGTGTGTAAACAAATCTATCTGGCTATTTTCAATTTATTAACGAAACCTTAAATATATTCAAATTACACATAGTTTACAGGGTTTTACATCAAAATTACCCTTGTTTAATTAATGTATTTAATAATTGAATTTAGTTGTTAAATGTTATAGCGTACGAACCCAGTCCACCAAGCTATCCTCCATGTATTGGTTAGTGGTATCAACGGGCCTTCTTCCAGTGATGAGCTCCAAGAGCACAACCCCGAATGAGAATACGTCCGATTTATCCGTTAGCTTCCCACTTGACGCATATTCTGGGGCCAAGTACCTTTCTCGCCAAACATTTACTTAGTTAATATATATATTATATATCATTATCTGTTTATGTGATAATGGTTTATTACCCGAATGTTCCCATGACTCTGGTAGAAACGTGAGTGAAATTGTCTGAAGACAGCTTAGCCAACCCAAAATCAGCCACCTGACCATATATTATATAGATTATATTCCATTATCAGTCATAAAACCAAAAGAGAAAAACTCCTCTGTACCATGGCTTCAAAGTTGAGATCTAGAAGAATATTAGAAGTTTTGATGTCGCGATGGATGATTCGCGGGTGACCTATAAATACACAACAGCAATACATATTATAAAAATAGATGGGCATATAAATAGAAATAATAACGTGGAGTGTAGCGTACAATCTTCATGAAGATAAGCAAGGCCTTTAGCCGATCCTGTTGCAATTCGAAGCCTGGCTGGCCAATCCAATATGGCCTGAAGATCGTTCCCTAAAAATAATGAAATACATTAGAGGACCAATAATAATAAAATAATAATAGAAAAAAGGTGTTAGTACCATAGAGGTGATATTCCAAGGTGTTGTTGGGGACAAAGTCGTAAACCAACATTCTCTTGTCGCCGGCGATGCAATATCCGACGAGAGAGACGAGGTGACGGTGGTGAACTCTGCTGATGATCTCGACCTCGGCCTGAAACTCTCTCTCTCCCTGACCGCTGCCGGATTTGAGGCTCTTCACGGCGACTTCTTTACCGTCCCCGAACACCCCTTTGTGCACGTACCCGAACCCGCCCTGCCCCAACAGGTTCTCCTCCACGAACCCGCCCGTCGCTGTCGCCAGCTCATCGTACGTGAAGCTGCTCTTGCTGAACCCCATCGATAGCCCGCCCCCCGACGGCGGCGTGCCCGCTGGATCTCCGCCGCTGCTCAGGGCTATCCCTGCTGGTAGTGGCGGAGGTGCTGCCACGTGCCACTTCTCCGTGTTGTTGTTGTAGTACATTCCTTGGTCTGCATGTATATATGTATTAATCCATTGGAGAGAGGGAGAGTGGGAGATCTTCATTTCATTATGAAATTTGGTAGATTTATAGGAAATTTTGGGACCGCCTAGAAGTGTAATAAATAACGATAAAAAATTATTTTGCACAATAAAAAATGCTCGAAATATCAAAAAGCACTACTATGAAGTTTTTGTATCTAAAAAGATTTGTATTTATATCTAAAAATACGAATTTTTTAGTCAAAATTCTACTACGATATTTCTTTTCTTAAATAACGTGGCAAATGTTTCTTATATGCTTTGTATTGTAAAATTTGCATGCAGGCAAGTGGTACGTAAATATAGCTTATAGTTGGCACGTAAAGCTAACACGAAAGAAGAAAATATGCATATAATAATTCCAATAAAGTCATGATCGATCACCTGTTGGGCCGTGATGAGAAGGATCGGTATAGTACTGACGATGATCGCGCTTCCTCTTTTTCCTGGTGGCGCAAAGAATGCAAACCATAACCATCGCTAAAACGAAGAGCCCCAAGCCCACCGTCAATCCCACCGCCACCTGACTCATACTCTCCGACGACGGCTCGAAATCCGCCGTCGACGTCGTCGTTGAAGAAGAATTACCGGACCTCGCCGCCACCCGAGGCGGTGGCGGTGCCGATATCACACCGGGGCGTGACGTCGGCGGCTGCGGAGTAGCGGGAACCGCCGGCAGAGATGAGCCGTTGCTCTTCTGTGGCGGGGGCGACGGAGGAGAGATGACAATGGGGTCGTTTGAAGACGACGGTGCCGGAGATGATGAATTGTTTGACGGGGGAGATGATGACGGTGGTGATGGTGACAATGACGGCGGTGGCGAAGAAGATGAAGAATTGTTTGAATTTGACTCCGGCGACGGCGGCGGAGTAGATGACGGTGATGGTGCGGTTTGAAGCAGCAACCGAGACATTTTTTATTTGTTTTGTTTTATAATATTTATTTATATTTTAATGATGAAAGGTGATATGAACTTCCTTTGAATCAAGAAATTTTAGGCTCCGTGGAAGAACTTTCCACCTTTTCTTTTCCTTCAGCTCCTCAGCTCAATATGTTTCTAGGATATAATGTAATAATATCCCTACATTCAGACGATGGAGATCGTCAATATTGTAATTTTAGTATAAAAAAAAAGAGGAGGTTTATAAGGATTGACGATATAATGATGCATGCAAGAAGAGATTAAAAAAGAAATCAATATCTTACAAGGATCACGGAGATGAACATGCCGTGATTGTAAATCTCCCATATTGTGCTTCAAAAATTAAAGAAGAAGAAAAAAGAAATTT
This sequence comes from Urtica urens, assembly GCA_958296335.1. Classification (NCBI taxonomy): domain Eukaryota; kingdom Viridiplantae; phylum Streptophyta; class Magnoliopsida; order Rosales; family Urticaceae; genus Urtica; species Urtica urens. Next base: position 18,199,395 of record OY282522.1, on the reverse strand, counting down.
TACCTGAATAAGAATAATTATAGAATTCCTTAATGGAAAAACATGGGGAGAGGGAGAGAGAGAGAGAGAGAGAGAGAGCCGTGTCCTTCTCCAATGGCCTTGAGACAAAGGACCCAATTTTCATTCCTTTTTTTAAAAACTACCTTCTTAACTTAGTTTGATTTAGTTTTTGTTTCTAATTGGCAAATTACCACCTCATAATGACCGTGTGAGCACTCTGTCTGTAATTAATATTTTATCTAGTGATCACATGATCCCATTGAAAAATGAACGCAAATTTTGATATCTAGTAAGATATTTATTTATCTACCTTGACGAGCGCTTGTCGTAACACTTGTAAGGAACACAGCCCCCAAAAAAAAATATTTTTATACACACTAATATTTTTCATATTTTACAGATCACTAATACGTACATTTATCAATTTTCAAATATTAGATGATGTTTTTCTAATGAATAAAATATTAAGCTATTTTAATAGTAGCTGATTTCGCACATAATAATAGAAAAATATCTCCTTTCGCTCTAATAGCTTAATATGCACATTGTAAATATTGGGTTGATTTGTTTTTTTTTAACAAGAGGAAATGCATTAGACGAGGATAAAATGTTAGACATTTCCAACTTAAAATTTAAATTTAGATTAATGTTTTATCAAATTTGGTGTATTTGCAGTGTTTTTACTCGAACACATAACACCAAATCTTACCTAAAGAAAATAATCTCTTTTTATAATTTTCAATTTATTTTATATTAATTTCATATTAACCTCTCTATTAATATGTTATGTCAATATTAATCTTATTAAACATTAATTTATATACGTACGTCAACAATATCAAATTAATTTATATTTATATTAAATATTATGTTAATACTACGATATTAAATATTATTTTGTGTGATATCATTGTTCCAGTACATTAATAATTTATGTGTTTGTTATAAATTATACATGCTTTTATATTATTTTTTCTAGTTATATGGCGTACGTTATAATTTTAATTTTTATGCATTGTGTTTGTGTAACTATTAGTATAAATGATATGTATTTAATTTAGTTGTATTGTGTTAATCAATGTTATGTACTATTATTAATGTCATATTATTTATTCTCTTTTATCATTGATATTATGTATTTTGTATAAATTATTTAAACTATGGTCTAAATTACATATTAATATTTTTGTGGGTGAATTTGTAATTAAAAATAGTTTATCATCAAATTTGGGTGATGAATAGTTCGCCCCCAAATTTAAGTTGATACTATTTATTATACTCAAATTTAGGTAAATATTTGGGGTGGGTTGGAACTCTCCCACACCAAATATGTATCATCCCCACCCAAATTAAGGGTGGGTTGGAGATTGTCTTATCGATACAAGAACTCTGCCAAGAGGAGGAAACTTCTCCAAAAGAACAAAAACCGAAATTACTATTTCGAACAGCTCATTGGTGCAAAGCATGACCTAGTCGGTTACAGCCAAGAGAATGAGACAATAGAAAATTTAAAGCGGCATAACATATTTTTTTGTAGATAAAGGCAATAAATTCCAGTAAAGACAGGTGATGTGAATATGAAGATTTTCCATAATTGATTTGTTATCGTCGTAGATGATTACATTTTTGTGGGATATGAATTGACCAATGCACCTTTAGAGACAATATAAGAAAAAACCATTTAACCTCTTCTGCCTTAAGGTCACTATGTATGAATTGCATCGTGCTTACCTAAATCCTGAAATGAGACATGTCATTTCATAGCTTTAATATTCTCATTTGAGAAAGTCAAATTCTAGATCCATTAAGTGATCTAGACTAGACTAATTGGTGAGATATTAAGTTATGAAGATGTCATGAACCAATTTTGTGAAGTTCTCATAGATATGGAATTCATGTACAAGATTACTGATATGCAATATATATCACCTCATACTTTATTACTTGGATTGTGAATAAATGAACCGCGCGGTATCCAAAATTAAGTAGCGACTTTATTTGGATGAAATAATGTGACTTGTCAGCTCCTATTCAATACATTGTTTCTAACTTGTTCACAAATAACAACGGAGTTGAGGAAATAACAACTAGAAGGGCAAAATGGTAATTTTATAAATCTCATATTGTTGATGATATTCATGAAGGGTAAACATAGATAACATTTAATAGATCCAATCAATATAATTAAATTGAATTTGAGTAGAAAATAAATTCATTTGAACCGAGAGATTCTCAGTGTCAACTCTCTAGTGAAGTCGGATGACATTAAGCTAATATTCTAAAAAGGTTTGTGAACTTTTGAGTATAGAATCTCAAGCTTTGTTCATTTGAATCCATAAGGTCACTATTACAGGTCATTAGAGTAGGATTGTTAAACTAGAAGCTAAGTCAAAACAAGTTCAAGTGTTGAATTAGACGTTTTCTCGAAAAATGTCTAAAGGGTATTTTTGTCCACATGGACATAAAATCATAATCATGTGAATGTCAAAATATTATTTTGAATATTTTCATATGATGGAAATATAACTTAGTTTCTAAAGCCGAGAAATCGTTTGAGGCATTATGAAATTAATTTTATTATTTGTGCAATATTAATTCTACAATGGGTATTTTAAGAATTGTCTTAAAAGAAATAAGGAAGTATCTAGATGTCCTTCCCTAGCGTAGATTTCGGCCAAGATACATCAAGGAGGAGAGTATTGTTTGCCTTTAATTATAAAGATAATTACCCAAAAGGAAAAGAGAAAATGAATTTCCTTGAGAAGGAAATAAATATGTTATGTGAGGAAACAAATTTCCCTCACTAAAGCATATAGATGGCGGCCATGTACAAGGAAGTAGAGGAGAGAAAATCAAATATTGTGACATGAATGCACAATTGAAAAGGGTTATTACCCTTTCTTGATATTCGTTCTCCTATAAATAGAGCCTCAGATAGAGATGTGAAAATAATGATTCTTGCTCTTGTCTCTCTCTTTCTGGCCGACCCCCTCTCTCTCTCTAGAAAATCCCTTTTTATTTTGGCACCTAAGTCCTCATTAGACTTAAGATTAATTAGGTCTCTACCTCATAGACTTGTTTTTGAGCTATTGTGTTTAATTGTGCCCACACACAAATCCTTCTAAACCTCTAAAGACTTGTGTAGTAGAAACCTAGTTTCTCGAGTTCACATTTAGATTTGAAGGAATCGAGCCATACGAGAAGATCAACCTTTCTCAAGACTCCTCCAAATCAAGGTACGAGAAAGGTTTGCACTCAAGCACTTTAAATAATGTTTTTAAATTTATACATGTTCATACATTTTGCCAAGATTAGTAAAATTGTTTTACTTGTAAAGAAAATGTATATTCCGCCAATAATATGATTAATGTTAATTTTTCTTAACCTATTCCAACATATATATTTACAAAAGCTCTCAATGGGGCACGAGTCGAAAATCTTTGTAACAAGCTGGGCATGATTTTAATATATATGCTCAAGCTTAAGGGGGGAGTGTTAAGATATCTCTAAAATTATGTAGAATAATCTAGAATTATAATAATATATTATATAACCTAGCATCATATAGAAAAATCTCGAATTATAATAGTCTAGTATGTAATCTAGTATAAAATAGTCTAAATTTAGAATACTCTAGAATAGCTATTACCACATTTTTGTATCTCTATAAATAGGATCTTTCATCCTAATGTAATATACAACTATTTCTCCAAATTCTTCTTCTTTCATATATGCTCTCATTACATGATATCATAGCCTCATCAAAAAAAAAATCCCAAACCCTTCTCCAAAATCTTGTCTTTTCTCCGATTCAAACCCTTCTCCAAAAATTAAATCAAGGTCATTCTCCAAAAATTAGCCATCTCTTTTAACCAATTTCTAGAGTTCCAATCTAAATGGCTGAAAAAGTTGAACCAAGAACAAGTGGTGTATCTGAGATGGTACCCGTACTCTCGAAGATCATCGACCACAAGCTGAACGGTCTGAACTTTCTCGATTGGAGCAAGACCATTCTTTTGTTCCTCCGGAGTGTTGACAAAGACAATCATTTGACCGATACGATTCTGAGTGACGAGTCAAAGCAAGCATGGCTTCGCGAGGATGCTCTACTTTTCCTTCAAATCTGTAACTCCATTGACAGTGAAGTAATTGGTTTAGGCAATCACTACGAGTTCGTTAAAGAATTGATGGATTATTTGGAGTTCCTTTATTCTGGAAATGAAATCTATCACGTATATTCGATGTGTGCAAAGCTTTCTACAGGGCTGAGAAGTAAGACCAATCACTCACCACCTACTTCATGGAATTCAAGAAAGTATATGAAGCTTAACATGCTTCTACCATTTAACCCCGATGTGAAAGTAAAACAACAACAACGGGAGAAAATGGTCATCATGAGTTTCCTTGCTGGACTTCTTACAAGTTTTGAAACTGCAAAGTCCCAAATCATATCAATCTCTGAAATTACCTCCCTCCAAGAGGTATTCAGTCGTGTTCTTCGCACAGAAATGTCCTTATTTAACCCTATCAGTGGAGCCTTACTCTCTCAAAATAATATGACTCAAGCCACTCTGCTAGCTACAAATTTGGAGGCCCACAAAGTTTTGACCCTCGTCCTAAGGATACGGGTATGATCACTTGTAACTATTGCAAAAAGTCGGGTCACACATTACAAGAGTGTCGAAAGTTCCAATACAAGAATCAAAAGAACCAGATGGCTCAAGTTGCATCCTCATCCGACAACTTCGTTCGTGTCTCTATCGATGAGTATGCCAAATTTTCCGAGTACTTGGAATCATTAAAGACTTTAAAACCCTTTGTCATTGCCATTGCTGAATCAGGTAACCCGAGTATGTGTCTTATTTCCTCATCTTCCAAATGGGTCACAAATTCTGGTGCCACATATCATATGACAGGTAATTCAAAACTCTTTTCCACCCTTACACCTTACACTTCTCCATCCATAATTATTTTAGCCGATGGATCGCCTTCAAATGTTATTAGATCTGGCACTGTTACACTTACTCCTTCTTTGTCATTATCGTGTGTCTTGCATCTACCCAAACTATCATTTAATCTCTTGTCTGTTATCCAAGTCACAAAAACAATAAATTGTTCAATCTCATTTTTTCACAACTCATGCATTTTCAGGATCTCATGAAGAAACGAATTATTGGTAAAAGACATGAATCTGGAGGTCTTTATATTCTAGATACATCCAAAGCCATTGCTTGTCCCAGCGTCACACCTGCATTTGAAGAACACTATCTCCTAGGTCACCCTTCTCTTCATTTTCTTAAAATATTATGTCATCAGTTTAGCTCACTTTCCTCGTTAGACTGTGAGTCATGCCAGCTTGATAAACATCATCTTCTTAGTTCTAGTCCTAGAGTCAATAAGCGATCTAGTGCTCTGTTTGAATTAGTTCATTAAGATGTTTTGGGTCCCTATCATGTTGCATCCAAACCAGGCTTTCGATATTTTTTCACTTTTGTGGATGATTTTTCTCGTTTACCTTGGTTTTTCTCAATGAAAAATCGTTCATAGTTATTCTCATTGTTTTGTTCTTTTTGTGCTGAAATCCGTACTCAATTTAATGTGTTTGTTCGCACTCTTCGTAGCGATAATGCAAACGAATACATGTACAATCAATTTCAGAATTATATGAACCAAAATGGCATGCTCCATGAAACGTCATGTGTTGATACTCCGTCCCAAAATGGAATTGTTGAACACAAAAATTGACACCTTCTTGAAACTGCACGAGCCTTGCTATTTCAGACAGGTGTTCCAAAGTGTTTTTGGGCTGATGCTATCTCGACGACATGTTTTCTTATCAATCGTATTTCATCATCTATTCTTCAAGGTGCGATTCCATAATAATAATATTTCCTAAAACGCCTTTGTTCCCAGTTAGTCAAAAAATCTTCTATAGTATGTGTATTGTTCGGGATGTTCGTCCAAGTCTCGCAAACTTAGATCCAAAATCTTTAAAATGTATATTTTTGTGATACTCCCGTCTTCAAAAGAGGTATCGATGCTATTGTCCTAGTCTCCAAAAGTATCTTGTGTCTATCGATGTCACTTTTTTGGAGCACTTACCATACTTTAAATCTTATTAACCAACTTTACCACCACCCGAAGATAATAATTTTTTAGTCTATTCTATTACGTCACCAAACGTCACACCCTCACTAGTATCCCCTCCTTTAGCATCTGACTCAACAACCACCATTGAAGATTCTCTTAAAAATGCCCCACCTTCTCTTCCTAAACCACCTCTAAAAGTCTACACTCGCCGTGTCCGCCCGGTACCACACACACACATTGATCCTCCAGAGACATGTCCTACACCGAGTCCTTCGTCATCAGATCCACCTCCGATCGATGATCTTCTCATCATATTGCGGAAAGGTAAACGACAATGTACTTACCCAATCTCTTCATCTATCTCATATAATCTTTTCTAATCTTCTTCATATGCGTTTGTTTCATCTCTTGACTCCATCACCATTCCTAAAACTGTCTGTGAAGCATTAGAACATCCAAGTTGCCATAAAGCAATGACATAGCAAATGAATACCTTAAATAACAATGGTACTTGGAAGTTGGTTACTATTCTTTTTGGAAAAAAGGCAATCAGATGCAAATGGGTCTTCACAATCAAAATGAACCCAGATGGAACAATTTCTCGATTACAGGCCCGTTTAGTCGCTAAAGGTTTTGCCCAAACCTACAGTATCGATTATTATGATACAGTCTCTCCGGTTGCCAAATTGACATCCGTCCGACTTTTCATCTCCATGGTGGCAACTCCTGACCGGCATCTTCACCAACTTGACATTAAAAATGCATTTCTGCATGGTGGTATGCATGAAGATGTGTACATGGAGCAATCTCCTGGTTTTTTTGCTCAGGGGGAGTATGCCAGTGTTTTTCGTCTTCGAAAAATGTTGTATGGCCTGAAACAAAGTCCTCGTGCTTGGTTCGGAAAGTTTAGCCAGACTCTTGAACAATTTGGACTTCAAAAGAGCAAATCTGACCACTCTGTATTTTTCAGGAACACGGAAGATGGTGTCATTCTCCTAGTTGTTTATGTTGACGACATAGTAATTACATGTCATAACACTTCTGACATTTCATCCCTCAAAACCTTCCTCCACACGCAGTTCCAAACGAAAGACTTGGGCTCGTTAAAATACTTCTTGAGTGTTGAAGTATCAAGAAACAAAAAAGATATATACTTATCCCCAAAAAAAGTATGTACTTGACTTGATTTTTGAGACAGGAAAACTAGGGGGTAGATCGTGCACTGCTCCAATGACTCCCAACATGCAGCTTACGAAAGAGGAAGAACTAATGAATGATCTTGAACGATACAAAATAATGGTCGGCAAGTTGAATTATCTTACTGTTACTCATCCAGACATTGCATATTCCGTCAGCATAGTTAGCCAATTTTTGGCATCTCCGAAAGTTGACCATTAGGCAACATTAGAGCAAATTTTGTGTTATTTGAAAGGAGCACCTGGACGAGAGATTCTATACTCAAATCATGGACATACTTAGATTGAATAATTTATGGATGCAGATTATGGAGGGTCCAGGATAGATAGATGGTCGACTACTGGATATTGCGTCTTTTTCGGAGAAAACTTAGTCTATTGGAAGAGCAAGAAATAACATGTCACAAGAAACATGTGAAATAATGTGGATGCATCATTTATTGACAGAGTTAGGCTTCAAAACTAATTTACCAGCGAAGTTAAGGTGTGACAATCAAGCGGCCAATCATATCGCATCTGATCCAGTTTTTTACGAGAGGACAAAACACATTGAGATTGATTGTACGTCAACAAGGCTTGATTTCTACGTCGTACATAAAAACATGCGATCAAGTAGGAGATATATTTACAAAAACTCTCAATGGGGCACGAGTCGAATATCTTTGTAACAAACTGGGCATGATTAATATGTATGCTCTAGCTTGAGGGGGAGTGTTAAAGATATATCTAGAATTATGTAGAATAATCTAGAATTGTAATAATATATTATATAACCTAGCATCATATAGAACAATATAATATTAGAATAGTCTATTAGGTATTCTAGTGTAGAATAGTCTAGATTTAGAATACTCTAGAATAATTATTATCACTTCTTTGTATCTCTATAAATAGGATCTTTCATCATAATGCAATATACAACTCTTTCTCCAAATTCTTCTTCTTTCATATATTCTCTCATTACAAATATAAAATTATCTATTTTGCATTTGTCGAAGAAGAGGGGATTACCACGTGAATAGCGCCCATGTTGCATTCCTTGAGGCCAAGAGATGAGGCAATTGCAAGCTAAGAAGACTTGAGACAATTATTAGAGTATAAAAGCTCAAATTTTTCTTTATTGACTTGCTGATTAGACTATTTCTCCACGCAAGCTCAAAACAGTAGTTTCTCTCTGATTTGCTCTACATAAGAAAATGGTATCGTCTACGAACATCAACTGAAAAATCAAAAGGGATCTCTTGCCTATTTTGATGCCATGAAAGGAGGCTCGAGCTTCTTCTATGGCGATACTAATACTTCGTTATGGAGTCAAACTTATAGACAAATACTTTGGCCATCTTCATACTAAAAATATTTTTTTTAGCAATTATTTTGTGGTTTAGGGTTTATATCTGCTTATAGATATAAAATAGGCTTTTATTTTGGACAATTAGCTCGAGTAAAATTGACATACAAAAGCTGACAAAAATGTCACGTCAATGAAATTAACATATATTTTAAAATGTTGGTTTGTTTGAGTTTGGTTAGTTCGTGTAATTTTCCTCAATCAAAATCAAGTCAATCGCATCAAAACCAAACACATTTAACGTAATCGGGCATTTTAAGTAGAATAATTTTGTTATAGCTAGACAATATCATGAAGAAAAAAAAAATGAATTTAAACATATGAATCGCCATACGCGAGAGTCGGAGATGGATTATTTGATAGTTAAGGCACATTCTCGCACAAGCTCGATATCACACCATAATATCCTTACCCCATCAACAAAAACTGAATTCAATTTCGCAAACCGGCGTTTGAATTGATATTTCCAACGCATTTATTTCCCAAACATGAATTATAGTTTATGGTCAAGGAGAGTCCAACATACCCACTTATTATAAGTCAAAAAGTCTTAAAAGAAAATAAATATAAAAAAAAAACACCTAGATCTCAACGAGACTGTTGACGTACCCGAAAACCCTGAACCCGGGCTTGACATCCTCGTCCAAAAGCTCGAAGACTTCCTTCTCGATATCATACAAAAACATCGAGCTTCGTCCGTCGAGCAAGAGTAGGAACTTATCGCCGACGTAAAGCAGGTTGTGAACCGAGTTCTGGAAAGCGGTTTGGTCGTAGACACCGCAAATCGGAGACATGTCAACCGACCCAAACTCCTCCCACAATTTCGTGCTCTTCTTCTTCACGGCGTTCGCCGTGGGCTTTTTGAGCCGGAACACCTTCAGCGTCTTGTCGGAGATCTTGGCGGACAAGAGCCGTCCATTCTCGGCCGCACCGATGGCCCCGATCCCGTAAATGTATTTGGGCCGTCCGATGGACAAGTCGAACGAGATGAGTCCTACGCTCTTGGAAGAGAGCCAGTATACGACCCCTCTTGAGTGAACACCGGAGGTTGGGATGATCTTCACTTTTCCGAGGTAGGGGTCGCCGAAGACGCTCCATGATCCTGTCGTCGAGTCGTACGCCTCGAACTCGTACCCGTGGTTCGAGTCTCTGCATGGGCACGCGCACACCACCTTTCCATTTCCAGGGGGCAAAATGTTAGAAAAATAAATAAGTTTATCTATTTAGTAGTATGCTTCATAATTAAAATTGAAAAATAAAATTAAATAAGGGACTAACAATAATGTAGCTCAAAAACTTATCCTGCTATTTGCATTTAAGCCACCATAAACATTTTTTTTGGCAAAATGGTCCTCGAGTTTTCTTAGCATTTTCACATAGTTTCGTGAATAGCTTTAAAGTTTTAACACATTAATTTATTTTTTGTTAATTTATTTATGAATTAAAAACATATCATTCAACAACAATAAAAATTTAAACTTAAAATTTATTTTTAGTAAATGAAAATTTGCTTTAAAAAAACAAAATACACAATGTGGTTTACCATACTTCCTTATATAAACATAACAAAAAGTTAGTACAACTATGTCATCAGATACGCTTAAGTTATTATGACAAGAATTTCAATTTAAATGTTGAATTTCATCTCAATACACATACCTTGTACTCGGCATCGAATTTGAGGAGCGAGGGTTCGAAGACGAGGACGGTAGCTGGGTCGGGCCCATGTTGAAGCGCGGGGTCCGGCAATTTCTTCCACGCCTTGCTGGCGGGGTTGCAAATGTAGTAGGCCCCACTAAGGCCGACGCAGCAGAGGAGGCCATGCGATGATGATCTGATCGTGACGGCTTCCGGAAGAAATCCGAGCGCGGGGTCCGGGACGCCCGAGGCCTCGTGATCGAGGGTCAGGAAGTCTCGATCCTTGGAGGCCTCCGTGAAGAACCCGCTGACTTGGCGGTGATTGATCGATTGCCTATGGGCAAAGAATGGGCTCGCAATTTGGCGGTTCCAAAGGTGAGACACGGCTTTGAACCGAGTCAAGGCTTTGGCCGGAATATGGCAAAGGGCTTGCAATTCGATTATGCTCACCGCATCTTTGTCCCGGTTTTCTTTAGTCGTTCCACAGGTGCGTTTCAGCTTCCTCAAACTACGTACACACCACGTATATTATTACGTTATGCATCTATTATATACTTGATCTAAGAAAAGAAGATAAAGTAATACTATCGGATGTAATATATACATGGCAGCACGGACGGAGCTCGATAAAACTCAGCAAGTTTAAAGAAAAGTTTTTTTTATACATTTTTTTACCGATATTTATTATTTTTCTCATTTTTTTATCCTAAAAATATACACATTAGCTTCTTAAATTTTTTATTTTATAGTAGCCCCGTTAAACTTAGAGTCTAGCTCCGTTCCCAGGACATAGGTGGATCAATTATATATACATATGGCAGTTGACGTTTTGTGATTTCTAGACAGATTTTTACTATTTTATTAGTCTATATATCAGTACTTAATGGCTATTAGTCAGCAACAATACCCAACTTTTATAAAGGTTTAGAATGACCTTTTGGGATTTTTACTGATGATTACATAAACTAATCATGGAACAAAGCAGGGGTGTCCATATATATATTATTTAATTAGCCTAAACTCCAAATCCATATAGCAAATTTCAAAGCATCCAAACAGAGAAGATACAGCCAAAATATGAGACGTTGTATGTTAGACAATCAGGATTAAGATCGTTGTTTTTATTATTATTATTTGAAGGAAAATACAGAATCCAAATGGGAAAATAAAATTTGATTAATAACTCGAGATCTAACATATTCTTCATGCATATATGCCATCTTATTTACGCACGCAAGATCGCGTTCCTACACACCAATAACTACAAAGTTAACACGACAATTAACAACAAATCACCGAATATAATATGTAAATCCAAACCCAAATAATATTCATTGTACATTGTTTATCTGAAATTATTATTATATGTCTTACATAATATACCCATAAAAAATCCTTAATCAATTTCATGCTAGAAAATCTTAAAAATAAAGTCAAGAAGACAGACGCCATGAATCGATGAATTACCAAAGTGATTAAGACTCTTTAAAACTAGATTGCATATATAATCAGGGATTAAGGATTTACCTCGATGTCATCATTTTGAGAGAGACTCCGATGGAATATTACGTAAAATGTGAAAACAAAATAAGCTTCTTGGAAGGGACAACGGCGGATCTCCTCGTTAAGATCGATGTTAAGTATATATATGCGGCGGCTTAGGTAGAGCTAATAGGGTTTATAAATATTATGACGTCACTAATAGGGTTTACATACATTGAGGAGATTTTATGTCGTAACGACACCGTTTTAGTAGAACTAATCGGGTTTAGAAAAGCGGGACTTAATTTAAGCACATTGATAGAATTTGGATACTTAATACGTGTTTGGACATCCATTTAATATAATGCAGCAACCACAACGTTTAGGTAAAGCTGGTCGGGTTTAGAAAAATGTGACGCAATCTCGTTTCGAGGTTTTGGAGATCTCAAAAAGATCTTGTACTGTGTCAACGATTTAAGATCTCATATTAACAAGTGGTACCTAAATTAGTTTAGTTGCTAATGTCACATTACTTCCAATTTCCAATTAAAAAGATTGCACGTAAAATGAGATATTTCGAATTTCAAATCTTTAGCGGAAACAATTTGTAATCAATAATAAAAAAAAAGTGTTCGACATTTGGGTGGTAATATCTTTTCATTTGATCTCAAGGCTATCTCATTAGTAAAAAGCTCATTAAGACCCGTTTTGTTGGTCTTGAAAAGAAAAGTTCCCCATCGGCCTACTTAATCTACTAATATTTTCTTTTACCTAAACCAATTTTCATTAGTACAAACAATGATCGTGATAGCTAAAATACCCTAGTGGTAATATCAGCGATTTCCATTAAGTGGTAGTCTATAAAAAAGATTAAATGTACAAGAATTCCACTAAAGCATAAATTTTGAATGAACTTCGCAAGTCAGCTTCTATTTTGACCGGCATCAAATCGCCCCAAGCGTTGATATCTAGCTAATTGAGTTTTGCGTCAAACTAAACAAAACAGAAACACAAATGGGAAAGAAACCCCACTCAAATGGTAGAACATCACGTGTCATCAACATCACCACCATCATCATTATCAAACGAGAGCCACAGAAACAATTTAAAGGATAACAAAAAAAATGGTGGGAGATCAGCCAAAGCACTGGTCAGATGGAAGAGGTCCGGGGATAGAGCCTTGTTGTGCGAACTGAAGGCCAAAGACGACGATAATAGCGAGCAGCGTCAAGTACGAGAGGCCTTCCACGGCGCCCAGCAGGCCCAAAGGCCCATTAGGCAGACCCGACCCGGTCTTGACCTTGGTGTACGCCGACCAACCCACGATCGCCGCCACCGCCAAGTAGCTCACCCCTTCGACGGCCCCGATCGCGCCACCTGGCCCCGGCGGGAGACCGCACCCTGTCGTCTTCAGCGTGTACAGGGACCACCCGATGACAGGTGTCGCCACCAGGCCGCCTATGATCGCCGCGCTCTCTGCTAAAGTACTCCCGCCGGATTCGCTGCTCGCTTTGACTTTCAGTAGACCGTAGGGGCGGTTTGGTCTTTTTGATGCTCTTGTTAGTCTGAGTTTTGTTGGCAGTGGAGAGCCTAGCAGCATTGTGGTGGCTTCCATTGCTGTGTGTCTTTTGCGTTCTTGTGTATGTTTGGGGTTTTGAGAAAGATGTGACTTCTTGAGTTATTTGTGCCTGATAAAGAGTGAATGGTCACCGATGACTTCATTCGCTCACACCTTATCACTTATTCACTTTTTAAGGAATTCGATTTTATTTTTTATTTTTGTGGATTATTTATGTTCTTGATCAGATTGGGTTTAACTTTAATTGAATTACAATGGAAAATCAAGAAAGAAGTGGGCAATAATGATTCATGTTCTTGTTCGGCAAATCTCAGTCAATTATCCCTATTGGTGAATTGTCGCGAACCTATGTAAAAATGATAAATAAAAGATAATTGAGGTAAGTAAGAAGAGTGGGTCCAAATATATCCGTTATCGCCGATGGGAAAAGGGAATCTAAGTCAATCCATCTAACACCTAACACCTCCGTGATCTGATCCAACTTTGCTCAGCCGTTCGATCTGCACATGAGAATCATTACAATGAAGCCACCTGTCAGTCACGAAGGTGAAAATACCAAATGACAAATCACACCTTACGTGGCCGATTAAACTTAAAAGAGGTTAACACGTCAGAGCTACTCGAGAGCGCCCCTATTTGATTGGAATGGAACATGAGGGAGAGAATAAAAGCCTCTTTCTGATTCTGTATCTATTCTTTTCAGCTAGTCTTTTATTTTCTCTTTTCCTTTTCTTATTTTACAAGCCTCCTCTCCTTAAAAAAAACATAAAGTAAACACAAGCCAAGAGGACCAACGATAATTTGAGTTCATTCCATCTATTTCCCTCCAAGAAAGAACCTCTTTGAAACCAAATCATGTGCTCTTGTGAACCGCTCTTTATAACTGTCATTTGAATAACACAAGAGCAACGGCTATGTAACAAGACAAAATCACTAACCACTTTTTGAACTAGAAAAACCCCCTCCAAGGATGCAATTAAAATCTCCCTCCAAATCCCAACCCAACTACTATATTAATATATTACGTCTGACCGAAGAAAGAGAGCTCTGTGCTGTGACCCAAAATAACTACCAAGTACCAACCAACCGATCTATCTAAAAGTTCTTCAGAGACTCCATTAATTTAAAAGAAGAAAAAAGAAAAAGGCTTAAACACCATAAATTACTGAAAGATTTTTGGTGAATGTCAGTGATGCTTCTTCTTCTTCGGAGACTTGTACTCGACAACATCATCATCGCTGTCCTCACCGGAATCTTCTTCTTCTTCATCATGTTCATCTACTTCTTCCTCACCCTCAGCTTCATCATCTCTTTTTCTCTTCTGGTTCGAAGATGAGGGAAGAAGATCCTGAAACTTGTCATCATCTTCGACTTCTTCCACTTCTTCACCTTCATCGTTCACGGCATCTTCTTCCTCAGTGGGTGCCACAGGCTGAACTAAGTAACCTGCACCATCTTCTTCCTGAAAAATTTAGTGACAGCTTAGTTTCTAGTCATACAAATTGAAATACCAAAATATTAGGAGACCTATCAAAAACAATTTTACAAAGTAAAAAAATTCACTGCTTATGGATGAAACAAAACATATCTCATTAAAAGAGGGGAAAAAATTCACTGCTTATGGAGATCTCATTACAAGAACTTTAACACTTGAATGAAATCCAAAAAAACAAGCGAAAATCAAATATGCATGATAAGAAGCATGATAAAATGTCTCTGAATTCCGATCATCTGCAAACCACTGCGCTTCATTCACACAAGTATAAAATAACTAAAATGACCAACTCACACGCAAGCAAAGGGAAAGGGCGATAAAATCGTAGGACTTTAACTGATCACTACTAACAGACAGCATGGAATGAAGATTTACAAACAACATAACTCATGAGCCAAACACGCAGATAAAAGGAGAGGTTGCTACAAAGCCATAGTCAAACTACAAACATCTACAAAAATGCAAACAGCGCGGAATTAAACTGGTAACTTAAGCTTAACAGGATACAGCATATGAGTCCTACGGCATATGAGTCCTACAAGCTCACAAAGACAAGCACATGCGAAGTTTTACAGAGATCATATAAAAAACAACAGTGAACCAACACTACAGCCACCCGTAACTACTTAATACCATGCATACTTACAATTGCTATTTAGTCTAAAACTAAGATGGTTTGTTGCAAGCAAACTCCTTTACTTTTTGTTCCATTTATATGTTAACTTCTTATCTAAAACCCTTCCTGAACCTTGCTCCTCCATAAGCCTCCTGATTTACTCGCTACAATTTACTCACTAGTCTATAAACAACATCAGCCCTCAACCCAGAAAAAGCTAACAAGTCAATCAACACAAAGGCAAGTGAAATAAACATCAATTCAATCAAATAATTAACAAACCAAAAAAATCAGACATGTAATGTATCCCTACCAGATACCAACAGAAACTTAATATTCTCACCTCTTCTTCACCATCATCCTCAAACTCCACTTCTTCCTCGAGGCCTTCCTCGTCCTCCTCTTCCCCAGTCTCCCCATTATCGTCCTCGTCCACATCATCATCCTCCCCTTGCTCGTGCCCATCAATCTCACCCTCCGCGCTTCTCGCGACTCTTCCGGTGCTACCAGTGGCCCCCATGAGACCCACCTCGACGTTGTCCACCTCGTCATCCACATCATCATCCTCGTCGTCGTCCTCATCATCATCCTCTTCGTACTCCTCATCGTACTCGATCCCGTCCTCCTCATCGCTGTCATCGATATCGTGGACCTCAATCAGGTCATCTTCTTCCTCATCGACCTCGTCTTCTCCGGACTCTTCCTCATCATCTTCTATCTCTAGCTCTTCCACCACGACTCCGTTTAATGACCAGTGAGAGGTATCTCCGTTCGCCGTCGCGGAGACTGGTCGCCGGAGCGCCTCCGTCTCCTCCTCATCAGCGTCACTTTCTTCATCCTCGTCAACCGTGACGACTCCCTCGGCTCCTTCGCTGTGTCCGTTGCTCATCGACAAGTCTCTCTGGTTTTCGTCGCCGCCATCTATTTCACCGCTGCCAGGATCATCTTCCTCCTCTTCTTCCTCATCGTCTTCTTCTTCGTCAGACTCCGGTCTCTCGTTCTCTTCCGCGTCCGTCTTGTCCAGGTACTTTAACGACTTTATCAATCCAAAAACCCTAGATCGGTAGTCCTTCAGTCTCGTCACCGGACACTTGTAGAGATCGAGCGAGACGAGCCTAAGCTGAGCCAGCGGAGCGAGATCCTCGATGAACTGAATCCGATTATTCGAGAGGTCTAGGTCACGGAGCGAATCCAGTCCGGCCTCGACTAAGAACTCGAGACCTCCGGCGATCCGGTTATCGGAGAGAATGAGCTTCTCGAGGCTCGGGAGGCGGGGAAACTGTTCGAGCGAAGAGGCTCCGATGTTGGCGATGGAGAGGTGTTGGAGGTTCTGAAACTTCTCGAGCAAGCTCGGCGGAGGAAGCCGGCCTTGCGCGCACTTCACGACTCCGTCAAGAGTCAGAGTACGCGCCGCCGTGTGGTCTGTCTGACCTTCCATGGCCGTCTCCACCGCTCTCTCCCAGATCTCGTCCATCAAAACAAGTCTTCTCTTCTCTTCTTTTATCGTACATGCACCACAGAGCTCAACGCATGAACATTTACAGAAGACACATATATAAATACAGGTCTATACCACAAATCGATTGAGACAACAGAATCGATGACGAAATAAGCTTTGTTTATCTCCCGAAACCCTAACCTATCTTCTTTGTTCTGTTTTCTTTGTGTGTACGGAGTTTTTCTGTGTTTCGAAACGGAGATGAAATTTGTTTACTTTTTTCTCTTGCCTTCGTTCTCTCTCTAGAATTTGCTGTTTCTCTCTCTTATTCCCTCAGGGATTGGTTTGAGTGAGCGAATCGGTATAAACCCCCTTCTCTCTCCTATGCTTTCTCTCTCTATTCGAGTTGGTTCGTGGCAATTGGAGTGTGTGGGAGCGTGAAGCAAAGCTCGCGTGGGCAAAGACCTTTCAAAACTTTCATGCATTTTCATCCGTTGGATTAATAAACGAGGATCGATGACATGGCATTACTAGACGGCTACGATTCGATTGTTGTGTGTTAGTTCTCAGAAGGATGTAGATAGAGAGAAGAGATTCCAAGCAAAATTAAGATAGCGAGATACAAGGACACGTCACCAGAGGGTGTGAATCGATGCTGGTATAGAAACGGGCTTAATAAGTTGGAAAATTACGCTGTTGCCATGGCGTTTTGTGTATCATGAGTAATGACTCAGGATCCTAACGACACGTCGTTAGGGGGGAAAAACGTTCAGCGATTTTTATTTTTTTCTGTTCTTCTCATCAAAGCTTTTACGTTTGTAGTATTACTATTTATTAACACTAATATAATAAATTTCATATTATCCAGGAGCTGTAGCTCGTTTGTTTATATTTTGATTGACGACTTGAAATGCTAATCAAGATTTATTACATATTTCCAACATTAAAAATTACTAAAATTATTTATACATTTTCATTTGGAACTTCCATTTTTTCATGTTATTCAAAATTACACAAAGTTTAAAATCTCAGCGATATATGATAACCGTTGTTTATATTTTTCTTATGTGTTCGGTAGAATATTTAAAGTTATTGTTACCATTTTATCAATTATCATTTTGATATGAGGATATTTTTTTTAGGTATTCATTTAGGTGTCCAGTGATATAAACCAATAAATTGTTCGTTTCTTAGGTGTTCGGTGATATAAACCAATAAATCGATAGGGCTACGCGTGAGTTTTGGTGGACCGGGGAATGCCCGGACAAGAAATAATTGGCTCCGGTAGCGTGGGATAAAATTTGTCAACCCAAAATTTGTGGTGGGCTGGGATTCCGATCAATGAATGAGTTTAATAAAGATTTCCTCGTCAAACTCGATGGCTAATGGAGGCTAATCCCGAACAGTTTTGGGTCAAAACGATGTACGGAAAATATTGCAGCAGAAAATCTTTTTTGCATCATGACAGGAGTGGCCCGAGTTCGAGTGGGTGGAGGGATATCTGTGGGCAGAGAGAGATGGTTATAAAAAAAAACTCCTTCATGATAATCGGGGAGGGAGATAAGACATTAATATTTAAAGACAAGTGGGTTGAAGGAGGAATGCTGCATAGAAAACAGGGCTCGAGACTTACGGAATGCGAGTGGGTCAAGAGTCTGTTTTTCCCAGGACAAGGAGCTGGAATTTGAGGATTATTTCCGAAGAATTCGAATTTGAAGACCAGCACATAATTTTTCTTGTCAGACTTTTACTAGAAGGCAAACAGGATAAGAGGGTGTGGTCCGACTCAGAGAATGGGAAGTTCAGTATCAAGTCAGCTTATAACGAGAGCTGTAGAACAAATTTTGATCCAAGTCATGAGGTTTGGTGGAAGGTGTGGAAATTCAAGTTTAACCACATATATACTATGATTTTGTGGAGATTGGGCAAGAACAGCGTCCAAACAGCAGATTTTTTGGCTAAAATTCTCCAGTCGACGGACCCGACATGCAACATGTGCGCGAGCCACAATGAGTCCATCATTCATCTTTTTTATGAGCGTGATCTAGCATCGAGATTATGGTTTATTGAAGGGTGGGGTCTCAGATGGGAGTTTGAAGTGGGCGTGAAAGGGTGGGATGGGCTTTGCAAAATTTTGGATATTAACTAGAGCTTTAACATAAACAGCTCAGAAGGCAGAGACGTTTTTATAAAAAAAAAAACTATCGCAATCATCGACGTGATATGGCTAGCCAGAAACACGAAAATATTTAACGATAAGAAGCTGAATTTCGACGACCTCGTTCAGTCGGTCAGAGAAAGATTTCGAGTTATCGAGCTGAGTGATGCTTCGCCGAGCGGTGCCTCGTCGTGTGTTACTGTCGGCTGTGAGCATAGACAGGAGCAAGGGGGTGGAATCCTCCTGAGGCAGGGGTTATCAAAATTAATTATGATGCTGCGTATCGGAGTGGAAAGGCGGCGATCGGGCTGGTGGCGAGAGAAAGTTCAGGGAAAGTTAAATGAATTCGGGGCAGTTCGTGTTCGGCGGCGTCTGCAGTTGAGGCTGAACTGGAGGGCTTATCCATGGGGCTGAGACTGTGCAGGTTTTATGGTTATGATAAAGTATGGATCGAGGGTGATTGCAAGACTTTGATGAATTCGATTCAAGGTAATGGTTGTAGCCCGAACTGGACAATCACAATGGAGTTTGAACATTTACTAATTTTAAAATATGCTTTTCAAGTTTGTAATTTTGGGTGGATTAGAAGATATTTTAACAAAGTGGCCCATGAGGTGGCAAATTGTGTTTTAAATTGTAATATTTCTGGTATAGTTACTAAAGGAGAACTCCCGCTCTATGTGCGAGATCAACTTTTTCTCGATGAATTAGCAGGAGTTACAGGGCACTATTTCCCTTCATCGCACTTTTTTAGGGGGTGAGGGGTTTTAATGAGGCTTCTTTTAAAAAAATATATTGTTCATTTCTTACTATTCCATGATATATCGTGGTATGTTTAAAATTTAGGATTTGAAAATTTTGAATTTAATCGATCTAATTCATGTTTTGTGGAATATTTTACATATTTAAGATTATGAAGTTGTTATTTTTCATATCCCCAACCTTTTTTTAAGTTTCAACGAGATTTAAAATTTCTAGGTATCAATATCGGTGAACGATCAAATTTTCCGGCGATATCAAAATTTTCAGAATTATGCTTTAGTAATGTTAGTCATTAAAATAGTGTTTGGGCTTTATATTTTAAAACCATAATACATAATGTTATTGAAATTGTTATTAAGAAATTGCAAAATATAAGTTGTGAATTGTTATTGTTGGATGATAAATATGTCTGTAGATCACCACACCGTCCCGATCTCTCTTTAGTAGAGACAAATTTGATGAAGGGGAAATAAAATATTGTATGCTTATCCAAAGAGTGAAAAGAGTTTATGTGCTACTTATTTATTTTCGTGATGCAAATGATAAATTTGGAGAGCGAAAACGAACAAATCACTATATACGTTGTTTATCAATTTTTCAATTGAATTCGTACACGACTTGTTTTCATTTGCAGTTGAATGGTAGGACGTTCGTGGGCATAAATGTCTCATTTTTTGAAAGCTGACAATGCGCATCTAGTCTCATAATACATCTACGTCCACGTGCGAGATAAACTATACTGTGTTTGCATTTGATCAACACCAAGCAAATACATATATTGGTAATAGAGCAACCTGTATTTTATAGTTATAAAATGATATAAAAGTTGTGAATGATGCTGTGAATATGGAATATTCATATGATACACGCGAATGACAGTTGGAAACAAAATTTACCCGATAATTATTTTGATCAGATACGACCATTAGACCTCGATGGTGATATTGGTAATCTTAATCTTGAAGTAATTATTGAGATTCAAAATTTAGGTGTTGACGTTAATCGATGATTCGGCTAAGATGGGGATGATGGCACTGAAATAAATAAGATAGAAAACAATAAAATAAAAACAAAAATTACGGATCACAAAAATTAGAAATTGTAGCTCTTAAACTTTTACTTAAAATTTTTAAAATCACTTTTAAACTTTTAATAAAAGTGATTTTACCAAACATTTAAATTGATTTTAGCTTTTAAAAAAATTTAAAGTTGACCTTAAACAAACTTTGGTAGTCATGTGGGTAGTACTCACGGTGGTGGTTCACTTTGTGGTGATGGTGGCTATAGATATAATAGTAATTACATGAGTGTATATGGTCGGGTTGGTGATGATCAAAAGGGCCAAGGAGAAAGACATGAATTTGGCCAAGTCTCATGCGATGGTAACAATTTTGGTCGAGGTATTGACGTGTTAAATTGTCATCGATAGTTGATAGTCGATATATCCGTAATATCAAAACTTTAGTATCAATAGCAATATTTGAAGTTTTGGTATTGATATGTACCAACAATCTAACAATTCCTACGCCAAATGAAGCATCGGAGGTTCCACTTTTGTTGCCCGTCCTCTTCTAGGTTCTAGTGGGGACTAGAAGAAACATTTTGTCATAAATTAACATAAATTTGGTGTATATAAAACTGATAATTTACATTCTAGTTGTGAAAATATCCACTTTCGGTTGTAGATTAACCTAGTTGTTGGATATAAACCGAACAGGCAAGAATGTAGTTAAAAAAAATTAAAATTAAAATTAAAATTAAAAAAAAATTAGTTTTTGAAGGAATTTCATCCGAGTGTTATTGGACATTTCTGCACCTAAGAACAAACCGGAACTTCCACTTCCAACCATATCAAGGTAGTGAAAGCTCCGGGGATGCACAGTGGCGTTAAGAACCTGAAGTTCTGTTTAGTTTGGGTTCTGATGCTAAGACCTAATGAAGCTGATAACAAAACATGCTTACTTTGTAATCAGGCCTTAACCTTTAATTAATAATTCGCAGTGATGGTGATATAGTTAAGTCCTGGAGCCGACAACTAAAGGCAAACGCTACTAAATTACTGATCGTATAGATCGTATTTATTTCCGAAAAAACAGGTGATAAATATCTATAAAAACTCTTCCGCCGGCATTCACTTTTTCATTTTTATGGAGATATTACAAAAATTAAGGTCAACCTAAGACCGCATGGAAAGAATTCGAAGTACGAAGGTAGAGTCATCCCAACACAACTAGTGCGTATCGTCACAGCATCTTCTACTAGACTTTCGAAGAATACTATTTCCTGCCAAAAAGATAACTAAGGCCAAGCTTACTCTTGTTTCTTTGACGTATCGGAGTCCTCCGTAGCGGAGTTAGATTGGTTGATGCTGGCTTTGGCATCGGCAAGAAATGCAGGATCTGGTTCGTGTTTCTTCGAAGGCTCTTTCATCGCTAAGTATATATATAAAGCTATGACCACATTCACCGATATGACAGCAACAAACCCGCTCACCAGCGTCAAAGAGTGAGGTGACAAGTTATCCAAACCTGTTCATAATGAAAGCATCAAACATGTAACATAACATGGTGTTTTGAGACAAGTGGTATTTCGCAAAATCAACTGTCAGCTATTGAGGCGTTGGATTATTTACTTGGATTGGTCATTCAATCTTAAAGTCGCATCATAAACCTATATTTTAGCCGGTATTCTAAGACTTGGTACTTTCTACAAATTTACTACTTTTTTATTATGAGTACCTAGCGAATATGCTAAACTAATTAGACTGCACCTAATTTCACAAAAGCTACTCTACAAAAATGATTTCCAAATGAACAATTCGTCGACATATTTCAAATAGTCATATAATGTTTTTAAAGAATAGTCCTAAACAGTTGAAATTGTGGATGTCCATGGAAGCCTATCCTTAAAAATTAGCACACAAATTGAAACTACTTTATCAGATGTGAATCTGCTAATCCTCGTTCATGTCAACAAAAGATACATGAGAAAGCAAATTCGAAATCTTACCTGGAATCATGTTGTGGTTGAATGCATATAATAATCCAAAAGGTATCATCCACATAAGCATCGATGTAACGAAGAACTTCTGTATCACACCTGACATCGTTCTCCAACCTACAAAATGAATAGATGTACGATGTCGATACCTGGGAAGAAAAATTGTTCTCGGCTAACATGTGAAAATCTAAAAGAAGCAATACTATTTCAGGGTATGTGCACATCTTATGTGTTACATTACATCTCGGAGAACACAGGTATCACTATCTGTATTGCAACGAAGTGACCAATGGTTCAGGACAACCCAACAAAATTAAACCTTCACTGCCAAGTAAACTAACGAATAAAAACAATCCACTTATTCGATAGGTCTAGGTCACGGAGCGAATCCAGTTCGGCCTCGACTAAGAACTCGAGACCCCCGGGGATCCAATTATCTGAGAGAATGAGCTTTCTCCCAGATCTCGTCCATCAAAACACGTCTTAAATTCTCTTCTCTTACATGAACCACAAAGCTCCACACGAGAGCATTTACATAAGACACACACATATATATATATATATATATATATATATATATATACAAACACAGGTTTATACCACAAATCGATTGCGAAAACATAATCGATAACGAAAGAAGCTTTTTAATCTCTTAAAACCCTAATCTAACTTATTTGGTTTGTTTTCTTTTTTGGTACGGAGTTTTTCTGAGTTCCGAAACGGAGATGAATGTGTCTACCTTTTACTCTTGTCTTCGTTCTCCCTCCAGAATTTGCTGTATCTCTCTGTTATTCCCTCGCGGATTAGTTTGAGTGAACGAATCGAAATAAACCCCCTCTCTCTCCTGTGCTTTCTCTCTCTATTCCAGTTGGTTCGTGGCTATCGGAGTGTGTACGAGCGTGACGCAAAGCTCGCGTAGGTAAAGAACAATTGTAATTAACGGGAATCGCCTTCAGATCTGTGAATCTGTGATATTATATTGGGATTTATTTTCTTTGTACTGTCATTTAAATAAATATTTACTCAATCTTTTCCGGACTCATAAGATAGGTTCGAGATGAAGAATGAAACGAATTTTTTTTTTTTTTTTTTTTTTTTGGAATGCTAGTGTTTTAGATATTTTGAGTGCTTGGAAAGTATGGAGATACAAGAAAATAAATTATATAAATGAGCTGTTTATTTTGTCACTCTAGAAATATTTAGGTTACATTTTTTTTTGGAGAATTTTACTAATTAATTATAATTTTAAATTACAAAATTATTTTAGAAATTTGTCTTCCCTAAATTTTATAGACATATAAAAAATATTCTTGAAAACATTACAATTATGATAGGCCAAAAATATAAAATCTCAAACTAAATCAAATTTAATATTCAACAGAATAATCGGTAAATTTCCAAAACTCGCGATTTGTGGCGAATTTTGGATGAGTCTTTTGTCTCGGAATTCAAAATGGTTGGTGTTGTGTGAGTTATGGTAATGTTCTGTTGTAATTTTTGTGAGAAATATATTTGGGATAAATTAAATATTCCAAAAATTCTAACGACGCACGTGGCTGATGAGCTAATCTGACATTTTTGTAAAGACGAAGAGTATTTGGTTAAAAGTAGTTATCGGGCTATTTGCAATATTTTGGAGAAGATCAAGTCATCGGTCAACATTACCGCGAGATCGCTATGACATAAGTTTCGCATTCTTCCGAAAATTCAATTTTTTTTTTTTTTTTTTGTGGAAATCACCGTGGGATTGGCTTCTGGTTCTAACTTTTTTGGAGAGAAGAGGGAAGAAAGTGGATCTTCAATGTCCTCGGTGCCATAGAAAAGAAAACCACTTTTCACGCTCTATGGAAGTGCTCCGAGAGTGCCCAAGTGTGAATATCTCGGGTGGTGGAAGATGGTCATAGATGGGGTTCCATGGTGGTATTCTCTCATTTTCAACTCATAACTTTAGCATCATTTTTCATGAATTTGAGTTATTTACAGTCATGACTTGGAATGTACGAAATCTCCGGAACAAGTTGTTGTGCAATATTCCGACCGAAAGTTTGGCCGACCTCATCTATGAGTTCCGAAAGCGAAATGTCAAGTTACGAAAACTCGTACCAGCCTCCCTCATCAACTATGGTGGCAGCCCCCTCCCTGCGACTCGGTGCTTATTAGCGTTGATGCAGCCTTCTCCGCGGACCGGAAAGAAGTGGCGTTGGAGGAGTCCTTCGCAACAACGAAGAAGGTTGAGTATTGAAGGTCTTTTCCTTTCTTTTCGATCGGCCTCTAAATCCTTTGGTGGCGGGAGGTAACGTACATTTGGTATTGCTTTGGAGTTGGGTTCCGACCCTTTGTTTAACCAAAGTTTCATTTTATTAAAGAAATAGCTAGTCGACTCGAAGTAAACTATAAAATAACTTAAATTAATTATATTAGCTTATTTAAATAAGTAAATTAAATTAAGGGTTAAAGAAGGTAATAGCATTATAGATGTTTACTTTGTCTATGATTTGGTAAAACTTTAGTTTGCCCAAAATATATTTCCCGCTCAAAACATTTTTCGGCCAAAAACAAATTTAATATACCAGATATATTATTTGAAAACGGATTAAATCAAAATTTAAAAAAGAAGTTAATTAATGCTATTAACCGTCAGTTTATGCAGTGTCATTATTAGGATAGATTTGGAGAGAGAGATATAAATCCATGCAACCTCGAAAGACGAAGAGTTTCTCTGAAAACACACTTCACAAACTCGGAACACCAAAAGTCTCTCTCAAACTCGAAAAAGAATTATGCAATCAAACAGAATTTACAGGTTAATGGAAATTATTTCGAGTGTTAAACATTAAACGATTTCAGTTGTTTTGTTTCGTAATGTTATGCATGCAAAGATAAATGGAGTAAATGGGTTGTTTCGTAAGTGTATACTATTTCCCTTATCCAAAGCTATTTCATTTTCTCGAGTATAAAATTTTAGGGTTTGGTGTTGTTTGGTAAATGCGTAAAACGAACACATGGTGAATCGGTCTTTAAAAGTGTAAATAGTATATGAGTAAATGGTCTTTCCATTATGTTCTTCAATAAAACCGAGATTGTGTTGTTTGGTAAATTGCGTGAAATGAAATCATGGTAAATCGATTTTTAAGATTGTAAATAGTATATGAGTAAATGGTCTTTCCATTATGTTCTTCAATAAAACCGAGATTAATTTTCATTATTATTCCGGTTAGAAATATTGTGAACATTAACACGATATTTATTTGTTTAGTATGACAAAAATGGAAGGACTCGACAAATGTGTAAGTAAAAAGAGAAAATATGGAGAGCCAAGGGAAGGAGGGTCTGTAGAAAAACACAAAGGAACTACAAAGGTATTTTTTTTTAAACCGAGTTAATGGAAATGTAATTTATAGTATTATAGTATTTTTTTAAACTGAGTTAATGTAAATGTATGTTGATGACATAAATTACAGGTTGGTTCGTACGTTATAGATCCCAAACATTCGGATGTGGATCAAAATATTATTGTACACACGAACTTCGGAGCCATGAAACCTGCTCTAAAAGCTTTAGAAACAGAAGGACAATATAAATTGTTCTCAAAATCTCCTTTTTTTCATTTCCAATATATAAAAGACGACGTCTTTCCAAAGAGGTTGATACACCTTCTAATGTTCTCCCAAGTCGAATCAGGAAAACCCAATGAATTGCATTTTAAAATAGGAAATCATATTCACCGGTTCACGATATCTGAATACGAACTGATTTCAGGTAAATGATGTTTGTAAATATGTTTCAACTAACTATGTATATTAACTCTGTAAATTTAATTGCGATTTACAGGTTTGTGTTGTGATGAGATCTCTGATATCAATGAAGATCTTGTAATAGGAAATCCATTACAGCAGACGTTCTTCAAAATTAATGGAGCTCAAAAAGCTAATTATCTGCTCGGGCTATTGCAAGGGAAATTTGGCTGGACAAACGAGGAAAGAAAAACACTCATTTCAAACAAATTTTTGAAAATTTCCACTAATGAGGAAGTATTCAATGGATACCCTTGGGAGAGAGAGAGAGCTTTATGAGGTTGTGCGAATCATTCAAAAGAATCAGAATTTCAGGTACTAAGACGGGCTTCAACGTAGACAGATTCTTGCACCCAATTGTTGCATGGATTTACGAGGTGATTCCTGCATTCGAGGAGAATAGGTATACAAAATCCAACAATACATATACAATGCCGAGGATGTTAAAGTGGGCTTACCATTTCAATCCATCCTCGGAAGATGTACATATGATATTCAACAATGAGGATGTATGTAAATTATATTGTAATTTACTAATATATTAGTTTTATGTAAATTGCTAATCATTGTTTATTGTAAATTGTAGATTCGTTTCAACAACCTTGCAACAACTGCTTTGGAACTAGAGAAAGAAGGACCACTTCTAAGGACAACTAATTTTCCTGTCCCCGAAAACAATACCAAACGGTAAAACCAGGGACAGCTCTTCGGAGTGCCCAAATGGATACGTGACAATTAAGGAGATGAAAGCTGTCTGTGATAAACTAGAATTATCAATCAATGAAATTGAAATCCTTAAAACACGTGTCAACAAATGTAATGAGTCTTGCGACGTAATGCTCGACATAATCAATGTCTACCTTGAAAAGGATACAGTGAAAACGCATGAGGTAATTTACAAAGTAAATATGTCATTCAGTTTAGTTGTTATAGTGTATTAAACATTTTTAACTATTAAAATGTGGCAGGGGCAGAAAGCAGATGTTCAAGATGAGGAAGGACTAACGACTACTGCCAAAAATGGCGAAAAGGTACTGCACATTTAGTATGGAATGTGATAAAATACTGAATAACAATTTTGATTAGGATTCATACAAGGAACAAATGACTTCACAACCTGAAGTAAATGTGGAACAAATTCGAAAGAAGAATAACAAAGGGAAACAAAAAAATGCAACCGACTAAAACTTCACCGAGATCAGGGGTAAAAAAATGGGTAAGTTGAAATGTTAAACGAATAAGTATAATTATGTTCATCATTAATTAATGTGATTTCATAAATAAATATATTATATATGAAGCTGTAAATGTTGGGATTGGTGCCCACAAAGGAGAATATTAGACATTTTATTTATTATTTGTAATATTTTGCTGAAACATTAATATTAATAAATAAGCATTCTTTTCCTATAGTTTGTGTTTATGTATGTATGCTACGCTCTGAAACTGTCATCAACGAAAAGGGTGTTAAATACAGATTTGACATGATAACCCCTTGTGACTAGTTTAAACCATTTGTTCGCAATCTTAAGACCGATTGAGCATTCGAGTCTAAGTAACGATTGTTTGAATGAATCATGATATCTTATCATGTGATATAGAAAGTTGTGACTCTATGATTTCATTCTTGATATCTTATAGAAGCTATTGAACAAGACCTAGTGATTCTATGGAATCTCGATATAAAACCGTTTAATCTAGAAGCGCCAAGATCACGTACGAGGGGTACTTCGATAACTACCTTAATCCTGAGGTGAGTGCATAGTCGATGCTACACTTTATGTCATTTGATTTGTCAATGGGCGATGGCCATGTAATGGCTGCATCTGACCCGACGGTTGGTGACATAATGTTGTAGTGTTAGATTATGTGATTCACAGATATGGAATTTGTGTACACATAATGAAAGTCATTGTATCACACTATGGTTTGTTACGAGATAGTGAATGAATTAATCTGGCCAGATAATCATTGAATATGAGATTCTTTGATTAAAACATGTGACATGTATTGACGTCTCACTTTATGTTTTTTCTCATTCACAAGTAACAAACGAGTTAGTGAAATAATAACTCTAGGGGTAAAACGGTAATTTTACATTCCCCGGACTTACTGATACACACGAAGGGTATTTCGGTAAAGTACACCGTGGATCGAGTACAGAAAAGTTATGTGACTTCAAACGGAAAAATATGCGCGCATGAACTTAGAGATTTTCAATATTGGTCCTTTAGTGGAGTCGACCATTATTAAGAAGTATAAGCCGAAAATAATTTGTGAATTATTGAGTCTGTGCTTTATTCTCAAGCTTCGTTCATGTGGGTCCATAAGGTCTCAATGATGCACATTTAGAAGAGATTAATTGAACGTAATAAATTGATTTACTCATAAAATACAAATTGTGATTTGTATAGAGAAATTTATTTTCCAAGCGAGTTAATGA
Organism: Urtica urens; assembly: GCA_958296335.1. Classification (NCBI taxonomy): domain Eukaryota; kingdom Viridiplantae; phylum Streptophyta; class Magnoliopsida; order Rosales; family Urticaceae; genus Urtica; species Urtica urens. The sequence goes on along the minus strand of OY282522.1, from coordinate 18,170,356 downwards.
ATAATGTGTTATTCATTGATTATTGATTTTGTGAATTAAAGAACTTTATTATTGTAATAATAATTTTCTTGAGAATTCATAATAACAATCTTAGAAAATAAAACGTTTCTCGTGTTATTCGATAACCATGAAAAAATTTAATAACAAGTTATTAAATAGATGAGAGTTCTAAATTAAGTCGAATTTGGAAATTAAATCAAGGCAATTTGGGAAATAAAATTGAGAAACGAGTAGGACATAGGGGCCGGCCATTAACATGGTTTTGGGCTGAATATTGATTCAACAAAAGCCCACATGAAAGCCCATTAACAATGTCTATAAATAAAGGGTTTGAGGAAACCCTAGGTCAAGCTTGCTCTCTCTCTCTCTCTCTTCCCCTCCCTCTTGGCCGACCACCCTATCACCCGAGAGGACGAAAAATTTCGTTTCTTGTTTTCTCGTGTGCGTTCATCTGAGCCCACACTCATCTTCTCGTTTTTCTTCTTGTGTCATCGTTGAATCAACTTGTGGTTGTTTGGTCCATTTTTCGTTTTCTGGAAATCTGACCTTCGAACCAAAGATTCGATGAATCCGACGAATCTGAGTCTGCAAACCCAGATCTCTCTCCGAACCCATTTAAGTCAGTTTGTTGCCGACGCAACGCAAAAAACGGAGTCCCGATCCGAGCTTCCATGAGTTCTCAGCGTCGTCGTGAAGTTTCGCCTGCGATCTGCCTCCGCCCATCCGCGCGAACCAGCGCCTGACTCCGCCCGACCGTCCCTCTGCGTGTCCCAGCAGCCTGCCGCCTTTGTCCAGCCGAGCCTGCCTCTGCCCAGGTCGCTGCCGACGTCGCCGTTGTTCCTCCGCCTGAGCCCAGAGGTGCCTGCCTCTCTCAGCCGCTCCGGGGTCTCCTAGGGCCGTTGCCTTCTGCGTCGGACGAGTCCAGCCGCTGCCGCCCGTTCCCAGCCTGCCGAGGACCGCGCGCCATCTGCTGCCAGCTTCCCGGACCAGCCCCAAGGACGCGCCTGCTTGCCGCCTACGCTACCCGTGTTGATGAGCCGAGGAAGTCTCTTGCAAACCCGGAGCTGGAGAAGTTTGAAGATTCTCGCATCGAACTCGTTTTCAATTCCTCGACCGAGTTATTTATAACTCGACGATGTAAGTTTCGATAACCTTAAATACTCTTAATTAATATAATTGTTATGATTGTTTGGAGTGTTTGATTTTATTGAAATAACATGTTCAGAATTAAATTGTTAATTAACATGCTTATGATTTTAATGCCAATAGGTTGTTAGATATTAAATAGTTTAATATGCTAGATCGTTTTTATTATTAATTCCGCACGTAATTAATTATGTTTAATAATAATCTACTTAAATCGTTAAGTAATTTCCAACAGTAAAGTCGTATGTTTTAGCAGCCAAAGAGATAAGCATTGCTGACCAAGAACAAATGACATTAACGCAATGATAAATGTTACTTTCTTTAATCCTGTAAATGGTATAATTATTAACAATTTAAATTAATATTGACAGTTTAAGAAGTCAATGAACAAGCCTGTTGAACAACCCAATATAGAACATGATAAGGGTCATCCCATCACAGACATTTTTGCACCAATAAAGTTTGTAATCTTATCTGACAACGAAAATCATTTGAAACAGACTGATAAACCATCACAAGAAGAATCACTTCTTCTAGAAAGGCAAAAAAGAATAGTTAGGAAGTCTGTTTACATGCAACCACCTTACACGGAGGAGAAGCGACCCAGAAAATGAAAACTACAGCTCCAACAAACACAAAAAGTGCAACCAGAGAAGAAATACCGAGTAGTCTGCCATCGTTTGATCTCGGTCTAGACTTATGAACTATTATGTTTTCTATTTAAATATTTTTTAATGTTTTTTTGCAACAATGGGATCTAAATATGTTGTTAATTTTGGGACAAGTAATGATATTATGTCAGTATGGTGATATTTTGAAACAATAGTACGATGAAGTAATTACTAAATTATGTTTATGATGTTTGTTTAATGTTAAGCATTATTTTTTTAATGTTGGTTATGTTGGAGATGGTGTGAACTTGATAAATGTTGAGAAAACAAATCATATGTCAGTAAATGACATTAATTTACGAGATGAAAACATACACCAAATAAATGAGTAAACAAATACATGTTTTTTTAACCAAATTTACCAACTAAATTAGTAAACAGTTTATAGTGTAATTTGTGTTAAATTTTTAAATAACAACCTAATCACAAATTGACGAATAACATGTTCAAACAACTAAAAAAATTTAAACAATTAAAAGACAACAACACACATTTAGATGTTGGAACAACGTTTATTATGGCCAGTTTGGCCACAATTTCCACAATGTTACACATAAGTATGATATTTTTCAGACTTTTATCGTTATAACTTCTCCTTAGGCCTCCCTGATTGACGCTTATAAACAAGAGGTTTAATCACACGTGCACCTAATGGAAAATCTCAATCTCTTTCATGAGATATCGGGAACACATCTTGTAAATACGTCAGCCGAAAATACTCTTCGGTGTAGTAGGGAGAAACAAAATCAATTGGATGTAAATTACGTCTATACAAGGCAGCACAAGCATGAGGACATGGAAATTCTTCAAGCTGCCAAAATCGACAAGTGTAAGACTTCTCTTAAATATTAACAACTTTACGAATAGCTCCATCAACAACTTCAAAATTGAAATTCATTGATCGCATTTACCTATAAAGATATCACGCATTGTTAATGTCATAGTAATTTACGCAGTGATCACATAATAAGTTTAACATTGTTAATGTCCAAATAATTTACGCAGGACACAAAAATTAAATTAACAATGTAAATACAACTACTTACATTCATGGTACGAGCTGTTTTTTGAGCTTCCTTCAATATTGTAAATCCAATGTCAGTTAAACCTGATATCATCTTATATAAGTCCCCTCTTATTGACTATCCATCTTTGGATAAAATCTCGATAACTCAAACCAAGGCAAGACACAGACCAACCCCTAGTTTCATACAAAACTGAATTCAAACACTCTGAAATGCTGGTAGTCATGACGTTAATCTCTTCCTTGTAAAATGACTACGAGCCCAAACCTTTGGATTTGCGTTTAGCAAATATTTTTTAATTTTTTGATCCCCAGTAGACATAATATTTAGTCAAAAATCAAATTCTCTAGAAGTGTAACCCTTAGCACACTTGTAAAAAAGTGGCTGAATATGACTACTACCAAACTGAGCTTTAACATTACCCCATAAATGCTGCATGGAAGGAGCCCATTCCACTTCCGGGAAGACCTTGTTCACAACCTTTTGGATGGATTTGTACCTATCCGATAGAACTACCATCTCATCACGTACGCCAAAAACAAGACAAAGCTGCATCATGAACCCCGACCATGATTTATCATTTTCTGAATCCACAATACAAAAACGTAGAGGGAACAAATGATTATCCCCATCTTGAACTGTAGCAAGCAACAACGTCCCATGCGATTTTTTCTTCAAAAATGTATTATATATCGAAATGACAGGACGACAATATCTAAACCCATGCACACAAGCTCCGAACGCAAGGAAAAAATACTTGAATGTTCCATCTTCTTCAAATTCTGTTTTAGTGTAAGACCCTGCAAACAATTTACGGAGTAAATATTTTGCACAGTAATATAACAAACTGAAGTAAATTGAATAGTAATTAACATAAGCAAGTAAAAAGTTATCAGGGTTTTTCGCACAAATCAAATCACCAATGATAGGGAGATGACTGTAAGAAGAATCAAAATCACCGCGAAGATCAGTCAACGCATTTTTCCGTCCCTTCCACGCCCGATAATAAGAAACTTCAACATTCCAATGACTCCTCATTATCTCAGCAACTCCAGCAGGTTTAATCTCAGTAGCTAATGAATCCCTAAAATAATCTTGTACACATTGACTAATGAGTTTAGACGATGCATGCTTATTAATGTTGATAACAACACGACCAAAACATGAATGATCTTTCAAAGAAGCTCCTAATCACCCAAATTCCTGATTTAGAGCTCACATTAGCATATTACATCCAAGAACCATTAAGATCCTTGCAACAAACACGATACCGAGTCTTGCTAGATTTTATAGTTTTAAATTCAAAACTATTTCGTACTGCTAACATACTCAAAGCAGTTTGTAGAACTGATTTGGTAGTGAATACATTGCCAACGTTTATATCAAATTTCATTGGGAATTTTTTTAAATCTGCGCGATCAAACATAACTACATCATCCTTAGTAGTATCTTCAATATCAATACTCTCCACATCACGAGTTTGAGAACATTGACGCTCGAAAATTTCAACTGCAAAAAAATCAATACGAAAATTCAAAAGAATAATACATATAACCAAACTTGATAAATAACAGTGACAAAACTTATCGGATTGTCGAAGAGACGAACCCTCGCCATGCACAAATACCATCTCGCGTAAATTGACAATCAATTATCGAATGTAAAAACAAAAGAAGCCACAACAAAAGACGTAAATTGAATACCAATTATCGAGATGATGAAATAGGATGACGGCTAAAAATAAAAAAAAGATAAGATTTAATTGAAAGTCAACGATAGTAATTGATAACAAATTATAAATATTTGCTTCATTGATTTTCAAATCAATTTTATCGGATGAGAAAATATTGTTTCCAAATTAAATGTCATCAGTATATGTATATGATACATTTAAAACGGTTATTAATATTTACGTGCTAAAACAAATGGTCAATCCGAAAACACCATAATTTTAGGTACAAATAAATACAAAAAGAAACAATATGAAAATTAATTCGAAATTTGAAAATTAAAATCAAAAATTGAAATTAAAACATATAACCAAAATCACTAATAATAAAAAAAGTAAATAAGTAAATTATAAATAAAAAAAGTCACGTATGTTGGACATTTACTTAAGTTTTACGAAACGTTGGATAAAACCAAAAAACGTTTGTAAGCTAAGACCAATTCGCCAACTTTTTCTTAAATTAATCATAAAATTTGATTTAGTGAGTTATTTAAAACAATGAAATTTTAGCTATTTATAGTTAATACTAAAATATCACTGAAATTGTATCGAGGAATTTTTATAAAAATAATGAAACATTTTGGTCATTTTGTTCAAATAAGAATCTGAAAATATTGGTCTTTGAGATTTTCAGAAGTCAAAGACCATTACTAATTATATATAACGGGTACATGTTTGATATCTTTTGTACTAGTAGCAAATAATCTCGGGAAAAAGCAAAAAACTAATCAAAGATATACATGACACAATTGATGAGAGTGCGAGCAACGACAAGATCAACAACAGATATGTTCAAGAACTGATTAAGGAGAAGCTATATGGCAGCACTCAGTGACTGGTTAATTTTCTTCCAAGAGCAGGGATCTACAAACTTTAACCATTAAAGACTCGGACCACTCTCCAAAGAAATTACTCAAACAAGAACCCGGTTTCGAGCTTCAAATTGGCGACAAAGACTCGAGCTGCGAAAACCGGGTCTTGGAGCACTGAAACACAGAAGCTTTAATCCAAAAGAACCTCTGAAGAATCCCTTCTAGCTCAGCTTCGAGACTTTGTCTGCCTTGACGGGTGGGTCAACGGGCGGGTCGAGGGGCGGGTCGGGCTTGGAGGTTCGGGCGGAGGAGATGACTGTGGTGGGAAAGGCTCGCTCGGGCGGGACGGCTGGGGTGTAGTTTGAGGGAAGAAGATCGTCCCAATTCTCCAAGAGTTCTTTGTAGACTTTGCGCAGAGTGACTTCGGTGAGCCCCGTCACTTTGCAGATCTCCGCCTGAGTCTTCCTCTTGTCTTCCAGCTGGCACGCCAGGTATATGGCCGCTGCCGATATGCTGATCGGATTCCGGCGAGTGCAGAAGCACTTGTTTATCACCACCTCTCCGATGTGCGTCGCCAGTTCCTACATCATCCTCATCATCAACCACAGATCTTGCGAAATCGGTGATCAAGACTTGTTACCTGAGCGGATTTGTTGAGCTGAAGCAGCGTGCAAAACCTAGGCATGTGAACGGAAATCGAGTTGCTGTTGATCGGCTGACTCAGCTGCAGAGCCTCTCCCAAGATCTTGATGTACTTCCCGATCTCCTTCTGCGGCACATTCGCCGCGATCGAGATCTCCTGAGCGGACAGTCAAAATAATTTCAAGCAAAATCGAAAAGGCGTTTGAGTTCATCGATTTGAGGAGCCCTAACCTGGAGAGTCCTTGGCTCCTGGGCCTCGCGGATGGCCTGGACGAGCGCGGCGGTGGCGAGAGCCTCGACGCTGCGGTTGCGGAGACACGTGGCGGAGCAGCAGTCGCGGAAGAGCTGGAAGGCGTGGTCGGAGATGTCGCGATCGAGGCCGAGGATGGAGGCCACGTCGATGATCTGCATGTAGGCGCGGAGAGCGTCGACGACGACGGCGGAGGAGGAGGTCTCGAGGGCGCGTTCGAGCTCGGCGAGGTGGCCGGAGAAGGGGAGGGAGGTGCGGACGGAGACCGGGGTCTGGTCGAGGGAGAGGGTGGAGAAGGCGGTGACGAAGCCGGAGGGGGCGAAAGGATCCTCGTCGGCGTCGGCGTCGGCGTCGGCGCGTGACGCCGGGAAGGGGAGGCCGGCGGTGACGAGGGGGAGAGGGGTGTCGTGGGTTCGGACGTGGAAAAGGTGGTGCGGCTGCGAGTGACGCTCTTCCACCACGCGCCCGCACGACACGCACTCGCTTATCGACCGGTTTCCGATGGGCGTCGCCGCCGACCGGGCTTGGCCTGACGGGCAGTACGGACACCTCATTTTTGCCTTTCAATTTGATAAACCCTTTCTTCCTCCTCCTCCTCCTCCTCCTCCTCCTTCTTTCACCCCTTTAGGGATTGGGATTTTGTAAATTCTTTTTTATATATACTTTTAGTATTTTAAACTGTTTGGTAAGAATAAAGTAATATATTCCATTTTTTTTAACATATAGTAAAATTCAAAGGTTCTCGATATTTAGTCATATTTTTCAAAGAGTGGTTGACTAAATTATTTAAATGAACCTCGATGTTTATTCATGTCTGATTTAATCCCAAACTATGTAAACTTAATTATATTTTATAATTAAACTATAATTTTTTTAAGAACTATGGTTATGGATTCAGCAACACTAACATTAACCATAGTTTTGGGATTTCGAGTCTAATCCAATTCAGAAAATCAAGATAATCAAGATTCACCAAACGAACCTTCGATTAATGTTCGCCTCCCAATCAATTTACTCCGGTAAGTTGTTCGTGCTCATGTGACCTGGATTTCCGTCGAACATGTGTAATAATCACAAATTTAGACTAATTTTTTTATGAGTGCTTCTTAAACTTAATGTCATCAACTAATATGTGACGTGAAACATACGAGTTCAAACTCATATCTGATGTTAAGTTTTATGACAATATTGTTACGTAATCTTATGTGGTCGCGAACACTATATGACGAGACACGAATTTAAAATGTTTTGGATAAACAATGATATTTTATCAATGAAAGAGATGTTAAAAAATATCAACATTGAAAATCAACTCGATCTAATTACCTAGTTATATGATGAGACACAAATTTATTTGAACGTTTTATATTAACAATAATATTTTACCATCCAATTAGATGTTTGAAAGATCAATATTGGAAGATAACGCGATCTAGTTAGCTAGTTGTTGTATATTAAAACAATATTATATATTTCGTTACAACATTTTATCAGTTTCGTGAGAATTTTCTCACAACATTTTGTAATTTAGTGACAAAAAGTTGTCGCAAAATTCAAAATTTCGTGACAAAGTTGTCCGAATCTATGTGCGCGAGACAACTTCGTCACCCACACATTGTTTCCTGACAATGTTGGCACATACACACTATTTCGTGACTATGTTGACACAAAATATAATTAAATGCATTATCTAAGTAAAACACTAGAATCTAACATTTTCCTTACAACCGACTTTTCTTCTTCGCAAGCATTTGTATTTGCTTATATGATATAACTGTCGGGATCGAAATCAGATGACTCAAAAAATAGTGCGTCCGATTTCTTTAGTTTTTTTTTCGCAAATTTATTATGAGATAGACAAGATCTCCGCTTCTTTGTAAGCCAGGTGGTTGGGGTTTGTTTTTCATCACATACCACTTTGTGACCGATTCTTGGACTCCGACGAGGCGTGAACGGAGAATCCGAAGGTATTTTGGGCGGTCTGCTTGGTGGCCCAAACTCTTTTCTTCACCCCTTTGTGGATTTTGATTTCGGAGACGAGATCTTCTTTTTTATCTTTAGGTTTTTTGTTTATACTCCGCAAGGAGAAGGTTCTGGTCAAAATGCCGGCGAATATGGAGTTTTGGGCGTTGCCGAAGAGAAGACTTAGAGGCGAAAATGGTGTCTTGAACGGCGACAAAGAGAATATAAATACGAGATTAAGTCTCGAAAGTTGTAACGATTTAGTACACAAAATTTGAAGCGGAGAGAGAGAGAGAGAGAGAGAGAGAGAGAGAGAGAGAGAGAGAGAGAGAGAGAGAGAGAGAGAGAGAGAGAGAGAGAGAGAGAGAGAGAGAGAGGGATAAATATATGATAATATTAATTATTAGGTATAGGTTAATTAAGTATAAAGGTAAAAATATTATTCCATATTCAAAAAATTAGGGTAAACATAAGACAAAATATAATTATCTTCTGCTGAACTTTTAATTAAGTCTTTTTTTTTAAAAACAAAATAAATGTAAAAACACACTTATAAAATGAAAAAATCCCAATAATAAATGAAAATGGCACAATAATATACATAAATTAATAAGATAGTGAAGATAGACATAAATACAAGTAATGACTCGTACAATTCTTATATCATATTTTATTCAAAAAAAAATCTTATATCATATATATCATCATGTTGTATACTGATTTTCAAATTTTCGAAGTAGTTCCATCCCATTTGAAAATCATTGGTAGACTTTGATCGAATAGTGCGTATCTTATCTAAACTTCTTTTGTTCCTTAGTCAAACGTTTGCTTTCATTGTGTATGTTATAGTTTCAGTTATGACACGTTCGAGTATATGATCTCTAATTATGGAACTATATAAATATTTAAAGTTGTTAAAATTAAGATTATATTAGTATTGCGGAGCTGAGTTCGACTCCTTATATGTAGGTCCAAAAAATAAGTCTAAGGCCCAACAATTCAATCAAATCATGAAGGGTATGCGGAGACGAAGATTCGAGGCCTACCTTTATGGCCAACTTTGTCGAGCCCATTACATGAATCCATCATCAAACCATCCAGCTCACCAGCCTCGTCAACATGAGAGGAAAAAGTCATAAATTTATGCGAATGACGATGTTATATCATCTTTGTGCATACACGTGTAGGAAAATCATCATAAATAGCGGATGAAGTCTATTGCATAACATACGAAATTTTTTCTATACTTTTATTTTGCCGAGTAAAATATATATATTATAAATAGCGTATTCTTTATTCATTTCATCTCGTCCATTCATTTTCGATTTTATATCTTACATAACGGAGTTCTGAAATGTATCAAAACATTAATCTAAAATTAAATTGTAATTTGATAAATCAAATTTGATTGTTGAGCGACGATTAATTGTATCAACAAGTATCGTTTGCAAATTAGTTTACTATCTTAATCCTTAGGCAGAAATGTAATCACTTGTGATAGTTAAATTGGATAAAATTGTCATACATGACGGTACTTCTCCCTCACCAATAGTCAAGATAAATAAATTGAGAAATCATTTTTATTAATATAAGAAAAACGTGGGTGCATGTTCTTTTTAAAAGGCTACAAGAATCAAAAGAGAATCCATGTGCTATCTCCACTGCAGTACATTGACATATCCCAAGACCGTATCCATTCTTTGTAGGGTTTTGGACAATTCTACTAATTTCCAACTTTTTTATTCTAGAAATGTAATTATATTTTTAAAATGACAAAATTATGAGTAGTCAAATGAGAGAGGTTTGTTTTTCAAAGGAGATCGAAAAGTACAAATATCAAACTACCCTTACACTTTATATCTATTTATTAATTTATATAAACTAGTATTAAATATCTAAATATTATCAATTAATCAAAATACACAAAAAATAATCTTTTCTCTTTCTTTGACCGTACAAACATCAAATCAATCTTTCACCTTTTATATTTTTAATAATTTTTATTATATCTCATCTTTTAATCAAAATAATTATTATATTTAATATTTTTTCCACTCCTCCATCTTTTTCAATAATAATTATTTTTCTCATTTTATTTTTTAATCGTTTTTTAACAATTATATTTTTTATTAATCGAAAAAAATATTTAATTATAAAAAAAATCACGAGTAGTCATTAGTTTTTGTGTGTAACTAATTCGGTTTTGTGTGTAAATAATTTGGTTTTATATGTAACTAATTCGGTTTTGTATGTAACTACTTCAATTGTGTATGTAACAATTCAATTTTCATGTAACTAATGTTGATATTTATGTAACTAATCTATTTTTTAATATAACTAAATTGGTTTTTATGTATCTAAGCTGGTCTTTATTTGATTAACTAATCAATTAATGGACAAATATCTCATATTCCTCCTCTTACATACACATTCCTCATCTTTTATGTTATTAAACTAGTTTTTTATGTAACTAACATGGGTGTTGCCTACGAATCACCTCTTTTATCTAAACTGGTATTGTTGCCTATGAATCACCTTTGATGTGAGTGTTCTTTACTTTATCATTTCTCTACGCTCTGCTCAACTTTTTATTATACATGCACAATCACAATAATGTGACAGACAAATTGATTTGAACTGAATATATAGGGTTAAACCACTCCAAAAAAAGAGTTGAGAATTGAATGAGTGAAAGTTATGTAACTAATCAGATTTAAACGATAAGTAATTGGATCAATATGTGTAACTAATCAGATGTAAAGGTAAATATTCAGTTAAAGTTATGTAACTAATCGGAAATAAAAGTAACTATTAGGTAAATTTATGTTACTATTCAAATATAAAGGCAACTATTCAGTTAAAGTTATGTAAGCAATGAGGAATAAACGTAACTATTTAGTAAACGTATATAACTAATCGGATATAAAGGTAACCAAGCATTCTAATTTATGTAACTAATTGGAAATATAAGTAAATATTTTGTCAAAGTTACATATAAATTTAATTAGTTGCATATTAAATCAAATTAGTTACATAACTTAGAATGAATAGTAGTTAACTCAGAGGAGATAGGGAAGTGAAAAATACTAAACTACCCTTATACTTTATGTTTATTCATTAACATATATAAACTAATATTAAATACTTAAATATTATAAAACAATTAAAACACATACTATGTAACTAATAAAAAATAAAGGTAACTATTCAGTCAGAGTTACATATAAATCTAATTAGTTAAATATTAATCTAATTAGTTACATTCAAACTTGTAACTTGTGATTAATTACATACAAATCTTATTAGTTACATATAAATTTATGTTTAGTTACATTCAAATTTAATTAGTTACACTCAAAATTAAGTTTAGCTATAAAAATATAATTAGTTACATATAAATCGATTTTGTATGTAACTAATTCCATTTTGTATGTACCAAATTTGTATTGAATGATGAAATTAAACAGTTTACTATTTTTGTTTGAAGCCAAAGTTTAAGCCAACTGGCACTTCATGTGTTTAGTTACATACAGATCTAATCAATTACATTCAAACTTGTGTTTAGTTATATATATAAATCTAATTGGTCAAATTATAGAACATTCAGTCTCTTTTGTTCTTTTAGTGGAGGTAGCCGGGTACGTGAGCCTCATATACACTTTTGGAATAATGGCCTCGATTATGTTCGGGCGACACCACAAATCCATACTCTCATCTTTGAAGCGGAAAATGTTTGTGATGGGCACAAACAACGGATTCACGAATTTCAGCCATCTTCAGATGGAAGGTCGTGATTACAATGCTCAAATGGTCAATCTCATCCACAATTTCATTTCGTCTTTGTAGGGTATGTAACTATTAAGTAATATGTGTATAACTAATAATATTTAAACGTAACTTATTGGATCAATCTGTGTAACTAATCGTAAATAAATGTAATTATTCAGTCAAAGTTATGTAACTAATAAAAAATAAAGGTAACTATTCATTCAAAGTTATGTAACTAATCGTAAATAAAGATAACTATTGAGTTAAAGTTATGTAACTAATCGGAAATAAATGTAACTATTCAGTTAAAGTTATATAACTAATAAAAAATAAATGTAACTATTCAGTTAAAGTTATGTAACTAATAAAAAATAAAGATAACTATTCAGTTATGTAACTAATCAGATATAAATGTAATTATTTAGTCAAACTTACGTAACTAATCGTAAATAAATGTAACTATTCAGTAAAAATTATGTAACTAATCGAAAATAGGTAAATATTCAGTCAAAGTTATGTAACTAATCAAAAATAAAAATAACTATGTTCAGCAAACGTATATATCTAATCGTAAATAAAGGTAACTATTCAGTCAAAATTATGTACCTAATCGAAAATAAAGGTAACTATTCAGTCAAAGTTATGTACCTAATCAGAAATAAAGGTAACTATTCAGTCAAGTAATGTAACTAATCGGATAAAATGGTAACTATTTAGTTAAAGTTATGTAACTAATCATAAATAAATGTAACTATTCAGTCAAAGTTACATATAAATCTACTTAGTTACATATTAATCTAATTAGTTACATTTAAACTTACGTTTAGTTACACATAAATCTAATTAGTTACACTTAAAATTAAATTTAGTTATAAAAATCTAACTAGTTACATTCAAACTTGTTTTAGTTACATATATAAATCTAATTGGTCAAAGTATTGAACTTTCAATTTCCTTTTTTCTTTTAGTGGAGGTAGTGAGGTACGTGAGCCTCAGATACCCTTTTGGAATGATGACCTCGATTATGTTCGGGCGACACCACAAATTCATACTCGCATCTCTGAAGTGGAAGTTGTTTGTGATGGGCACAGACGACGGATTCACGATCGTAAAACAGTTCAAAAGCAAGCTCAGCCGAGCCGCCGGGCAAGTCAAGACGCGTCTCGTCGACAGAGTCAGCCATCTTCAAATGGTAGGTCGTGATTACGACGCACTAATGGTCAATCTCATCCACAATTTAATTTAATCTTTGCAGGGTATGTAACTAATCATTAAAAGGTATGTAACTATTCAGTCAATGTTATGTAACTAATCGGAAATAAATGTATCTATTCAGAAAACGTATGTAACTAATCGGAAATAAAGTAACTATTATGTCAAAGCTATGTAACTAATCGGAAATAAAGGTAACTATTCAGTCAAAGTTATGTAACTAATTTGAAATATAGGTAACTATTCAATAAAGTTATGTAACTGATCCGATGTAAAGACAACTATTCAATCAAAATTATGTTTATTTACATTTACTAGAAGAAACAAAACTCGACTTTGGTAGAATTTGCCTTCAAACTTATGCTGATTTTAACCATGAAGGAAAAAAATTGTTGATGTAAGCATTTATTTTTTCTTCTCTACATCCAACGGAAATTTTGACTCTAAATAAATAAACTTTAGAAGAAGTAGGACAAAAAAGTGGGGAAATTTAATCATAGATACATATTTGTTTAAACAAGAAAAAAAAAATTACACGTTGGTTTCACTCTCTCGAGTCCTATTTATAGAACAAATAACTCTTTACAAATGAATAACATTCTATTTACAGTTCCGAGAAGGGTCACAACTTCTAGTTCTTACTAATTACCATAAACTTTGGTCACTTATTTTTAATGCAGGGCCTCGAGGGAGGATTACTTTAAAACATAAGTCTAAGTGTGCAACCGACGTGTGGGCCTTTAATCAAGTCACTTTGATAACGGTTCACCTAGGGGAGACCCCGTATCAACGTTTCTCTTTAAGGCTTGGTTCGTAACAATTTGATTAACTTAATGCTTCCGAAGTACTCCCATTAAAGGGAGGGCCACGAGGGTGACTCTTAGTTCATCACACATTAAGTCAATTAAATTCACATCGGGGACCGTGGGTTGTTTCAACGATCAACAACCCTCCCACTTAGTTTTTGGAAAGAATCATATTCTATTAAAAACAGTTTACAATTTATAACTCATTATTTAATTATAAACTATATGAAAAATTCATGTTAATTTTGATGTTGGCGTTCTATCCTATATGACGTGTGACGTGCTATGCAATGAGATTAAATTAAATAAAGCATAACTAATTTTAACTCATTGAATGGCCTATTTCTAAATACATCCCATAAAATAATTACATAGACTATTAAATCCTATTTAATTTTCTATTATTTCTGGTCGAGGTGCTTGATGACGCGTCATCCAGTCGATCGGATTAGCACCCACACTTTTCCATCGTGCGGCCAACTCCGATTTCCTCCCACTCAATTAGCACTCACACGTTCAATAACGTGCGGCCAAATTAAGTCTCTCGGTTTAGCTCTCACACATTCAATAACGTGCGGCCAACACCGAGTCTCCTTCGTCCCTCGTCTTTACGTCGCCGGATTACAACAATTTTATATTTTACAACTTAAACGTCCTCGAAAATTGAGGCTCACAATTTAAAAGAAAAATAAAATAAACCCGGACGTAACCGGAAACTAAATCCTAAGGCCATATCAATAAGGTTCCATCCATAAACAACCAATCATAATTTATAACATTCATAATGCAATAAACAATCATATCCAAAAACGCCAACAATCAACTAGCTAAAACAAATTTTAAAACTAGTTACAACTTAGATTTTAATGCCAATTATAGCTCTGATACCATTTGTAGGAAATTACTTAACGATTTAAGTAAATTATTATTAAACATAACTAATTACGTGCGGAATTAATAATAAAATCGATCTATCATATTAAACTATTTAATATCTAACAACCTATTGGCATTAAAATCATAAGCATGTTAATTAACAATTTAATTCTAAACATGTTATTTCAATAAAATAAAACACTCCAAACAATCATAACAATTATATCAATTAAGAGTATTTAAGATTATCGAAACTTACATCGTCGAGTTATAAATAACTCAGTCGAGGAATTGAAAACGAGTTCGATGCGAGAATCTTCAAGCTTCTCCAATTCCGGGTTTGCAAGAGACTTCCTCAGCTCGTCAACACGGGCAGCGAAGGCGGCAAGCAGGCGCGTCCTTGGGGCTGGTCCGGGAAGCTGGCAGCAGATGGCGCGCGGTCCTCGGCAGGCTGGGAACGGGCGGCAGCGGCTGGACTCGTCCGACGCAGAAGGCAGCGGCCCTAGGAGACCCCGGAGCGACTGAGAGGGGCAGGCACCTCTGGGCTCAGGCGGAGGAACAACGGCGACGTCGGCAGCGACCTGGGCAGAGGCAGGCTCGGCTGGATAAAGGCGGCAGGCTGCTGGGACACGCAGAGGGGCGGTCGGGCGGAGTCAGGCGCAGGTTCGCGCGGATGGGCGGAGGCAGATCGCAGGCGAAACTTCGCGACGACGCTGAGAGCTCATGGAAGCTCGGATCGGGACGCCGTTTTTTGCGTTGCGTCGGCAACGAACTGACTTAAATGGGTTCGGAGAGAGATCTGGGTTTGCAGACTCAGATTCGTCGGATTCATCGAATCTTTGGTTCGGAGGTCAGATTTCCAGAAAACGAAATGGACCAAACAACCACAAGTTGATTCAACGATGACACAAGAAGAAAAACGAGAAGATGAGTGTGGGCTCAGATGAACGCACACGAGAAAACAAGAAACGAAATTTTTCGTCCTCTCGGGTGATAGGGTGGTCGGCCAAGAGGGAGGGAAAGAGAGAGAGAGCAACCTATTTCTAGGGTTTCCTCAAACCCTTTATTTATAGACATTGTTAATGGGCTTTCATGTGGGCTTTTGTTGAATCGATATTCAGCCCAAAATCATGTTAATGGCCGGCCCGTATGTCCTACTCGTTTCTCAATTTTATTTCCCAAATTGCCTTGATTTAATTTCCAAATTCGACTTAATTTAGAACTCTCATCTATTTAATAATTCGTTATTAAATTGTTTCATGGTTATCGAATAACATAAAACAAGAAACGTTTTATTTTCTAATATTGTTATTATGAATTCTCAAGAAAATTATTATTACAATAATAAAGTTCTTTAATTCACAAAATCAATAATTAATGAATAACACATTATTCATTAATTCGCTTGGAAAATAAATTTCTCTATACAAATCACAATTTGTATTTTATGAGTAAATCAATTTATTGCGTTCAATTAATCTCTTCTAAATGTGCATCATTGAGACCTTATGAACCCACATGAACGAAGCTTGAGAATAAAGCACAGACTCAATAATTCACAAATTATTTCCGGCTTATAATTCTTAATAATGGTCGACTCCACTAAAGGACCAATATTGAAAATCTCTAAGTACATGCGCGCATATTTTTCCGTTTGAAGTCACAGAACTTTTCTGTACTCGATCCACGGTGTACTTTACCAAAATACCCTTCGTGTGTATCAGTAAGTCCGGGGAATGTAAAATTACCGTTTTACCCCTAGAGTTATTATTTCACTAACTCGTTTGTTACTTGTGAATGAGAAAAAACATAAAGTGAGACGTCAATACATGTCGCATGTTTTAATCAAGGAATCTCATATTCAATGATTATCTGGCCAGATTAATTCATTCACTATCTCGTAACAAACCATAGTGTGATACAATGACTTTCATTATGTGTACACGAATTCCATATCTGTGAATCACATAATCCAACACTACAACATTATGTCACCAACCGTCGGGTCAGATGCAGCCATTACACGGCCATCGCCCATTGACAAATCAAATGACATAAAGTGTAGTATCGACTATGCACTCACCTCAGGATTAAGGTAGTTATCGAAGTACCCCTCGTATGTGATCTTGGAGCTTCTGGATTAAACGGTTTTATATCGAGCTTCCATAGAATCACTAGGTCTTGTTCAATATCTTCTATAAGATATCAAGAATGAAATCATAGAGTCACAACTTTCTATATCACATGATAAGATATCATGATTCATTCAAACAATCGTTAATTAGACTCGAATGCTCAATCGGTCTTAAGATTGTGAACAAATGGTTTAAACTAGTCACAAGGGGTTATCATGTCAAATCTGTATTTAACACCCTTTTCGTTGATGACAGTTTCAGAGCGTAGTATACATACATAAACACAAACTATATGAAAAGAAAGCTTATTTATTAATATTAATGTTTCAGCAAAATATTACAAATAATAAATAAAATGTCTAATATTCTCCTTTGTGGGCACCAATCCCAACACTTCCTCCGGTGGAATTTGGCCACGAAACTTTGCATGAACGTGGATGAGACCTAGATGAAGATTCCTGTAAAATTTAACAACCTGGATGCAACCGAGTCACTCGTGGTGGCCTAGGCACACCTGGAGTCCGGCTGGCCGGTGGGCTGTCTGACCACAAACTTGTCTGTGACGTTGTGGCTTCATCCGGAGGAATCTGACCGCGAAACTTTGCAGGAACGTGAAAGAGACCTAGGGCTAGGTCCCTGTAAAAGGTCTTGATCAGAAAACTCGCGAGTCGCCTGTGGTGGCTCAGGCACTCCTAGGTCCGGAGATTGCTGTCTGGTTGGCCGGGTTGCGTCTCGTCGCGTCTCGCTCGTTCTCCTCGTGTTATGGTAGACCCTGTGACAATATAGACTCACCCAAACACCACAAGTTGATTGAGCAATAATTTTCTGGGATTTTTGGGAGATCAAGAGGGTGGGCTCTTTGATTGAACAAAGGGAGACTTGAATCACCCAAAGAATCAAATCAAGAATCAAGATAACAATTTTTCTTGATCTTTCTCTCTATTCTCGGCCAATAACTCTCTAGGGGAAGGGGAGTGGCCGAAATTATGAGGTTAGGTCGAAATAAGGGTTTCTTTTTTATCCTTTTATAATTAGGTATAATGAGCTTAAATTAGGTCAAATCCATTAGTCGACTTAAGCCTTATTAAGCCTTTTTAGTGAGTAATTAAAATTAATTTCGACCATAATTCATGAATTGTTTTCGGCCAAACTAATTTAATTTTATTCCCAAATATATTTGATTTATTTCTAAATTTAATTAATTTATAACATCTCATTTATTTAATGACATTTCATTAAATCTTTTCATACTATGCAAAAAAATACGAAACGAGAAAATATTTTTTCATCTTTTATTTATTTGAATCATGAAATTACATTATTATCAATATAATAACATAATATGATTCATCAAATAAATGTAATATAAATAACAAATTATTTATTTAATTACTTTGAAATTAACTCTCGTAGTGTAAATCACAATTTACATTCAATAAGAAAATCAATTGTTCTACTTCAATAAATCTCGTCCAAGAGTCTATTACTGACACCTTATGGACACATATGAACGAAGATTTAGAATGAAATCCAGACATAAAAGTTCACAAATTTTTTTCGGCTTTGAATTCTTAATATTAGATGATTCCACTAAAGGACTAATATTGAAACTCTCTAAGTTCACATGCGTTTATTTTTCCATTTGATATGATAAAACAATTCTTTACACGATCCACGGGGTATTTTACGATATTACCCTTCATGTGTATCAGTATCTCAGAGGAGTGTAAAATTATTGTTTTACCCCTGAGTTATTATTTCACTAACTCATTTGTTATTTGTGAATGAGAAAAACATAGAGTGAGATGTTTTTACATGTCACATGTTTTAATCAAAGAATATTATATTCGATGAATACCAGGCCTGATTTATTCATTCACACTCTCATAACAAACCATAGTGTGATACTAATGCATCAGCATTGTTTCAACATGAATTTTGTATCCGTGAATCACATGATCCAATATAACAACGTTATGACACCAACCGTCGGTTCAGATGCAACTATAACTTAGCTATTTTCCATTGACAAATCAAATATCATAAAGTGTCACATCGATTATGCATTCACTTCAGGATTTAGGTAAGTACCAAAATACCCCTCGTATGTGATCTTGAAGTTTCGAGTGATGAAACAGTTTTATCTCGAGCTTCAGAGTATCACAGGTCTTGTTCAATATCTTTTGTAAGATATCAAGAATGAAACACAGAGTCACAACATAAGATATATGTTGGGATTGAAGCCTACAAAGGAGAAATTAGACAATGAAATACATTTGTATTTATATTTTGCTGAAACAATAATATTAATAAATATTCATTCTTGATTAAGTTTGTGTTTATGTATGAATGCTACACTCTGAAACTGTCATCAACGAAGAGGGTGTTAAATACAGATTTGACATGATAACCTCTTATGACTAGCTTAAACCATTTGTTCGCAATCTTAAGACCGAAAGAGCAATCGTGTCTAATTTACGATTGTTTGAATGAATCATGATATCTTATCATGTGATATAGAGAGTTGTGACTCTATGGTTCATCCTTGATATCTTATAGAAGATATTGAACAAGACCAGTGATACTTAGAAGCTCGAGATAAAACCGTTTAATCACTTGATGCTTCAAGATCACATACGAGAGGTATTTGGATACTTACCTTAATCCTGACGTGGATGTATAATTGATATTGCACTTTATGACATTTTATTTTTAAATGGGCAATGACTAAATCTTAGTTTCATCTGACCCGGCAGTTGGTGTCATAATGCTGTAATGTTGGGTTATATGATTCACATACATGGAATTCATGTTAATAGAATGCAAATGCATTAGTATCACACTATGCTTTGTTATGAGAGTGTGAATGAATTGACCTGCCCAGGTATTCATCGAATAAGAGGGTTCTTTGATTAAAACATGTGACATCTATAGACATCTCACTCTATTTTTTTCTCATTCACAAATAACAAAGTAGTTAGTGAAATAATAAATCAAGGGGTAAAACGGTAATTTTACATTCCCCTTAGTTAGTGACACACATGAAGGGTAATATCGTAAACTACTCCGTGGATCGTGTGAAAAATTGTTTTGTCACATCAAACATAAAATATACGCATACGAACAGAGAGAGTGTCAATATTGGTCCTCTAGTGGAATCGACCAATATTAAGAATTAAAAGACGAAAATAGTTTGTGAACTTTTGTGTCCGATCTTTATTCTAAAGCTTCGTTCGTATGGGTCCATAAGATCTCAATGATAGACACTTGGAAAAGATTAAATGAACTAGGATTGTTGATTTGCTCATTGAATATAAATTGTGATTTATATCGAGAAAAATTATTTTCTATATAACTTAATAAATAATTAGTTATTTATTTTGTTCAATGAATTATAGAGTATTATTATGTTGATAATAATACACTTGAGTAATTCGATTTGATAAAAGAAAAAAATAAATTATTTCTCATTTCGTACTTATTTGATAACTACGAAATTATTTTAATGAGATGTCATTAAATAAAATGAGAGTTCTAAATTAATTTTAGAAATAAATCAAAAGTATTTGGGAATGAATTAAATGAATTATGGACGAGTAGGGGAGAGTGTTTTGGCCGAGATTTTAAGTGAGTAGGGTCATGGATTTGACCCAGCTTAAACCCATTATAAAGCTGTTTATAAAGGCTGCAAAACCCTAATCACTTCTAACCCTAACCCTAATATTTTCGGCCAAGCTCTTCTTTCTCTCTCTTTGAGTCTCTCGGCCGAATTCCCAAAAGAAAGAAAAGAGGAAAAATTGTTTTCTTATTTTCATTGTCAATCCCGAGTGTTCTTGAAAACCCACCCTTTCAATCTCACTAAATTCCCTTGTTTATTATCGTTGATTCTAACTTGTGGTGTTTGGTGTCATTTTTATATTATGAAAAAGTGTTTTAAAATTGATTTTAAGTTTTTTTTTGGAATTTTTCTTCCCGGCCGGATCACTCCTAGACGTTCAGGACTTCCAGTCCGACGAAGGCATCCTTGTCCGGCGAAGGCGTCCCTGTCCGACGAGGGTGTCCTGTCCGGCGAACTGTCCCAGTCCGGCGACCCGACGCTGTCCGTCGAGATCTTTCCAGTCCGGCGGTCCCAAGACCAGAGACTCTGTCCGGCGAGTCCTGTCCGACGAGCCCAATCCGGTGAGTCTCCAAGACTCCCAGTTCGGTGACCCTGTTCTTCTCAGTCTGGCGAAGAATCTTCGTGGGCAATCCGGCGAGCCTGTTTTCGACGTGGATTTGGTGTGGCCTTCTGACGCTAGCGAGCAACGTCGGTATAATTTATTATTCTAACTGTAAGTATTTTCTCAACGAATTGGACTGCTAAAATAAATATATGAATTGTTCATGTAGGTCGTTAGTGTGGTTAATTATTGAGTGTCGTACATTTTAATAAATTGTTTATTAAACTTGTATTGATTTTAATGTCATAGGTTGTTAAACAGTTGTTTTAATATGTTTAGGACTTATTATATGATTACACCATATATTGATATGTTTTATAATTATTTTGTTTAAATTGTTAAATAAATTCCAACAATATCCTGCTTCATTTAAACAATCATTACTCAGAATCGGTTGCCCTATCGACCTTTAGATTGCGAATTAATATTTTAAACTAGTCACAAGAGGCTATCTTGTCAAGTCTGTAATTAGCACCCCTTTCGTCGATCACAGTTTCAGAGTGTACCAAACATACATAAACACAAGTTTAATCAAGAATGAATATTTAATAGTATTTAATGTTTCATCAAAACAAAATACAAATGTATTTATAACGTCTAATATCTCTTTTATGGGCACCAATCCCAACAATAAGACCTTCAAGTTTTCTTTAATGGAAAAAATAAAGATCGATGAAGGGAGTAGAAGTAATTCAAATCGATAGGAAAGAGGAAAGAGAATTTCAGAATAAAAAAAATAAAAAAAGGTAAAATTGCACTTGGTGTCTACTCTTAGTTTTGTCTTTTTGAAAAAATAATTACATTTCTGCAATAGGGTCCCTCAAAAGTACTACTTAGGGAAAATTTTATTTTGCATAAGGAGAAAATACAAGAAGAAAGAAACATAATGGATTTTGTAAACTTTATTTAATAAAAAAATTAGATGTTTACCCTTTTTTACGTTTACTAATTTTATTCTATTTAACGTTTCGTTAATTTTGTGTAAATACCAAATTGAAAGTTGTTTACAACATTATTAGGTCAAAAATTCCCTTCAAGTCGTCAAGATAAACATTTTCTCAGATTTTTTTTCAATTTGAACTCGCTTTTTTTTAATAACTTATTTAATTAATTTTATTCCGTTTACTTAAATTTGAGCGGCAACCATTGACGAGCTATCAAAAAAGGCAAAAGTAGTCCAAAAATTTTCGTAAACAAAATACAATGAATATTTATGCAAAATTAACATCACGTGTATATTGAAAATTTATTTATGTGTATTTAACTAATAGACCCTTATTTAATATGGGATAAATAAAATAAACTTTGCAAGTCAAATATAAGTTTTATCGTGCTATCACCCAAATGAAACAAAAAAGATTGCAACATTCTGCTAATTTCCTTGCATAATTTTAGGAGCAAAATAAGTTAGCCTGATGTGACAAAAACTATAATCTAAGTCATAAGTCAAGAGCCTACACCTTTCCAAGTAACCTTCTTTAGTCAATACTTAGGTGAATCACAGCGAATTTTGGAGGTTACGTCCCTTCTTCCACTATCCAGAGTGAAATTACAATCAAATTTTGTTTGACTGTAATCTAACTTACTAGTACTTTTATCCCGGCTTAAAATGTTGTCTTAAATATCTGAATATATACAAAACGCAAATAAATGTTGATTTATGTTTCATTCATACATCCGTTCAAAAAAAATGTTTCATTCATACATTTATGATATAAATACACAGTGTAGGGGTTTCCGGAAAAAGCTGAAACGAAATATATCTCCTTTATTCCAAATTTCAGTTTCTCTGTAGATTGCAATACATTCCACGTACCGCTGACACGTGGCAATAGGAATTTTGCGGAACACGCCACACGGTGAGCGGAAAGAAGATTTTCATGTCAGATGCATAAGAAATTAAATGTCACGGTAGACCCCGTAAGAGATTTATTCGTTAGAAGGAAAAATATTGGTTTACGTAGCGCAATCTTGCACGTTCAAAATGTTACCATTTTTTAATCTAATTTATGTAAAAATTTGTCTATTATCACTATAACACCAATATGAAAATTCTTATATAAATACAATTAATTTCATTAAAATTTTCCTATCTCATCCAAAAATTTCACTACAATTTCTACAATTTTTCTCTACGATCTCTCTAAATTATCTCTTAAATTTATAAAATTTCTACAAGTTTACTATAAATTTTATAAGTTTTCATTATTGAAATGTAAAACTTTATTCAATTTTATGGATTTTTAATGAAATTTGAATAAATAGTATCGAGTTACGATTTTATTTAATAATAACATTTTTTTTTCTAAATTTCTTACTTTTACATCATTTGAATATACTATTTTTCCGATTTTAAATTTTTTTATTATTCCACGGTTTTCGCGAAAACCATTAAACTTACCAAAAGAACCTTTTCGTTAAGCATCGGTAACCGCAAAAACGGTACACAGAAGGAACTTTCCATTCACCATCGAAAAATTAATTTTTGGTAGTGATGCATGTCGTTCTGCGATCAAAAGTAACCTTAAATACACTAATGTATAGCGATAAATAAGGGTCGAACCCACAAGGACATAATTTAATCGATAGACCTCAAAGGAAACACGATTAAGGTTTCATTCGCTCCCGCTACAATTCTATCCAACTTTGATTCGACAATACTTTCATAATTATATTAAAATCAACGTCCACAGAAAATAGACACACGCGGTCAATAATTTCCGCAATCCTTTGATATTTGCTAATCAAAACGTTGCGCCGATAAAAGCCCTACTTGTTAAACAACCTAATGAACACACGTCTAGATTTAATTTAACAATAACAATGAATTTAGAAAGCGAGACGAACATAATAATATAAATTCATCACACATAATTCAATTAATTCTGGCTGTACTTTTCACTAAGTGTACAAGATCCATATAAAACTCGTACCCGTAATTGCACCACTAATTACTAACAGTTATAACAATTACAGATTAAAATTGCGAGTATGATTATGAATAATAGAATCTCTATCTAGGTGATCAAGCTAAACAAAAACACAAGAATTCATGAACGAAGAACGATTGGAAAAGAGATAACAATTTCAATATTAGGAATAAAAGCAAAGTTTACATCAAAATCTTTAATTCATGTCGGGATTGAAATTTCCCTTAATCATTTGGGAATTTAGCTACTCATAATAAAATATGCACAAAGACAAAAAAATTTCATGATAAAGAATATAGAGAAGAAAGAACAAGAAAACGGCGAAGATTGATGGCTCGAATCTTCGCTCCGGTAAGATAATTCTCCGAGTCGAGTCGCTTCTCTCCCCAAAAACGTCTCTCCGGTCTTCTCTAACTCTAAAAGTCGCAGTCCAAGTCTGTTAGGTCAAAATCTTGAATTCCCTTTTTAATTAGAATTCGAATGGGCTTTAATTCAGATTAATGGACTGTTAACGGACATGTATCGTGATACACGTGTTCTATACTACGGTATAATCATTGATTCTTCTTCTGCACTCCGGTACAACGGTATGAGACCTTTGTACAACTGAACATCTACTGATATGCTCTTATTTTGTGTGCTGATCTGTTTGCTTCCAAAAAATCGGTCTTTCAACTCTGAATTCGCCTGAAATTACCTAAACACATGTAAACACTCAAATCATAAGATTTTCAATTATGAACGTAATATTAAGTGATTGTGATGAATTGATGGCTAAGAATGATCACAAAATAACAAGAATTATGTACTTATCAGGTAGACAGAATTCTGTATTTTCCGTGAAGCCACGATAGGATGACTCTTGATATCATTTGTAGTTAGGTTCTTACAAATATTTCATGGTTGTTTGTAAATCTAGATATTCGGTCGAAATGAGTTCCGACCGAATAAAATTTTCAGTCTTTATTTCGATCAAATTTTCGTGGTTTCAGTGTTGAAATTTCCAAACTAAAGTATTACATCTTGTTTCGATTAATTTGGCACATATGTGCGTAGATTTTATACTCTTTTTTGGATCAATATTTTTCGTTGTATAACTCACGATTTTTGTCCCCCGATTATTTTTTAATATTGATGAAATAAATAACAAATAGTATGAATATCTCCTAATCTGAATGTCAAGCACTCTCAAAATAGCCATGCCTTTTTATAAATTCTTGTGATAGTTAAATTTTATATATGTTTTAAGTCAGCTGAGCTTCATACTCAAACCTTCTCAAATGAATGAAGGTGCTCTAAGATAAACACTGAGACCAAATTAACTCTTTTTAAAACGAAAAAGAAAAGTTCTTTTGGGCTAGAGACCAAATTAACTACTAGATCTGTAGCTTTATAAAAGCACATTACAAGGGAAACAAAGACTAAAAGCAAAGATTGTCTCACGGCATCTAGAGTAGTTTAAGGCTTTTAGGATAGTTTATTAACTGCTTCTAATAATCTCCACCCCATTCATGAGAACATCAATGAACTTAGGATTAACTGAAAAAATATAACCTGTAACTTCTATTCTACAAATATATTAATTATAATATTAATTTGAAACAGATGAACTTTTACAGCCCTCTTCTTAATCTTGAAAAATAAAAATAAAATAAAAGAAGGAAAACTAATTTGAGGACGTACAAACGACGTCGTATAGTGTCGGTAGATTAGACATACGTCAAAATGACAATTAATAGCTTGCCTTTTGGTACTAAAATCCAAGGGCCAAAATTCTCCAAAATACGGCATCACCACCACCAAAGTATTTAAACAGCAAATTACTCTCTCCTTCTCTATCTCTCTCACAAATACGCATATCAACCAGATTCGTAGCTTCGAACCATTTTTGTTTCCCTATTTTATCTTTATGATGTCATTTCCCTGAAACCGAGATGAGTAAATTGACGTAATCGATCAAAGTAATTAGCGGAGCTATATAAAAAGAAAGTATCAGAGCATTCTTCAGGGTTCTGTGCTCTGTATCTGATCGGAGAGACGGAAGAATGAAGGACGATGATGGCTTGCCAACGGCGACGTCGAAAAAAGAGAGCTCAGATTCTAACGCCAATGTCAAAGGAAGGTACAAATTCTATGCCCTCGGCGCGATTGTGCTCCTCGCTCTTTGGTCCATGTTCACCGGGACTGTAACTCTCCGGTGGTCCGCCGGGAACCTCAATCGGATCTCAGACGACTTCGATGCTCCGATTCACGATGATCTCGACGTTCTCGTCAGTCTCTCTCTCTCTCTCTCTCTCTCTCTCTCTCTCTATTTCTCCGTTTTTGTAAAGGCATTGTGTTTCCGTTGTTGGATCTTAGGGTTTAACTTCCGTAGCTGGAATCGCTGATTTGAGGATTATACGTGTTTATCAGAGCTATTCTCGTGTTTGATGTCTTAGATCCCTGATTTGGACAGTGGTGTTTACATTTGTGTTCGAGTTGTTGGATCAATGGTTTGTTTATGGCTGAGATATCTGATTTTTGGTTTCTTAGGAGATGGAGGAGAGAGAGAAGGTGGTGAAGCACATGTGGGATGTGTACACGAACAGCCGTCGGATCCGATTGCCAAGGTTTTGGCAAGAGGCCTTCGAGGCCGCGTACGAGGAACTGACCAGCGATGATCCTGATGTGAGGGAAGCCGCCATTTCCGAGATTGCAAAGATGTCTGTGCGCTCCGTTGGTCTCGATCCGCCGCCGCTGCAATCTACGGTTCGTAAATCCCGAGCTATGTTTGTTGATTTGAAAATTTTATGGTAATTTGATCAGATTGCATTGTTGATTAACCGTCCCTTGGGCCTAATGGTGGAAATGTGTTTCAGTTTTTCCTTAATACATTATTATGTAATAGGTTATAATGACCTAGACTACTTTTTTGGAGGACTTATGACGAAGAATCTTCAGTACCATAATTTCTCTAGCTTTAGGCTCTAGTTCCAGAACTTTGGATACAGACCGTGTGGCTTTAGCTTGTACTCTGCTATAGCTGAAGCTTTCTTTCATTCTTTGTTCTATGTTTATTTTCTTTTCAAAACAACATCTCAGGTAGCTTAACATCTCAGGCTTTAGCTTGTACTCTGCTATAGTTTAGCTGAAGCTTTCTTTTCCTCTTTGCTCTATGTTTATTTTCTTTTCAAATTAACATCTCAGGTAGCTTAATTTGCAAGATTTATTTTGCTTTCCTTTTCGCATTCACGTTTAGAGTCTTGTTTGTTGGTTGATAATTGATGAACCGATTAATACCGTGTTCTGGTTGATGCCATCAATTATCCTCGATGATTCTCTATAAGTACTTTTCCTTGCACACTTGGGTGCGAATGGGTTGCTTGGGAATAGTTGAGTGGTCCAAAAATTACTTCTTGGCATGCTCTGTCCTTTTAGAAGGGCAAGTCCATGGAGAAATTTAAGGCTTAGGTTTTGGATGTAATTCTCTATGCATTCTAAGAAATAGTAACAAGAAGGCCAATTAATTTATCTTAAGCCTGACTAGTGTGGGACAGGTTATAGTTATATTATTCCAGCTCCTAATAGACATCGAACATATAGATCAGCGAACGTGTAGGAACCCATAAATTAGTTAAAAATATTTAATTAAGTTTTGTGCTTATAACCCCCTTATCAGGTAGTGGATCTTGAACGGTCACATCTCCCCGTCATTTACATGTAATCTGTAACTTGTATTTTCATTAAATACGGTGATACATATGTTTAGAGTCGAAGCTTGAACTGTGCAAAGATCACTTGATTACCAGTGTATTATGGAAACTATGTGACAATCTTATTGGAACCTGGATAGATATTCGGACTTTTGAGTGGCCCGTAGTTTCCCACAAAGAATTATTTCCTTTCTCTACACAGAATTTCCATATCCTTCTTTGACTGATTTAAGGAGTGTATATTTAAGTTACCTCGACCTGTGTTTTGCGATGCATATTTCCATCCCAAATTGTCGTCCTGTCTTATTGCAATGACTGATTTCTAACTTTCATATCCTTGCCAATGCTCTTTTGTACACGTGATATCAGACTGCTCGGGAGTTCACCAAGGCATTGAGGCAAGCAGATAGAGGCGCTGAGGTGGCTGCAAAGAATGCTCGATGATGGTAAGAATATACAAGCTCATTACCTGTCATTTCCACTAAGCACAGCTTCTCAGTTGCCGTGTGGAATATAAGACTGAATAGTATTGAGGAGCGGAAATGCACCCACGATATTCGTATTTTTTTACAGCTACCCAGGAAAATTAGGTATCTGTAGTTAGCTTCGCATTCTTCCAAAATCTAAATGAATGTTGCGATATTGCCGTGTGAGTTGTAGATTTGTAACAGCATTTCAGAGCATGTGAGTATATGTGCAAAGAATTTTGCTATGGTATGTCTATTATTTTTTAATTAATCAAGGTGATAAGTTTCTTATATCGCCCGAGAGGTGTTCGTGGTCTGGTCGTTATCTTGAACACAAGTTTTATGGCTTCGTTTCGAAGCTGACTCATTTTTAATGTATAATCAGATGATCGAAATACAAAGAAACTGCTCCTAAATATAAATTTCTTCATATCCCTTTATTTTGGTCATGTTTAGCATTCATTCTATACGCATAGACTGTTATAGATCATGTTTAGCATTCATTTTGTAAACCATCGGTAAACTGTCTGATGTTAAAGATCATGTTTAGATCATGTTTGCAATGTAAATAGATGTGAATGGTCTTGGAGGCTAGTTATTTTAAGCAACTGTGGCTTGGAAAGCAATGTACTCATTGAATATATGCTTATGTAACCAGAAATTAATCTATCTTATAATCTTTTATTTCATATTTTAATAATAAAAGTTCAAACAATATTTTAATTTACTTTGATGGACCAAAATGCTACTTGTTGAGTAGTCGGGGACTAGTTAACATCATCCGATGTCTGGTATGTAAATAGAGAAATTGTCTGAAATAACTTCTTGTATAAATTTTTGTATTTTTCTCATAGATTATTACTTTTCCCTCTTTGTCAATGCAAATGACTAATTACCTAGGAGTAATTTAAGAATAATTGTTTTTACAGTTGAATCTACCTAACTTCAACCGGTGTTTAGTTTTATAAAAAAAAACATAACCAATCTATATCCATTCCCTCCTTTCTCTCTCGCCCGTTCCAAAGAAACCGATACCATCCATTTTCATCAAACCCAGTCGAATTTTTGCCCAACCTCTGTTGCCGTCTCTTTCATCATCGTCATCTCGGCCGCTATCACTCGATCTCGCCATCGCCATCTATCTCTTTGGTACATCTCCAAATTGTTAGGTCATTCATTTCGATTTCTATTTCTCTCTCGCGTGGTCAATGAAACCGATACTCATTTCTTGATTTTCATCAAAACTAGAAGAGTCTTCGCCCAACCTCGGTCCCTATCTCTTTCGTCGTCGTCATTTCGGTCGCCATCTCTCACTGTCGCCATCGTAATCTTCGTCGCGATGGACTTCGCTCCCGCCATCGCCCTCTCTCTCTCGGTACGTCTCCAACTTGTTAGGTCATACTTTATTAGTCGCCCTTGTCCAGTGGTTCGCGCACTCGAGACCCTCTCTCGTTATGTTCTGTGTGGAAATTTAAATGTATCTGTGTTGATTTGGGTGTATTACATTTGAAAAATGTTGTATTTATTAGGTTACCGGAAATGGAAAACTTCTCAATGAGAAGTCTTCAGACCAAACACACAGTTCTTGCGGATGTGATGTCACGAAGTAAATCTGCGTCTTTGCGGAAAAGGAATGATTTACTACGTGATGATTTTATTGAAAAAGATAGAAGATGTGGTATTTATTTCAAAGCCAACACGTCGCCGAAACCAACAGAGAAGACGATCCATAAAAGACCTCGACCTGACGACGAAGAAAAATAAGGTGGAGCGAAGGAAAACGAAGAAGATATTATTTTTCATTGTTTGTAGATTACGAGATTGTTGACAGGTTATGCGAAGAATAAGTTAACTTACACTTTACTATGCAGGACCAACGCAAGAGAGTCTTGGTGGTTCAAGTCAAGAGCTAACTCAATATCTACCAAGTTCGGCCTATGAAGAAGAAAGCGAAGATATTGTTTTGCACTGCTTGAAGATTTGTAGACAAGTTATGTGAACAATCGGTTAACTTATATAATTTAAAATAGGGCCAATGCAAGTGAGTCTTGGTGGTTCGAGCCAAGAGTTAATTGAATCACAATCAACGCGGGAGATACTTAGACTTGATGTGAGCAGTTCGAGAGAGAAATGTTGGACAACAACCAACCCTTTGATGATATTTATTCGACCCCAACAGAAGATGAGATCAAGGAAGCTAGGCTTAATGAACAAGAAGAAGAAAGGGAAAAATCTTTGCACCTTATTTCGATTACCATAGAGGATTCACGAAGATCATTTTGAGTTACTCGGTCTCTGGACAATTACACCCGACTCCAGCCACGGGCCACTGAAGAATCCTATCTCTCCGCCCTTCACCCCACCATTGATCGAAGATGTACTCGTCATGGAAACATGGCTGAAGATACACATCAAGAAAAAGGACGAAGAAGGACTAAAGTACAACACATAAAAAGACAAGTTGTCATGGTAGTAGAACTTCACCGAACTAATTCACTTTCAAACATTTTTTTACACGCTATGGACACCAGACACCAGAGCAATGACTTTCTGATTAGGTATTATATACTTTTTTTACACGCTATGGAAGACTTCATAGTCAACAAGAGAAACTTCATAGTCTAACAACGTTAACAATATAGTCAACAATGTTGATTCCATGGTTTACATTGTGAAGTCTACATTGCTACAATAAAATCAACATTGTTGACGATGAAGTCTACATTATTGGTTATGAAATCTACATTGTCGACGATGAAGACAACTATTTTTTTTTATTGTAGTTCACCAATCCTAATGTTTATTTTTTTGGTGTTTTTTAAAGCACGTGGACGTGATCTCGTACTTCCTCCAGAAAAAGAGGAGGTCGAGAATATTGAGTCGTTCACGATAATGTTGACTTCATCCAAGGCCAAGCAGTGTGGCTTAAGTCTCAAAATAATGGCAACTTCGACTGGAGTCAACAATCGATATTGTGAATTTCGCGACAATGACCAATAAGTCTATGAGATACTCATGATGACCGTGGGCCGGTGTCCAGATGGTTTATTTACCAATTTGTTCGATGGAACCGTCACATTGTCTGATAGTCGTCGTGAACATTCACGAACACACGTTCAATGATGACCTATGACAACATGTCCAGAAACAAACGTCGCGCCAAGAACTCATTGCCCATGTCTAGAAGCTAGCGGATTACATCCCCTTGATCTTTGGGTATCTAAATGATTTCGAACATTTAGGTACTCAAGATACAAGATTTGCCGCATTATATTCAAAACCTTCACAGACATGCCTTAACAATCAAATGAGTACATATTTTGGTGAATAATATAGCTTAAATACACAAACGTGTTTTTTAATTTCATTTGTGCGTATGTAAACTGTGGCGATTATGGCATGTTTGCTGTGAAAACTATTGAATACATGGCTCACAGGTCCCATCTACAAATAATATGCCAGGAGAACATTCTCACGTACTGCCAAAGACTGACCATGGATTATATTGACATGGTTTAGTGAAATTAGTGACCAAAACAGGCTCGTACACTAAGATGGATTTATCTTATTATTACATGTTGAGATCAAAATGTCGATCATAGAGTTGATGTCATGGTATATCATGTTAAATATTTTAAGGTTTTGAAATGTCAGCAATTTTGACGCTATTGCTAACAATGTTGACGCCTAGAGCTAATAATGTTGACCCCAACATTGTTGACACAGTTGTCAACAATGTTGTTGATATGAGCCGTAAATATAGTTAAAACTTGTAAACATATTTTTTAATATGGTAAA
This sequence comes from Urtica urens, assembly GCA_958296335.1. Taxonomy (NCBI): domain Eukaryota; kingdom Viridiplantae; phylum Streptophyta; class Magnoliopsida; order Rosales; family Urticaceae; genus Urtica; species Urtica urens. The sequence goes on along the minus strand of OY282522.1, from coordinate 18,138,215 downwards.
TATAGTAAAATCTCATGCATTAACATGAAATAGTTACTAATATGACATTACATTACCAAACATGAATTTTAGCCCAAACAAGATGTAATTTTTATTATCAAGACGAAGGAGTATCACTATTGCATGCTTCACGATTATGGCCTACTCCACCGTAATGTGCACTTGCGCCTGATGACTTATGCATCTCGAGAGAGTATTTTTGTCTTTTTTGGGCCGATCAACAACACGTGCTTTGTGTTAAGGCGGAAGAACTTTATATTCTCAATCTTTAGGGTAATATCCCAATTTGAAATGTCGTCGCGAGGATGATGTACAACTTCGTAGTTTGTCTACCAATACTTTGTAAGATAAAACTTCAAAATATAGCTCTTCATTGCGATTACGAACTCAACAAGCATCGCGTGTGAGAAAATAAAATTGTTAATCTACCATCGCTGACATGAGCATGCGCTATCTTCTAAATTTACTGCGAATACAGTTCCCTCTTTGTCTACAATCTCAAACTCGTCGACCGAGGATGGCCTTACCTAGTAAACAAACACATTTCAAAACACGCTTGTAAATTAGTACACGCTCAAAAAACTTTTAGAGATTTAAATATGAAAGATTTACCACCATACGAACACCATATGCAATCTCTTTTGTCCATTATTTATTGGTATGTCTTCATAAGAAGCATTTGAGTTTTTGATGTGACTTCTCTACGTTCATTAAAACATTTTATACATCTCTCTCAGCCAAACGGTCACCTTAAAAACAAGAAATTGTATCACATTTACATTCAACGCATTCAATCTCCACATTGTTGTTCGTCATGATACCATACCACTTTTCCCTGAACATACATCAATCGCATCTTCAATAACTGACATTGTTGGCTAAATATCGATGTTTCAGCACCCTACATGACCATAATTCTATCGAATTCCCTTTATGCTTTTGCAACATCATAGAATTTACACTCACCTCCTTTGTAATACCTCTCTAAAAGTAGTCTTCAAATTATTGTATATGTGAAATATTCAAAACTCATTACCACAATTTAGAAAGATTGTCTTAACGCCATTTATTATTCCAACATATCTATCAAATACAAAAAATTGCTGGTCTTGCTCTCCAATTGCATCCTTCAATTTGACAAAGAAGTTAATCCAAGCCTCATATGTTTGTGACGATCTCAAAATGCATGCACTCGCTTATTACAAGGTCAAAATAAGAACCCATGACCTTAATCTCGATTATGTACCTTAGCTAGGGCAAGAACGCATACGACTCTTCAGATCATTCTCTCTTGAGAACCAAGCCCCGTAATCCATTTGCGTGTAATTAATTATTACTTTTGTTCTACTTATACCCATGCTTGAATTATTACACTTATGTTTCACAACCTCCCTTATTGAAGAACTCGTTGCTTGCATATGTCGTCATTGTCTTACGTTTAAGGGACAACTGTGGTCAGCGTCAAACTTGAAAGATTGAAATTAGATATTTTGAATACAGGTAAACCAACAATTTTTTTGACATTTGGTCAATAATAGACGTCTATTATAGACATCCCAGTGAAAAATAGACGTCTATTATAGACATCTTGGTCAACAATAAACGTCAATTCTTGACATCCCAGTCAACAATAAATCCTTTAAGTCTACATTGTTTATATTCTGACGCAAGATTTAACAAAAAAATGTACTTTCAAATTTGAAATATGGGTGAGTTTGTCTGTTTCACGGTTAAAACAACCCAATTACAACGTTCTCAAAGATTAAAAAAAAACATGCAAGATATATTTGTCTGAATTCTTTGTCTTGTACGTAAAATTGTTGCTTATGGCTAACAACTCAAGTACTTTTGTAGACTGTTTTTATTAGCAAATAATGTATAAAGCTCAATAAATAGAGTGTAGTTGCCATAAAAAATAATACTGTTATTCTTGTTTGTGCCGATCATATGTAGTAGGTGGACTTAAAACGTGTGAAGATGGTGGAGAACTTGACATTTGTGAAAGTGGATGAGGGAAGTTTGGTGATTGTGTAGGCCAAATTATTCGACAGAGTGAAGGATGGGAGTTTGGTGATCGCGGTGGACGGAATCACGGTGGACTGAATCACGGGTGAGGGGAGTTTTGTGGTGGTAAATGACATTTATTTGGTGTCGGAGAAGGAGATCTCCGTGGAGAGGAGTTTTGTGAGCTTGTACTTTATTTTTGTGTCTCCTCGAATAACCTATAATCTTCCAAACAATCGTATCAGACGGGACAGACCACACTCTTTTTCGATTATAAATAGCGTGTCAAAAACTCGTCTAGATTGATTTCCATCAACACCAGATTTGCGAGTGGATCCAACACTTGGCTAGAATCAAGACTTGACGACTTCTTTCTGACCTCCAATATTAATTGAAATTTATCCATTTTATCTTACATCATTCTCCTCAAATATAAATAACCTTTCAATGTCTCATTGTTGGTTACCTTAATTGGTTTCAGAACACCAACCATGCTGTGTAAATACCTACCAATGGTATGAGCGGATGGTGATTTTCCTGAATTCGTGTAAACGACTTGCTTCAAACTAGCGAAGTTGATATCATATGACACCAAAATTTTCAATAATCATTTCTCACGATACTTATCAATTACAATCTGAGATCCACTATACTTGACAAAAAAATTGAATATTCTTGTTGCGTCAAAAAAGTCAAAATTAATATTGACAAATATCACAATGTGACAACAATGTCGACAACAACATTACAATTTTAGACGTAACAATATTGAAACTAGGGTCAACGATGTTGACTCTGCTAAGAACTTCGTACTACGAAAACAAAAATGGTGGAAATCTAAAACTAGGGTTAATCAAAGAGAAAAAAAATCATTAGATCTAAATCTTGTTGGCACCGTTTTGATGAAGGGCTCTGGTGATGGAGCGCACCGAGGAAGATTCAGCGCACCAGAGATGGAGTACAGTGGAAATGAACCTCGCCAGTGATGGAACACGTGAAGCTGAAGGTTGGTTTTTGAGTTTATAGGGTTGAGATGGTGAATGAGAGAGGAGACATGAGTGAGACGGTGTTGGTGAAAAAACGAACCGACTATTAGAAGTAGGTTTTTGTTTTTTAATATTCCAGAAAATTTATAAATGATGGAATTGTTATAAAAAATACTCAAGGATTTTTCATGTTTCTTCTAGTGGTAAATTGTGAAAGAAAAATAAAATTATAAAGAAAATGGGGAAAAATTATCGGAATTGTGGCATTTCAAGCAATTTGTCATGTAAATATTCCAGTGCTTTCAGATTTTAAAATTTACGAACTCCATCAACAAATCCGTTGTCGTCCAGCGGTTAGGATATCTGGCTTTCACCCAGGCGACCCGGGTTCGATTCCCGGCAACGGAAGTTTTTTATTCTAAAATATTATCTCATATTTATTTCGGATAGGTTCGATTCCCGGCAACGGAATTTTTTTAGTCTAAAATATTATCTCATATTTATTTCGGATACCTCAATTTAGTGTCAAGACAGCTGTACTCCTATTTAATCATTCATTTTCTATTTCTTTTACAACAAATATTTTTTATTCTAAAATATTTATATCATATTTCGGATACCTCAATTTAGTGTCAAGACAGCTGCACTCCTATTGCATCATTCATTTTCTATTTTTTTTACAACAATTTTTTTTATTTAAATAATAATTTTATTAGTAAAAAAAGAAGAGAAAATATTTTATATATATTTTTACTTTATTTCTTTTACTAGCAGCTTAATTAATGTCAATAGACATAAACAATGAGAAATTGACAGTTCTACTCTTATTCGATCATTCATTTAATATTTTAACCAACAAATTTTTAATTTAGACAATTTAATTAGTACAAAAAGAAGAGAAAATATAAACTACCTATGGTTACCTTCTTTTCTTTTACATTCAGTTTGAAGTCAATTATATAGCTCAATTAATGTCAATAAACATAAACAATGAATAATTGACAGTTCCATTCTTATTCGATCAATAATTTTTTTATATTAAAAGTATAATTTAGACAATTTTATTAGTACAAAAAGGAGAAAAGATATTTATACCTATGTTTACTTTCTTTTCTTTTGCTTTCAAATTTTGAAATCATTATGTGAAGCAGTTGTATCAAATCCAACCAAATGCTATTCGAAATAAAACTAGAGACATGAACTAAAAATAGGCCGTTACGGTAATACCATATCATAAAAGAATGGACTAATCAATGACAATTTTATCTAAACTAAGACTCTGAAATCCCACAATCCACAAGCATTTTAAGTCTAACTTGACTAGTTCTAAGCTCATTGTACACGCCTTCATCGATCTTGTTCGCCACGACCAGCGACAAAGCTTCTTCAATTATACTAATGCTGGCTTTTGCAGAGAATGACGCGGATTTTGAAGGAATACCTCAAGGAATGTCTCTTATATTCCATACTGTTGTGATTCACACACACACATGTATAATGTGATGCGCAAGAGTTTATATCATTAGTGTGTGTTCTTGTTATCTAAGCTCATACTCCTCCAGAATTAGTGTGAAGCACCATTCTATTCGAGGTTACTAAATTTTAATAGAACAAGAGATTCTTGGTTCATATTCATTTTGAGTCATCGCTAAAGTTTCGACTCACCACTCAAAGCTTCGATGAGATTCCGTTAAGCAATGGCCAGCGATAAAAGTTTAATTCTCTACCCTCTTCACTTTAATTGTGATTTATAATATTCTTCCGGGTTTAGATTATTAGAGACATATAGTCCTCACCACATTGAACTTTCAGCAAAGTCCGGAATATTTGACCATGCCTAAAACATCATTAAAAATAGTAGAAATCTAAACTATTTTGGATAGAAATAATACCGACAGCCTAAACACTATAGCGAAGAGGAAAAAAAAATGGTTTTGTACTTTATTTTCACTTTCCTTACTTCCCATACAAAATAGAGGTCGTACATAATATTAGACCATCTAATGAATCTAATATTAAGGTCAATTCTTTTGACTACAACAATCTCCACCCAATAGGCAAAACTTTTCATCTTGACAACTTGCAAAGTTTATTTTTTAAAAAAGGTTTCGAGCATATAATGTGAAGAGAATTGTTAGCAATATTATGAATAATATTGAATAAAAGAAGACAAATACAAGGAAATACGAAACCAGAAATAGTAGAAAATCGGAACAAGGTTGAGGCCCGTTTGATGGTTTCCTTGAAGCTTTTTATCGCCCTCCACAGGTGCTGGATAAGTTGAGCGAAAGCCTCCCAGGATACAACAACTTCAAGGCAAGCTTAGCACCACTCGGCTTGTCTTCAACGAACATGAACAATAGTGCCGAACTTCCACCGGACTACAAGAAAAAACAATTTCAAAGTGGGAGGAAAAAGGAGAGTTTTTAGAGAGCTTTCAAGTGTGTTTCGAATGAGAGTGAGAGCCTCCTTTTATAGGCAAGGTTGAGGTGTAGGTTACAAACGTTTTGGCATTCATTCCGGCCATGAATGACCAACCTAAATGCCTACCTAACTCTCCCATAATGCTGCCTAAAACCGCCCCTTAATGCCACCTAACTCCGGCTAACCAAAGGTCATGACCGTTTGAGAAAGGTTTGCACGGATTGATTTTATTCCCAAGATAACACACAAGTTATTTGCGGAATTAAAATTCATTTGAAGTTATTTTAGTAATAAAAAGATAAGATTGGCCCGGAAAGCCCGAAGGCCCAAGAAGAGCCCAAATTGCCAAGATCCGAGGCCCGAGCCCGGCCCGGCGGCGGCGCGTGTGTGTGTGCGCGCGAGGGGTTAGAGCTAACCCACCCACACTCTCCCCCTCACACTTAGATGTCACTTTAAGGAGGGAATTCACTTATAAACCCTTCACCAACACACATTCCCAACCTATGTGGGACTCTTTTTATTACACAACCTTTCACTTCTCTAAACACATATCATATGTGATTTTTAGCATTATTTGAGCATCAATTTCTCATTCATTATAAATATGATTTTGGCAAATAAATACTCAATCTTATACCCGTCGCAACGAGGAATAAGAATACGGAAAAATTATCCAATTCCGATGTGTGGACCCCACTCAAATATTTGACCGAAAATCATTTAGCACACTAGGTAAAATACTCATTTTACCTTTCATTCCAACAATCCCCCACATGAATGAAATTGTACACGATAATTATAAAGACCCGACACGACTCACGATGGTGAAAGTTCTGCGGTCAATACCAGTATAGGATAGGTAGGTAAAACCTTTGAACCTTCCCTTGGTAAGATATGTCATTTTTACTGACTACTCAGTAGACACGATGTCCTTGAACTGTTAGTCGTTTTGCATAAACGATAAACATATCCCCCACTGATATTTTCCTGACACAGGTTCAGTTCTCATGGTTATGTTCATTTTGGCCATGAACATTCGCCTGGTTCTGTAAGAGTTTCTAAAGAATTAAGCTCTATTAATTCTCTTTCGAAGCGGCCCCACTTCTCTCTCACATAGGTGATTCTTCACTCAAGAACAACCCCGCATTATTCATTCAGATTTTCAACAATCCAATTTATTAGAATCATTAAAAGCTATAAGCTTAACCTCGTACGGGAATCACTGTATAATAGGAATAGGAGCATGAGTTTTTCCCCACAGTGATCTCACTTAGCCATTGACAATTAGGTTGTCCCATTGAACCAAGATCTCGGGATCTCCGGTCATCATGGTTGGGTTTCCTTTGCCTTAGCATTATTAGCCATGGGCTTTAGTCCCATTCCTTTCGATGTCTTCTCTACTAGGTCCCTGTTTAACCCTTTAGTTAACGGATCCGCAATATTCTCTTTGGACCTCACATAGTCAATACTTATGACTCCAGACGAGAGAAGTTGTCTAATGGTGTTATGTCGTCGACGAATATGTCTCGACTTACCATTATACATAACACTATGTGCTCTACCAATAGCCGATTGGTTATCACAATATACACATATTGCTGGCACAGGTGTATTCCAGTCAGGAATATCTTCCACGAAATTTCTAAGCCATTCAGCTTCTTCGCTACATTTATCCAATGCAACAAACTCAGATTCCATCGTGGATCTAGTTATCACTGTTTGTTTAGATGATTTCCAAGATATAGCCGCACCACCCAGAGTGAATACATATCCACTAGTGGCTTTAGAATCTTGAATATCAGATATCCAACTTGCATCAGTGTAACCTTCAATTACCTCAGGATATCTCGTATAGTTTAACCCATAATCACGAGTGAATCGTAGATACCGAAGTACTCTCACAATTGCTTTCCAATGTTCAGCACTTGGATTACTTGTATATCGAGCTAATCTACTAACAATGTAGGCCAAGTCAGGTCTCGTACAACTCATTAAGTACATAAGACTACCAATCACTCTAGCATATTCAATTTGAGATATACCTTCTCCTTTATTCTTAGACAAGTGTTGACTTATGTCAATTGGAGTTCTAGAGATTCCAGAATCTTTATTACCAAACTTGTCTAGAATTTTATCAACATAGTGTGATTGATCTAGGACAATTCCGTTTTCCGTCCGAGTAATCTTAATTCCTAAGATTACGTCAGCAAGTCCTAGATCTTTCATATCAAACCTCAAGTTTAAGATATCTTTTGTGGACTGTACTATGCGATCATTGCTTCCGACAATGAGCATATCATCAACGTATAAACATAAAATCACATATCCTTGATTAGTGATCTTTATATATACACATTTATCACACTCATTAATTTTAAATCCATTTGACATCATTACAGTGTCGAATTTTTCGTGCCATTGCTTTTGGGCTTGTTTAAGGCCATAAAGAGATTTGACCAATTTACAAACTTTATTTTCTTGTCCACTAGCAATACAACCCTCAGGTTGAGCCATGTAGATCTCTTCCTCGAGATCTCCATTAAGAAAAGCTGTTTTTACATCCATTTGATGAATTTCTAAATTCCGCAATGCGGCAATTGCAATTATCAATCTTATGGATGTTATTCTCGTCACAGGAGAATACGTATCAAAGTAATCCAACCCTTCTTGTTGTCTATATCCTTTGATAACAAGTCTTGCCTTATACTTATCAATAGTACCATCGACTTTCATCTTCCTCGTGAAGATCCACTTTGAACCAAGAGTGTTAGTTCCAGGAGGAAGATCAACCAACTCCCAAGTATGGTTTTGTAAGATAGAATCTATCTCACTTCTTATGGCATCTTTTCATAAGTGACCTTCAACGGAGTTTACAGCCTCCTTATATGTTTGAGGTGGAGCCTCAAGCATGTAAGTCATAAAATCAGAACCAAATGATTTTTCTACCCTTGCTCGTTTGCTTCGTCTAAGTCCTTCAGACTCTTGAGTTATCTCGTCCTCAGATGTGTCATCATTTTCTTGATTTATTTCATCAATATCTTCAAGAATTTGATTTGAAGAACTCGGTTCATCTTCCTTAGACTTATAAGGAAACACATGTTCAAAGAACGAAGCATTTTTAGATTCCATAATTGAATCTTTGTGTATATCGGGGTTTTTCGACTCATACACAATGAATCGATATGCATTACTGTGGTGTGCATATCCAATGAAGATACAATCTATCGTCTTTGGTCCGATTTTCATCTTCTTTGGAAGAGGGGCCATTACCTTTGCTAGGCACCCCCACATTCGTAAATATTTATAGGAAGGTCTTTTACCTATAAACATTTCAGATGGAGACTTATCCTCCTTCTTTCGGGGTATCTTGTTCAATAGATAATTTGCAGACAAGATAGCCTCCCCCCACATTTCTTGGGGTAACCCAGAATGTAGCAACATCGCATTCATCATTTCTTTGAGAGTGCGATTCTTTCGTTCGGCAACACCGTTCGATTGAGGAGAATAAGGAGGAGTTACCTCGTGAATAATACCATGTTGTGCACAAAATGTCCCAAATGGTTCAACATATTCACCTCCTCGGTCACTTCGGACCTTTTTAATCTTCTTATTAAGTTGATTCTCAACCTCTAATTTGAAGATGGCAAATTTCTCAATTGCCTCGTCTTTGCTCTTAAGCAAATAAACGTAACAATATTTTGTACTATCGTCGATGAAAGTCACAAAATATTTATTACCTTCTCTTGTTGGCATGAACTTTAAATCACATAAATCGGTATGGATTAAGTCAAGAGGTTCATTACTTCTTTCAACACCATGAAATGAAGTTCTCGTTAATTTTGCTTCAACACAAATTTCACATTTATGTTTTGAGTCAATTTTAAATTTTGGTATACAATCCAAGTTAATTAATTTTCTCAACGTGTCATAATTCACATGACCAAGTCTACCATGCCATAAATTAAATGACTCAATAATATAAGCGGAAGAATCATTCTTATTAATTTCATTGGCCTTAATGGCAATTACATTCATCTTGAACATGCCATTCTTAATATAGCCTCTGCTCACATACATACCATTCTTTGATAATACAATCTTTTGAGACTCTAAAACCATCTTAAAACCATGGTTACAAAGCATAGTCCCAGAAATGAGATTCTTCCGTATGTCTGGCACATAGAGCACGTTGGTGAGCTTCAATTCCTTCCCGGATGTCATCTTGAGAAAGACGCTCCCCGTCCCCTTCACTTCAGATGTGGCGGAGTTGCCCATGAATAACTTCTCTCCATTTTTCGATGCCTCGAAAGTGGAGAAGGAGTTCCTATCCGAGCATATGTGGCGGGTTGCTCCATAATCCAGCCACCATTCCTTCGGGTTCGAGTCCACCATGTTCACCTCGGAGACCACAGCGACAAGGAGCTCTTCATCGCCTTCAACGACATTGGCTTCCTTCTTCTTCTTTGGCTTCCTGCAATCAGCAGCTCTGTGACCTTCTTTGTCACAATTGAAGCACTTGCCAGCGAATCTCGGCTGGTGTTTCTTCTTCTTGAAAGAACCTCCCTTTGGCCCAAGCTTATGGGCGGGTTTCTTCCCCTTTGAGCTCTCGCCATGCTCGATGACGTTAGCCCTCTCGGATTGAGTCTTGAATCTCTTGTCCGAGCCGCGATTGTCCTCCTCGATGCGGAGACGCACAACCAAGTCTTCAAAACTCATCTCCTTTCGCTTGTGCTTGAGATAGTTCTTGAAGTCTTTCCACCCCGCGGGTAGTTTCTCGATGGCCGAGGCAACTTGGAATGACTCGCTTATGGTCATCCCTTCAGCATGAATCTCGTGGATGATTAGTTGTAGCTCTTGCACTTGACTCACCACGGTCTTTGAATCCACCATTTGATACTCGAGGAAGCGGCCCACGATATACTTCTTTGAGCCTGCGTCCTCTGTTTTATATTTCCGATCTAGTGAATCCCAAAGCTCTTTGGATGAGCGTTTGGAGCTATACACGTTGTATAGCGAGTCGTTGAGACTATTCATTACCGAATTCCGACACAAGTAGTCGGAATCCATCCATGCACTAAACGCCATTAGCACATTGCGATCGGTTTCGTCCTCGCGAGGAGTCGGTGGATCTTCGGTCAAGAAATGCGCAAGACCAAGAGTTGTCAAGTAGAACAACATCTTTTGTTGCCAACGTTTGAAATTCAACCCCGTGAACTTCTCCGGTTTTTCCGTCGGTATGACGGTGGACACTCGTGCCGCAGAACCGCTCGGACCGTTCATGGCCATAGAGGCCATTGGTTGGACTAGACCCGCAGGTCCGTTCCCGGCCGTTCAAGATTGTTAGCAATATTATGAATAATATTGAATAAAAGAAGACAAATACAAGGAAATACGAAACCAGAAATAGTAGAAAATCGGAACAAGGTTGAGGCCCGTTTGACGGTTTCCTTGAAGCTTTTTATCGCCCTCCACAGGTGCTGGATAAGTTGAGCGAAAGCCTCCCAGGATACAACAACTTCAAGGCAAGCTTAGCACCACTCGGCTTGTCTTCAACGAACATGAACAATAGTGCCGAACTTCCACCGGACTACAAGAAAAAACAATTTCAAAGTGGGAGGAAAAAGGAGAGTTTTTAGAGAGCTTTCAGGTGTGTTTCGAATGAGAGTGAGAGCCTCCTTTTATAGGCAAGGTTGAGGTGTAGGTTACAAACGTTTTGGCATTCATTCCGGCCATGAATGACCAACCTAAATGCCTACCTAACTCTCCCATAATGCTGCCTAAAACCGCCCCTGAATGCCACCTAACTCCGGCTAACCAAAGGTCATGACCGTTCGAGAAAGGTTTGCACGGATTGATTTTATTCCCAAGATAACACACAAGTTATTTGCGGAATTAAAATTCATTTGAAGTTATTTTAGTAATAAAAAGATAAGATTGGCCCGGTAAGCCCGAAGGCCTAAGAAGAGCCCAAATTGCCAAGATCCGAGGCCCGAGCCCGGCCCGGCGGCGGCGCGTGTGTGTGTGCGCGAGGGGTTAGAGCTAACCCACCCACACTCTCCCCCTCACACTTAGATGTCACTTTAAGGAGGGAATTCACTTATAAACCCTTCACCAACACACATTCCCAACCTATGTGGGACTCTTTTTATTACACAATCTTTCATTTCTCTAAACACATATCATATGTGATTTTTAGCATTATTTGAGCATCAATTTCTCATTCATTATAAATATGATTTTGGCAAATAAATACTCAATCTTATACCCGTCGCAACGAGGAATAAGAATACGAAAAAATTATCCAATTCCGATGTGTGGACCCCACTCAAATATTTGACCGAAAATCATTTAGCACACTAGGTAAAATACTCATTTTACCTTTCATTCCAACAAGAATCAATAACAATTTGTAATCAAAATGGTATCTCTATATTCTTTCATAAGGTGCATGAATGGAATAATATTGAAAATTGCTCAAAATGTTTATAACACAAAAAAACTTTCTCTTTTTTTTTCCTTATCAATATGATTGTCTTTGCATGGTTGTCTTGTAGACTTGTAGTGACAAAAATTAACGTCAAAAGTATAGCACACCCTTGGACTTTTTTTGTTTTGTTTTGTTTTTTTATAGTACCCTTGGACTTTTAAACCAGCTTACGTGAAAATCATCAAAGTATATTATTCCGAGGCTGGATTTCTATGTCCCCATTTTCATTTCCACTGGAACTGACATTTGTACCCTTGTTACTTCGACTGAAAAGTGACTCCATTTCTTCGAGAGTCCTTCCTTTGGTCTCAGGCAAGAGGAAAAAGAAGATGAACCAAGCCATGACCGAAATCCCAACGAAGAGGAAAAGCGCTTCTCCAATATTAATGGCTTGGCAGATCGAAATGAGCCTATTCACCGCGGCTCCGAGACTCATTCCTTGCGCTCTAAGCCTCAAAGAGAAAGTCTCAGAGCTGTAAACCCAAGTTATGGGCCCGGGCCCAAGCCCAATAGAAAAAATGCCATGAATAAGTACACCGAAGCAATACATAGGCCCAAGGCCCACAATAGTTTATCCTCGGACTTTTTTACCATGGTCAAGCAAAACAATCTGCGTAACAATTTCCGCACCTGTTGGTTTTTTGTTTTTGTCTTTTAGAACATTTCAACTTGTTTGTGTTGACTTGGAAACTTAGTAATAATAGAACTTACTTTTGAAAAATTAGAACCCTACTTGAGATCATATTCGACGGTGACTCATTTGTCACAAAATATCAGAAAAGTCGTTATAACTAATAGATTTCTACAACTTACCTACTTATATTTTACAATTATCCACGTAATAAATGTTTGTTTTCTACTTATTTTATAGATATATCTACATATAAACCCTATTCATTCTTATCTAGTTAAAAAAACACTCCATAACATGTGAATTCCATAGTAGAATTTGTAAACACATAATCAAATGAAATATAAACGACGTTATTATAGAAAACAAGAATTTTCTATATCCATTCTTATCAAAGAGAACAATAGTGGCCACCAAAATGAAGTCCGTCTTTGTGAGCCCTACACCACCAAACTGTGAATCATATTCTCCGCAGCGAGCTTCACTAATAGAAATAGTGAATCAAAGATGTAGCAATAGTAATTGACAATGAGAGTAATTTAATTTTTTTTGGTAAATTAATGAAAAATGAGATAAGTAATTCATGATCATGTAAATCATATTTATGTAACGGCGTCTTAAAATATATGGGCAAGAAAATTGACGACAAGATAACTAACTCGTGATCATATAAATCACATTTGAACTCATGATCATATAAATCGTATTTTAACTCATGATCATATAAATCATGAAACGATATAAAAAAATTATATCTACGTCAATTTGTGAAATAATAAAATTTTACTCTATATTTAGTATTTTAAATTTGGGGTTCTTATAATAACCTTGTCACTGAAAATAGCATACAAGTACGATCAGTCTAATTATTTGTAGTTTCGAAAACACCCTGCTTGGTTTAAATACGTTTAAGTAACAGAGAGGAAGAGACTAATTTGCTAAATTGAAACAAATTATATAATTAGTACTTTTTATGGAAAACCCTCATTTGTTGAATATATTAATTTTTTTTTATCTGTAGTCTCGTTTGAGTGTGTGCCGGTCTGAAAGTTTTTATTTCTAGATCAAAGCGAGGTAGTGAACTGACTAATGTTGATGGCATATATACATAATATATAAATATAGCAAGAGTATCTTAGATATATAGTTTTATTTGCCTTTTAAAATTTTCATTTAGCTAATTTGGTAATTTTTTTTTATGAAAATATTCGTATTCACAGTATTTATTTCATATGAACAATATTTACACTATCGTACAAAACAATAATCACGAATCGATTATTTATGAAAATTTTATAATTTTATCCAATTGTAGCTACTTGATTGGCTAATTATTTGTTATCGAAGTAAACAGGACAAGAATAATAATATATAAAAAACAAAAAATTGGCTCTATAGCCTTATAAAATGTTTCTATTTTGGATATATCTAAAGTTTCCTTAATAGATTGAAAATACCCAGACAAATTCGAAACCATGAATTAAGGGTATTTTAGACTGTTTACGATGTGTAAACGAATCTATTTGGCTACTTTCAATCTATTAACGAAATCTTAATTATATCCAAATTACACGTAATTTAAAAAGGTATACATCAAAATTACCCTAATTTATATACATATATTATAAATTTATACATAGACATATATTAGAGTGTGTATGTCTACGTGGCTATTCGAAGTCCTGTTAGTGATTGGTGTTGAGTCCTTGACTCTTGGCTGATGTATACAACTCAGCTGATTTATAATTTATCAGATTCAGAAATACGAATTCAGAAGTTCTCATCTATTGATCTCTCTCTATTTCTCTCTCTTATTTAATCTTTCAATACATACATATGTAACATGACACATTGATACTTAATTATATACTATAGGAGGAAAGAGAATTACAAGTTTACGTTCATCTCTGGATTTGGTATAGAAAAAGCAAAGTTTTGAGAGTGTCTCCCTCCCTGATATGCGCGCTGGTCATATTAGTCATTATTAAACTTTAGAAACAAAAGATCCTTATTTGATAATTTCAAATGAACTATTTAACTAAATCACCCAAAAAAATTGACATATTTGAAAGAGTATAAAACCATCACTATTGACGTAGAAAATTTACATTGTTCTGTCAAGAAATAATTACACTCTAGAGAGGAAGTAAAAAGTTGCTTGTACTATGTTCCTCTTCATTACTTATCATACAAAATAGAGGTCGTAAAAAATATTTGACTATCTAATAATAGATCTAATTTTAAGGTCTATTATTTTGACTAACGCAACCTCTATCCAATAACTAATCATCTTGCCAACACGCTACGTTGAATTCTCAATGAAAAAAATTTCGCTACTTTATAGTATGAAGAAAAACAAATTATGAAGGTGCGTAAAATAATTGCAATAGCTCTCGACGTCAAAAAAAGAAAAGAAAAAAAGAAGAGACACTCGTATATCTTTCGTTTTTTTTCTTCTTCCCATTTTGAAGATGCATGGATGTAATAATATTGAAAATCGCTCAAAATATTTATAGCACAAACGACTTTCTTTCTCAGTATTATTGTATTTTCATGGTTGTACTGACCTAAAAATTACATCAAAGTATAGCACACCCTTGGACTTTTTAAAAACCCACTTACGTGGCAACACAAACGACATCATAACACACAAGTAAACGACAACAATGATCACTTGGCAATATTATCCCTAGGCTGAATTTCTATGTCCCCATTTTCGGCTCCATTCCCGCTACCATTTATACCCTTCTTGCTTCTACTGAAAAGTAACTCCATTTCTTCGAGAGTTCTTCCTTTGGTCTCAGGCAAGAAGAAGTAGAAGAAGAACCAAGCCACGACCGAAATCCCGGCGAAGAGGAAAAAAGCTCCTCCGATAGTAATGGCTTCGTAGATGGAAATGAACGAGACCGTGATTGTGGCGTTCATGAGCCTGTTCACCGCAACTCCGAGACCCATTCCTTGGGCTCGAAGTCTCAAAGGGAAAATCTCAGAACTGTATACCCAAGTAACAGGCCCAAGCCCAATAGAAAAGAATGCGATGAAGAGGTACACTGAAGCAATACTTAGGCCCAAGGCCCACAATAGTTGTTCCTTGGAGTTTTCCACCATAGTCAAGCAAAATCCGAGCATAGATAAAGCCACAATCATGCCTGTGCAATAAATAATTTACACTACTTGTTAGTCTTGACTTCAGATTACTAATAATAGTACTTCTCTTTTGAAAAATCAACACTCCTATGTGACATTATATTCAACGCTGACTTATTTGTCGACAAATATCAGATAAGTCTCTATAAAAAAAAAAAATACCCCCACACAGGCACACCTAACTCATACTAAAACTATCCATTTTTTAAAAAAGAAATAAATAAATGTTTGACATGTAAAAGAATCGAATTACTAAAATGCATAATACATTATCTAAATTTTAAACTCTAGATGATGATTTAAGAGAAGAAAAAAACGCTCCATACCTCCGGTGCTAGTCAACAAGAGCTTTCTCCTTCCAATCTTATCAAGGTAAAAAGTGGCCACCAAAATGAAGAGTGTCTTGGTGAGCCCTACACCGACCGTGGCACGCAATAAGTTGACTTTCTGAGTGACGCCGGCTTTCTTGAAAATCCTTGGGCTGTAGAGAACCACGGCCTCTATCCCCGTCGCGTGCTCGAAGAAGTGAATCCCCAGAGCCGCCACCAGAATCCACCGCACCGCCGGTGTCGGCCGCAGAATCAAATCCTTCCAAACCTGTTTCCCGCCTTTTTTCTCCGAAACCACGGTAATGTCCACGTCATTGCTATGCTCATCCGGAATCCCCGCA
The DNA here is from genome assembly GCA_958296335.1 of Urtica urens. Taxonomy (NCBI): domain Eukaryota; kingdom Viridiplantae; phylum Streptophyta; class Magnoliopsida; order Rosales; family Urticaceae; genus Urtica; species Urtica urens. The sequence continues at coordinate 18,121,866 of OY282522.1, read as the reverse complement.
GCCAGCTTAATGTCCCTATTCATAAGAGAGTTAACCATAAGATATGATGAAAATTCACAAAATTATGCGAAATATGAATCATGGATTTTAAAAACAGTTACAAAATTAAGCATTTTATCGAAGAAAACAAAAACAATTTCTAAACGAGTTTCACTAGGACAAATTCACATGATACCTTAGGCGGCTAAGGGCTTCTTCTTCGGTGTTGCAAACGGTGGAGAGCACACGATGGGCCTCACGAAGGCGGCCTTGCATGACGAGCCACCTCGGGGACTCGGGCATGGCGAGGATCCCCAGTGCGAGGCCGATACTGGGGATGGCGGCTATGCCGAGCATGAGCCTCCACCCGAGGTGAAGGGGGAGGCCCCCGAAGATGAGGTTCGAGATGTACCCCAGAAGGATCCCGAAGCTTATGCAGAGCTCCGGAAGGGAGCTCAGCAAGCCTCGGGAGCTCGGGGAGGAGATCTCCGCGGAGTAGACTGGGGCTATCACAAGCGCGTAGCCCACTCCGATTCCAGCCACGCACCGACCCGTCAAGAGGACTCCGTAGTTTGGGCCGTAGCCCATCAAGACGGAGCCCACGAGGAAGATCACGCATGCCAGGACAATGGTGTAGCGTCTCCCAATTTTGTCTGAGGTTTTTCCCGCCACCAAAGACCCGAAGAGGGCGCACACGTTCAAAATTGCCGCCAAAATCGACACCTTCAATTCGCTTATAAGCATCTCCTCTTTTATGAAGAGCATGGCTCCGCTCATGACTCCTGTGTCTAATAGAGAGGACAAATACGTAATTGACAATGAGATGAGTATATCGTTAATTTGTCACACCAAGTATTAAAAGGAAACTTTATTTGCGTTAATTAGTTAAATAAGTAACTCGTATATGATTCTCTATATCTTAGTCTTTTATATTTTGGGATTCTTAATAACTTATCACCCAATATAGTATATAAAGAAGATAAATGTGTTTATTTTTAGTTTTGATTATAACAGCCTGTTTGATTGGAAATGCGTTTGAGTAACAAATTGAGGAATGGATTGATTTTATTGAGGCTTGAAAATCATTAAATATATATAAATATATATATATATATATATATATATATATAGAGAGAGAGAGAGAGAAATAAGCACTTTGTATGGAAAAATCTTCATTTGTTGGATATAAGAAAATTGTTTTTAATTCTTAATCTGTCTGGGTAATTCGGTCTGGGGATTTATTTTCTGGATCATGAAAACGACCTTACGCGAGCGGTATGGTATACACATATGTATATGTTCTGCCCACATGAACTTACTGAAAGGTAATATAAAGGGATATACGTGTGTATATACACATATCATATGTAAGGTATATAAAAGAGGAAAGAGAATCACGTACCATAGCCAAAGATGATGGAAATGACAGAGGCGACTATAGCGCATGCACATGCATACTTGTTCAACTTTTCTGGGGTTCCCTCAGAACCCTTTTCCGTTGGAACGATCATATCGTTTTGTGTGTTTGTGTTTGTAAAGAATTATATCTTAATGAAACTCTCTACCGGAGTATATATGCCGATCAAGAGATAGAGATGAGGAAAGAAAGAAAGAAAGAAAAGAGGGTTTGTGTTATGAACCAAAATGGCGTACAGCTCTTGTGTATTTAAGAGTGAAAACAAGCCTCAAGCCTCCGATAAAGATATTATTTCTTTAAGATGGACAAATAACAATTTGGCTCGAAATTGTGTGATCTTGACTTGTTTTAAGTGGATAGGAAAATAATAAAATATGGCTCTTTATAGGCTCCCACGATGTGTATATATAGAGTATAGACAAGGGCTGACAGTGGCTATATTCCTATTTTAAAGGCTAGTTTCGTCATTTTGTCAAATTTTCAACGGCAATTGTAACAGCACATGCCGTATTGGGCCAACAAGTTGCCTGATATATTTTTTCCAGTTATTTATCAGGGAAATAAAATGATAAAATAGGTTATAATCTTGTTATTATTGGTTATAAGATCTTGGATAAGGGCAAACGTAGATCTCTCGCCTGTAAATATTTATTTGTGTATGATTTGTTACATATTACTATTGGCTAATCGTTTTCCGAATAATCAGCCGAATGCAAAGGCATCTTTGAAATATTCAACGCTGATATATAATAAGTTGATTATACAGACAAAAATTCACATCCAGTAAGGAAAATTAGATTACTATTCTCTTATGGACCAGCTCTGTTTTTTAAACCTAATTATTTGATTGGTAATGAATTATTTGTTACAGCCAGCCCCGAGAAATGTTTTTCAGTTGGGCTGTTATTAAATTCGTAAAGTATATCTCTCATGATGGCGTGGATCAATTAATTGAGGCGCACATGCAAATCAAATTAATTAGTTGCCGTTTTACAGGATCAAAATTAAGTGCATTGGTCAAATACACGTGTGATTTATGTAAATATATGGATAAGGTTAAGACGGTATATTTAGGAAGGCGTTATCTTATAAAAGGTGGTTTTATTAGACTGCTTTTATTTTTCACAACTTTTTTTAAACCTTTATTGCAGTGCAAAATTTAGTTGAGTAATTAATATCTCAATATTAACTCTACTATAAAATATATAATATTGTATACTAGTGATTATCATGAAATTTTATTAATTAATTTGTGGTAGCTCATTAATTTTTTCTATTTAAACTAGTGATTTGAGCTATTAGTAGCTATGATAAAATGTTCATCACCGTATATACAAACATAATCAAGTCTCTGATGCCCAATCTATAGCATTTGAAGAGATAATTGTAGGGATCACGTTGTAATAAGAAATATAAGCGAATTACATTTAATGAATAAAAAAAACACAATAAGTTATGGTACCTGTAATTTATTAGTATGTTTATATAATTAGAGACTAAATTACGTCGACAGCGAAAATGAATTATACTTGCCACTTGCCAAGCTCCTCTGTCTATTTATTTTTTTTGTTTCTGATACGTTTATGTCGTGCTGTTGAAGTTAAAACTTTTACAATATTTAATAGTTGAACAAAAGACTTGATGCAAAAAACAAAAGAATTAAAAAAATATCTATTGAAATTTGAAAGACCATGGCTATAGAAAGTAGACAATGATATGGACAAAGAAATTAATTAATTCATATCCGTTATATATATTAGAAATCACAGCAAATGAGCACATAAACAAAAGTCATTCGTTGACTCTTCTAAGTCAAAGTCCAAGGCTTGTGTCTACATTTGTCCATACGAAATCTCAATGGCCAACTTCTTGGATATGCTTTGGGGACCACTTCCATATGAAAATGCATGCTTGATTTGGACTCGCATCAATTCGAGACTTTTTGGGCTCAATTGCATGATTGATATATAACTACATAAAAATTTAATACAGCTTAGTCATGTCATGTGTATGAAACTCATCTTAAGCAACTTCCGGGAAATGTGATGATAGTTAATAAAATATAAGATGAGTGAACTTACTCGCCGTTTCTGTTCCAGGTGTTTTGAAAAATTATATCTGCCCTTATAATGCAATTTTATTTTAAATGAATTGGTTATGATAACAGCGATATTTTTTAGTTTAGAAGTATTGTAAAGTTTTCTTAGCTCTTAATTAATTCAGAATTATGAATTTTTAATTTTGTTAATATTTAGATCACATCTAATTGTTTTCGTACCGCAGGGCTCGCTTTAAGTATGTGGGCAGTGATTGTAATATTCAAGATTATTAGTTAATTTCATCTCAATACTCAATGATAATAAATCAATATATTACTACTTGATTTTATCTAAGAGTCACTGATATTAAAATGAGTAAAGCCAAAATTTACAAGTAAATATATTTTTGATACGTGATTCATAATTTTATGTGTGTTATTTGAATCATGAAATATAATAATCATGTAAATTTACATGAAAAAACTATTTCTTAACTCCTCAAAATTATCATCAGGCGTCGCTCGTAATTATATACACATGCATGCATGTTCGACATCTCAACTAGCTGTAGTTTCATGTCTTCAGTTTTACTTCGTGACAATGTTTTGTTATATGCTTCACAAAAGATAAATATTTTCTCTACGGTATATTTGTTAGCAATATTATATTAGATAATATTGGCGAAATACAGACAAAATACGAAAAAATAATACTAATTCAAAATTGAAAAGAAAAACAAACGATGAGGTCGCCGAGGTCTGTTAGACAGTTTTTTTGAAGTTTTTTATCGCCCTCCCAAGCACGAAATGATTTAATCAAAAGTCTCTCATAATATAACGGCGTAAGACGAACTTGTAGTACCACTAAACTTGACTTGAGCGAACTGACTCTTGTGTTAAACTATCACCGGACTACAAAGAAACAATTTCGAAGCGAAGGGAGAGAGAAAATCTGTATGTTTTTGGTGTTCGAAATGTGTCTTCTCAGATGAGAGTACGCATGCCTTCTATAGGCTACGAATAACCTTTGGATGGTTTACAAAACCGTCCAGCTTTAAAGGCAATTTAATATCATTAAAGCATGTTCAATTGAGCTCGGCAAATGTTTTTCATCAACGTTAGTTATACTGGAGCATTTAATCTCATTAAATGCATTCAATCTGTTGCAAATGTAAATTTATAGAATAACATACAAGTTATTTGTGGAATTAAAACATTTATGAAGTGTGATTTGTAATAAAAAAAAATCATATTTATCACAAAAAAGTCAAGCTCGACTCGAAAGTTCGAAAGCCCAAGAAAAATCCAAATTGCCAAAATCCAAGTCAAGCAGGGTTTGGCTCGACACAGCAGCGCGCGTGTGTGTGATGGGTTAGGACTAACCCACCCAAACTTTTCTCTCTTACATTTGGATGTCACATTAAGGAAGAGAATCATTTATAAACACTACACCAATACACATTCACAACAGCCTCTTTTACTCACTTCATGAATACATTCATGACCACATTGATACGCATATTAAGTGTTATTTAGGCATAGTTTGAACACCAATTTCTTGTTCATTAGAGCTGTTTTAGAAAAACAAATACTTAATCTTATACCTGTCACAACAAGAAATAAAAATACAAAAGAATTAGTCAATGTTGATAAGTGGATCACACTCAAATATTATCCAAAAAAGCATTCCTCCAATAAGTATAAAATACTCTTTTAATACTTTTATTCCAACAATTTCCCTCATTAATGAAATTGTATATGACAATTTATAAAGACACGACACAACTTAAGGTGGTGATTGTTCCGCAGTTAACACCAGAATATGATATGTAGGTGAAACATTTGAACATTTCTTCGAAAAGATATGTTATCTTTACTGACTATTCAGTAGACACACTCTCATTGAACTGTTAGCCGTTTTGTATAAAGGATAAACATATCTCTCACTCATATTTTCTTAACACAATTTAAGTTTTCATGGTTATGTTCATTTTGTCCCTGAAGATTCTTCTGCAAAAGTTTGTAAAGAATTAAACCCAACTAATTCTCTTTCAAAACGGTTTCACTTTTCTCTCACATAGGTGTAATCCTGCATTATTAATTAAGATTACCAACAATCCAATTTTATAAAATCGTTAAAATCTCTAAGATTAACCTCATATAAAAATCACTGTATAAAATGAATAAAAATACACAAAAATTATTTAGTTCCAATAAGTGGACTACATTATCTGCCACGTTGATAGAAAAGTTAGCTCGTAGCCTCATACTCAACCTACTCAGCCAGGACAGATTGGCAACGCTAACAGAAAACATATTCGGCTAGTATAATATGCTTGATAAGTAATATAATTCTAATATATTTTTAATAAATAATTTTGTATGAACTATACTATTACTGCTGAATCTTTTTCAAGACATTTTCTGATATAATTAGTTTGCCAGATAATGTTCCTGCAAGCTCTGTTTGTTGTTGGTTTCTGCAACCTCTAGTGGTTTACTAAACTCCAAATGTAATTAAAATATTTTGTCAATATAAAAAGGTCGGAATCCACATTTAAATAATCAGAAAGAAAGAAAGAGTAAGAGATCGAGAAAGAAAGTTTGTTTTAGTGAATATTTAGAAAGACAGTTTTAAGGCCTAGCATTAAACTATTAATAATTTATTGGAGAAATATCTAATTCGTCAGCTAGTCAACCTTCGTTCATTGGATTAAACATTGAATAATTTCATGTAGGGCTAACATGGGAGAAATAATATGTTAGAAATTGATATACCAGAAAATTGGTGCCCTTTCTCTTTCATTTAAAATTAATAAATAATATAAAATGTAGGATATACGTACGTAACACATTTGTCAGTTCCGACTTGGGTTAACTTCATGTTACGTACCTTACGTGTAGCTTTTAACATTTTATGAATTTTAAAATTACACTGCAAATCTTTCCATTGTCCACGAGACGTATAAAGTACACATGCATGCGATTTGTCTAACCTGCCTTTGCAATGAAAGTACACAATATAAAATAACATGACGAAAGTTTTTATATAAAATACAAATGCAGGTTCCAAAATATAGGGGTGTGTACTGTACATAAAAAGGTTTCTTTTTAATTTTTTAAGATTTTAAAATGTCGATTTTTTCAGCATAAATCATAATGGAGGCCATTTACTTTAAACTTAAAATTCGGTCAATCGTTTAAATTTAACAATTTCCTTTCCAGTGTCAAAACAATAATTAAGAAATACGCAAATTGAATAACCTTTATCAGGACATATATCACTAAAAAGGTGTGTATTTTTTAAGTGTGGGGGTTGAATTTACAGAACTATTTATGCACTTTTGTTCTTATAATTAAATCATATAAAGAAACCTTCCATGTATACAAATTATTCAAAGACAAGTTGCATGAATTTGATACATGCAAATTATTTCAATCAGCAGGGGTGTAAGCTTTCCCTCAAAATAGTTACGTTTACATCTTTAACCAAATTTTTTGTTGTTCTCATTTTTTATCTTGAAAATTTATAAATCAAACCACTAAATTTTTATTTCATTTTAGTTCCTCTAAATTAGAGTCTAGCTTTGTCCCCTGCTTGTAACATTTAGTGCAATAAATAGGTTTCAATAAAGTTTAATCGAATATCTATTTTAATATTAAGCAAAATATTCGACTTTGATATGAATTATAAAATTTAGTATTGGGCTCTCATGTTGTATTTGTATTTGTTTTTAATTTATTTACGGATAACCTAACCTGTATACACATTTTATAAGAAGAAATACTACTTAACATCTTTATACAGAAAGATAATATTACACTTTTTGGGAAAAGAAAAATGGGAGATTATTTTTAGCTACTACTCTGAAAACCCATTATAAAGCTAAAAAGTAAACTCACCAATGTAGTTAAGAAATGGCTAAACAAACTCACAACCCACTAGCTCTCATCTCTACTGTAAGTCTACTAAATACGCTTGGAGATAAAACGATTGACTACTACCATGTACACCAAAAGAGACGTCTTGCAGAAAAACGGAACTCTTTTTTAACATCAGTTAGCTTAAGGAACACATCCTACTTTAATTTTGAATTTTGACGATTGAAATGGCTATTTCAATGTATTAAATTTTAATAAGAAGGTACTTGAAATCGTTGTGGTTCCTAACAAATTATTCATTCTTCACAAGTAGAAGGTTGTGAGAGTTCAGTCACACATGCAACCAAAAAATTGTCTTACAAAAATACTTGAAATCATTTAATGTTCATAACATCTTTAACTTTAAAAATACTTGTCTTACAAATGAAAACCTACCTTAAAAAAACTAGGCTAATTTGCAATTTTTTTTTATAAAATGTTTATTAATTTAGGCTTCGTCTATACAATAACAACTGCTTACAGTTTAAAAGACACTACTCTGAGTAATAAAATCGAGTTAGTGCTATATATGTCAAACAGTTTAAATTTCCCTTAAATGGATGAAAGAAATAAACTGTCAGATGATGATGGGCCTCAGATCAGGCCTCTTGTGTAAGACTCAATTCTGTATTCTTATCTTATCTTATGAAGGTAGGCCCAAAACTTAAATATTCAAAAATGGAGCAAAACGTTTGAATTTTCTCTAAATTTTAATGGAAATTGCTTGTAGGTCCTTTGCTTGTAAAAGTGCTTACAAACGTAAGCGTGGGTCTAAAACAAGATTTTTTTAAGGCATTTTTCTGCTGCTGCTGGTGTGGATCGGGCTCACGAACCTCGAATTGAAAGTAGTGTGCTATTAACATTAAAATATCTTACCTACCCCATGGTCTAAATTAAGTTCTCATCGCAAATGAACCATGTCATTTTCTTGATAATTTATATGTTTTTTAAACAAGAAATCATGTTCACTCTATAGACTGTTCTATTTATAAGATTCTAAGAATTTCTAATCGCCGGAAAAGAGGGAGAAAGAACAACTACCTAATTCCATATGCATATTTTTTATGAGTCAAACTGATATCACGAGAACATGTCGAGACTTGTTAAAAGATTCGTTATTACTCTGTAGCCAGTTGGTGAAATAATATATGATCTATTAGCTAAGTATTCAGAAATAGGTTTAGCAATTTCAATATAGTTAACGTTACGTTAATTTTGCGTAAATACTCATTGAATTTTGTTTACGAAAATTTTCGGACTACATCCTTCCTTTTTTATTCCCACCTACAGTTGCCGCTCAATTGTAAGTAAACGAAATAATTTTATAAAATCATGGGAAAACAGTTATGTTGACAGTTTGAAGAGTATTTTTGACCCAATAATCTTGTAAACAACTTCAATTTGGTATTTACACAAAATTAACGAAATGTTGGATAAAATAAAATTCGTAAACGTTAACATGGGTAATCAGCTAGTTTTTGTTCGAGAGAAATTAGAGAGAAAAAAATATTTTTTTGTTTGAAGTGAGAGATGTATATAAGAAGTCCATAATTGTTTTTTCAGTCTCCACCATCAATGCTCGATAAACACCATAATTACGTAATGAATTTTGATGGTTCCAGAACGTTAAGGAAACGATTCATCATAAGAGCATGATTATTATCATACCATTATAGTGCACTTTATCCGTTATTAAAATAAAAAATGATTTTTAACATACTAAAATTTAATGTAGGTATTCAGCAAAAAAAATAGAGTACATTCATGTTATGTTCGGCTTGCCCGTACCGATCAGATGGACGGTGGTGGCGACAAGCACGAGTGTCTGTGGTGGACTTAGGGTTAACTAAGTCTATATTATTTTTCATATATAACCACAATAATATTGTTATATCTAATTTACGTGAGGCTTTGATACGTGCACAAGTCCCTTAAATTTTCCTTCACAGTTTTTGATGTGTTACAACACAATATGAGCATCAATTTCATTTATCTTAGCTATAGTTTAGACAAATAATAATCAATTTTATACCCTTCAATGAAAAATAAAAATCAAACATAAAAAATATAATATCATGAATTGGACTTTACTCGAATATTTGCTACGAATACTCTAATGCAATGATATATAAAAATTAGGTAAATTTTGTAAATATGCTATAAATAGCTAATGTGTTTACGTGACAGTTAGTAATAAAAAATTATGGATCGAATTATCATTTTCAAGGTAAAAGTGTTCATCAATCAGCCATTGATACCTTCTATATAAGTTGTAACTAACTTTTAAATAATTTGTAAATAATATTTATTAATTTATTTAATTCATGATCGTCAATTGAGCTTGAAACGAATTTTAGACTATACTAGTTCAAATATTGTTGTAAATAAAATTTACCTGATGGTTTACTAAACGTTTACAAAACGTTGACTATTATTAAAATAATACATATTTATATGACTAAGTAACTAAAATAATCTTACGTTTTAATAAAAATTTAGTTGGACAATCATATGATATAGCGTTAAGTAATTGATTATTAAACCTCTTAAGATCTTTTTATTTTGGATTTTTTTCTTTGTTTTGAAAGGATATCGAGTGAAAGGACCTTTATGGAGCCTCTTTGACATATCCACATTTTTTTTATTAAAATTAAAAATAAAGAGATATAGAAGCCAAGTGCATATAATAAATATACATTATTTTATTTTGTTAGAATAAAAGTATTTCAATTAAATTGGACAATCTCTATCTTATGTGGAAGATCCTGAGAATAGATCAATTCAAACGTCTGGTTTGAAACAACCTATTTACACACGTCATGAGCCGTAATGTTAAATGCTCGAGGAAACAAAAGCAAATTACAACTACTGAAACTTTTCAAAAGACTCTTACAAAATTCAACTTCACAAATTAATTGCCAGCCTAACTAACGTCCATCTCCATGGAAGACTCTCACCACTCATTGGGAATCAAAGAGCACCCAGATTTTTCTCAACTTCTTCAGCTGAACCCACATACACCAATGGAAGGACTCATTCCGGGCTTCCTAAACCAAAAGCAAGAGAAGCGTGGAAAAGAGTTGAACCTACTTATTAATCGTCCTCAAAATCTTCCATCATTTTCTTTTTATCAAAAAGCCATTCCAAAAGAGTTATCCAAAACTCCCAGCACTATTTTGCAGCCCAGGACTCCATGTAGACGCAAACCAACAGGCCCTGGTATAGTCACAAGTACGTAAAATGTGTTTCGCGGTTTCAGGCCCTTCCTTTTTGCAAAGAAGGCAACCACCGTCTTCGCCTTTGAAAATTTGACAAAATTGAGCAGGCAATTAGTCATTAATTTCCACAAAAACAATTTCATCTATGGTGTATTTTAATTTTCCATATCTTCTTTGCGACGAGGTTCACGTTATCTAGCCGACCATCGCGAATCAAGTTGTAGGCATTTCTAACTGAGAAATTTCTGGACGAGGAGGCACCCCAAATTCATCTGTCTGATTCACAATCATTTTGAAATAATTTGGGATGAAAAATCTTTGAATAATCTCTCCGTTTCAACTCCTCGAAGATTAATAACAACTTTGCGACCTTCCCTCCAATAAAATCTTGTCCTCTTAAAGGGGTGAAAAGGACACTGTTTAGATTGTCATCAAGGATCGGGATCCACATAGAGTTCCATATATTAGAAGGCAATCCTAGCCCCGACATTCAGAGTCTCTGTTGCAATATTTTATTTCTAAGCACGCAAGTGTACGTATCGAACAAATAATATAGATATGAAGTAATGGATGTCGAACCCACATACACCAATTACTTTAGCAGTTTTCTAATCTATAGCGAATTGATTTTAAGTTGCTTTTAAGATTTTACTATGAACTAAGGTAAACAAACAATTAATTAAACTAAAACAAAGATTAACGCAAGGTTTCAAAATGTAAAAAGGTAGGGGACACGATTTCACACGGCAACTAAAGATCGGTAATTTTTTGGTGCACACACTTTAAGCATTCCTATCTATGTTAATCTCGTTCTCTCTAAAATATCCCCTATCCTCTCTCGAGTGATAGCAAACATATACAGTTGTCATATTATTTATCCTCTCGACCTATAATCCTATTAACGCACAACCACATGCACTAAATGCGAGAACTCTAACGATTACATAATTTTCTAAGCCATCAAGCAACCTAACAAGCAAACATATTTACTCTCTATAAAGTAGCTAAATACTTCCAATTAATCAATTCTAAAGTTGATCAAAACTATGATTGCATTAAGAACACTTTCATACAAGCAAACATATTTATGGAATAAGCACTAACTAATCACACCTTGAAAATATTCCAAACTAATACCTAATCCCATCTACATCTCATTCTCTTAAGGACTTAGCATCTAAAGGTGTTCATGAACATGATCAAATAAAGAATAATAGGTAAAAGCAGAAAAACTATAAGAGATTAAAAAAAAGACCTCATGATCTTCATATATTATGAATTCAACTACGCATTCATAATTTAAGAGCTTAAAAATAACTAGAAGAGAAAATAATGAAAACTATTAATGAATTTCTGGCTGGTCAAATTTGTTAAATCATGTGATAAGACTTCTCTCCTTAGCAATAGCTCTCAAAAAATGTAAAGAAAATAATGTTTAGTCTAAAAATAGAGGCGGAGTTGTTTTTTATAGTGGTTTAAGTCGAACAAGACTTTATGTGCTAATCTGGGCGTCTAAAAAACGATCCAACAACTAAGATTAAATCAAAATCCGACTATGTTCGTCAGCATTCGACGTCTCGCGGCGCACCAAAAGCCATCACGGCGTGACACTTCTCTGCAAAACACCTCGCGTTGCGAGAACTTCCTATAACTTTGTTTGTTACACGTGAAAACTGGAGGTCGCGGCGCAGCAGTTCCTCGTAGACCATGTCGTTGCGGTTTACTGATAGGCTACCGCGAGGTGGTCCTGAAACCTTTCTTACTCGTGAAAATCTTGAGGCCGTGGCGCGAGCATGATGATCACACCGAGAGTTCTGCGCAAGAGCCTCCAAATCTTCGTTTTCTTCATTTTGACTCCAAATTCCTTGCTTTTACTTTTGTTTTATCGATATATGATTCGGTAGCGTCGTTTTACCTATGTGGACCTGAAATTCACCATAATTACACTATACCATAAAAAAAACATTTGAGAACGCGATAAATCCAAGTCAAATGAGAGTGAATTCATACATAAAATACGCACTCATCAGTCTCGGCTGTTGAAACAATAGTATTCTACACCAATGAACTTCCATCTTTCCTTTTGAAAAAATGGTTTTCCGACTCTACTTCGTATTTGGCAGGAAATATTTGATACCACGGTGTCGAATCATTAGTTAAAATTTTCCAGCTCATTTTTAAAGAAGAGACGGGTTAAGTTCTCTCGTCTTTCTGAAACCGAGGCCCTATGCTTCTTTGGGGCTGCATAAATTATCCCATTTATTGAGGGCTATCATAGAATTAGACTCTCCAAAATCCGCCCACCAAAAATGCTGCATTGCTCCCAAGTACAATGTTTTGTATAGGCGAGCTATTCTCAGACCTAATGACTCAAATTGGAATGGCCCCAAAATTAAAAAAAATTAATAACAAGGTAACAAAAATGCCTCAAATTGTTCGCAATTCTAGAGCATCGAATGAGTCCGGACCGTATCTGATTGCTCCATTGATCTCCTCACAGTTACATGTGAGACTCGAAATGTAAATATAAGAGTAGAACGAGATACCTTGAAGGACTAAGACTATGAGGATCGTGCACCTCGCTTAGGAAAATAGCTTGCATTTCCAACTTTCGAGGTTTCTAGATCTTATCTTCGAGGAAAGCATAATTATTAGCTAGAAAACGGGTGAGAATAAAAGGGTCAGTTTTCTTTGTTTTGGTTTCTTTATCTAATTTATCGCTAATTCATGAAAGTTTATTTGGCAGATTGGCTAACCTCTAACGTCTTTTGAGTATATTTCATTTTCAAAAACTAATCAATCTATATATAGTTTGGTTTATTGTTATTCGTAAACAAAAATGTGAAAAAAAAAATGTATAAGGTTGGTCGTTCAGGAGTCGATAATCATAATACCACGTGATATGATTTAAATGTGGTGCGTAGTAATTTGATTAGCATAATTATATAAATATTGAAGAAAGTTACTACAATAATAGATATACCAACACACCGGATATTTTAATCCACTCGAAGTGTGAAATTCAAAATTTACATGATTTTACGACAATATTGCTAAGGATATAACTTTTAAAAGCTAAAGTGCATAGTGTGCCATGATTTGGAGACATCTTTATTATGTAAATATTATTCTACACTTTTTAATAGTCAAGATTTGACTTCGGTTAATATAACTTAGCTCCTCCATTACAAGCTAAAAGTACATACATCATTCATATCATGGTAAAAGTAAGAATATAAAATATTATTCTTTCAGAAACGTGATATAAAATGATATGAGAGCGTAATCCAATATTCTAAGTTTGAATATCTTGTAAAAATAATTGTGTAAATTATTTAGTTTCGTAAATAAATAGACAACAAAACAGAAGAAAAATAAAATAATAATATTTATTAATTAACAACAATAACAAGAATAATATTAGACAAGAAATATTGAGGAACACCAGAAACAGTTCGACGGCGTTTTTAGAAATAATATTGTCCTCTTATTCCCGAGAATGTGAGCAATTCACTTCTCAAAATACAACGGTGAAATAGAAGAACTTTGAACACTAAAATAACTTATTCGGCGAATAAATCTTGTTGCTGAATAAATCAAGTACTCCGGAGAAAATAAAAACTATTTCGAAGAAGGAAAATGGAAGATAGATTATTTGTTTTGGTGCGTTTGATTTTTTTCAAATGGGAGAAGAATGCCTCTTTTTATAGATAAAAGACTTCGTTTACAACTCTGAAACCGTTTGCATTATTGCACTTAAATGATGTTAATGCACCTAGCTTTGGGCCATCAAATGCGCATCCTTAATGCACCTAACTCCGGCCATCCAAACGTACATATGATTGTTTGCATGTATGGTTTGCATTTTAATTCTCATAATAATCTAAATGTTATTTTTGTAATTATAACTTTTTAAAGTGAAATTAAGAATAAAAAAAAAGAATTATCACATACAAGTCCAAGTTCGGGCTGGGGGCTCAGCTCGGACGGCGGTGCGCGCGTGTGCGCGCAAGAGGTTAGTTCTAACTCACTTTTACTCTCCCCTCGTGCACTTGCTTTTGTTTTAATTAAGAGATTACTATATAAACATTATCATAACACACTTTTTCAAATAATGTGAGCCTATTTTAAATACACTATCAAGTGTATTTCTCTACATTTACTTTTTTAAACACATAATGAAATGTATTTTTAAAGCATATTTAGAGCCTCAATTTTTTATTCATTATAACTTGGCAAATAAATATTTAATATTATAACCTTCGCAATAAAAAAATAAAAATATCAAAAATTAACCAATTCAAATGAATAGACCCTACTTAAATATTAACCACAAATCACCCACACAATTTATTTATAAAACTACTTTAGTAACCTATTTTCCAACATTATTACCACTTTAAAGTTAAACACACACAAAAGTAGAATACATGACCAATATTTTGATATGAGTTTTAATTATTGCAATATGTATGTATGTGTATATATATATATCTTAAACTAAGTCCATGAAGTGCCTTTAATTTATTTGAAAATATAATCGACTAGTTTGCCTATCCTTTTTGGCTCATGTATATTCAGCGTTTCTGAGTAAAATTATTTTTCATATGCATATAACCAACACAAAGTTGCATGTCTTTTCTATTATAATTAATTACGATTAAATACATATGAAAATCATACAGAATAGCTATTAAAAGTTAAATGTTTAGCAAAAAATTTCATTATATCTTAAATCGCCAAAATCATGCCATCATTTTGATTTTAAGATAAATTTTTTGACGATTATAAGTCTTGAGTAATTTGCAATCGATTACTTTCAATTAATTATATAGCAAAATCACCCTTATTTAAAATACTGTGGATTTATCACTTCCTTGTCAGAGTAATACTATGATATAGTCCTGTTAATAAGCAGACATCTGATTAAAAAAAAACAGACATTCCAGTGACAGAACTGATCTACATTAGCTTTGGTAGTATTGTTATTTTATGGACGTGAACGTGATTCAGATCAATGTAATATTTCACACAGCATTTATATTAAATGGTTTGAGCTGAACTAGAAGTCTAGAACCAGAGTGAGTAGAATGTAGTGTAATAGGTTGGCTCATTTAGATAAAGATTTTAATTTTTTTTTATAAGATGAGTAGTTATGACGAAATCAAAGATGAAACAATAAAAATAAGAAAATTGCTCTAAATAGCTAAGCAAACAATAATATTAGTATTAGGTCAAACTTTTTTTTTTTTATATTTAGTAAATAGTCATTTTTATGATGTGTCCGTTTTTATAGATTTGGTTTTAAAATCTTGACCTTTCAGTGTAATTAATATAATTTAAATACAATTGTTTAAAACAGTCGGCTTCATTTTGTGATGTTTAAGTTATAACCGTTTTCTTTTTCTATTAATTATTTTATTATTCGGAATAATAAGGCAAATTGGTTTGTTGATATTTTTTGCGACAATCTGCGATTATCATTATAGATTTATCGTTTGAATTTCAATTTTTTTTAGTTGTTAGTAAAATTTTCAACGTTGTTTCAAATGTCAATTTTGGTTTATTCGTATTTATTTCATCATCTAACTTAATGATATTCAGCGCTTTAATAATCTTATATCAACTGATTGCGTCTCATGTTTTAATACTTTTTTTAAAAATCTTGTTTATAACTATGTAAGGTTCTTTTTTAAAATTTCAGCAGTCCGTATAAATTAAAATAGTTTATGTTCTTGTTTTTTTTTTCATCTTCCTGAGATATCTTCGAGTTTGGTATGGCGCGTTAATGTTGATTGCGGTCTTTATCTTTCATTTTCATTACATTTCTCTTAAATATTTAATTGAGAGAAAAAAATTTATACATTGCCCAATGAAATGTTGTAACCAATTTATAATTGGTTTATTGTTTATTGTTATTAACCAATTTTTGAATTTTTATGTTTCAACAAGCTACATTACAACTTATCCATAAAAACAATAATAATACATTGTTATATAATGCTATGCGCATGGCATAGCTCCTTATTATTATAAAGTATTTATTTTATGAAATATAATTTGATTCTAAAGATAGTCTGTTCGCTTTAACAAAATGCAGAGAAAAATTAAGTTACTAGTGAGATACCATTAGGAAGAACAACACAGTACTCTCACTACTACAGTTTGCCCTTTTTAATAAACAATATATATACATATATATAATATGTGTGAGCGTCCTATATATTACGCTCTCTGTAGCAGTGTATTTGCTATTTAACTTGTAGGACAGAGAGAGAGAGAGAGAGAGAGAGAGAGAGAGAAAATGGGAAGTCGATTCCGGCTTAGGATTTCCAAAGTCATTCCGTCAATTTGCTGCTCCAAAGGACATTCACGTTATAACGACCCTCTGAATCCAGTCCTTTCCCAATTATCTACGGTCGTACCCACCGTAGTACCTAAATCCAAGCCTCGTCGCTCGTCTTCCCTCGGCCGCCACGTGTCCCGAAGGCTGACGTCATGCGGAGTGAGCCCCCGGTCGAAGCCCACGCTTTCCTCCGACGAATCGGAGCCAACCACCTGTCGTCTTTCGCAGTGGAGGAAGGAGGAGAAGTACTGGCAAGTCGTCGAAATTACTGAAACACCTCGCCGAAAAGTGTACAACTCCTTTGCCGACGAAAACGACAATGTCGTTTCTCCTCCCCCGCCTTCTTCCGCGGATGCGGAGACGGAGAAACGCCACGTCAGCAGGCAGAGACGGAGAGTCAATTTGAAGCCCAAATTTACTGAAATGACTTTAAACTACGAGACTGAAGCCCTAGTCTCGTCTTCTAGAAGCTCCTCGTCGGATTTAAAAGAAAACGACAACGACAGAGAGACAACGACGAGGATGAGGAAGAAGACGAAGACGAAGAAGAAGAGGACGGTATGTTCTCGGAGCTTATCGGAGAGCGAGTGGTCAACTCCGGCGAGACTTTCGGTGTTTCAGAGGATGATTCCGTGCAGAGTGGAGGGAAAAGTGAGAGAAAGTTTCGCGGTGGTGAAGAGGTCGGACGATCCGTACGAGGATTTCAAGAGATCTATGACGGAGATGATTCTAGAGAAACAGATGTTCGACGACGAGGATCTTGAGCAGCTTTTGCACTGCTTTTTGTCCTTGAACTCGAAGAGCCATCACGGAGTTATCGTCGAAGCTTTTGTCGAGATATGGGAAGCCCTTTTTTCTGGCTCTGCAAGGTCCACTGTTTCTTCTACTCGAAGGCTCTCTGGAGCTCTGTGAGTTAATATCAATTTAACAAATCAATAGAATTATTTAAAGATTGGTCAAGTCAATGTTTAATGCAAGTTTATTGTGTCTAAGCTCTATATGTTGTAGACTTCGAGTGTATATATAAATAATTTTTTTTTAATGAAAGATCGCTTTTTTATATTGTTTTTTTTTAACTGTGTTTTTCACTTTCTTGGTATGATGATTACGTTTCAACCGGGTTAATGTGGCTCTTCTAATTGATATTATGTGAAGTATGTTTGCCAGTCGTGAATCGTGATTTTATCAGTTTTAATAATATATTTCCAGCTTTGTTTAGTACAATTATTTAATCAATGAATACGTAAGCCGATATATGGGTACGTACGTAGGGTTTATGTATATATATATATATATATATATATATATATATATATATATATATATATTCATGCAAAATTACCTCTGTCTACGTTGAGTTGGTACATAAATTGTCTGGTGATGAGTAACGAACGAGAAAGGTGAAAAAAAAAGAAAGATAAATTTGTATATTGGTCATTTAATATATCTTTGAAAGCGTGTTGCGCGCTACAAAGTAGTTGAAACCTTGAAATTGGAACTAGTGTTGGAATTAAATTGATTAAGATTCCCATCACGATGCGAAACTGAGCGTGATTTGAACATTCTCATTTGAATTTCGTTGGAATATGGTAGGCCAAGCAGGAGATTTAATTAATTCATGGTTCCCAGTTCCCACGAATACCACTATTTGACTAAAGATTATGTTTGTATAGGGATTAATTAATTAATTAAGAGTTCTATAGTAATCAATAACTAACTTAAATTTACTACATAGAAAAAAACTTTGATAATTTTATTTGACCGAAATTTATGATAATCAAATATGCAATATATCATTCATTCAAGCACAGAATAAAAAAGATGCGAGGCATTAAATGAGTTTTAAGACAAATAAATACCGACATTAATATGTCTGGATAAAGATCTGATTGACTATTTGCCTACAAAATTTAAAATGTCAATTGTTTTGCAATTACAACACTTCGAGTGATCACTTATTGAATCTATAAGTTATTTCAATATAGCAAGCAAGTTATTACAATAAATAATTTTCTATGGATTCTGACATTACTATGGTTGTATCGACTTTGAATCACATTTAGTTTCCGATCAATTTCATGGATTAAGAGACCGTTAATCAAATACATGAAAACTTTGAAAATCATATGTATAATTGAAACGGGTTGAAGACTGTTTGATGACAATGATCAACGTCCGCAAACTTGAACATATCACAAAAAACTATTGTTGGACAAAAGTTAGACGAGATAAGAAGGTTGCATATGAACTTGTGTTTAGCATATCTCAAATGAGAATAATGCGGCCATCAACCATTAAAACACTAGTGCCAACAACAAACTCTACTTGTGCTGCAAAAAAGTTTTACAAACTTATTGGTAAGATTCTGAATCTCGAGTAGAGATATTGGCCTGCATCGCCGGGCACATATTCATTAACTCACAAACTCGATCATGAATCCATGCCACGAAGTTACGTACCACATCTCATTAACTT
The DNA here is from genome assembly GCA_958296335.1 of Urtica urens. Classification (NCBI taxonomy): domain Eukaryota; kingdom Viridiplantae; phylum Streptophyta; class Magnoliopsida; order Rosales; family Urticaceae; genus Urtica; species Urtica urens. Next base: position 18,102,472 of record OY282522.1, on the reverse strand, counting down.
ATCACTCAATTAAATTCTTTGCCTAGGTGAGACTTATCTTTGTTTACATATTTCAAATTTACCCCTACTTATTAGGATCCAAAATTCGATTAAATTGTATTTTTACGAATAGTTCAAATTATTTCAACAAAATGAATCACAATTGGTAACTAAATACTCTATATTAATTCCAATATTTCAAACGAGATGTACACAATTTATATGAACTTCGGAATCAAAATAGTGATTATCATTATTCATTGTTGTTGGTGCTGTACAAGATACGGAATTCCTTCAAAGTATCATACTATCGGTATAAACCAACTAATTAAGAGATAATCTGGCCATTTTAAGGATCAGAAGAACACACATGAGTGACGTTCTTAATTTGTACGCACACTGAATATATCCATATATATGAGTAGACACGTGCATTGATAAAGAAAGGACTCGAGTCATCATTAGTTCACTGGGTCAATGAAAATGCGTATAAACTGATCAAAAAATCCCGGTCACGAGTGAAAACAAATTGTACAATGATGAGAGTCGCCATTGATTCCAGTAGGATATAACATGAACATGTATTCTTACGTTTCTAAGAGCATCTCCAATGGTGGCAACTAAAGTTGCTTTTTTGCTTATGTGGAATTGTCAAATCATTTTTATTTTTACCTATTATCTAGTTGTCATGCAATGATTTTGGCATAGGAGTAAAATTTTGCACCAATACTTTTGATTTTATCTTTGAAAATATTATTATAATATTACATCCACCAATGTTTTTATTTTGGTGGGACCAAATTCAATCATTATTAATTTTTATCATTATTAAATTAATTTAATAATATAAATTTTATAATAAATAAAGCAACCATGAAAGCTTGCATTGGAAATGCTCTAAGACTCGTCATTATGAACAGAGAACAACCAAGTGTCATAAACAAATAGTCAATTTTACTGTTTGAATGAATGAAACAAAAAACCTTTTTTTAAAAAAATGAATAAAACAAAAAAGACGCAAACAGTATAATAAATAAACATATAGACGAGGCGTGGCAGACTTTAGATCATATATTGGACGATTCATCATATAATTGAGTTTTTTTAATTTGTGGACATTGGTCGGCAATGCCAAAATTACACGTGAATATATCCAAGCAAATACCAAAAAATATATTTATTTTTTTGTGTTTTTTTCTAGATTTGTTTGCCTTTTGTATTTGATCTATCAATGATCATGGACATCTCCACCATGTTGGATGAAATTCTACTTAATTATCACTATATGATCAAGCCATATTTGTGTACGAAAAATATTCAAAATGCATTATCACGAAATATATGATCATAAAAGTGGTAGTTAAATTGTGGCGATAATTCCTCAAAAAAAAAAAAAAAAATTGTGGCGATAATCTCATACATATCTCGACAAATGGTTTTGAATTTTAATCTCTTGGACACAAAAAGTGCATGCTTTTCTTATCATGTAATCTTAGATGGCATTGTATCACTCGTATTACTAATATATCACATGTGATCTTAATCAATAGTATTACTGTAAATCTATTACAGTAAAGCAGTATATGAAACGTCGTCGGTCCACTAAAATCGTTTTCCTGTATGGTGGAGAGAAAAAAAATTGTACTCCATCTTACTTTTTTTGGGTAACATTTGACAGGTTTTCGATTTTGTTTCGACAATTTGAATAGATATTTAGTTCTCTTCATGTAAAGAATTGATTTATTTTTGGTGAACTTATTAAACTGTGGAGTGGTCATTTTTCTAAGATTAAAAATATTATTTGTGATTAATAGCTAAATAACATCTGTTCATTCTCATTAAGATGACGGATCATTGATGTATGGATTTTAGTAAACTTCTAACTTATATATTCTGTATACTTGAAATAATTAGGTGAACATCTATACATATTTACAAATAATTTTTGTTATATTTTTCATGATTCCCGGGAATTTTATTATCTAAAAAAAAGTCTAATTTTTATATTTTCGCATAAATTTTTCGTTGACATTTCCGCTACCATGAAGAAATTATCTGCTTTAGCAATCGTGAGTGTTCCTAAAAAAAATAAAGGTAATCGTGAGTGAAAATCTGAAACTACTATTCAGGCTATTATTAAATGTTTATAGTTACTGTTTAAAATATCAGTTTACAGCCAAACAACTAATTTTTTTCATGTAGCCAAATAAAATGACAAATTAATAATCCAGACACGCATGGTTGCTGTCATAAATAAGTTCCTCAATTAAGTGTGCGAAGCTTTTTACTGCCGTATTGTGTATTGATGTGTTACTGAAGCAGTTATACAGAAGCAGAGAAACATGTTAAGCAAATCCATTTTTCAACGTACACGTTTTTTATGGATTCTTCAAAAGCAGTTTTCTTTCTTCTTCTATTAATGAGAATAAGAAGAAGAAAAACACCAAGTTCTTAAAAATAGTCCCATATTTGTCTCAGGTATTTATTTGCACTCTCTCGCTAACTGTGCATGAAGTCATAACTAACTACTCTTATCCACTTTTTCTGTTAATTACACGAATCGGTAAATTTCTCTTATTTCTATTCTACAAGTGTTACGTAAATGTCACGCCATAGTGTTGATAAGGTAGTTTTCTAACATCGTTCATTTAATATTTATAACAACTGGTCCCAAAAGAAAGACAGAAAATGGAAGGATGAATATTATGAATATTATGAATATAGATCTTCTCTTCTTGTTATCTTCACTGTACCTCTAATAAAAGACGTCATGTGGTCACTTCTCGTATTTATCATTAAATAAAATCTGTAATAATAATAAGAAATGACGTAACTAATTTTAATTGGAGAGACAGAGAAACTTACATGTTTTTTTATTATTAATTTTTCAAAATCCATCTAAAACATTTTTTTATCTAAGTACATGTAAAATTCACGTGAGTTGACGAAATATTTAAAAAATAAATAAAACTAACATAAATACATTACACTATACTAACCAAAAAAATTTAAGAAATACTTAAAAAAAAAAAAGGGAAATTATTATGGCTGGAGCAGTTTTTAATTATTTTTGTTTAATTTTTTTAAAAAAATAGTAACAAGTTAATAAGGATATGAAATAAAATGTAAAAACAAAATTTACGATATTTTAAACTTTTGTATTGCTATTTCGAGAAAAAAATTAATTCTAGTAATTTTTGGAAAAATCGAACACAAATGGTGATATTTTGTGCAATCGGTTAAGCCTCTGTTTCTTAGGGTAACTCGACTTCAATAGAATAGATGGGACTTCTTTCCGTAGTTATCTCAGTTCTCACAAAATTTAGGATTCTGACTTATTCATATATAATTAAGAATTATCATCAATTCTAATACAAATATTCCTTGTGATCACATTGACCCTTACGTACGGCATATCAATTCAATTTTGCATCGATTTAAATGTGCATAGTTTTAAACTAGAGTAATTCCTCAAATTTGAGTTGATCAATTTTCATAATTGCGGTTCTGATAGATATAACTTGAATTGAAAATTTACATTTGACCCTCAAAAATCTATAAGCTACAATCACAAAGTACCACGAGTTTTAAACGTAATGCAATTTTTTCTTCATCTGTTTTTAGAAACTTATGTTGACGCAACAACAATTAATCATATAAATCCATAAAATCAATTTGATGATGTTAATGGTGGTGACGGTGATTTTAACATTACATTATGAATTAGTTTCGAGAGTGATTAGCAAACTAGTTTGCGTTGCTTGTCAAAATTAAAAAAAAAAAAATAAAAAAAAAACAGTGGTCTAATTCAAAGCTATATTCCAAATATTGTTCAGAACAATGTATCTGAATCTTTAAAATCAAGAAAATGAATTGATTTGCCCTCTGATACACACGGTACAGAGATTCCTTTACCAAACTTAAGAAACCGCTTCAACTTTCAACACTCCTTCCTAAAAGAACCATACTTAAATAGTTTTCCGTATTATACTCTCTGCATTTGATAAGCATGCTTCAAAGAATCAGGACTTCTGTTTTCCATGGCTCGTTATAACCGTTGGATTCGTTTTTTGGGATACGGGACAATCAAATTTAGATGCACCAGAGATTGGCCTTCAGATTTCTGCTTGCTACGTCTTATGATGACCCAGTTTTGCAGACATTAAAAGCAAAAGAATGAGGAAACAAATATGAATATTCAAAACCAAAACATAACTGAAGAGTTTTCTGATACGGTTTTGCAAACAATCATCTGAACTAGTTTCTCAACACCAATCTATTAGTCTACAAAGATGCCCTATACTTCTACAGTAACCTCTCAATCAATACGTGTGAGGGAAATAAACGTGAAGTGCGGAGCAAGAAACCTCAAGGCCATAGTCACGAATCAACAGTACTATGATTATATAATAACATTAGGGAATTCTGTCTGCCGCACAAACTGCCTTCTGATCCAGGAATACATGACATAACAGAACATGACTGATGTGCAAAGATCATGGAGAACAAGAGCTATAACATTTTTTTAGGCGTTTGATTAAACTAAGATTAAGCTCACTAAAATCAAAACCACCAAAGCAAGCTCTTCTCAACACGTTTTTTTTTTCTTTCTTTCACTAGCTGGAAGATATAACATTACTCAGAACAAAAAATTCCAAAACACATGATTCACTGCCTCTAGTGCTGCTGCGGCGGCGGCGGTGGGTAGTTGTGGTGGGGCTGATGCATGAGGGGCGGCGGCGGCGGGCCCCGCCAGCCTGGCGGCGGTTGTTGTTGTTGCTGCTGCTGCTGAGGCATGCCCATTGGTGGAGGCCTCTGTTGAAGGTGCTGAGGTGGCGGTGGAGGCATGTTGGAGGGCGGCCGGAATTGCTGCATCATCATCGGAGGCGGCGGGAGAGCTTGGCCGTGCTGCTGCGGCATCGGCGGTGGAGGCTGATTCTGCTGCCATTGCTGTTGCTGTTGCTGTTGTTGGTGCATTGGGGGAAAACCCATGATTTGGGGGGGCGGAGGCGGGCGGAGCATCTGGATCGGAGGAGGGATGGGTTGGCCGCCGTTCGCGAAGGGCCGTTGGTGCGGCGGCGGCGGGAGGACCATCGCCGGGTTGGGCTGCTGGTGGCCGTTCATGAGCACCGGAGGGCCCGTCGCAAACATCGTGTGAGGCCTGCTCTTTGACGTCGGGTTGCTCGCCGCCAGAACTCTCTCTGCCAATGTTAAATGTCTTAGGACCTTTCTGTTTTAGGATATACTACAACTGTAATTACACTAATATTGCATAGATAGTGGAGGATAGGATGAAAATTAGTTCGGAATCAGTTTTACCCTGTTATTACGAGAGATTGAGACAGCCGAGTAGAAGGATAGGATGAAAATTGTATTTCTTACCGTTATACTAGTTTGTGTCAAATATGTGCCAAAACTGATTTTGTAACAGTTTTGGTGCGTTGCTTAAAAATATACATAAGTACTTGATATTTTTCTAAGACTATTGGAAGACTAAACTAGTGGTTCTGTTTGTATAGTTAAGTTCAATTTAGTTATTTCATGAGCTGACTATTGTCGGAGGCGACATTGGATACGCCCATTTGGTGTAGCCGACAAAAGTTTAGATTTTGTGTTCCAAACTATCTAAGGTTGTATCATATTTCTATACAGATGATAAATAGTTCACCTGCGGGAGTGCCGTGGCGCTCTCCTTTAGTGTCTTTCTTGTATGCATATGAGACTGTTATTTGACGGTTACATAGATACTGCCCGTTCATCGCCTGTCAAAGAAATATGTCAGTCCTGATCTTGTAATATGTATGATGTGAATACCACAGTTTTCAAATGAAAGAACACCGAGCGACAGTACCTCAATCGCAGCATCGGATGCCTCAAAAGAGTCATAGCTAACAAAACCAAAGCCTCGGGAATTCCCCGTGTCGGGATCTCTCATTATCTGAAATATAGCAGATCAAAATAATTGATTTGATTGTAGAAGAAAAAGTGTATGTGCAAAGGAAACTGTTGACCTTTTCAAGGGGAAAATAATATATATACTAGAAAAATGTGCTCCTATGAGTATTTAAAAATCTGAGTTGCATTCCAGAAAGAAGTTAAGCCTAACTTTTTATTCTTTGTAGACTCTTAGTATGTCAGCATTGTAAAACAGATAACTAGTGAAAGATGTTTCCAAAGGAACAGCACATGGCAACAAAACAGGCATCGGACAATGACAATGAAATAAGACGGACCAAATTCTAAGCTCAGCCAGTTTATACAAGCCTGCCTTTGACTCACTACGATGATATTGGAGATTACTCTATGCATTTCTTTTAAAAAATGAAGCTTAGTTAGAAGAGAAAAAAACATAAAACAATCATTTTAACTAGTCATGCATGTGTCAGAGAAGCAACGACTGAAGCAATGGCTGAAGCAATCTAAAGGTCATTCCATCGATCGTAATAAGAATGTCTCATCCAACCGAATTTCCTCTTTGTACGACTCGTAATATGAGAAAAGTGATTGCAAATTAGTTCGTAGTAAAAATTAAGGGAACACAACCTAGAGTGCTGTTATCGTCTATGCGAGAGAAGTTGTGGTGTAAGGAATACCTTTGGGTTTGTAACAATGACTCCGAATGCACTGAAAGTATCGTAAAGAAGCTTCTCATCAACATCCTGCAAAAAAAAATCAGGTACAGTCACAAATTCAATAAATAGTGGATGAAATCCATTATGAATTCAAATTCATGAATATTTTAACTTCTTACAGGATCTAGGTTTCCGATGAAGAGATTAGCCCCCACGTCCAAGCTCTTTTTGTCTTGTGATGCCTATAATTGAAAACGTATACAAAACACACAGCATAAATTCCTAGCCCTGTAATAGTTAAGCATAAACAAAACTACTAGGTTGGAAATATAAGGGAAAAGTACCTTATTCACTCTAATTGGCTTTCCATACAGCTTGATCATATTAAGCACCTTGATAGCCTAAGTAAATTTACAGAAAAAAAATCAACCAGGCTTTAGTGAAAATAATTTCGAAACAAATAAAAATGTCACGTCTCTATGTATAGATATGCACTTACATAATCAGCATCTTCTTCACTACGGAATTCCACAAACCCATATCCCTGGTGAAGACATGTAACCCTATCTTTGGGGACATACACATTAACTGTTCGAGAAGAAAACAAAGACGAAGTTATTGGTACAGCAAACCCTCACAAAATGATCTCGCAGTAGATAAATTCCCACACTTAACACGAGTTTGCAATAACAACAAGGGTCGAAACGCACAAACTTTCAAAATTAACACGAATCCATACCCATAGAACCCCAAATGCCAATCGAAAATTAAAAAAGTTCAATTCACTCCACTTCCACATAACCTAATTACTCCTACAAAAAGAGTTGATACTCGACATAAATTAGAAATGACATACCGACTGGACCAGCTTGGACAAAGAGTTCCCACAGTAATTCCTCGCTAATCTAGAGCCACAAAGCGAAATTAAACGTGGAATTGTGAGCTCAGGAAGCGACACTAAAAAGTGAGAGAGAAATGACGAGAAAAGAGAACCTGAGGGTCGAGATTTCCGACGTAAGCGGTGGCGTCCTGGTTTCGCTCGGCGGAGTGTTGGCCGAGCAAGTTGGCTCCCACTCCTGGGGCTATTCGCGTCGTCATTCTTCCCTCCTTTTTTCTTCTCTTCTAAATTCTCTACACAGATTCTGGCGAGAGGCGGTACCGGAGTTGCTGGTTCTTTCATGGGCTTTGTCTACTAACGAGCTTGGCCCAACAAATGTTGAACCCGCCCTTTGTGTCTAGATTACAGATCAGAAATTTCATTAGGAAAATATTAAATTAAACTTGTAATCTGGGACAAATTTATTTTTTTTCTTTTATAGAAATTATTTATATATTTTGATTTTTCATTATTCTTGTTAATTACGGATGGTAATATACTGGGGACGAGTATATAAAGGAAAATTTTATGGGCTAAAAGCGGAGGGAAATATTCACTTTAAACATTTTTTGGCATAATAAATAAAAGTAAATTTTAGGATCGAATTCGATCAAAAAAGAATTATATAAAGTAAATATTAAATTTTAAAAAAAATTTATACGAAATTTAATTAAAAAAGTGGATATTTATCGGTTGTTTTTTAATGTTTTCTTAATAAAATTTATTAAATGTTGTTCGTATATAAATTATTAACAACATATATTAGATTAATACGATAATGTATGATATGATACAATACGTTTTTTTTTTATTTCATAGTTTTGAAAAACTACAAACACCTTAAATTTCAGTGCCGACGCATTAATAAGATACATTGTAATGAAAAAATTAGCCCTAACGATCGTAACAGCCAATGAGAACTCCGTCCGTACTTCAAAACACACCCTACCGTAGTCATGAGTACTCAAACATTGAAAACTTTCCTCCACATTCCAAACCAAGTTGGAAGGTTGACTAAATAGGTTGTAGAACTAAGCGAATATGACATAGAATATCCTATCAGGACTTATGCGAAATCTAGAGTTCTAGCCGACTTCCTCGTGGAACTTCCTAAAAAGAATACAAGACAACTACAAACGAAGGCGTATGGTCGCTAAAATTCGACTGATTATCGACAAACACAAGGTGCAAAACTCAAAACCACATGGCCTCGTCGTGCGGAGAAATCGTAAAACAGTCATTTAGATTAGACTTCTATGTTGGCAGAGATGCCCACAAGAAGATTATTTATTTACATATTGATGAAATACAAATCTTTATAAGTCCTTATTGTAATTGCTGATTAAATTAATAAAAAGTTGAAACGTTCATTCATTTCATTTTCGTTTGTTTGAAGATTTATGATATTAAATAGTCTTATAATTCTTAATCAAACCTAACAATATATGAATAGACAAATGTAGATTTGCATGAACAAACTCTTCATGGTTTGGTTAAAAATGAAATATTAACAATCTAAAGATCAACGGACTATTGATGCTAGTATGATTGTAGCTATTATGTATGGTTACGAGGTATAGAGAGTTAAGAACTCTATAGCTCTACCAGTGTATCTTTCGAAGATACTAAATTGACCAGTGCACCTTTAGAGACAATGGAAGAACAAACCAATTAGCATCTTCTATCTTAAGGTCACTATGTATGAATTACATTATGCTTACCTAAATCCTGAAATGAGACATGTAATTTCATAGCATTAATACTCTCATTTGAGAAAGTCAAATTCTAGTTCAATTATGTGATCTAGACTAGGCCAATTGGTGAGATATTAAGTTATGAAGATGTCATGAACCAACTTTGTGAAGTTCTGATAGATATGAAATTCATGTACAAGATTGCTGAGATGCAATATATATCACCTCATGCTTTATTACTTGGATTGTGAATAAATGAACTGCGTAGTATTCAAAATTAAGTAGCGACTTTATTTGAATGAAACAATGTGACTTGTTAGCTCCTCGTCAATACATTGTTTCTAACTTATTCACAAGTAACAATGGAGTTGAGGAAAAAACCACTAGAAGGGTAAAATGATAATTTTATAAATCTCATATAGTTGATGATATTCAGGAAGGGTAAGCATAGATAACGTTCAATGGATTCGCTCAATATAATGAAGTTGAATTTGAATAGAAAATAAATTCATTTGAACCGAGAGATTCTCAGTGTCAACTCTTTTGTGGAGTCTGTTGACATTAAACTAATACTCATAAAAAGTTTTTGAACTTTTGAGTCCGAGTATAGAAGCTCAAGTTTTGTTCATTTGGATCCATAAGGTCACTATTACATGTCATTAGAGTATGATTGTTAAACTATAAGCTACGTCAAAATAAGTTCAAGTGTTGAACAAGACTTTTTCTCGGAAAATGTCTGAAGGGTATTTTTGTCCGCATGGACAAAAAAGATGTGAATGTCAAAATAAGATTTTGAATATTTTCATATGATTGAAAGATAAAATTAGTTTCTAAAGCCGAAAAGTCGTTTGAGGCATTATGAAATTAATTTCATTATTTGTGCAATATTAATTCTACAATGGGTATTTTATGAATTGTCTTAAAATAAATAAGGAAGCATCTAGAAGCTTCCCCCTAGGTAGAAATTCGGCCAAGCATCATCGAGAGAAGGAAATTGTTTCTAGAATTTTTTTTTCCGTTGATTATAAAGATAATTACCTAAAAGGAAAATATGAAATGAATTTCTTTGAGAATGAAATAAATGTGCTAAGTGAGGAAATAAATTACCATCACTTATGTCATAGAATGGCCGGCCATATACATTGAGGAAGAGGAGAAAAAATCAAATATTGTGTCATAAATGCATAATAGGAAAGGGTAATTACTCTTTCTTGATTTTCTTTCTCCTATAAATAGAGCTTCACATAGAGATGTGAAAAAGAAGCTTTTCTTGCTCTTGTCCTCTCAAATTTGGTCAACCCATCTCTCTCTAGAATTTTTTTTTTCGGCGCTTGAGTCCTCATTAGACTTAGGATTAATTAGCTCTCTAGCTTATAGACTTGTTCTTGAGTTATTGTGTTTAGTTGTGGCCACACACAAATCCTTCTAAACCTCTATACACTCTTGTAATAGAAACTTTAGATTTCTCGAGTTCACGTTTAGCCTTGAAAGAATCGAGGTAGAAGAGAAGATCAACCTTTGTCAAGATCCATCTAAATCAAGGTACAAGAAAGTTTAGTATTCAAGCTCTCTAAATAATATTTTAATTCATAACATGTATATGCACTTTGTTTAGGTTAGTAAAAATTGTTTTACTAGTAAAATTGTGTTAATGATAAATTTTTCATACCCTAGACCTATTTCAACACCAAGAACAATTCATGGATCATAAGCTAATTCTCTAGATCAAGTGAGGATCTAGGTGCCAAAATAAAAGAGTATTTTAGAGAGAGAGGGAGAAGGTGTGTCGGCTAGAAGAGAGAGAGCAAGACCAAAAGCTTATTTTCACATCTCTATGTGAAGCTCTATTTATAGGAGAAGGAAATACAATAAAAGGTAATTAAATTTTCTTATTGTGCATTCATGACCCAATATTTGATTTTCTCCTCCCTTTCTCTTCCATATGGTCGGCCACCCTATGTCATAAGTGAGGAAAATTTGTTTCCTCACTTAACACATTTGTTTCCTTCTCAAATAAATTCATTTCCTCTTTTCTTTTGGACAATTACCAATATGCAATAATGCACCAAATAAAAAGAGATATTTCTCTATCTCCCTTGATGTAATATGTCCGGCCATATGAGTGCCTACACACACATATTTATTTCCTAATTTGTTCAGAACAAAATAAGGAAAAACCTTCACATTATTGCCCATAAAATAACATGTCACACAATTTAATTCACTAAGCCTGAAAACCAATTTTCAGCTGTGTGACTTTAAATCAATTTGTGAAAAATTCATAATCTTATTTTGACTTTTTACATTAATTATCCTTAAGGACGAATGTACCCTTTAGACCATTTTCAAAAAATACGTCTAGTTCAACAAGTTGAACTTATTTTGACTTAGCTTCTAGTTTAAAAAACTCTACTTTAATGACTTGTGATAATGACCTCATGGACCCAAATGAACAAAACTTTAACTAGGACTCTTGGACTCAAAGTTAACAAAATTTTCCAAGTCTAGTTTAATGTCAGCTGACTCCACTAAAGAGTTGACTGAAAATCTCTCGATCAAATGAATATATATTCTACTAAAAAATCTACTTATTTGTGATTAGCGGATCCACTGAATATTATCAAATGATTACCCTTCATGAATATCATCAACTATATGCGATTTATAAAATTACCATTTTACCCTTCTAGTTGTCATTTCATCAACTCCTTTAATACTTGTGATAAGTTAGAAATGATGTATTGACGAGGAGCTAACAAGTCACGACGTTCCATCTAAAAGAATCTTTATTCTATTTGGACACTGGCCGGTACATTTATTCACAATCCAAGTAATAAAGCATGAGGTTATATACATTGCATTTCAACAATCTTGTATTCCGTATGTATGAGAACTTCACAAAGTATACTCATGTCAGCTTCATAACCCAATACATCACCAATAGAGCGCATCTAGTTCACAAACTTGGATCTATAGTGTAACTTTCTCAAATGAATATATTGAAGTTATGAACTAACATGTCTCATTTCGGGATTAAGGTAAGCACGATGCAATTTATACATAGCGACCTTGAGACAGAAGAGGTTAAATAGTTTGTTCTAACATTGTCTCTAAAGGTGCACTAGTCAATTCAGTATCTTTAGAAGATACACTGGAAGAACTATAGAGTTTCTAACTCTTTATGTCTCATAAACAGACATCATAGTTTCTTCCAACAATCATACTAGGATCAATAGTCCGTTGATCTTTAGATTGTGAATATTTCGTTTTAAGCAAACCATGAATAGTTTGTTTACGCAAATCTACATTTGTCTCTTCATTCGTTGTTAGGTTTGAGTAAGGACTATAAGACTATTGAATATCATAAATCTTCAATCAAACCAAAAATGAATGGATGAACGTTTCAATTTTTATTAATTTAATGCAAATTACAATAAGGACTTATGGGAGATTTATATTACATCAATATGCAAATAAATAATCTTTTTGTGGGCATCTCTGCCAACAGACGTAGCTCGCCATATTAAGTTTAACAAACATAAAAAAGCTCGCCCAAAAGAAAGGATGAGTTATTCACCGAAATATTCAAAAATTCAAATCAATAAAAACATGCATAAATAAAATCATACATTCTTCGGCGACGAGGTCAGGTTCTCTTCGATAATACTCGCTAAGACTCCAGGAGATTGATGCCTTCAACCGCATATTCAACGACAATGTCTTCGGATGACGGCCTCTCATAATAACGCATGAAGGACACATTGTCAAAATCCTCGAGAGATGGAAGTGGTTTGACTTCCAGTTCGACCGCAAACTCCACCACATCAGCCTTGGTCTCGTCTAGCTTTGACAAGGCATCTTCAATTTCTTGGTTGAAAACCTCTTCGGATGAACCTAGAGCCAAAACCGACCCGGAGACTGAGTTTTGTCGGAGTGAGCGGGTTGCTTACCCTTATCAACATTTTGTCCCTCTTCAACCTTGCCCTTATCAGTAGGATAGATGGTCCAGGATCAGAATCGGAAGGCCCAACTTATTTCCTTGTCTATTTTCTTTTCGGGGCCGAGGAAGACACAAGCTGAGTAATGGGATGTTCGTTGAGCTCGATCACCTCTTCCCCAAAATGATCAACAGTCTCGATGAAATCGAGGACAATAATGAAAAGGGCATAAGTGTCTTTGGTAGGCTGAAGCCTTACGAGCTGCAACCTTTTTCCCCTTTTTTCAGTCATATACTCGATATTGTCTCTTGTTTCACTATATGCACGTTTTGGTAAAGACGAAACGAACAACATAAATTGAAAACTAAATACTGAAGAATGACTCAAGATTTTTAATCCGTACCCTCACGGTGAACGCGGTGAGGCCATAGACCGACAAAAGCGAAGCGATAACGTGTGAATATACTGAATGAAGTATTCCCTTTTGAAGCTCCTCGATATTCTAGATAAAGAGAGACATAGTGATACCCTCAATAATAAGAAGAAGAAAAAACACACGGAAGAATTAGGACAAAATCTGAATATAATCAAATAAGACATATGAAAAAAAATTACCGAACTCACCTTCTCAAAGCCTAGACACGCAAGGTATGATCACCTCGACTGGTCATCGTAATAATTTTAAGGAATAATTTTTCTTTTCCCAAATTTTATCATGTTAGGAAAATCAGACATAAACCCATATTTTGAAACTTTTGCGAGATAAAAGCAAACTGGTGAATGTTTCTAATTTTCTTTTACATAAAATAGCTGGACGAGGTCCTTTACATAGAGCGATACCCCATGCTCTTTCGAAAGTAATACAAGACCCAAAATATGTGTAACGAAATTCGGGCACATTTGTCCAAAAAATATCCCTAGCAATAAATTTACGAACTCGATAAACAGACGAGGAATAGAAAAACGAATTCCACACTCTTCATAATACGCTTTTTATAACTTGGATATATCTTGTCCTCTTGACTAGATTCTCGACCTAACATCAATTTCACTTTGCAACGAATGTCATATTTTCAAAAATAGGCTTAATGTTCTGGAGTTAGAATCGACAGAGTAAGTAAATCCTTAGCAACTTCATCTTTCTTATTGGAAGAAGAAGACATTGCAAACAAATTTTTAAGAACGAAGACGATGAAGATAAAGATAAAGAATAATCAAACAATGTAACAAAATATATTCTTCAATAAGCAAAAAAAACAAGAACTTTAACGAAGAAAATCTTAGATGAAAAAGGAAATTACTTTAAACTTTTTCAATTCCATGGATAAATATTAAGTATTGCGATCATTGGATTCTATTTAAATATCGAACAAACAATTTAGATCTCACTCGAATAAGAGTACGAGTGATTGGTTGCACAACTTTCGAAACTGTTCTCTGCCAGGACATGTAGCAAAAGTCTTGTTAGCAACATTGCAAAAGTACTCAAGTACGAAATCCGGATGTGACGGACCGACATGACAAGAGTGGTTATACTTGTTAGCCTATTTATTAAATTACATTTAATAAATATATTAAGGGACTTATCGTGTGGATAAAATCAGACCCTTATAAAAACATTTACGGTCCAAAGGATTCAGTTCCATTCTATTTTCAAGACCAAATCTAGAGCCTACGTTGGCTCGTCCGAAAAAGAAGACATCAACGGAGCTGGAGAACGAGGACGAGTTCTACCCATAATCTCAGCCGAAGACGAGGTTGACGATCCGCGAATGTGTTAGAAATATTTTCCACTTGAGAAGATGACGTATGAATAATTACTGAATTCAATAATTAGATTACTATATAAGAATTAGATGATTAGTTGGTTGAGTTCTAAATAATTAATTAGAATCAGTAACAACTATCTTTCATAGCTTCCGTATTAAACCGAGTCATGTGTTGGACACCTGGGTCTGGGCGGTGTGTTAAAACAAGTTCGATGACTGATATATATACCTGGAAAGATATATCTAAAGTAATGACTGATATATACCTGGAAAGATATATCTAAAGTCATATATTTGGAACACATAAGTGAAGTTTGATCATCATGTGGGAGCATTGTACACTTGTGGTAACTGTACAACCTGGACATGTTTTGGGGTAGATGTGTCGTTTAAGGACTGTTGCAACGCACTAACCAAGGACACTATGATGGTCACGGTGAGACCTGATATAAATCATGAAGTGATTATGGACACTGGATCATGTTTCTGAGCTCTTTAACTCATTAGCTAAAAGGCTATACATGCTGATCACAACTTATGTCTTGAGAGTTTTCTCAAAGCATGATTCGCGTGGAAGTGATTTACAGACACGGAATCCAACCTTCCTGAAAGAAGGTTAATGTTCACTCACCTAAGGATTGATTCGATAACCGATAGATTGCTAGCACTTTCGAAGTAAGTTAATGTTCAAAAGAATCTTTTGTTGGGGAAGAAACAATGTTTAGGGTTGATATGTATCAAGAGAAGTATAACGGGACAGTTTAACTTCTTTTGGCACAGGTTGAAACTGGATGATCTTGATCACGAACTGACTATATCAGTGGACACTCGTCACGGTGAGTAAATGTAATTCTAGTATTAAAGAAGGGTTCAGTAATATATTACACGGTGGAGTATTGATTATGTTACGGAAAACCTTATCGTCGAGTACCATATTCAGAAGTAGGACGAAACGGAGTCGATTCATAAGAAGGACGAAACGAAATGACAAAACAGAGCGCGCGTTGGATCGGAGCGTTCTGTAGCTGATCTCATACCAGTAGGATTTCAATAAACTTCTTCTCTTATGTTGGTTGCTGAAAAGTCTTTCGTTGTTTATTAATAAAATAAATCTAGATCTTATTTAGTAACTATTATTGATTGGCTATTGTGAGCTCAATCAATATTACTCTGCACTTAATATGGTTGCTTGTGTGAATGAATCACCAACAAGTGTTATCAGAGCGATTGTACGTGTATGATACTTACTTGTCATCACCAACAAGTGGTGTCGGAACGATTGTTCGTGTCTGATACCACAGACATTGTACCAACATATATTAGAGGCATACAAACTGTAGTTCATCTGTACGTTCCCGTATCTTTAATCTTCAAAGCGAGGGCCTTTCGTATACACGGTGTATCACAAAATATATTAGAGGCATACAAACTGCATCACTTACATAAGTGAACCACCATCTTTGTTAGCTTTAGATCACCTCTATGCGTATTCAAAATTCTACTGTGAAAAACTTTTAACAGGGTACAAAAAACAACACTGATTTCAACCAAAGATCTAGTCTTGGAATTTATGTCATTCTTAAAAAAAAAAAAATTCAAACGGATCATAAAAGAAAAATGTCGGACCCATCAAATTACGGAGAAGCCACTCTACCAGCACGGTCCAGAACTTTCTTTCTCCTCCGAAAATCAGGGGCAGACAAACCGAGGCTCACCTCGAGTTTCTTCCACGGAACCAAACCCGCCGGAGACAGCCCTTTCTTGATGGCCAAAATAGTCTTTTTTGCCTCTTTCGTCATCTTCTTCCCCGCCAAACCCTCCACCAAACCCCTCGCTGTGGTGAAATCCGGGACCATGTTCGCCAACAAGCTCCTCTTGAACACCTTCTGTGCTCTATCAAAATACCCAGCCCCACAAAGCTCCGATATCAGAATCTTAAACGTTGCCGGATTTGGCTTTAGACCCTTCTCTTCGAGCTCGTCGAAGACCTTCTTCGCTTCCCCAAAAGCCCCGGTCTTGCAGTGGCAGATTATCAAATGGTTGTACGTCGAGGTGTCGGGTTTAACTCCGGATTCGATCATCTCGTCGATCATGGCTTTTATGGCCTCGGGTCTCCCTCCGTTGCGGTTTCCGATTCGGAGATTGTAAGCCACGGAGTCGATTTTGCACCCTTTGTTCCTCATGGCTTCCCAAAGCTTCTCGGCTTCTTCGCTTTTTCCGTTCTTGTACATTGCGTCGATGATCGTTGTTAGAGTGGCCGCGGTGACTTCGAACCCTTTGTTTTCCATCTCGTACATGGTCTCGACGGCTTTCTCGGTCAACCCTTTTCCGCAATACGACTTCACCAGAATCCGGTACGACATGCCGTCCGGGGAAATCTCGAACCTCTTGGGAATTTCGTCGAACAGCTGGGGTGCTTTCTCGAAGAGCTTCGAGTTGTTGCACGCGGCGAGAAGCGCGTTGAACGACATGACCGACCTCGGAGTCCCGAGAGCTTCCATGTTCTCGTGGGCCCACGTGGCGTGATCGAACATCCCGTCGCGGCCGTACGCTCGGATCAGAGTTGACAAGTACGTCTCGTCCTTGATTTTGGGGTCATTTTGGTGGGATTCGATGAAAGTCTCGACGTCGGAGAATCGCCGGGACTTGGGGAGGTTTCGGACGGTGATTTCCGGGGCGTAGCGAGAGACAGACTGAGCGGCGAGTCTTCCGGCGGGGACGGAGGGTTTTAGGGCTGCGTTGAGATCGTCATCGACTCGGAGGTTGGGGCTCGGTTTGGAAATTGAAATGGAGGTGGAGAAGCGTCGGAGATGGCGGAGAGGAGACGAGAACGCCATTGGAGGGTTCTACAACTATTTGCAGAAGAGGCGAGAAGAGAGGCATAAGGGTTTTAGATTTCAGTATTTTCCTTCTTCTCCTTTAAACCAGTTCTCTGTCGTTTATTTTGGGTATTTTACGGTCGTTTCGTAATTCGTTTAGGTTCATATAAATTCAAACCAACAAAAATTCCTACGGAATTTTTTTTCATTTTCTACAGACTCGATGATTTGAAATAAGGATTAAAATTGCGCGCGTCGGTAACGTGCCGATGACTCGAAAATACGGAAATTGCGGTGGCCGATAAAAATTGCGACGGAAAAAATGTGAAAATTTGGAAAAAAAGTTGCGGGAGAAATTTCGGTGGCCGATGAAAATTGCGGTAATTTATGGAAATTGTGACGGAAATAATGTTGCGAAATAATAAATATGAAATATAAAAAACGTACATATAAGCAAGGATTAAAATGTCATGAAATTCATAAAACATACATAAGTAATCTTCAAATTCAAGCACACATAAATTTTAGACATATTTTAAGTTCATACAAACATTAAATAGTTCGAAATTGAAAATACTCAGTAATAACTCGAGTGACGATGTGGTTGATGGAATCTTCCGGTTCGTGCTTGTAAGTTGCAGTAGTCCAACCACGTCATGTAGCTCGCGTAGTTAGATGTGTAGTTGATCACATGGTTGTTGTAGTTGGATTGATCACCCCCAACGACATTGCAAAGGATCGGAAACTCGGGTATTGCTCCTTGAACTTCAACGACAGGCACGGCAACGACAACGGGATATAGATACGGGTATGGGTAAGGATATGAGTACGAACCTTGGCTCTCATGTGATTGAGTGGACATTTGATCAAACGACATTGATCCGAAGTGGGTAGACATAGAGTCAGCGTCGTAATCACGCGCCGCTTGTCTATCGGCAGTGTACACCTCCGTATCGAAGTCGAAGAAGTCATCCGTAGTCCTAAAATACATTTCAATTTGCATAAGAAATAATTTGATACACTCATAATAAGATAAAAGTATCTCTCTCGTGCTCCGTGATCCTGATCTTGAGTAGGTTGATAGCCGGATTCCATAGTCCAAGGTTCATACGGTGGACGAGGAGCAGTACCGCTACCACCCGCACCAACATTACCAGTAACAGTACCACCACCACCTCCACCAACGTCACCATCGCCGTCACCTCCGTCGTCATCATCAGAGAAAGAAAGACCGACCTCTTCACTAAGTACTCGGCTCACATCAATACCTTCTGATCGAGCTTGCGAATCCACTTGCGGGTCGGGTTGTTGAGAGTCATCGTCAAGATGTAACCAAAATATCGAGTCAATAACTCTGGATGCCACAAATCTTCCTGCCGGAGTATTACTAAACGTCGACTCCTCCAACCAATCTGAGCTAAACATCCGTTTCAATCCGGCCTTATTGCTAGGCTAGTAAGAGCTAAGTAGTTGGTGGCGAAACGTGTTGGACCTGAACGAATAATCTCTCCTTCCCTTGATCCCTTATTTTTGACAATACTATTCCATGATTGTAGATGAACTTCGTTATTTCTCTCGCGTCCTTCACGACCCGTGAAATGGTATCACGCTTCCCGATGTTTTCCAACATCAAGTCGATGCAGTGAGCTGCACACGGCGTCCAATACAAGTTGAACTTCTTCATCAACCTCTTCCCAGTCTTTTTATACGCCGATCTGTCATCCGTCACGACTTGTATCACGTTGTGCTTTCCAACGTCGTTAACTACATCGCAAAGTGCCTTGTAGATGTACTCTCAGTTCTTGATTTGGTCGGACGCATCGATTGACTTCAAAAAAACAGTCTTTCCGGCTGAATACACCATGAAGTTGATAATACTCAATCTCGTTGGCCCGGTCCACCCATCGGACATTATGGTGCATCCATACTCTTGCCAAATTGGTCGTTGCTCGTCAACATATCGTTGTGCTTCCATTACCTCTTCTTTGAGATAATTGTTGTGAACCTCGTACGGAGAAGGTAACGGAATCTCACGGCCTACAAAATGAAAATAAAACAACAAGAAGCGGATTAACTTTAATGTTGACATAAATCGACAAAATATAACAACTTACCAATCTCGGCCGCTTCGTGCATCATATTCTTAAAATGATGCGACTTCACATTGTTCGCCGGTACGCTTTCGTGTATGAAGAAGCAGCTTATAATCTTTCCAAGATGTTTCTTCAACGACGACTTCGTCTCGGGACTAATTTCTGGTTGACGTGCACTCGAGGACCGATAGAGAGATAGTGAAATTGGGCCGGATCTCCCACTCCCGAGGTAACGTAGACACATCGCCGAAATGACGGTAATACCGGCGAAATATTGTTGATTTTGTACAGGGAGTGTCGAAATTACCTGGGCACGGTGGAAATCTCGGCGTCGTCAACCTTCTCCCCGGTTTCGACCGAAAACGAAAAATTTAGAGTTTTTGCCAAAGGAATATCGCGGAAATGCCGAGTTTTTGAAGCTTTTTATACCTGAAACAAACGACATCTACTGACATGTCGTTGTCGACATTTCGTCGCAATTTCCACGACATTTCGACAACAAAAATCTCCGAAACGCACAAAGGCAATAATTTTGCCGATTTCCCCCATTTTTCGATATTTTAAACGTTGATTTTGAAATGTCCATTTTATATTACTTAGAAAACTATTTAAATAAACTTTTAATAATTTTTTTATAAAAAGAAAAATAATATCTATATTGAATTTTATTTTATTTTTTCTTATTTTCTCTATTTCACTCTCTTCTAATCTCTAAAAATCAATTGAAAATTCATATTAGAAATGCAAAAATCATATTTTATCTAATTTAGAACACTGGTAAATCATATTTGATCTAAGATTAAAAATGCAAAAATCAATAAACACCGAAAATCACCAAATGATTTTCTTGAAAATATACCAAATCTGATTAAATATCCGTTAGATTCTTGCAAATTCCAGCAAATTAGACATTTCCGTCTAAAAATGTGTTAAAATTTTAACTTTGAATATTTTTTAACTAAGAGATTCAAGGGTGCTATTTCCTTATGTATGTTTCTAATCTAAAAAACAAAGTTTTCCGAAAAAAATATCGATAATTACCTAAAATATAATAGAAAGCCAAAAATATTGGTTATCATCTAGAATCGAAAGTCGAACTTGTAACCTGTATGTATGTGCGTAAACGTGGCCCTACTGGGACGGGAGGTAACCGGGAGTCCCGTCCCGGTAGGAAAAAAACCGGTATTGGGAGTCCCGGTACCATGGCCGGGGCGGTACCGGGACTCCCGGGTTTTATCCAAACGGGAGGTACCTCCCGGTAGTTTTTTTAAAAAAAAAAGAAAAAAACTGGCCGTTGGATTGAACATCCAATAACAATCCAACGGTCCACAAAATTACATCATTTTTTTATATTTTTTTTTAATTCTTTTTTTATTTTTTTTAAACAGTTTTTATTTATTTTTTTTGCTTTAGACCGGGACCGGGAGTCCCGCCTCCCGTTTCCTCCCGTCCCGGTTAAAAACCGGGACCGGGACTCCCGTTCCGGTAATAACCGGGAGTCCCACGGGACGGTACCGGGAGGTGCCGGGACTCCCGGTATAGCCAAGTTTATATGTGCGAAGAGAAGAACGGCTACGAATGACGAAGAAGAAAGGAAACCGCAGATATTGAAAAATCCTGGAAATCCGAAGTGGCATTCATAGCAGTCGGTGGTAAGTTCGCCGGCGTTCATCTATGCCAACACGGTCCGTCATCACTGTCGTACACAATGATAGTACGTACTTGATAGGAAAAAGAACAGCCATTACTCGCAAAGTTTCGCTCGCCGACAACATCTTTGCAGTCGGTGGTTCCACAGTGACCGTCGTAGATCCCAAAAAGAGATATAGGCTGTGCGTATGTGCTGGCACTAGACCCTTACGCGGTGATGTCATTTTCCTGTGATGCGTATCAGTTCTGCGTCGGGTTTTCAGGCTTGATGGAAGGTTTGGATGATGTTTTTGAAGATTTTCTCCCCGAGAGACAGACGCACGCACCAACATCTCATAGATAATATATTCCTCGTTTTTTAGGAAGATAATAAGACATAAATTGAATATATATATATAAGGATCCAAAGTAATGAAGTTTATATCTCCAAGAAGTTGGATATTTGATGCCAAGAAAATTAAGTGTCTGTATACGTTGGTACACGATTTAGTTAGTTGGATTAATGATCTTATGTTATTTATGAGAAACAGAGAATCCGAGCAACATCGAATAAATAGAGCCCTCAAATTTCACGGAGATTGAGTTGTCGAATGCAATCCGATTTACTTTACTCAACTCGTTCAAGCTTAGAGCACGAATGTAGTCCGACGGTGACTTCATCTTCTTCTCACGTTCCAGGAGGAGAATGACTGACAAACAGATTCCATGTAGCACGAAGAGCTGAGGCGAAGAAGACAGTGGGGGGAAATAGAAAAAGCGTATAATGATTTTCGACGAGGTTCTATTTTAACCTTGGTCATTTCTTAAAATCAGGACTTATTAACAGACTCAAAAGTAGTAAATTACAGAATAACACTTTTTTAAGGGGTGTAATATCTCAAAAAACTTTTGTTTTAAATCCTTTCAAAGATTGTTGTTTCATAAATGGAAAATAAATTGTACAAAAAAAATATTAGGCGCTTGGTCTTCCAAAGATTGCTCATGCTATGTAAAAGTCTCATAATATATATATATATATATATATATATATATATATATATAATTACCTGCCCTAGCCATTAGTGAACTGGTATCACTCGCTTTGATTTCTACATCAAGTTCATATAATTATATATAACATAAAAGTTTCAAACCTCAGAGAAGATAATCCACGGGATCTGACCAGCTTTGATAAGTTCACTGACTAAGAAAATGAGGCAACAATCTCCGATAATTTAGTAAATAGTAATGAAAATAAAATCTACCAAACAAAATTAAACGAAAGCTTCTATGATATTGGACGAACTATCCCTGATAATCTCCCTCGGCAAACTTATCCTCCGCGTAATAATAAGCCACCACTTGTTTCCCGCCAAACTTTCTTCCATTTAATCCGGCACGGGCTTTGTTTGCACTGTCCGCTTCAGTGTACTCCAAAAACACCTGAATAATTGAGGGTGAAACAATCATCACGTTAAATTACTAAGGAAAAGATTATAAAAAAGCCTATAATGGAAGAAAAAAATGCAACTCATACATACCCTCCCAACTCCTGGGCTTGGTTGGCCATCCGGTGAAGGTCGTGGGATAACAACTCTCACCAATGGACCTGCATCACCAGAAATTATAAACCAAAAACCAAGAAAAGAAAAAAAAATTAAAACTTTCAAGTTCTATAATGGATATATTAGATGAAGAAAAGAACAAATCATAAGTAAGTTCAGATAGAAGGTCATAGAAGCTTCTGTTGTATGTTAGGCCTGATTCTTTATAGCAGAATGTGGAGAACAAAAAGGGCTGTAAAACAGAAAGATACGACAGAAAGAAAGAAGAAGAAAAAATTAATAATGAATCAACCAGAGGTTACCAAACTAATGATGTATCAACGAAGAAAATTAAAGAGTGCGTTGTATTACCAAACTTTTCTCCTTCCTGCCTCATGTCTTCCATTATATCTTCATATTCCTCATTATCTTTAAGCTCATCTTCAGTTACTACTTCAGTCAAACAGATGACCTTCGAGGTTGCTTCAGCTGTTACATTAGGTTGCTGAAGCAACATGAATCTCTGCAAAGGAGAAAAATAAGAAAATCAGGACAGAGCATTGACAGACGTGAATTTAACCGGGATGAGGAATTTTAACAGAACTATGTGACAGACATACCTGCAGAGCAATCTGTTGTTGAGCATGTAACAACACATTCTCTTGTTCTGGTTTGGGCTGGGTGGTGCCTTGGTTGGCGCGCCTGACAGTAAGAGTCTTATCACCCATTTTGATTCCATTCAGAGCTGTACAAGCTATGTCCGTCACTGCAAGATCTTGGTAAACACAGAAGGCATATCCTTTCGAGTTTCCCGTTTCTCTATCTTTCACTAGATCAAAACCCCGAAGTGGTCCGAAGGACTCTAGTAACTCCTTGATTTGGGCCTCTGTAAAATAATAGGGTAACCCTCCAACAAAAATACGGTCAGGACCCTCTAACCCCCCAGCAGAGCCTGGGGTTAGCCCAACAGCACCCAAGTCCAGATTTGGGTTCGGCTGGCTTGGGCCGAGAGTCGCTGCCAGAGAGGGATTGTAATCGCTGGGTCTCCTCACCTTAACCGGGGCTCCCTGTAAGAACAATCGAAGAAAATAAATCAAATTGAGCTCGAAAATATTCACAACTTTTGAAATGCATTGTATTTGTTTTATATAGAATACTTTTGAATACCTCGAAAATAATCCCATCCAAGGCCATAGCGTTGCTAGCTTCCTCGACGGATCTCATCTCCACAAAGGCAAACTTCTTTTCATGGTTAATGTAAACATTCACAACAGCATCGCCTGTAGAAAACAAATGAAAACCACTATGAAAAAATGCTTAGATAGAAACACCTATTGATGCGAACAAGAAATCAACATACCTGGGCCAGCAGTATTTCCCCCGATTCTGGACATAACATGGCTGAAAAACGTTGCAACGGACTGCAACACAATTCAAAATTGTTCTCAATTAATAAACAAATGATAAAAACGCATATGTTGAAGTGACATAACATGGCTGAAAAACGTTGCAACGGACTGCAACACAATTCAAAATTGTTACTCAATTAATAAACAAATGATAAAAACGCATATGTTGAAGTGCATTGCACAAGAAATTATAGAGTTGGGATAGCAGACGATCTAGATTTGAGAGCGTACCATATCAAAAACCGAAAACGTAAACTGAAACAATAAAAAAGTTCAGGGGTAAGAATGATGGTTTACCTGCTCATTAGCCGTAGGAGGAAGCCCTCCAACATATACCCTGCGGGCATGCCTAGTAGCCTAGAAATGAAAACGGAAAAAAATATTAAATTGAATAAACTTAATGGAACGTGAAAGAGAAGGTACTCAGTAAGTATTAGCACCAAGAGAAAAGCAAAGTCGTCCAAACCTGTTGGGTCATGGCCTGAACTGGCATAATAGGAAGGGCTGAGAATGGCTGCTTTTACAGCACAATGAAAAATCAATCAAAAAGGGGGTTAAGAGAAACAAAAGGGTCTTTTTCCTAAAGAAATTCAGGCGTAGAAAAAATTACCTGGCTGACTAAAGGAAACATATTTGAAAACATTCCAGGTAGAGGTGGCGTAGTCCCAGGAAGCTGACCTGCAAGGAAAATTAAGTTACATTCTCAAAACTATAAAACAATCTTGTGAACAGACAGACGTATAGTAGTTAAGAACAGATTGAACCCCCTTAAACCTTCAATTTCCAAGTGAATTCGTTTGGATTAAATGTATCCTAGCTTTTACAGTACAAGTTATCAGCGGCGACGAAAGGAATTTTTACATTTTATTTGGAGTAAATATCTGTAAAGACTACCAAAAAAGGAAATAGTGGCCCGTTGAAAGCGAACAAGATCCATCAAAATGGTGCATGACTCCTCCTTGTACATTAAAGCAACAGAGTCGGCTCACACCCATTGTCAGCACAGTGGGGCAAGTAGCCCAACCTTGCCTTCTCACAGAAAATGACAAGACAACAAAAAAACAAGAAAACACCAAACACAAGAAAAGAAAACCAAAAAAGAACTCAGTCCCAGAATTATTGCACCAATTAATGAAAATTTTATAGCCCATCCAAAAGCACTTCTTTATACAAAGCTATAGCAAAAATGACATGTAACAAAACATATCTTACCAAAATTACACCATGCAATTTGATACGAAGTTTCCACACTATACCACAACAAAGAGAAAAAAGAAATAGCAGTTAAGAAAGTCATTATAACCCATCTAGGGGATAATAGTACCTGTAACGGGAACTGGAACCGATAACAATGCAGAGGAAGGAGGTGCCATATCAAAACCGCTTATCCTTTTGCTGCGGGTACAAAATGTCAGGAGACCAATAGAAGATACAAATCCAAAGAGCATATAGAAAAAAGAAATTTTGTAATCATATATTTCAAACATAATTTCCAATATCGGACACACACCTCTTCGACCGTGAACGAGAACGTGAACGTGATCTGTGCTCAGACCGTCCTTTTGAAGCCGATCTAGACCTTCGCCTGTGCTGATCCTCCCTCTCTCTGTCGTGATCCTTGCGCCTGTATAACATCATATGCAACAAATCAAATAACTGATAATGAACTCATTTAGAGAAGTGTTCCTTTTATGCTATTATTACCGATCATAGTCATCGCCATTTCTGTCTCTTCCCCGTTCCCTTCTATCACTGCGGTCCTTATGGCGATCGCTCCTATGATGGCGATCGCGGTCCCTGTCTCGTGACCTTTCCCTATCTCTGTCTCTGTCTTTATCCTTGTCTCGGTCCCTCTCTCTATCCCTGTCTTTGCTCCTCCCTCCACTTCTTTCCCTTTCCTTATCTCTGTCTCTGTCCTTATCACGATCCTTGTCCCGGTCGCGCCCTTTTTCTCTCTCCCTCTCTCTACTCTTGGACGACTCCCTCTCGCGATCACGAGAGCCATGCTGCAACATTTGTTTCAAGTTTTAACGTTATCCATCCATAGAAACATTTACTGGTATGAACACCACTAATAACCGAAAGATTATCACTTCTCATCTAATCCCTAAGAACTATAATAATCACAACCTAAAAACTGAGCAGATTGAAAAAATTAACCTAGATACACGCAATGAAAATTTCATCAGCAGATTTTCGTTCTCAGTAAAAAATTTAACTTTGAAACATCTAACGAAGTTCATAATAAGAAAACAAATCTTTACAAGCGTTAATAAGATAAAAGTAAAGATAATCTGCCATATTATATACACACACCTGAGATTTAGAGTCTCTGTGATCTTCGGGGCGACTTTCGCTTCCGGCACGAGGCTGGGGAGAGGAAACAGCGTCGCCGCTAAATTTCTCGGCGTCGTCTCCATTACCTTCATACATTTCGTCGTAATCCGGCATAGTTGCTGAAAATTCTTCCGCCGGTAAAACGCTCTCACTCTGCCCTATTGTCAGGACAAACTGGAAGTATAATTTTAGAAAATAATTGAATCGGGGAGTCGAGAAAAAGTTAGCGTTATTGTTCTAGGGCTTACGATTGGGGTTTTTGTTCATAAAGGTGTATAGAGTGAGAGGGTTTTTAAGCGGGAGGGTAGTTTCGTACTTGTATCACACACATTACATTTAATTTCAAGTAACCCTAATTTTCTTCAAAAATTGCTCCATACAACAAACATAGTGTTTGCTAAATGGACAAAGTTTGTACATCTTTAACTTTTAGCCATTTTGCTGATATGGCTGTTGACATCAATAGCCTTAGTAGGAGAGAAAAATGTTCATCTCGTTGATTTTGAATTCGAAACAAGTTTTAAGTATTTTTCAAAATTCACGATTTCAATTTGCTATTTCAAATTACACGGTTTAATTTACACGATTTCAATATTCTGGTTTCGAATCTAACTGTCTAACCGATTTTTAGATTTTTAATCGCAGTTAATTACTTTTGGTGTTCTTAAGTTCGTAGACTCAAATAGTTCTTCAATTTTAGTTTCTGGGTTTTGTGTTCATAATATCTGGTGACTTTTGTTTTCCCCTGGTATGTTTATAGTTTATTTATTTACATTTACTTAGCTATACTACATTTGTCTCTACCATATAATTTGTTATATTATTCGTTTATTTGTTTACACGTTTATAGTTTACTTATTTTTCGTTTATTTCCCTATACTACATCTATCAATGCCATATGATCGATTATGTTAGAAAAATTCATACATCGGTTAAGCTTTAATGGCGGTTATGAGATTTTTGGGTCTGGGTAAAGTTTAAGGCATTTCGTATTCTAAGATTTTCATTACTGACGTGTTGAATTTATTATCCCGAGTTTTGAGGTTAGTGGTGTGGCAGGGTATTAAATTCCCGCTCTTTTTGTTGTAGTAACTGCAAGGAGAGGGTTTTTTATCTTATTTGCCGGTTTAAAATGGGGCAAAAATGTCAATTCATGCCCATTTATTTTCGGTTATTGCTATAAATCAATATCTGGTAAACCTGCGATATATAGCAATTGTTAAGTTTGAAAGTGTTATTTTGCTACTTTACCCTATTTTCTTTATCTATTATTTTGTTGATTGCGTCACTAGTAGCTATGGTACCCTAGTGATAATAACAAAGGACTTCCAGTTAGAAGATCGTACATCGAACTTCACTCGCAACAAACCTGCTTTAAAAAAAATTATTTTGTTGCAACAAAACAGCAAAGTAGTCTTTATTTTCAAGAGATCTAATCTCAACTCAACTCAATTTTAAATTTATTTGGTTTAGACTTCAAAATTTTTAAAAAGGGTTAGCTTCGGCAAGGTTATCATTACTGATATCGATCTTGATATCAAAGTTTTGATTTTATATATATCGAATATCGAAAATTATATTGATATAAATTTTATAAAACTATTCATATCGATTACTGGTGATACCGATTATTTATCAATGATATATTAAATAATGACGAATTATAGACAAAAATTCTATAACCATTATATTTTTATAATTCAAATTATATATATATATATATATATATATATTCTCAAATCCAAATTACAAAAATAAAAAACTAGATATTATAATCTTTATCAAAAATAATAATTTAAAAATAATTCTCAAATAAGTTGAGGGCCGACTATCAAAAAAGTTAAAAACGCACAAAACTTTTATAAATATTTAAGCATCTTAAAGAAAACAATCTCATACAAGCAATATTTAGCGATATATCAAAATTTGATTTCCAAAATAAATCTTGGTAATTATATATACAAATATACGTTAGCTTTTTTTATATATTAAAAATTGGCTCTATACCCTCTAAAATACCTATAAATTTTTAAATACTCAATGATATATAAACATGTTGTAAATACTCATCCCATGATGACTTGGCTATAAATTCAACCCATATTATCTATGTCACGAATTTGAGTTTTTGACATAATGGTCTGAAATAATTTTGTAAACAGATTTGAGTGGACATTTACAACTCATTTACCAAATCTTGAGCATTTCAAAATCCATATATGTTTATATGGTTATATAGTAAAATTACCTTTTTTTTATATGGCACAACAGTCATTTTTCGGATTAATTGTAATTTTTTTATATAGCACAGCAGTTACAGTTACAGTGTTACTTATAATTATTTATATTTGCCTCAAATCTTTTAAATCTTTTAAGATAAATAATTTGTTATTTTCAGCTTTATTTAACTTCGTTTATGATTTACAGGGGAAAATGATTTCAGATAACTATTTATAGTTTGAAAATACAATTTTAAAGGTTTTAAAAACATTCATTATTTTTTGAAATGTTGCACTTTCCTTTTTTATTTTGAAGAAACCATGCCCCTCCAGACCCGGTCATTCCCGATTAGGAAAATCTGGTGACGGAGAGGAGAAGACACCACTTTCATTTATATCCGTTAAACCGTAGTCCACCGATACTTTAGCCCACAATGCCATTCATGTGCCGCTGAGTTCATCCACCGCGGTACCCATAGAAATTGTAGACCTTGGAACCATCTCGATTGTCGGAAACCGAGATTTGTGGATACAGAGGAATTAATTGCCATACCGGCGATGTTTTATGCGATTCCAAAGTTCTCATGATTTGTAAATTATCTACTTGCAGTTCAACCATCGTGTAACCTAAAAATTTCGCAAGTTGTCCTCCTATTAGTATGCAATCATTTCCGCCTCAGCCGCAGATTGCACAGAGACTTGACTTCTCCAAATCCAACGCGACTGCCCCTCCCAATCTCTAGCTATAACCTCGACCGCTGATGTTTGGGTATCAAAAGCTCCATCTACATTTATCTTAATCCAATCGCTATGAGGGACTCTCCATCCTGTAGATTCGGGTTCGCATTTTCATTGTTGCCTAACAGTATTAATAAGCAAAAGGTGTTTTGTAAGATGTCGTTGAATCTTTTGCGAAGAAGCTCGAATCTCTTGGATTTTTCTGTTATATAGTGACTATTCACTGCGAGTAATTTCTCCAGAAGTTGTATGCCGTTGTCATCAACGTTTATTGACCATCTTCTTCCTAGACCCTCCACTAGCCACAATTGCATCGCATATACGCACCGGAAGAAAAGATGCGCCACTGTTTCCTTTTCTCTTGCGCAGATTGAGCATTTATCCTCTGTTGTCATGCGCCTTCTAAACATAACAGTGTCTATATTAAAACATTTTGTTGCTATTCTACAGAGAAATTGGCGGCCTCTCTCGTGGATTTTCAACTTCTATAATGTCTTCCAAACATCTATATTATTCTCATGTTTACCATTTCTTTCCTTCGTGTAAGATTGCAATGAAAATGACCCATCTTTCGTGCTCGTCCAGACCAACTGATATGGGCCTTCTTGCTTTATTTTTGTCTTCGGTCGGTTCCACCCAGTCTTCCCAACACACCGATCGAATTGTTTGTTCATTTCATCTTCTCTCCCCTAGAAGCATTAAATTACTTACAGTGATGTGTGCCTGAACGCTCTGAATTCGCATCCTTTCCGAAGTATTGGGATTTGCCCAGTCATCTGAGGCTATTGAGATTTTTTTGCCACCTCCAACTATATAATCGATGTTTTTCCGTCCTTGATTTTTCATGTTTATTATGTCTCGCCGTATCTTCGAGTGATGCGGTTTTCCAACTGCATTAAAAAAGGGCCTATGTTTACAATATTTTTCTGACAGCGTCTTTATCCATAAGCTTTCCTCCTTCACAACCATCTTCCAACCTTATTTTAGGATAAGTCCGTCGTTGATATTCTCGAAACGTCTTAATCCCATACCTCCATTTTGCTTTGGAGTGCATAACTTTTCACACTTAATCGTTGTTAAGTATCTGTATCCCTCCTTTCCACCAAAATTTACGAACGACCTTATCTAAGTCTCGACAGAATTGTTTAGGAAATTTCATTGTTGCCATCGCATAATTCGAGATCGTTTGAAGCACGGTTCGGACTAGCGGAGATGTTCCTGCTCTAGATAACGAATGGGCTATCCATCCTTCCACTCTATCCATTAATTGTTGTTTTATAAATTTATAGCTCTCTTTTCTTCGTTGATGCAGAAATAGTGGGTGTCCGAAGTGAAATACATCAGAGGCATAGTCATTTAGCCCAATTTGAAATCTAACTTCCCTTTTCTTAGTCTCCGAACAGTTTTCTGAAAATATGACTCCTGATTTTCCGCTATAAAGCTGATGCCATGACCAGGAAGAATACTTTCGGAAGGTTTCCCACAGTTCAGCAAAATCTCTCCAATTATCTCTGCTAAACATTATAAGATCATCTGCTAAAAATTTGTATTTCCATCTCCTCCTTGAAGCCACTGTTGTCTTGACTTTTGGCGCCACACTCTCTCATGATTTTTATCTAGCTGTTATAACTGCCAGGTTATTTCTTCCTCTCTTCAATTTGTTTGACTAAAATTATATATTCGCAATCTAAAGATCAATCGACTATTGATCCCAGTATGATTGTTGGAAGAATCTATGATGTCTGGTTACGAGGCATAGAGAATTATGAACTTTATAGTTATTCCAGTGTATCTTTCGAATATACTGAATTAACCAGTGCACCTTTAGAGACAATAGAAGAACAAATCATTTAACATATTCTATCTCAAGGTCACTATGTATGAATTGCATCGTGCTTACCTAAATCCTGAAATGAGATATGTCATTTCATAGCTTTAATATTCTCATTTGAGAAAGTCAAATTATAGATCCATTAAGTGATCTAGACTAGACTAATTGGTGAGATATTAAGTTATGAACCAGTTTTGTGAAGTTCTCGTATATATGGAATTCATGTACAAGATTGTTGAAATGCAATATATATCACTCATACTTTATTACTTGGATTGTGAATAAATAAACCGCGCGGTATCCAAAATTAAGTAGCGACTTTATTTGGATGAAACAATGTGACTTGTTAGCTCCTCGTCAATACATTGTTTCTAACTTATTCACAAGTAACAGAGGAGTTGAAGAAGTAACAACTAGAAGGGTAAAATGGTAATTTTATAAATCTCATCTAGTTGATGATAATCATGAAGGGTAATCGCAGATAACATTCAATGGATTCACTCAATATAATTAAGTTGAATTTAAGTAGAAAATAAATTCATTTGAACCGAGAGATTTTCAATGTCAACTCTTTAGTGGAGTCAGTTGACATTGAGCTAATACTCGGAAAAAAATTGTGAGTTTTCAAGTCCGAGTATAGTAGCTCAAACTTTGTTCGTTTGGATCCATAAGGTCACTATTACAGGTCATTAGAGTAGGATTGTTAAACTAGAAGCTAAGTCAAAATAAGTTTTAAGGCATTGTGAAATTAATTGCATTATTTGTGCAATATAAATTCTACAATGGGTGTTTTAAGAATTATTTTAAAAGAAATAAGTAAACATCTAGAAGCTCTTTCCCTAGGTGTAGAGTTCGGCAAAAGAGGAGATAATTCTTTTCCGTTAATTATAAAGATAATTACCCAAAAAAAACGAATTTCTTTGAGAAGAAAACAAATTTGCTAAGTGAGGTAACAATTTTCATTCACTATTGCAAGGAGATGGCCGCCCATATACATAGAGGAAGAGTAGAGGAAATAAAATATTATGTTATGAATGCACAATATGAAAGGGTAATTACTCTTTCTTATATTTCTTTCTCCTATAAATAGAGCCTCACATATATATGTGAAAATCAAGTTTTCTTCTTGCTCTCTCTTGTTTTGGTCGACCCTTTCCCACTCTCTCTCTCTCTCTCTCTCTCTAAAATATCTCTTTTTATTTTGGTACCTAAGTCCTCATTAGATTTAGGCTTAAATTAGCCCTTTAGCTCAAAGACTTGTTCTTGAACTATTGTGTTTAATTGTGCTCACACACAAATCCTTCAAACCTCTATAGACTCTTTGTAATAGAAACCTTAGGTTTCTCGAGTTCAAGACTAGGCGTGAAGGTGACGAGCAAGACGATACAATCTACCTTTCCCAAGGCTCATCAAAGATCAAGTTACAAGAGAAAAATCAGTATTCAAGTAATTATATAATTATTTAAAAAAATAACATGTTCATGCACTTTGTCTGGGTTAATAAAATTGTTTTACTTCTAAAGAAATTTTTATATTCCGCCATTAATGTGTTAATGATAATTTTTCTTAACCCTAGATTTATTCCAATATTATGATCTTGGCTTACACCTCTCCATTTATGTAGAGTACTCAGCTCCGCTTCCAATTTTCGGCGTTCTCCTTGTGATTATCTCCATTGTTGCCCATGCCATCCACGCAATTCATTTCCCACTGCCTGGCATTTTGACGTGAAGTTATCCATAGCTGATCCTCCTATTTGATTTCCCCAGCTTCTTTGAGTCAATCTTCGACATTCTTGTTGGTCCGCCCAAGCCTCATAAAATCGAAACGGTTTTGGCCCTTGTCTCTATTTTTGGAAAGAATTAATCAAAATTGGGTTACGGTCTGACCCAACCGGATATAGTACCTTGCATCACAATTACTCTATCCAATTTTTCTCTAATCATTTCATCTCCTCATTTACGATTTGACCACATGTATCTATTCCTTCAATCCATAATCTCCACACATCTTGTTCCTTGAATAAAATTCCTCAGTGTCGATCCCATCGCCCATGTCACCCTGATACCTCCAACTTTATCTGTTTGGGAAACTATGGCACTGAAATATCCCATCGCCACCCATAGTCTCGCCATTTTCTTCACTTCCATCTCCGGTTGTTCCCTATATCTCCTTCTTTATGTATGACAAGGAGGTCCATATATTCCCCGTAAATCCCAATCATTATATCGCTTGTTTCCTCTCATTATAGTCCATATTACATTTTTGTCATCTTATATATGTCCAATTTGATCCCTCTTCGCCACCATACACACATCCCTCTCGACTTTCCCTCCGAAAACACACCCTCCCTTCCCTAGAACCCAAATTTACTTCCCCATTCTTGCTTACTAGCGTAACTCATTCTTGTTTCTAATAAAAATATAATATCTGACTTTTGTCTCCCCACGAGCCCCCGGAGCGCATCGCGTGCCGAGTCTCTTGAGACCGCGGCAGTTCCACGTCGTTACTAACTTTTCCATTACTTGTCATGTTAACTGATTTATCCATCTAAAGTCCAATAGAACATTGTAACTAATTTATAGCCTTGAATTTTTAAAATTTTATTCTAGCACCGTAACTACACCTAGTAACGTATTGAACACAAATATATTTTCGTTTAAATTGACTCGTTTGAAAAATGGCATGCTTACCTTTCATACATGTGTCCTTTCACCCTCACTGGGCTGTAAAATTTCACAAATAGTCCTTATAACTTATATGTGAGAGCTAATTAATTGGTGATAATTTTTACCACCTAAAAATACCATGAACTTGCACCACTTGAGAGAGCAATTTAGTCACTGAACAATAAAAACCACTATTTATGTTGTTTTCAGAATTTCGTATAACCATACCATGAGCGACACAATAAAACCCATTTGAGGAATCTAGAAAGTTAGAAGGATTGATTAAATTTATAAATCAAAACTGTAATCAAGGTTACACCAGAATCTCAAACCCTGCATCTCAGTAAAAGTTATCCTGATGGGAAGCAAGGAAGTGCACAATTCTTGTCAGTATAATTTTGGCTTTGCCTCAGAGGCTCTCTTTACTATATCGAGGCGTTAGACACTACTTTGGGTTTCCATCTCCACTTTTTAACATCCAAAATGAACCTTTGTACGTACATATTTCATTCATCACCTGCATGAGTCGAAAGTGGTGCGTTATGCAAATGCAAATCAAAGATTTATTTGTTGTGGTCAACTAAGAAATTTGATATCACGCACGTCAAGTTGGTGATCCTTTTGAAGAACCAACATAGACTGAACATGAAATGATCTTTGACTCCAGGGCGTTTGTTTGATGGATAATTTTTCACCCAGAATGTACCATTGGCTCATTATTTCACTAGAAAATGTACAAGTTCATAATAAGCTAACCTTGCTGTACTCGTTAGTCGTTACATCCCTGTTGAGAGCTTTCTTAGCAGTATCGAAAATTTCAGCCTTTTTAAGTTTGGCATTTGGACCATTCTCTTGTAGAAGACCAACTACGACATTTCTACAACACAGTTTCGAAGATGGGTTAGAATATAAAAGCAACTACAATCATGAAAGCAACGATTTCATTAGGAAAACATCCAAATTCTATGCTTGGTTTTAATTGTATTTTTCAGAATGAAAACGAAAATTGGGGAAAACCTGAATGAATCATATTGTGGGTGCTCTGATGAGGACTTCAATACATAAAGACCGTGAATGTTGATAGCAATATGATCTGCAAGTTTTCGTAGCTCATCGGGAGAATCAGAACCATATTCCGCGGCTTTTACAAATCTAGGATCTGCCTTTGGAAGATTTAGTTTGTTGAGTGCCAAATCACGCAAGCCTTGGCATATGCGCTGAAAGCTGCCAAGTAATCGTTGGTCAACAGTCAGTCAAAGCAACGAGATTGTTAAAGCTCTCATAGAAAGCTCTAATAGTAGCTATTTGAAACATAAGGTTTGGCAATAGTTGTTAACCATCCAAACTTGAGCTAAAAAAGCTTTCCATATTCAACTTGAACTAGAATTGTTCTGAAATATCCATAAAGCTAAAAGAGCTAGATTTATCCGAACTATTATTTTAGACTTGAGTCATATACCATGTAATTAACACTTGGGTGTCTTGTTTACTATAAAATGTGAAACGTATTTCTCTTTATTAAATAACTTTATATCAAGGGATCATACAAAGAAAGTAGCATCCAAAGCGATGTAAAATAGATTAATTTAGCTAGTCTATTTCTTTTATGATTTGACGCTAAAATATATAACAGTGTTGCAGAGATTGAAAGTTCAAACAAGGGAGAAAGCATAGTTCTCTTCAAGAAAGCAGATTAATACCTGCAAACCTTGTGATCTTGAATAACCTTGGGAAGGACCTTCGAAGAAAGCACCTCTCGAATATCATCAGGAATGTTCTTTCCTACTACTTGACTTGGAGCACCTTTAATTGCAGCTTTACCAGTATTCAATTGTTTCTGGGGCTGCCTGCTTGGCAAGGGAGCATTCTTTGCAGCGCGCCCAGATTTTGCTTCCGCAAAAATACTCTTTATGTGACCCCATACATCATCCCAGATCTGTTCTTGCTTCTGGACAATATCAGGGTAGCCCTTTATAAATGAATTATCAGCAGGCTCCTTAAATTTCCAGTCCTTCATTAAAGGTCTCTCAACAGCAAAAGTATTGAGGAATTTGTTAACAGACGTTTTAAGAGATCCTGGAAAGTGCAAAGATGAAAAGCTGATATTCGGGCTCTTCCGAAATGAATACAGGACGTAATCCCTAGCTATGCGCAGAGCTCCATCTTTATCTGGCTCGGTATAAAGCAATGAGTTTTTGGGAACCCAAAGACCTTGGACTAGTTGAGCATGACGTAGAAGAACATCCATCAGGTCTTCTTCAGTGCAATCCGGAGCAACATATTTGAGAGCATTAAATCGGTGAACCACACGTCCCTAAATTGACAAACGAGTTATTAACAGAATTACAGAAAGGAAGCATCGTGTATTATTGAATATCTTGTACTTTACACGATGTGCTTAGTGCAGGAAAATCGAAACAAACCTCACACAAATATCTCTTAATACGCTCTTCAAGAGGTAGTGAAAGCAGCGACCTGAAATCATGATGCATGACATGATACTAGATACCAGATCAAAAAAATTGCAAGAATTTAATGCACACTGCGAAAACATGTGGTGAACAGTTTCCTGGATTTAACATAGAAATAATTCAATACATAATTTAATGGATTACACTGAAGTGACTTAACTTAAGCGCACGTCTTAGTGAAATAATGTAATATTTATTTTCTGAATTTTTTCCAGGCTTTAGAGGCAGAACTGAAACTTACTTATTTGAAGGACCTTTAGCTTTAGCATCCTTGTTGGAGGATCCAGGACACAAGGTGTTAAGGTAGTCGAACCTGGAAGCAACAAACAAAATTTTATCATCATTAACACGTCCCACATATATTTGCAGTTTTGCACAGTTACAGATGACTGAAATGAGCTAAGCAAATTAAACATGTCCGGGTTAAAAATAATAGAAACTATAAAAGTTTAAACAGACATACGGGCTCATAGTAAATTGTACAGGTGTAGATTCCTGAGCCTCCATGCTTTTAAAATATTTGGAAGACAGCTCAGTCTCTGAGCCCTGGTACTTCAGTGGAACCCAACTCTGAGATATAGGAAAACATTACATAAAAAAGATCAACAAACTTACAAGCTAAATATCATGTTGTACAACTAAGCCAAGTCTAAAGAGAGAAGACCTTCGAATATCACTTATATATCAGTTGACCAAAAAAATTATTTTATAACAGCAGGTCATAGGGTAATGAGACTGATATACAATTTCTCCATTGATTTCTATTTTCTATCTTTTGAACTTTGTCAATACTGCCGAACCCTACATTTCTTAGGAGAAGCTGAACTCAAGCATATTACTATAGTAGGTATTTTATCAGAAAACAACCCTGCATCACATTGATCGATGAAGGGAAGGGAATCTAAATTTATAGTTTATATAATAGTACTCATGCATTACGTAAACTGAACCCCCTAGTGCAAAAGCACGATCTGGTACCTACCTCCCCATCTGGAATTTTCTCCTCAGCCACAGGGTTGGTTGCCTTAGTCTGCAACACCGAAAGGATTACAAACCATTAACAAAAATCTTTGTTCTAAATATTAGAAAATATAAAAGTACAATATTAGGGACATACAAGCGATATTTGCTTCCATTGTTTTTAACAAAAGGACATAGTTGGGATCAAGGTGCCACATCACTGCCCAACCATTGAACCATAATGTAGTTAAATCCCGAAGGCGAAAAAAAACAAAGTGTCACCTGCTTCTTTACAGGTCCAGCAGCTTTTTTCCCCCCAGGTTCTTCAGTTTTAACTATTTCTTCTGCATCTTCTACTTTACCGCCATTCTTCCTTTTCAAACCACCAGAGCTAAGATGCGTCAGTGATGGACGAAGCTGCACAGCTGCATGAATAGGATTCAGGTGTAACTGCAAGATTAAAAAAAATGAGAAATCTTTTAGAATTTCCGGGCAGCTATGTAATCTCAACACTATTGTTATTTGCCCACGTATAAAGTAAAGATAGATGGCCATGACAGATTTAGCATGATATTAGATATTATACATCTTTGCGCAATAACGGCAAGTTGATGAAACCAGACAAGTGTATTTCGTCTTAATCAATCACTTTTAGTAACACCCAGATAAATAATACCAAATAAAAAATAGCCAAAAAACTGAAGGATATTAAGTACCTTGTTACCCATCAAAACCCCCACGGCATAACCACTTACTGGAGGCTCCTTCCATGCACAGTGCAAAGTCTAAAAAAATAAAGCAAGAAATAGGACATCGGATTCGTTTAAAGTCTGCAAAATCAAAGCAATAGACCAAAATAACACCGCTTTAAACACAGTAGTTCTTAAGCATGGAAAAAGAACCCCTGAATGGCAAAGAAATGCACATATAAAGCAGAGGTAATCAACTAAATGCATGATTGTCGATAGAATCCTACCAGATCGCACTCACGACAATCAAAATGTCAAACAAAATTAGAGGAAGAAACTAAATTCACGTAATAAAGAGCTTCACATGGATAGAGAGACTACTAAGATCAAGAGAACCTGCTT
This sequence comes from Urtica urens, assembly GCA_958296335.1. NCBI lineage: Eukaryota > Viridiplantae > Streptophyta > Magnoliopsida > Rosales > Urticaceae > Urtica > Urtica urens. The sequence goes on along the minus strand of OY282522.1, from coordinate 18,063,833 downwards.
TGTCATCTTCATTTTGCTACCACAGTCTTGATCATAGTTATTCGAATCAATGTCCATAGACAAATCAAGCTCCACTTCTGAACTCCCTGGTCTAACCCTTACCTACACAATCAAATATAATTAAAAAAAAAATCACAAGCACCATTATATCAAATTCACGAAGTGCATATATACATATGTGTGTGTGTATATATATCACCTCTTGACATCGCTCGTCCAATTCATATGGCCTCCAACACGGTCTTAGAGGATACTGAAAAACATACAACTGCGAACCAGAAAAACTTCAAACATGAAACAAAATATAGTATACACAAAAAACACAAAAAGAGAGTAACATCAAAATTAAAACCTGAGTTTCTTGGTCGACTTTTGGATTATAAAAGACGTCTATTTCTCGAATAACCGTGTCCTCGAAATCACCCATTTCCGTCGAAACATTATCATCTTCCGGTTCATCCTTTGGCTCGGTTTCCCCATCTACCTCCATTTTCACAAAGCCATTATCGGTCGAGTTTTCGGACTTTGTCGGCTTCACATCATCGTCGTCCTCTTTCTCCTTCTTCCCGGCCTCCGATTCCAGAGACTCGGGCTTCGGCGGGGGTATTTCGGAGTCATCGCGCATAAGAGGGTCAATGCTCGTCGTCGCCGCCGAGTCTAGGGTTTCGGGTTTTAGTTTTGGCTTGAACTTTGAAGACTTGGGCGCGAACCGGGACACACGTGCCGGCGCGTTGGTCGGCGCGTCGATGTCGAGATCGTCCAAGTTCATGATCGGAGGGTAACTAATCTATTAGACACTCCGACGACGGAGCGTTTCCGTTTGTTCACCGGAGAGAGTGATTTTAGGCTTCCGAGAGGTTTTGGGGTTGGGAACTTCTAATACTACACCTCCGCGCGAAAGTATCAAATGCCAATTTTATTTTATTCTATATTGTACTATAGATTGTTTCCAAATTCCTAAACATTATAATTTAAGGATTTTCGTTTTCTTTGCTAGAATTTAGGGATTTTTTAATAAAAATTGAGCCTCATTAAAATCTTCCGTCTTTTAATTTTCTCCGGCGAAAGAAAAATACTCATTTCGTCGATTAATTCATCCCGATTAATAAACCGAATTAAATCTTCTCACACGAGGGGCGAGAAATTCCTTATATAACACAATTATGAAAAAACGGACTCACGAGTCCATTTGGCTAAAGTATGAGCTGTTTTACTATCATTCTTTACAGTCCAATTAAAATTATATCTAGAAAAATTAGAACTCGAAAAATAAAACTTGCTCAAAACTTGATTGCCTCTTCAGTCCGGACACTCACCCTTTTGTTGAAGAGTCTGCATTAACATCTCGTAATCTCTTTCAACCATAATTCGCTCAAAATTGTATAAATTTTCAAGGTTGATAGTCAATTCGATTCCACGAAATTCGGCTTCCACTGCTCGATTGACCATAACCGAGCAACACCACATTCAATTGACCATCTTCATTTTGTCTTATGCCACAATCCCGACCGTCGCACCCACCTCCATGTACGAGGCATCAGAGTTAAATGTAATTACTTCATGCTCATGCGCCGTCCAATAGCCTTCTCTAATCCGAGGTGTGGCTTTCACCTCTTGTTCCTTGAAAGGTATGCTCGTAATGATCTCATTTTTTTTAATCTAATATATTCACATATTAAAATGAAATTGTGATTCGCTCCTCTAAACACAAATAGGTTCCACTATTACAATACTCTTAATGATGGATGCGTACTTTTCGAGTATACATGAGACCTCCTCATTACTCTCTAAGAGTGCACTCAAAACACTTAACCCCAAGTTCCAAATCCGAGAAGTGCATTTCTTTCCATAACCTTTCACGAACCATAACTGCAAGATTACAATTAAAAAAATAGATGAATCATTGTTCCTTCATACTGGCTGCATATGTTGTAGCACATATGTCCTTATGGGAACGCAATTGTCAATCGAGACGATGTTGGAAAGCTCTGACGCTCCGTCCTCCACAAGGCAATTTTGTACTCGAGTTGAAGTTTAAAGACCATATTTTCTTCCAAACTAAATCTGTTGCATCAAAGGCAATTCTAATTAAGGACTTGTAGGTCAATTTAACACCGAATATACTTTTAAGATTGTCGATCCATGTCCATTTATCAGGTTTGCCTCCCGATCTAGGGTTGATCCCTATGATTTCTTAAAGTCTCACCTTTCCACGAGCATACTTAACTAAGTTCATATCCCACTCTTGCGTTCTTACATAAGGATTCATTCATTAGCTTTTGCCTTCAAATCTAGATTAGAACTATTAGGTCTCAACACAATCCTTTCGTGAAGTCAATTATCTTTGTAAATATAGGCATCTAAACAATCTCTAATAATTAGAAAAGTATTATTTTTCACCATTTTTTTCTGGTTCCAAATATCTCTCCAGCTCTCCGATGATCCACCTCCCAGCTTTCCATAGATAAATGACTCCCTAATACAATATTCAGCTCGCCAAAATCTTGACCCATAATTGGTCTTTTCTTGATGTCATATACCATGCCATTTTGGTCAAGAAGGCTCTATTGAACTCAGTTAAAATCCTTAAATCAAGCATTCCTTCCATCTTAGCCCAACACATTTTATCTCAATTGATCGGAGGCATGAATCTTTTCCACGTTACCTCATATGTTTATCAAAACTCACGAGTCCCAAATCTTTAATATCAAATCTTGAATTCAATATATCTTTTATAGGCTTAATCATGCTATCATTACTCGCAACAATGAACATGTCATCTACATATAAACACAAAATCACATAATCGTGCTTTGTGGTTTGAATGTAAATCACACTCATTGGTTTTGAGCCATTGGGCATAATCCGTTGTCACATTTCCCATACCATTGCTTTGGGACGTTTTTTATCCGCATTTTTAGAGAAGTGAAATATTTATACGAGTTTTCTATTGTTCATATTTTATGTCTTTGCAATGCTGCAGCCCATAACCTACCTAGTTTTGCGGTTAATTATGACTCAAGTTTAACTTGAATAAGACTTGTCCCTCCTTGTTCGGAGGAGACCATTAGAGCCGAGGATCGAGAGTTATGATTCCGCTTGTGAGGTTAGAGGTATGTTTTAGAGTTGTTTGTATTCGTACGAGTCATTATATTTTTATTTCCTTAAATCTTTTGACATATATGAGAGTTTTTATAATATTTTTTGTGGCGTCGATCACCGATTTTTCAATAAGAGAACTCCATAAAAGACAAGCTTTAGAAAACACAAAAAATGTGAGTTTTCCTTTCAGGAGCCGAGGAGGATCGCTCAAGAAAAAACTTATCAAATGCATCGTGATATACACCATGAATCTCCAATACCTTTCTAAAAGAGTACTTCTTTGGACATCTATGAAAATGCTACAAGTTTTGTCAATGTTTTCCCTCTACTTTCCCCGACAAATATTGTGATTTATTTCCAGTTTTGCTTGGTGGCATCAATATTTTTTTTTTTGAAGGCGGTTGCATCAATATTCACAACACAATAAAGATCTGAACGAAATGGTTTTGTGATATAAATAACTCAATCTCCATGAACGTATATATCAAGCATGGTCTGATATTCAATCCTCATTTTTATTTTATTAATTTATGTTTTGAGGCCATACCATAATCTTGCTGTGTATATGTCGAACACAATTAGTCTAGGGCTCAAATATTCACGTCCTTACGTCATACCTGATTTATCATCATTTTTTTGCCAATGTAATCTACGTGACTTAAGGACATGAATTAATAAGCTATAGATAACACTTTGAGTCATTATGTTCGAATGTTTATAATACAATCGCTACCATGTCCATGTGTATCCAATAAATATAAAAGGAACTCAGCTATAAAAGTCTGCAATATTTATTATTACATTTGTGTTGGTTCTATTATTGGAGTCCATGCTACCTCTTCAAGTCTTGCGTCCTTCATGATTAGAAAATAACACCTTGAAATTAGACATATTTTATTAAATAGTTGTTTAATAAATATTTGAGGATGAAATTTATTTATACACTTTTTGCCTCTTTTATTATTTATAATTGTACTCTCTTCAACTTTTTTTACATATTAATCCCCTAACTTCATCTCTTCTTCTCCTTGAATACCTGATTTCGTCCATGTAATATATACATACACATATGCATATATCGTTAGATTAACTGGTCCGTTCTTCATTTCTTTGTTAAGTAATCCCTTCTTCAGTTTACTAAAAGATAATTTATAAGACAAATATAGTGATAAATGAGAATGGATGGCGAGTAAATTGGTCAATGACTTGTTGTTTTCATAGTCAGTATCTGAGCTGGACAAGAAAGAAACAAGAGCCGGAAATAATAAAAATAAAAATAAAAAAATTAAAGGAAGAAGAAGATAAGAAGAGAGAGACGTAAGCAAAGTGATACTTGTACATAAATAAATTGGAAGAGGAGCTATCAAAAACCATTATATCTTTAACTAGTTGTTTTTAAGTTTTTTTAGGGACTAGTTGTTTTCAATTTGGTTGATGAAAAAAACATGGTTTAACTTTTGTGCTAATGCTTCGTCACCAATGAAGTAAAGTCGCACTTTTGCTGACTCTACATATGAAGCTTTTTTTCTTTCCCCCTATTTTTTCCTTTTCATTCATTTTCTTTCTACTTGTGATAAAACATAGGAAAATAAAATTTTGATCATAGATGAAGAAGCGGTGGTGTTTATTCTATTTTCGGTGATTTCTGTTTTATTCTTATTTTTGTAATTACGGTTTTCCTCCGTGTAAGTATTTATTTTAATTCATCTCAAACAAATTATTCATACTAGTTTATCTAAGTGTGAATTTATTTTCCATTATTATCAGCATAGTTCTTTAACATGTTCATAGTAAACGTAACTTTTGTGAATTTTAATGGTGATAATCCGGTATGGAATTACAAATCATGCTGCGCCTAAACAGACTCGTAACAATAATAAGTATCCACATTCTACTTAATTAATTAAAATATTACTTAATTCGTTGGAATGGGCCTATTAACAAATAATGGCAAGACTTCCTAGACCCATAGAGTCTGGGAGATTAAATTAGTACTAATTAGTAATTATGACTAAACCTATTTAGGAAGCCGTCTGTTAGATAAGCAATATTACTACGCTAGCACCATAAACTAATGACAATAATAAAGACGCTTGGGGTCATGATCCAATGATTTTTCCTAACTTATAAGGATAATAATTTATAATCACACGAAGGGTTTAATTATTATGTTAATAAAGTAGTCCAATATTTGGTGATCTATCATATCAGACACCAACTTAGTTATGTCCAGTATAACTAAGGGAGAGGATTTAATTAAATCTGTATCTCATACGTCAAACATTTTATTGCATGAAAAATTTATTTAGCGTGGAATAAGGTTTAACATTTCGATATACGCAATAACACCACTATGTACAATTAAATAATGTATATATAAGCAACATTGAAATTTAATTTACAATGAAAGAATCTACTAAATTACTGCAAATTACTCAGAGATTGTACGCTTTTCAACGGCCTTAAAAAGTGGATTTCAATTTTTTTTTTCATGTTCTTTATTTTACTTGTATGATTGTATCTTAAATTCCTTGTCGTTCTTTTACTCATTTTTAAAATATTAAGTACTGAAAAAAACGTATGTCATGACTTTTTGTGGATTATCTCTGTCAATGTCGGTGATTTCTTTATAAAAATTTATATGATAATTATGTTCAAACTATAACTATCGACATATTTATATGATAATTAGCGCTTAGTGACATAACTTCGGGTGAATTTCATGGTCGATAGGAACAGTTCTTTTAAGGCATATACGCATATTTTTAGGTTATTGTATATATTAGTAGTCTAAATATACGTGAATTTGAACATAATCATATTTGTAAATATCCCGCTCGTTTGTTTTACAATTTTTTACACATCATTTTTGTTTCAAATTGTTTCCCGATCAATGTCATATGCGTCATTAAATAAATAAATAATACAATTAACATGAATATCCACCTGGAGTAATCAATCAACTTACATTCATTAATTCATTTTCATTATTCGGAGAGAGAAAAATAGTTTCTTAAAACCTAAACCGTCGCATCCATAAAAAAACTCAAATCTCTCAAAATCTTTGTCGAAACCTAAAACAAAAATGTGCACGAACTGTTTGTGTTTAAGGGGTTGCAAATCATAAAAAAAATTAAAATTCCCAGTTTATATAATTTTTTGTTTGCACTTCATTGTTTTTGTGATTTTTAGGTTTAGTCTTGTGAGATTTCAAGGTTTGAATCGATAGATTTTTTTTATTTATGGGTTCGAATCATTATTGAAATTATGTTGGCCGCTCGGACAAGTGTCACAAAAATCTGTTGTAACAGTTTGCGTGACACTTGGGCAAGCAAGTACGAGATTATAATTAAAACAGTAAAATAATAAAATGAACTCGAGAAGTGGTAATCCAATTTGGAGCAACGTCTCCTACATCTGGGGGGCTCTCAGCCCAGTGGAAAAGAATTCGCTAATAATAGTCAATAGTACATCAATTGCCTTATATGAATCTCGACATCAATGCCACTTTGGTTAATACTGTATGTGAAAACTAATTCAAGAAACCCCCTGACTTTGAGACTCCTCTCAAATCCACTCTTCAAACACTCACCCGATGTTTGGCAACTCCAATTAACAAATCGTGATAACTTGAATCACACAAGTACAAAACCGATACTTCTCTAATCTTGTAGTATATCAATTATTGTTTAGAGAATTACAACCATATAGATGTGAACAATGGCATTTTTTCTTGCTGCTAATGGAAAGCTACTCGGCTTATATAGCACTCCTTCAAAGTGGAAGTCTTCCTAGGGTTTCCTTACCCTTTAATAAAAACTTCTCAAAATAGAAAACTGTCACAAACGAATGTTGCAACATTATGACGTGATAGTATACCGATATCTGTCAAAATATGAAACTTCTCAAATATCATACAGTCTTAAATTAATCTATTTATCACCAAATAAGTCAACATGTAGAACTTCCCAAAATGAGCATGCAGAATATCTTGAGGACGTTAATACATTTATCAGGATATATATAATTTAAAATCTTTGCCCAAAAATAAGCCAACATAATAAATTACAATGAATGTCACTGTAATAACAATTATTTTATATATGGGGTTTTTGGTTTTAAGTTTAACACGAAAAATTTATATTTTTTGTCAACGTAAATAACTAATATATTTACACGAAAAAAGTTGTTTCTCTGGGTTTTCGAAGTTGCAACAAAGATATTTATTATTGTTTTTATCTTTAAAGAACATGTAAATTAAATAAATAAAATTTTTGTTTGTGTTTTTAATATCAGATGTTTTTATTATTTTAAGGTGAAAGAAGTTTAAAATTCGAAGTTAATTTTTATGTTGTAATACGGTCCCAGGAAGATTCTATGGCGGTTAAAAGATTGCGCTGGATAATATGTTTACATTTTTGAAAATATTTGTTTGATAGTGGTGTGTTTGTTAATCATGTTATTTACGGCCATTGAAGTTGTAGTGTGATTATAAAAAAACTATGTTTTCTTTTTATTTTGAAAAGAATATGTTATTAATAGATTTATTTTCTATGCACCTTCATGTACATAATATGTTAATTCATGTAAATGACTTGTAAATCATGCGATAATTAACATCATTACAATAAATACTTAACTAAAAGTATTCGTTCCTAAAATATTGATTTTTAACTAATTTCGAAATTTTAGGTTTTCCAAAACTAAAGATAGAGGAATCGAGAGATAAATAAATAAATTAATGGATTAAAGAAATTAAATGACCGACTAAACAAATTGACACATGTGATTCTTTCCTAATATAATGATCTTAACTAATTTGGTCAACTAATAATGAATAAATATCATTTAAAATACACATATTAATTTTATATAACAATCTCACACTCAAATTCAAAATCGAAAATAATGTATGAACTTGCATGTACATTGCATGTAAATGACTTGTAAAATATCCGCTAATTAACAGCATTACGAATAAATTCTTAACTATAATAATTCTTTCATAATATATATGATCTTAATTAATTTTAGAATTTTGGATTTTACGGAGCTATAAAAAGAGAAAACAAGACAAAGAGTAAATTAATTAACAATCATACGATCTTAACAAATTTGGTCAATTAATATTTAATATATACCATTTAAAACTCACGAAATTAAATTACTACAATACACCCGCGCTGAAATTGAAAATTTAACAAAAAACATTACTCCTTTAAAAACATCACTCCTTTAAACAAAGGGTACAAACTACAAAACTAAAAATTCCAATCGTTAAAAAGTTACACTAAAGCCAAAATGGATTGAATTTAATTTGGAATGGGACCCAATAAAATTCTTAATATGATGCAGGGATTGAAAAACAGCAAAGGAAAGCGATCGAAGTCAATCCAAGTAATCATGCGATGTGAGCTTTGCCAAGAAAACATGCCGGCTTTTTGGTTGTATCCAATGCTTTAAAGCCTTTTATTATAATCCACAACTCAACCTTGACGTAATTTTCTTGTATTATAAAAGGGTCTTATACTATCATATGTCCACGTACTATGTTAGGTTCCTAAAATTATGTTTAAGAAAGAGCAGATATCATTCTTATATATTATTTAGAGCAAGTTATATTTGTTTAAGCATTACATTCTTATTACGTGGGATAGAAGATTCGCTTTACAAAAGAGCCATCGCAAACGCTTTAGTCAATCAAGCTTATGATGACGAATTTATTTATATTTATAATTTTCCTTCTTTCCCACTTTGGCTTTAAAACTTGGACATTATAGTGTGTCTTTCATGATGAGCCATAATTTGATCCGCTAACTTAAACTTTGTTACTTTACTTTCCTTCTCTTTTTTTGGGTAAATTTGAGAAAGTGACTTGGTGGTTAAATAATTAAGAATGCATTTTCATGATTGATGTATTGCTGTCTTTGATTGGAGAATCGGGTTGGGAACCTGTAAAAATACTAAAATAATATCTTGCCCAAAATCATGGGGATACCGAGCAGGTTTGCCACATGACAAGAATAACACTTTCTCTTATAACAAGACGTTCGAATACAAGAGAGCAAAATATACGAGGTTTACAAAGAAACATGTGAATAAATAATTAGTAGTTTTCTGATATTTGGTCCTCTTTTTTAGGTGCCTTCAATGTTTTTTTATAGTTGTTGTTTTAACCGCCTAACGGTTATTTTGAATAGTGGGTGTGTGGATTTAGTGGATCGTGGGGTGATCAGTCCCAAGTCATTGCTGCGAGATTTGTCTTGTCAGTATATTCAATTTTATACTTGATCGTTGTAGCGATCTGAGTGACTTTGTTTACACGAGTTATTTTGTTTTGATTAGTCTTTGACCTATCATCTTTTCTTCTTTTCGAAGTCTTTGCTTGATAGGGTCCGTTATTAACTTATAAACGTAACATTCCTTATCTTAGGCGGGCTCCGAATCTATTGTCTTCGGACCTTCGTTTTGAGGATTAGGTGTGTTTCTCAGTATCCCGAGAAACTTCCCAATTGTGCTAAATTCTCAGATAACACAGGTAGTCACGAATTACATCATCTTTGTGAGAAATATGGAAACATTGTAATAATTTTTAAAATAAAAATTAGTAAAAGAACACGTAAAATAATTTTATCTTTTACTATAATTTCCCTATTTTGTACAATGATGTAATCTCCATGTTTGTCGTTAGAATTCCTAAAGTTTCAAGTATATGATTTACATATAAGAAAAATAAGAATAACTATATTATTTAAGATGTACTTATATATGTATCAAACTATATGGTATGTAGTGATATTTCCGACGTGGATAAGGCATCATAATTAGAGAACAAAGCAGAGAGAGGAAGAGGACAAAGCTCAACACACACGCGCTGTAGAATATGTGACACATTCATGCACTTAAGACAATTATTTGCTCTTATTAATTTCAAATTTGTTTCAATCGAAATTCTAATAATTTATGCTAGACGATATGACTCTCTAACAAACCTTCATTCACAAAATAAATTATACTTTTAACCCTTATCTATAATCTAATTTTAACAGGTTAAAATTATATAATATAAAATAAAAATCATTTTATAAGTTTTTTTAAAAGATAAATATTACGTGCAATTGATTTTTTTTTTTGTGTGTGTTGATATAAGCGAAAATATACTATGCGCCATCACGTGCTGTCCATCTAAAAAACTAATGATAATACTTTTTTTCATAATACTACTGCCGCCTATTTTTTAACAAAAATTGCTTTAAACAACTAAATAAAACATTGATATTGTTATTTGATCACTCTTTTTTATTTGTTTAGTAAATAGTCAGGCGCCTAATAATTGTGTGTTAATGAGTTATATTTTTAGTTAATATATACATAATTATTTTGATTAATGACTATTAACTAATTTTTTCAAAATATTTGACTATATACCAATTAATATGTTTCAAAATATTATATTGCTACTTATCCCATTTTTTAATGTAAACAAACTACGAGGAAATAATTAGAAATAAAACTCTCTCTCATGTATTTTTCCCATGAGATCAAACCAAAATTTGTCACAAGAAAATAAAAAATAGAAAAAGTTAGCTTCCTTTGACATAATTTTACTTTAAAAAAAATTATTTTAAATGAATGTTCGAAAAAACAAATGTTTTAAGAAGTAAATAACTTTTTGATACTTTTTTGTAAAATAATTATACTATTAGCACAAATTAATTTAGTATTTGGTAAAATATATAATTATAAATAATAATTATATTATAAATTTTGGTGATATATTATAAATTTTAGTGATATAAAAAAATTATTTGACAAAAGCGTGTGAATTAAAAATTAGTGTAGGAGAAAATAATTCTATATGAAATAAATTATAAGTAAAAACTAAAGGTATGCTCTAAAAATTGTAGTTTTTAATTTAACTGTTTTAGCTTTTAAGAAAATAAATTTTACCTAACTCTTTAAGATGGTTTTAACTTAACAAAAGAAACTACAATCAACCTTCATAAACTAAAACAAAGACCACCGATAACAACCTCGAATTCAAAGTAGTAGATTAACTGTGCTTTTCGATTTGAACAAATATTTTGGTTTAATTTTTTTCACAAACGATTCACAGAAATCGAACTTAGAAAATGATTCTCCAGTTCCTTCCAAAAAATTCCCCGCACACGTGTTATCACACTCAAAATTTACAATATACAGCCTTGTAATCTCCTTGCCACAAAATCCACTTTCATAATCATGGATACCAACAAAAACGATAATTTATTTGAACTCAAATGATTATTAATATATTTCTTTAGACTTCAAATCATTTCCAAGACAAACAATAAGGTTCAACAATGAATCCTGGCCTTTTGAAAGTTAACTTTGAACAAGAGTAATAGCCACATTCTTAGCTCGACACAAAATTGAAAACTGAAAACAAAATCATTAGACTAGTCAAAACAAAGAGTAGCCATATTCACTATATACATCCGAAGCCACTTGACCTCCAAACTCGAAATTTACTTTGTAATCTCACCCAAATTATTTAGTTAGTTCTATTCTCGGTTCCCTTGAAGAAAAGAGAGATAATCATCCCGCTATTAGGATCCGTTTGGAACTCGAAAAATGCGAGTAAAAATGAAAATTTGAAAGAAAACAAAAACGGAATGGAGAATGCATGAGAAAATCAAAATTCTATGTTATGTTTGGAAAGGTGAAAAATTCAAAGGAAAACAATTGAAAATCATAATATTTTTCCGTTCTTGTTCGGTTATACTAAAAACATCAAGATGGAAAACACAATGGAAAATTAATTCAAAAATTGTAATTATTTTATTAACCATTAAATTTAAAATGATTATTTCTAAAAGTTTATTTTAGCGACTTATCAGTTTATGTATTTTCTAAGAGTATCAGTTACTTGCATTTTTTTTATAATGACGCTAACTGAATATAACTTTAAAATATTGACGATAGATAGAAGAAAAATCGAAAAACTCCATTTTAAAAATTTTTAATTCACTAAATTTGATACATTATAATATTGAGCTAAATTACCAATTTTTTATTATTTTAAAAAATATAAAAAATTATTTTAATTTATTTTTTTGATAAAAAGTATATTTTTTTTATTTTTTATTTATCTTTATTTTTCTTATTTTGTAACTTTTTACTTTTTTATTATAAAAAACAAAAAAAAATTAGAAAAAAACTAAAAAAATTTAAAAAAACTAAAAAATTATGTAAAAAAAATTAAATAAAAAAATTGTTGCAAAAAAAGAAATTTTCATTGTGTTTTCCATGTCTATGTTTTTATTGTAGCAAGTAAGAACGGAAAAATATACATAAAATTATAATGTTTTATGAATATAAAAGATTAATATATATATATATATAATGTTTAATAAACATACATAAAATTACAATGTTTTATAAAAATAAAAGATTAAAATAAATATATATATATATATATATATATAGATGTTTGCCGCTGTCGCGTTAAATATAGCGTGACACTGTTCATAACACTAAATTTGATACTATTTTTACAGTGAGGTTAGAGCAAAAATTGCACTAAATTTGGTGTTTTGTCGGCCCATTGAAATTGGCCTAATTGGTTGAATAAACATGACATATTTTATGCGTGTGTAATTAATTTTGTTTTATTGATCCACACCATTATTTGTAAAAATTCATAAAGTTAATATTATAGTAAGAGGTCAGATATGTTATCTATTCTTCAAATGGTATATTAAACTAATCATTATATATATATATATATATTATATATATAAGTCATATATACATAAGTCAAAATAAACGAATCAGACGATTCTTTATAATTAGAGCAATTAGACGATTTTTGTTCTTCGCATAATTAGTATAATAATTATTAAAAAAATATTAATTATTATATAATCAACGTTTGAAAAGTGATTATATTAATTAACAAAAATAAATTGGCATATATTAATTAGTCTATCATTTGAATATTGGAAGCTGCTACAATAACTGTTTATTTTATAGCGAATTAATAACAAAAAAAATAACATAAAATATCTCTTATAAATAAACGAAATATATAAAAAAAAAGTTAAAATAGTACGAAAATATATTTAATAAGTGACTCCTCATCAAATATGAGTATAACTTAAATAAATGAAAATGATTGGCCAAATTACAATTTTAATGTTTTTTTTTTGTTAATTAGAACAATTTTTGTTCTTCTATAAATGTATACATCAGCAATGCATGTTGCAAACTATTTTAATCATCTTAAAATAATAAATAATCATAATTCAAATATTACTGGAAAGAAAACGTAGAAATAGATACGTATGCAATTTTGTACGTAATTAACGTATATGCATGCTAGAAAAAGCTTCTTCAGTATACAAATTTTTTCTTTTCCGTTTTACCATTGCTTGACTTAATTTGTTTTATCTGTTAATTTAATTTATTTTATAGTTGCACATGAGTTTATTGATCATGATTTAAGCTAACATTATTTTTAATTTTTAAATTTTTTACTTATATATTCTATATCTTCAGTTAAATAATTGTAATTTTGATGTATAACTATATAAACTATATATGCAATTTGGATTTACTCAAAATTATGTAAATAGGTTGAAAATACGCAGACAAATTCGTTTACAAAATTTGGAGACAATAATACCCCCGAAAAGTTCTTCCCCCCAATATATATAAGTTAGCACGCAATGAATATAAAATCAATAAAAATACCAAAAATCAAAGTCATTAACCGCAAGTAGTTATTATAACGTAATCCTATAAATAAGAATATTATAGTGTAAAAATAACATAAACACAATGTAAATATAAAATTGAAGCCATTAACCGTGTAATTATAAATATTACAGTGTAAATATAACGTAAACACGATGTAAATAGAAATCGAGGCCATTAATCGTGTTAATAAAAATATTACGGTGTGAATATAACGTAAACACGATGTAAACTACACTTCCTACAAACACGTACCCGATTTTTGAAGCGAAAAACCATCTTCATCAAACAAACCCATAGCTCTCGATTTTTTTTCCGATCAGAACTGGATATATGTTGTTTTATTATTTTGTTTTGGCTGGCCAAAATGAAAGAGAAACGATTCTAGGTAGATAATATAAAAAAATAATGTTTCCTTTAATATATGATCATAACTAATTAGGAAAAGAAAAATTGATTGGGTAACTAATCAAAAATCTCGGGAAAGCTGGTCAATTAACGCATTAACCAAATTTAAAATTTGAATACAAAATTTAATATCAATATTCATGAATAAATCGGTAAATTAAAAAGTATTTTGGACTGTTTATATTATGTAAACAAATCAGCCTGGGTATTTTCAATCTATTTACGAAACATAGGGTACATCCAAAATGGAAACATTTATAATATTTAGTATAACGAAAACTTATAGTCTAGTAATTACACCTAGAAAATTTGCCTGTGACATATTTCGACTAAAATTGCGTTGATCTCGAGACGGGTTATTTCAAATGCTTCGTGTCTCTTATATCGGAGGGAGAGAGTAACAATGTTCCATGCATTGTTGAGTGGGTTTGGAAGGAAGGATCCTTTTCCGGCGTTCAGGGACGACGATGTCTTCGACACTATTTTCAGGGCGAGCGACGTTCTTAGGGTTAGTGAAACCAGCCAGAGCTTGTACAGTGGACTGAGAGCTTCCTTGAAAAGTATAGAATTGCTACAGCCGAGGAGGCCCATACGAGTGAGAGGGTACGACGACCCCGAGATGGACCCCCAAGAGACGAGACCCTCTCGATTAATGTTGACGTAAAGTTGGCTCGAGATCGTTTTGGTGCAGGTTGTATTGTTCGTGATCACACCAGAATGATGATAGTCTCACATACGATTTTCCTGACTAGAGGATTCTTCCCCCAGCTTGCGGAGGCGTATATAGTCCTCTGTGACGTAGTGCTAGGGTTTAGCGTCGGCAATAGGAAGGTGGAGACTCAGTATGACTGCTTGGGAGTGGTGATGATGGTTGATGAGAACTTGATGCCTGTGACGGAGTTGGAGACGATCTTGCATCACATATTCGGGGAGACGAGTGAGCTGAAAGATTTTAATAGTATGCATATTTATTGTTTTTGTAATATCGCGACACATACCTAGCGCGTTATGCGGTGAACCATAATTCGAATTCGACTTGGCTGGGCTCCGTCTCTGCTTGTTTGAACGAGGTCATTAAAACCGACGATCGTGAGTTGAAGTCCCGCACGTCAGACTGAAACGCGTTGTTATGTTGAGTTTTATTTGTATTATATATGGTTTCAATTTTATTTTCATATTAGTATAACCACAATTTCCTTCTGTAATGTATAAAGTTTTTATATGATATTTTCGTGGTGCCGACCACATTTTTTTCAAAAAAAAAAATTAAAGCGTCCAAATTTTTGTTCTAAAACCAAAATATTTTCTTTTAAGGAAAACCTAAAAAATAAGACTACGAAAGATAAATTATAAATTTCGCGAAGAATATAAAAAAAGTAAGAATTTGAATGCTAATGATTAATTCAATACTAAAGTAATAAATGAAAGTCTAACAAATTTAAATAAATTAAAATTCACTTAATAATTTAACGTTTAATTTTTCCTTTTTTATAGAATGCGAGTTGCAAAATATCTCAAGTAAAAAAAAGAATGCCGACAAAATTTTGTAGAATTTGGCTGGCATTCTAAAATTGCAAAGAAGTGATAAAAGAATAGAAAAGAAAGGGATGATAATCCACGTGCTTTTGCTAGTGTAATTATCTTCGTGTCAAATTACAAGTGGTTTAGACCACAAAGTCATTTGACTTTTCTTTAAACAATTTAGCCCTCTTATATGCCACGGAAGCTTGTCGTTTTCATGTCATTGCGGCACGAAAGTACCCGAACACTTCCCATACACCAAAAGACCTTTCTCGCACTAAACGACAAGAACCAAGCTTTTCTGTGGTTTCAATTTCCCATTTTTGGGCCGAGCGAACTCGTTTCCACACCGCTTTGTTTTGTTTGACTCACCGAGTCGCGATAACCAATGCCTCGAAATGTGAACGGTAAATAAGTAAAAGATTACGGAGACTTACGGAACAAGTCAGACGTTCTAATAATCTAAGCTCGTCTGATCAGGATTAAAATAGGAATTTAATTAATCAATCTTAGCTTCGCTCAAACTCTATTTTATTTTTGCCTTATGATAAAAGTTAGACAAAAAAGCTCAGTTCAATGGTTTTAAATAAGCGAGGCCCGTTTCTCTCACTAAAAAAACCTAATATTTTCTTCTCTCTATCTCTCTCTCTAAAAGACTTTTGAAAAACACTTGAAAACAAACAGCAGAGAATCTTCATCCGTGTCTTCTTTTGAAGCTCTCTCTGTCTCATAATATCTCTTCTCTCTGTTCGGTCTTGAGAAAGAAGAAAAAGAACAAAACAAGATCTTTAGGTTATTACATCGTTTCAGTTTGAGTCTCTTTCTCGTTGTGATAAAAGAAAAAAGAGAACAACTTCTCGGTTCAGAGTTCAGACCATTAAAATGCTTTGACTGTTGGATCGGTTTGTTTGGTGTTTTTTGAACAATAAAATAAATTCTCTGGGAGAGTTCTTGGGTTTAATCATTGTATTTATTGGGTAGTGTGTGAGTTTTTTCTTTCTTTCCTTTTTCTTTTTGGGTCAGACTTATCAGATAGCTGTTAGTTTGGTAGAGAATAGAGATATATTATAGAGAGAAGAAAAAATAAAAGAGATTGACTGGTAGATAGGGAAACCAAAAAAAAAAAAAAAATCATCTCAAACAAATTTAAGTCTTGTTTTGCTTCTTCTTTTCTCTTGGAATTTCGGAACTTAGAAGTTCCAGTTCATATCTTTTATCTGGTTCGTTTTCTTATAGCAAAGTGAAATAAAACCCTAGAGATACTTTTAATGGCGACCGAGATAGAGAATTCCTCTACGGCTTCAGGCGAAGCAAGCGTCTCTTCATCAGGGAACCAAAATCAGAACCAAAACCAGCCGACTATATCAACAGCGAAGAAGAAGCGTAATCTCCCAGGAATGCCAGGTTTCGATCGGATTCTCCGTTTCAAAATCCACAAATAAACTTACTCGGAAGCTGATTATATATGTATTTTTTATTTTTTCGGCAGATCCAGATGCGGAAGTGATAGCGCTGTCACCGAAGACTCTAATGGCGACGAACCGGTTCATTTGCGAAATCTGCAACAAAGGATTCCAGAGGGATCAGAACTTGCAGCTCCACCGGAGAGGCCACAATCTGCCATGGAAGCTCCGTCAAAGGTCAAGCAAGGAAGTAAAGAAGAGAGTCTACGTTTGCCCTGAGGCTTCGTGCGTTCACAACGATCCTTCGAGAGCTCTTGGCGATCTCACCGGAATTAAGAAGCATTTCTGTCGCAAGCACGGCGAGAAGAAATGGAAGTGCGACAAGTGCACGAAAAAGTACGCTGTACAGTCTGATTGGAAAGCTCATTCCAAAATTTGCGGCACAAGAGAGTACAAATGCGACTGTGGAACCCTATTTTCCAGGTACCTAATTTTATTATCTTGTAAGTATATATATATATATATATATATATATGTAAGTATCTCTCTCTGAATCTATCTGTTGTGTATGTATTGAAATTTGTGGGATTTTTGGGGTTTTTTTAGGAGAGATAGCTTTATAACGCACAGAGCGTTCTGTGATGCTTTGGCTGAGGAAACCGCGAGAAATCTCCCTTCTCAGATTCAAGACCAACAAGATCAGGATCCGAATAAGAAGACGGCGAAAAGGAATTCGGAGTCTGAACCGAAAAGTCGAAAGGTGAATCCTTCTTCGTCTCCGGGTAATAAAACCACGAAAGCTCAGCCAAAGTCACATCCAAAATCACGGCCACAAGAATCCCCGGTTCCGATCGCCGACCAACCCCTCGCTCCACAACCTGTTCCTCTGTTGCATTCGACTGCAACGATTCAAACTCCAGGTGAGCCGTTCGTGAAACCATTCCGAATTTGGCTTGCAACATATTCAAATAAACATACGTACAGAGTTGATTGCTAATCCCAAAACAGTTTTGTCTCTCTCTCTCTCTCGTCGTATTTGGTGTATAGTACTGCTTTTGTCTGTTGCAGAAAATCCGTTTAAAATTGAACAATGAAAAAACGTCCTTGTTTTTTTGTTTGATTGCTAAACTTAGATTTTTCTGCGTTTTTGGAATCCCAATCTGTTTTATCCTCCAGACTTTCTGTATAGCAGAAACAGCTATAAAAAAAAAACCTCAACCTTGCATAACATCCATCATATATTTCTTTCCGATATCAGCAGTCGAAAAAGCTCCGGCTATACCCGAAGAACCGAGCCCAGTGACAGAAGCTCCGCCGATAAACCACTCCAGCAGCAACGGAAGCACGAGCAGCAGCGTCTACGCAAGCCTCTTCGCCTCTTCAACCACATCCCCCGCGGGCCCCACAACCCTCGACCCGGGCCCACCACAGCCACAGCCTTTCACGGATCTGATCCGACCCATCTCCCTCGGCCTCGGATCCGGGTCCGGGTCGGTCTACGGGCGGCAGTACGGCGGGGCTCCGGCGGCCATGTCCGCAACGGCGCTCCTCCAGAAGGCGGCCCAGATGGGCCCGCTGGCTGCAGCCTCCAACGCCTCCCTCCTCCGTGGCCTGGGGCCCGCGGAGCAAGAGGCTGTTGGGCCGGGCCTGGGAGGCGGGCCCGGGTTTCTGTTCGGGCCGAGGCAGACCACGCTGGACTTTCTCGGCCTCGGGATGGCCGCCGGAGGAGGGAGCCCCGCCGGAGGGCTATCGGCGCTCATCACCTCCATGGGCGGGACCGGCCTCGACCCTGTCGACTTCGCCTCCAAAGACATCAGAGAGAGACTCTGATTTCCGATCGTTCTTTTTTTATATAATTAGTGAAAGTACGTTGTTGTATTGTAGGGTATGGATTAGATGTTCTTCGATTGGTTAATCTTATTGTAAATAAATTTAGAAGTGAGATTTTTTGTCGTTTAGAAATTAAATATTGTCTTATCTTTATCTAAAACTTCTCTCGTAAATCACCTTTTTGATATAATCGGATTGAGATTTCAACTTTCGAGTGTATATTCTTGAAGCGTCATGAGATTAGAGAAGATAAACACTGAAATCTAATAAACTCCATGCGGGAGACAGTGACATCACGCTGCGCTTAAAATAATTGATTTCAATTTGTCAACCTTGTAGTTGAGCGGATGGAAAAAATATATTAAAATATATGTAAAAGTTGTTCGTTAAACAAAGAAGTGAAGAACGTTAAAGCGTTTCATTGTTATTTTCATTAAAGTGGTCTCAATATTTTCGACTAATTAAATTATGTGAAGAGCTTTAGGTTAAGATTGACTTCGTTGATATATGGATATATAATAATATACACACATTTCATCGTTAGCTTCATCTTTATTGAACTTAAATAAGATATCAAAGGAAAGCTAGTTCTCCAATATTTCAAGACAGAAGGTCTTTGATTGTTTTGAAAGTCAAATATGGCTCCTTTAGAGATTTGAATTTCATACGGTATACCGCTCTTTAATTGAGCACCTGAAATGAAATAAATATCTGCCATACGAAATTTAAAGGTAACCTATTTACTCAAACTAACTACATACTAAATACTAAATAAATAGGCAAACTTTTCAATTCACTTCGCAGTCTGTTAACACTTTTAAAGCATAGTCTTCTCGTAAAAGGAAACAAAATTCAACATAAAAAGAAGACGGATATTATAGAGGCTAATTCTTCTACTACCAGACATTAGTTCATTAAGTCCTATAAAATCCTTCTGCAAATCAAATTACTATTATTGTTTATTTTATTCTAAACTTTCTAATAAACCTCATAGTAACAATTATGCACTAACTTTACTAGCGTTACACGTGTGTCACATTTAGAATGGATTACTCATTGACTATGCTAGTAAATTTCCCTCATTTTTTTTTTGAAGAAGTTTCTTAGTCTTGGTATATATAGCATTTATATTTATTTACAAGTTTAATTCTTATATAGCTGGGAAAGAATTTATTGTACAGTCAGACTCTGATGGAGGTTGAGTCATAATTGTCTGCAGGGTTAGCCTTGGACCACTTTGTAATAATTTAACTAATTTGGAAGCTTTTAAAGAGTAGGCTTGGAATTATTTTTAAGTCATTTTATTTTACTTCATTTTCACTGTGCCACGCACTTCTTGAGAAATGTCGGTGATGAATTCTCTCTTTCACTCACTTTCAAAAGATTGAACATTGAATTGAATGGCTATATTCATTTTAAAACATTATGAAAGTTAATTCCATGACATAGTACAAGAGTGATTGTAGTTTTTATTTGTTGAGTTTATCAGATTGATATTATTGAAGTTTCCCATACCTACTGATTCCAATGTGAAAGTGACAATAGAAAGATCTTCAACGATTTGTTTATATTGACTGAGAAGCGAATTAGAAATACATAAAATACTTATCAAAGTATGGTACAATCATTCTGGCAGTACGAAAATCAACGGAAAGAAGAGTTCCGTGAGCTATTGTTTCTTCAACGGAAAATATGTACCGATTAAGGCGGTACCATAAAATTTATTTCCGAACCACACGGCGATGATACATGGCACCACGGAAGAGGACCGAAAAGTTGTACCGTTGAGGGATTTATATAACCGGGATGCGAAAATTAATCATAGTCCTTGATTCTATTATCATTTCTTTATTCAAAATCTCAAAAAAATTGTTAGTTATTACACGTTAACTCCATTTCAAAAATTTATCTATAAATACAACTAATTTCATTATAAATTTCAGCTTTATCTTTTAATTTCATTATTATTTTTACAATATTCTCTAATCCCATTACATTCTTTGGATAAACTATTTCTTTTTTCGAATTTTATACTTATTTATTTTTTTGCGGATTCGACAAAACACATTGAGTTTAATAGAAAGATTTATTTCGTTAAGTGTCGGAAGTAAAAAAACGGTACAGGAAAGTACTTCTTCCGTCCATCAATCGATAATGAAAAAATCGGTAACACGAAATTGATTTATGTCAGCTAAACGAGGATGATAGTGAGGATATTAAACCAAAATAATAGAAAGGCGAGATCTTTTAGTGCAAATACTTGAAAAGATAGAGCAATATTGATTTGTCTTTTACTTGCTTGTCGTGTAATGGTTGTGGAGATCTACAACCAGGAATTTGCCTCTTCCACGTTTTGTCTTCTTCTGTTGTATTAGTCATGTTTGTTTTGATACCTTTGTCTTTTCTTTCTAAGAACATGCTGAACAATTTGTGTATATCTGATAAGTTTGTCGAAACAATTTTATATTTTCAATTTAAAAGTCTTCATCCTGACGCTATCTCTTCGGATTCAATGGTGATGGAGAGTTATTGGACGAAGTTCTGACAGTTTAGAGTTGCACTTAAGGTGAAACTTTTTTGTTGGCGAATTTGCTTAGACTGGGTACCGGTTAGTGCAGAGCTAGTCAAGAGGAGGATTAACTTTGACGACAGTTGCCCTGTCTGTCAGGAGGCGAGAGAGACAATTTTTCATATTTTTTGGAGTTACAGGTGGAACATGAGAATTTCGAAGGAAGCGGGCTTCGGTAGCATTCTTCTGTCTTTCAAAGAGGGAGACGTTATTGACACCATTCTCAGAGCGACTTACATTCTTGAGGTTCGTGCCCATGAGTTTTATATCACTATTATATGAGAGTTTTGGAACCACAAGAACAATGTCCTTTCCGGGAGGCCAGTTTGGAACCAGACTCAGCTATTCCAATGGACAGTGAGCTTCCTTGAGAATTATAGAGCTGCCACGACCGGAGTCCCTCAGACGAGCACTAGGATTATGTCGAACCCTAGATGAACCCCCAAAGAGACGAGACCCTCTCGATAAATGTCGACGCAACATTGGCACGAGACCATAGAGACTTCGATGTGGGTTATATTGTTCGCGATCACACCGGAGAGGTGATCGCTTCGCATACGTTTTTCCTTACTCGGGAGTTATCCCCATAACTTGCAATAGCGTATGTTGTCCTCCGTGACATAGTGCTAGTTCGCAGTGTTGGTGACAGGAGAGCGGATATCCAGTCTGACTATCAGTTTAGTATTAAATATATATCTCGTGTTTCTAATGTCGCGACGCATGATCTAGCACGCTATGCGATTAACCATCACTCATCTTCGACGTGGGTGAATTTAGTCCCGCCTTGTTCAGAGGAGGCTATTAGAGCCGATGATCGCGAGTTGAAATCTCGCATGGTTACCTAGAGCCCGTTTGTTTATTGAGTTTACTTGTATGTCATTTTCCGTAGTTTATATCTTTATTCTTATTTATATAATCACGATTTTTCTCCGTCAGAGAGTTTTTATTATATTTTGTGGTAACGATCACGCTTCTTTTGAAAAAAAATTATAAGTCCTCTTAATATAGTTGTTTATTCAACGAGAGAGCATTTTAAAATAAGAAAGATAGTTAACCCATATTCTAATGTAGTTAATGTTGCCAAACTTTCCATAGAATATTACAAAGATCACGTGCAAAACTTAGATTTTCAATGAGCCAGTTAAAAGTTAAAATAGCATCAAACAAAAACCCATCTTGTGATTATTCTTTCGTCCAAAATCTACATGAACGTGGAAAAAAAGTATATTGTGGGCAAAAGATCTTATAAACTTTTATAACAAATTGATATATTTTTTGGTAATAGTATCAGACCAAATCGAGAAAAGGTTTCATTTGAGTTAGACAGATGTCCAATTCCTACTGGTCGAAGTCTTCCACTCTTCCTTCCGCTATTCTCTTTCTTTTTTAAGAAGACTGATTACGTTTTATGGAGTGTAGAATTCATTTCGTATTTTTCCTCACGTAACAGTAAAATACAATATTAGACAGTAGTCACAGTACACAATGGTAAACCTTGCTTAACGGACTAGGTCGAACCATTCAATATTAGGATGTTTAAAAATAAAAAAACAAATATAAATATACAAAAGATTAGTTTTTTACTGATTTTTATGTTTATTGTTTTTAAAATATTCAACGTCTTGTAATTTTTTTTATAGATATTCTTTATTTTGTTTACACAAATATTTTCGTAAATTGTTTTCCCAGTTACAATTATTTGAGTTTTAAATGTATAATATTTCGGAAATTATTTGACTTTTTCAATTCGGGAAAATTATTTAAGATTATATAATTTTCAGTTTTTAATGCGAAATATTTAGTGTTTACTAATTCTCAAGTTTTTTGGGTTCAAAATAAAAATAAATAATATATTTCTTTTAATTGTAATAACTAACAATCTACTGTTATTTCTTTTTTTGCCTTTAACTAATACAATTTAATGTTTTATTTTGTTATAGAACTGACCAATTCCGAACATAGAATCTGCAATATTATTCTTCATCTTTTTTAATAACAAATTTTGTCTCTTTCTATCGGGTTGTGCGGCTTACAGATATTTCATTAACGTATATCAAAATTAGTTGCATTTTTTTATTCTTTTTATTGTTCTGATGATATTGCACAACATTGAAAGTTTTTCACTTTCTGAATCCGGTTAGTATATGATTTTTTAACAGTAAACAAACTTTGAATAAATAGTTTACGACGTTGATATTGTTTTGAATCGTGTGTTGCTCCTTGTTTTGCAGCAAAATTGTTTGAGAAACATTGCTCCCAGTCAAATGGTATTGATGCTGCTGGAAAAAAAATGAGATCATTATTTATGTTGAATCGGATGTGAAAAGTTTTTCGATAAATATGGACGTAGAAGTACATAAAGTGTTTACACGTATAGATGTTCTTAAATATGCATTGTGTATAACTTTTGTTCGCAATATCTTTGAATTTTGCATTATAAGGTCAGATAAAATCCGTTATGGCGTTGTTTGTAATAACATCTTTTGTCCGTAGAAATTGAATGCTTCGATTTGCAATGATACTGGATTATGGGTTATAAAATCATATTCTAAATCTCATTCTTGTTATGGAAAACAAATGATGCATAAGAACAAAAATGACTCGCATTTGCTTATAAGCAAGTGTGTTAAGGACGATTGCAAGGGTTCATTAGCGAAATAGATCAAGCCTGCATGTGTTCCCGAAATTATGAGGTCACGATTCAAAGTTGAGGTCTTATTTATGGGCTTGGAAGGTAGAAAATATGAACTGAAAGATTTATGGGAAGGTTTTGAGCTATCATATAGTTATTTACCGATTATCAGGGAAAGGATTAAAGAGGAAAATCCGGATATTTTTCATTCTGATTTCAATTTATTTTTACGTTAACATGTTGGTAATGTAAACTAATTACTGTTAACATACAGTTCAAGTATTGTATTTTTAACATATTGTTTATTCAGTTTCAAATGTGTTTACATCACAGGATCGTTTACAAAGACGATAACTGAAGTATATGGAATGTTAAAATATTTTATTATTGGCCTTTGGAGCTCTAGTTCACGAGTTTAGATATTGCAGACCAATAATTTTCGGTGATGGTACCTTTTTGAAAGGTAAATTGTATGATACTTTGCTTTTTGCCACTGCTTAAGACGAAGATAATCATCGTTAGTATTGTTAAATTTGAAAATGATCAATCGTGGTTATAGTGTTCGAGAAGACTTGATTATTGTTTTCGATTTGCATAAGTCAATACCAAAGGCGGTCAATTTGGTGTTTCCGGAAGCCAAATTTTCAATTTGCATGCTACACTTGTGGGGTAATGTTAATACTCAATTTGGTAAGAGTCAGATTCTGCCCTTATTCTATAGGTACGCAAAAGCGTCCACGTCTAGAGAATTTGATTTTAGTTGAACATTTTATTCATCGAAAAGTGTAAGATTAAGAAATATTTACTCAAAACCAACCCATAATTATGGTCTCGTATTCATTTCTCCGGTAGACGCTTCAATATTATGATCACGAATATTTTGGAATGTATGAACGCTGTATTACACGAAACTAGTGGTCGGTTTCATACCTTGTGTTGAGTTATAGGCATATTATTTAAGAATAAGTTATCAAGAAAATAATGATAACTCCGAAGATGGGTTATGTGTTAATCAACACTGAGTTCGATATGCTATTTGACATTCAAGAAGCTGCAAAGACAATGACTTTAAGTCTTTTCTGTTTATATAATATACTATTTATTGTGCATGTTTACATGATGGTATTTGTGTTTACATGTAAATGCAATCAACGATAATCTTTTTGAGGTGGTAGTCGGGGTCATTCGTAGAGTTGTTGATGTGGAGGGGAAGACTTGTACATGCTGTTATTGGCAACTTGAAGATTTCTCGTGTTCTCATACGTGTGCTGCATTATATCTTCGTAATTTACTATCTATTGATTATGTTTCACTTTATTACACGAATGTGTATTTTGAGGCTACTTATGCACAAGATATTTTCTCAATTTTTCATGAAGGAGAATGAAAATTGCCTCCTCAAACTATAATTATACTTCATGTGATTTACAAAGGTCAAATATGTATACCAAAAGAGAAGAGATTTCGTTGTAAACATGAAAGAATGAACCTTTATAGACAAAGAATGCATGGATTTGTTGTTGATGTTAATTACGATATAAGAAGTCATAAACAAATTAAATAAAATTGGGTTTACCATATATTAAAATTAACATCATTGAAAGTTAAAAAAAAAAGAAGAAAAAATATATGTAACATTATTATCGTTGTTTCAATTAAAACTCATGATACATGATATAAATTCGTCATTTTCCCCTTAAAACTATTATTTATGTATAAAAAAGTTAAACACATCAATGCTGCAAAACGACAAAAATAATGATAAAAACGACAGTTGCTGAAGAACGACGATGACTAAAATGATGAAAACCACAATCGCTGAAAATGACGAATAAGTAAAGCGGAAATATACTGAAAAACGGCGATATATGAAAATGACAAATCCAGCAATAGTTGCTAAATACGACGATAGCTTAGAATGACAAAACAATATAGGCAGAAAAACGACGAATATTATAAACGACAAAATTGAAATAAGAACAATATTTTATGTGTCCAGCCAACTACAATCAAACGACCTTTAAACTATTAGCGTGTGTCTAACACAATGTGTTTAAGCTAAGAATATAAATTGCCAAGATTTGTATGTTCAGATTTGATGCGATTGTTCTTTTTCTAATCAAATTATTAAAAAAGAAGAAGATATTGTTAAAAATAATATAAAATAAGAACGTCTCATTTGATTTTTTTTATAAACTTTTTAGCTGATTATCTGGAATAGACAACTTTTCGAACCCTTGAATAAAAATTTAGAATATAAAGTAAATTTGATCACCTGAAATTCCCACTTGGCTAAGATTCGAGGGGAGGGTAGAGCGTGGCAAACCTAGCTAAGTATTGGTGTCGCACGTGTGATGTTGTCTTCCTTATTTGTTTGTGAAGCTAACGAAGAACCAGAATCCACAGCCGCTTCGACAGACATCAAACAGAGAGCTTCTGCACAAATCCCTCTCAACTGGTTTGTATTTTCTCACAATACTATGTTTCTCTCTCCGTAGTCCACAAGCTTGCAATTCGCAATAATTTCTTAAACGCGCCAAGAAATCTGAGTTTCATATTCCAATAATTAGCATTCGAGATATTTCGTCATTAATACCTGGCCGAATCTGAAAAAAATCTACCCATTGTCAATGGGTTCGTCATTTTTTTCTTCTTTTTGGGAACACGAGACAGTAAATGAGAAGAGGTTAGGTTTGTTACATCTACTGAGGCCAATCTTTTTTTTTAAAGCTCAGAACAAGAACATATGAATTCAATAGCTTGATGAATAATTAAAATTCTGAATCTTGAATTTTGTGTTCAATCTGATTATTCATCTTATTGGAATTCGGTTTCAGTACTATCAAATTAATGGTATATTTCACTTATTTTTCAGGGCCTTAATGGCGTTTTATGCTGATTGTTAATTCTCATAGTAACTAACCTCACGAAAACTTCATTGGGTGTTCTTAGTTGATCTGGTTTAAGAAGCTAAAGTAATGCCAACCAGCTTTCTCTCGAAGCTGAACCTCGCTGTAGTCTCTGGAATCGAGAGAGCAGTGTCAGGTCAACAGGGTTCAATAAACTCGTTGCTGGGAAAAAAGAAATTGTTTTCACGAAACTCGGTTCTAGTTCTACCATACTCGACGATCTGCTCGGTCAAGGCAAAGCCGTACCAGATGGCCTCTGCAAATTCCTCGTCGGTCTTCGGAGACGTTCATGTCGAAAATTTAATCACGGGCTGTGGGAACGGTGGCTTGGATGTTGCTAAGCTCGGAGGCGTGTTCTTCAACGATGGAAGTCGGACCCGTTGCCGAAGAGCTTCTCTGAGCTTGAGAAGAATGAGTTCCGGGTTTATTCGTGGAGACATCAAAGGAAGGAATCGGTGCTCCGATTCGGTTGTCGGAATTCGGACCGTGGGTTGCTACTCCACCGGAGCTGCTCATGATGTGTCGTTCGACGGAAGCGCTCCGAATGATCAGAGTCCTAATGTCACCACTGCGTCTAATCAGTAAGTGCTCTTTTACCTCATTTCATTCAACTTCAAACAATCTATAAAATTTCCTACCCCTTTGGGTTATTAAGATGTATGGTAATTAGATTGTCATTCTAATAAAAAAAAGGATGTCACTTACATTAAAATAGCACTGATCGTAACGATAAAATTGATTGTCATTTGTGTGCTTTTCCTTGGCTGACAAACAATGAAAATTAGTTGATTATTACAAGTACTTGTTCATCCTTTTCCTTTATTAGTTGAATAATATGTATGTGTACTAGAAAATGTTGTACATGGAAGGGAGTGCCTAAAAAACATTTATAGTAGATTGAAATTACGAGAAGTTATTATTGCGATTTCAATATACTCAAAAGCCGTCTTTTTGATTACCGACAAACTAGGCCTTCGCAAGTCTAATGTTCATCGTAAGTACATTAGTAAGCAAGTGGTAAGTCCATGAAATGTGGCAACTTGATGCCAAGAGAAAATGTCGGTTTTAGTACACGTGAAATTAGCATCAAATTTTCGAGCCTCGACTTTAAGACAAGTTTTGAGTACATCGAAGAACTGCAACAATAACATTGCCATTGTTGTTGCCTAATGAAAATGTCCAAGCTTCCGGTTTCCAACACTCCGTGCTCTGCAAAAAGAACACAAAAAACATACAATAATATTGTTCCTTAATCAGCAAGTTAAGAAGCCTAGTCCTAACAAATGCAGAGGGAGGGAGTTGAAGCTGGTTTCGGGGGTGTGTAACTTGCCACATCCGGATAAGGAAGCAACGGGCGGAGAAGACGCGTACTTCATTTGCGAAGACGAGCAAGCTATCGGCGTAGCGGACGGCGTCGGAGGCTGGGCCGAAGTCGGAGTCAACGCCGGCCTCTTCTCCACAGAACTCATGTCAAACTCCGTGGCAGCGATTCGGGACGAGCCTAAGGGCTTCGTCGACCCCGCTCGTGTCCTCCAAAAGGCCCATGCCCGTATGACCGCAAAGGGCTCTTCCACCGCTTGCATTCTCGCCCTCACCCCCAAGGTTTGTGTGTTCTTTCTCTCTTTCAATCTAGTGAGCCTTTGAGATTAGAAGTGCCTAAAAGCATTTTGTTCAGCTCAAGAGAAGTAAAGTAAACTGCTTCAGCATTAAACTTTTTCATTTTTTTTAGTTTCTTCTTTTTAATGGCAGTGAAAATCTCATTTCTACAGTAAATATATGTTACTTGAAAATGAAAAGAATAGTTTTGAACAATTTCTCTTTGTTACATCTGTCCAGGGACTCCATGCAATAAATCTTGGGGACAGTGGGTTCATAGTGGTTAGAGATGGATGCACCGTATTCCAATCTCCAGTCCAACAGCACGGCTTCAACTTCACGTTTCAGCTCGAGACTGGCACCGGAGGCGATCTCCCAAGCTCCGGTCAGGTATTCTTTTCTCTCTTAACCAAAAAACTCCCAAAGTTATTGAATTGCATGATAATGTAAATGCTGTGATGATGATGAGCTAGGTTTTCACGATAGCAGTGGAGGCAGGGGACGTGATAGTGGCGGCGACAGACGGGTTGTTCGACAACTTGTATAATAACGAGATAACGGGAGTGGTGCTCCACGCGGTGCGGGCGGGGCTGGAAGCTTCGGCCACGGCTCAGAAGATTGCGGCTATGGCTCGCCAGCGAGCTTTGGACAAGACCCGCCAGACCCCTTTTGCCACCGCCGCTCAGGAGGCTGGATTTCGCTACTATGGCGGCAAGCTCGACGACATCACCGTCCTTGTCTCCTACGTCGCTGCCTGAACCTGAGAG
Organism: Urtica urens; assembly: GCA_958296335.1. Taxonomy (NCBI): domain Eukaryota; kingdom Viridiplantae; phylum Streptophyta; class Magnoliopsida; order Rosales; family Urticaceae; genus Urtica; species Urtica urens. The sequence continues at coordinate 18,034,359 of OY282522.1, read as the reverse complement.
AGATTATGTCCTGTCTTCTCCTTTTAAAAAAATAATATCATTGGATTTTCTGACTTAAAAAGAGCATATTTTATTAACATCACAGTACTTTCTTACACACAAGAAAAAAAGTTGAAGTAGCGAGAAAGGGAAAGCAAAATTACACGCAATTTATTTGTAGTTTTTCCTATCTTTTAGGGTTTCTCCGGATTGTAAAAACTTGAAATAGAAAAAAAGGCTTGTGTAAGCTGTTCCCTTAAGCTGCTGTCAACAATGTCTTCAGAAGCGGTTTCCATCCTTCGCCGCCTTCTTCTTCCTTCCTCTCCCTTTCTCTCTTCTCGGCCTCTTGTCTCTGTCTCTCCTCTTCTTGCCTCGCCCTTTCTCTCTCTTCAGCTTCCTGTCTCGCTCTCTCCTGTCCTTCTTCTTGTTCCTGTCTTTGCCTCTCTCTTTCTCTCTCTTCAGCTTCTTGTTTTTGCCTCTCTCTTTCTCTTTCTTCAGCTTCCTGTCTAGCTCTCTCCTGTTCTTCTACTTGTTCCTGTCTTTGCCTCTCTCTTTCGATCTCCTCTTCCTTCTCTCTCTCCCTCTCTTCTTCCTCTTCCTTCTCTTCCTTCTCTCTCTCCCTCTCTTCTTCCTCTTCCCTCTTTCTAGCCTCTTCTTCCTCTCTTTTCCTAGCCTCTTCCTCCTCTCTTTTCCTAGCCTTTTCTTCCTCTCTTTTCCTAGCCTCTTCTTCCTCTCGTCTCCTAGCCTCCTCTTCCTCCTGTCTCCTAGCTTCCTCCTCTTCTCTTCTCCTTCTCTTCTCCTCTTTCTCTCGCTCCCTTGCCTCCTCTTCTTCTCTTCTCCTCCGCTCTTCCTCCTCCTTCTCTCGCTCCCTTGCCTCCTCTTCTTCTCTTCTCCTCCGCTCTTCCTCTTCCTTCTCTCGCTCCCTTGCGGCTTCTTCCTCTTTCTCCCTCTCGACATCCTCCACCATTTTCCTCTCCTCTTCCTCCGCGCAAGAAACGCACTCCAATATCACCGACTCTGCTTGCGGGGCCAGAAGCTGAGTGATCGTCGTGTTCTGAACATTGAACGATGCAGCCAACACATCCTCGTCCAAGATTTGAAGGACCGAACTCTTTCCCGCTAAGAATTGAGGACGATTCTCCTGCCTCGTCGTGGTGAACCCCATGAAAACAAAAGACTCGTCGTTGAACGCCATTTGGGCCATCGGGTGAAACCTCGGAACTGCAAAAATATCTCCTTCCTTGACCGAAAATCTCCGGTTTTTGCACTCCGGCCACATCGGAATTGCTCCAAGTCTCGAAGGACACACCACTCTAACCATTCCTCGTCCTTGCAACACAATGGCTATCTCTGTGGCCTTTGGATTCCAATGCGGCCCCATCATTGAGCCCTAACGCAAATTAAAGATAAGCACGAGATCGATTAAACCTAGTCATCTAGTCATAAATGACGAAAACTCTATAGTTTAGAGACGCCACCTTGGTCAAGTTCACCATGAAAACACCAACGTCGGTCTCGCCTAACACTTCATCTGCTTTCTTTTGGCTCGCCGTTAAGCTCCACCCATTGCAGTTTTCGAAATCATGGTCTTCTCTAAAAAGATTCAAGCCTTTCCCTTTCGCCTTTTTCTTGTTGTCCAAAGCAGCAACACTTTCTTCACCCCCTTCCGGGAAAACTCTCAAATATCGATCGTCTGATTCCCACAAATTCCTTCTTTTCTTCTCTTTCTCGTCCTTATCTTTCTTTTTCTTCTTTTTCTCGTCTTTGTCTTTCTTTTCCGGGATTGCATGAACAATGTCCTCCGTCGCTATCGCACTAGTTATCGACTCTATCACTTCATCGGGGACCTATCCCATATTATCATATATGACTCTTAGATTCGACATTATTACACCAATTAACGAGATAATCAATGTTTGAAGGTTAATAATCAATACCTTGAAAGCCTGTTTAAGCGTTGTCTTGTCGAATCCTCGAACCAAGTTTCTAATGCTCGAGTAAGCCCCGAACGCCGTCTCCTACACAGTAATAATAGAGTAGTAGATTATAAAGAAGGTACTATTCGATCATGAAAGATGAAAATTCAAACAAAATAAGGTCATACGAATAAATTATCATCTGTGTCGGAAAAAAGGGCATAGATTCTGAGGCTTTCACGCTCAGGCTCGAGGTCACTCTGCACAAAGAATACAGAGCCAGCTTGGAGCCTGAATATATCGCCTCTATTCAATTCGGCTGTTTCTGTCTTTGCTTGCTCAGCCCAACTTATCTTTCCTCTTCCTACATTCACACACTCAAGTCTAGTAAAAAATAAATTTTTAAACAAGAGTGTAACGCTTGCAGAATCCCAAGATATAAAGTACTATAGCCATTTGAATTATGTACAAAAATAGCCGTTCTTATCATGCTAACTAAATGGGCAAAACCCAAGCTAAAAGACACACCCACATTCACGCAATGAATATATTTTACTCGTTTCTCACAAACAAATTATAAAGAATTCAATATTAATCAGTACTTTAGATTGTATACAGGCACACAATAAGCGGGAAGAATATAGATATAGATTGATGTAATTTTTATTAGAAATTTTTTAGTACAAATTTGTCTGATATCCAGTCTAAAAATATTTGATTTAATATACTAAGTGTAAATTAGTTTGACTATTCATTCTATTAGATCACTTACAAGAATAAGCCTTTCCGTATCACTAATTTCAGCCATTCATGATGCCGTAATAACAAAAATATGCACATAAAATTAAATGCATACAAATAGAAAAACAATGAAAAAAAACCTGTGTGGACGAAGAACACCATATCAGCGTGAAGTAGTTGTGGAAGAAGCAGAGAATTAGGGTTCAAAGTGATGAAGTTGAAATGGTACGGCCCTCTGACGCCGTCACCAACGTCAACGGTCGAGATCCTCCCGAACTCATTCTCAACCAAACTCTTTCTTTCTTCTTTCTTCACCACAGGATTCAAATGAAACCCAGAATCTTTAGCACCAAAGCGCTTTATTGCATTTGCATTCAAAGCAATGCCACTCAAAAGAACGAAGATTGACAAACTGATTAAAGCCAAGTGTTTCGACATTTTCTTCTTCTTCTTCTTCGAAATGTTGATTTGATGGACGCTGTGTTTTTTGTTTTTATTAAATAGAAGAGACTGTGAGGAAAAAAAGAAAAAAAATGGTGGAACTTATCACGAGCTTGGTGAAGAAGCGAGTACGTGTCTTTCCAACGGACACGTGCATGTTCATGCAATGTCTGTACGTGGCTTGTGATTTAGTTTGCATGAAAAATAACGATAAATTATGAGTTTTCACGTTATCTTTTGAAGCGCTCTGTTTTAATATAGTTTATTATTATTTAAATTGTCGATAGATTGGGATTTAGTAGCAATTTTTTTGCTAATGAACTTAGACAAACGTTGCTTTCGTTCTCACTTACTTTGGTATCTCCGTCAAGTCGACTTAATACTGAACCCAGCGAACAAACTATTTCGAAATATGGGATGAAACCTATATTTTAATACACAGCAACCGTTAAGACTATATAGAAGTTTTATTGGATTGTATAGCTAAATACATGAATCGTAAAGACTAGAGAAGTTTTATTGGATTGTTTAGCTAAATGCAAATTTAAATTTGATACATAACTGATGTTCTGTTATGAAAAGGGGATATGCTATTATTATGTGATGTTATAAACAATGTTACAGTCAACTATGATAACAATGATAAATACGAGAAAGTAAATAACATAGAGACGTTGATAACTCAGTTCAGGAACTGCGTACATCTGAGGATAATGAATTTCGGTGAACGAGTATACTATATGTTGAAAGAATAATGGTACAAAGATTTTACAAGCGAATCTTCAATTTCTTAACTTAACACTTTCTTTTTTTCTTAGTACTACTCTTCCTAAGGCTCTCTCTAGGAGTGAGCTTCACTCACTTAATCACCTGAACAAGAACCGTTTCCTTTGGCGTTTAGTATTGTTGATTCTGAAAACGACGATTCTTGGTTGCGGTTTATGGAGAAGATAAGGTTTGTTTATGGGATAAGGGAATATTTGATTTTTGTGTCTGTGAGGCATAGATCCATTCAAAAGGCGTTTAACTCGGTGTTCCCTGAAGCTAAGTTTGCTATTTGCATGCAATATTTGTGGGATATGAAAATGCACAATCTGGAAAAAGCGACATTCAACCACTATTTTACAGATGTGCAAAGGCCTACACTCGTGGAGAGTTTTAGTATTGGTCGAATATGTTGTCCAACAAAAAGCGTAAGATTAAGAAGTATTTACTCTCTCCGAATCTTGAATTATAGTCTCGTAGTCACTTTCCGGTTAAGAGATTCAATGTCATGACTACAAATATAATTGAATATTTGAATGCCGTTTTACGTGAAGCGAGGGGATGGCCCGTTGCATTCCTTGTTTTGAGTTACCATCACCTTATTCAAGAATCGATTGTCAAGAAAAGGATGTTAAATTCCTAAGATGGATTCTGGACTCACGAACGTTAATTTTTTGATGCTTTTCGATGCTCAAGAGAAAGCTCGATCAATGAACGCAAGTTATTATATTGTAAATAACTTGTTAATTACTGTAAATAATATGGTAATTAAGTAAATAAATTGTAAATATCAGTAAATAATATGTAAATAACCTCTTCTTTTTATACTTATTTCCTTGCTATTTACATGTTGATGCAATGAATGAGAATGTGTTTGAGCTGGTTGATGGTTCCATTCGTAGAGTTGTGGATGTTGAGTTTAAGACTTGTACATGCAATTATTGGCAACATGAACATTTTACTTGTTCTCATGTGTGTGCTGCTTTATATCGTCGAAATTCACTTCCTATAGACTACGTGTTGAGGTTCTATACCAAATATTATTTTCAATCTACTTATGCTCAAGATGTTAACTCATTTTTGGAGGATGGTGATTGGTTGCTGCTTCCTGATGCTCAGATCATCAAATCACCCATTAATAAGCGACAAGAAGGGATGCCAAAAGAAAAGAGATTTAGATGTAAAAGTGAAAGAATCCATCCGTATAGCCAATAGTACGGAAGTTGTGGTCAATATGGGCATAATAAGAGAAGTTGTAATCAGTAATATGTTTATTTGTTGGTTTTGTTCAGATGTTTCATGACACAATTTTATGTACCAGCTTCGATTAGAACTTAATTTTGTTATTGTTGTTAATACGTTGGAAATAATTTGGTTGCACTGTTCATTATCAAATTAATGGTTGTTATTGCTGTTAGTCGTAAATATATTGGTTGCATTAGTATAAGACATTGATCATTTGTTAAACAAATTGTTAACATGTAGTTAATGAAGAAATAAATTGATGTCGATTTTTACTTATGTTCAAGACATTGAAACATATTGTTAACAAAATGTTAAGTTGCTACTTTGTTTGAAAATAAACTCATTCTTAACACGAATATCTTTACGTGTTACCTTGACCATGTTCATAAAATCATCAAACATTACAATCATCCAAAACATAAAATTAGTTATAAATTCTACTATCCCCAAAACATATATTCAACCAAGACATAAACTTAGTTTGAATCTCATCCAAAATGCAACCATCCAAAACAAAGCTTATTTTGAAATTCTACTAAACCCAAAACATTTAAGCATCAAAACATGTAAATTAGAATTCTATCGCTAGTGAGAATGACGGTTGAGAACTTGGTGGATCTTCGTTGTTGTTATCGACACTTCCATGCTTCCTCTCTGTGTCAATTGATGCGCGTGTCTTTTTAACCCTCCTTTCTGCTTTGTATGAAGACCTTAAGAGCACTGATTTCCTAATCGTCATTTTTGCCCTCACTAATTCCTCTTCGGTATTGTTAGGTTTGACAACAATCTGTAAAATTTGTGTAAAGATCATGTTAACATATTTAATTATTTACAAAAAGTTGACATAATTTTACCTTTGTATTTTGGATCTTCGGATGGTGGATTTTAATTTTCTCACTTGGATGCTTGACCATATTTCCATTACCTCACCGCATTGTTACTTCTATGATATTTTCGATTGGTCTTGAGATGGTTGCCCTTTATTGCGTAGACGCTTGTAAGTTCTATTAGTCTGAAAATTACTAAAAAGATCAATACTAACTAGTTGATCAAACATGTAATCGTTTTGATCCCTGTAGATTACGTCATTCAGAGCAAAAAGCCAATAATCTTGAAGCTTTTGTAATTCGTCATGTTTTTCAGTAATTTACATTATACATACAATTCATTTACAATATGAAATGTAACATTTTTTTTACTCATAGGGGTCATTGTTGTTGTTTTTCGATACCTATTAGTGGTGAAATGTCTTTTATCGAATCCTTAGTAACTAGCTCGTCCACTGTTTTTGTGTTTGTACACATTTCTGGCTTCTTATCTCTTGGTACTTTAAACTGCATACACATGTCCAAAATAGAATGTACATAAATAGTACATAATATGTAAATAGATTGTTATACTATTTGTTAACATTCTTGTTGTCTTACCAATCCTATTAAAGTTAGTTGATTGACATCAACCTTTCGCTTTAGCTTTTTGTTTGGGCCTTCTTTTGGAACAATTACTTCCTATAACTGTTAAATATTAGCAAGTTACTCTATAAGTAATGCTCCAATGTAACTTATATTCGTCTTATTTACTGTTTAACCTTCAGTAGTTATTGTCTCCCTTGTTTCAATGTTGTTAACGTCTTGTTAATTGATTTCACAATCTTGCATCCCAAACCAATTGTTAACACATTGTTCATATCGAATTTTTTTATATTTCATTATGAATTTTACAACATAATTATTACCTTTGGATGAAGGAGTTGGCCGTGTTTGCGGCCCGGATGTATGTGTTTACGATCTCGAGCATCACTTCACATTTTTTTTTACAAAACACTTTGCGACCGTAAATTTCAGTTCTTCTATCTGGTTGTTTGGGATTTCCAGTTTATTTTAATGCTATTCATCTCATCCCTAGTTACATAACCTTGTGGACAATTGGAAGAACTTGCTTGTTCTTTGCGTTTCATTTTTAGGGCTTTTAGGTGCAAGTTTAATTGGAATTATCCAGGTGACGCGCTTTTAATACCCCTCTTCCAATTCTTGTTCGCTCGCATCGATAACATTAAAGTATAAAAAAATCAGTAACTCAAATTCATTAACAACTTAGTATATGTTTGTAATCCGGGTTTACCTTTTCATCGTTGAAAACAAGTATCACTTCGTTGTACTTCAGAGCGTAAGTGTACGACCATTTTAGCATCCTTGGCATACAATGGATTGTCAATTTCTTTGCCAATCCTTGTTCCTCAAAACCCGGCATAAGTTTGTATGCCCATGCTAGTAGTGGATGAAGAAAACCATCAGTATTGAAGCCTATTTGTTGCCGGAAGTCTTCAGCTTCTTCATGGATTCAACCATTGCCTTAAAACTAACACGACCCCATGGATAATTTGTAATCATTTTCATGTTTGTTGCTAGTTTTAGGTAGTCGTTGGTGATGACTGCGTGACGCTCTTCCGGAAGGATCACCGTTTTTCAACGAAGCCAACGTTAATGAGCGCAACGTTTTCCTCATCTGTTGCATTAAAATTATATGTTAACAGACCAAACAGATGCGGAATTCGCTGCGGTCCTGTGATATGGAAAAACTTGTCTTTCAAAGGATTGTTGATGCATATATCGTCATGTATAACTGTCTGTGTAATGCAGATCAATCTTGTTAAAATTACAAATTTGTTAACTTTATATTAACAAGATTTTACTTACAGAATACATAAATGAAATTATAAATTTACCTGACATTAACTTAAAAGCATACATCGTAAATAGATGAATGACTTCACCTATCTTGAAATGTATTTCATCGACCTTTCCTGATTTGACTTGGTGTAGGGCCAACAAATATGTTAGTTTCTTGGGAAACATGTCCCCATGGATGTGCTGTAAGTTCCCAAATGGACCGTTATTGAAAAGGTCCGCTTGATTGTCTATGTCCATTGCCCCAACAAGCTGTTGAAGAAGTTGGAAATTTGTGTGGCCTATTATCCGTTTGGAGAAGTCCTGATTTTTTGGTTCAACATAGTAATGCCCAACCTGTTAACAACCAATTAACAAATCAAAACTTAACAAATACATATATCCATTCCAATTTCACTCTAATATCAAAACTTAACAAATAGATATAGCCAATTTACATACCTTAACAACATTTGAAGGTTGCGTAACATTTTTTGTCTTGTTGACGGAAGTTTTTCCTGAAACCTTTCTCTTCCATATAGAAGTTTCTGTTGCATATTATATACATTAAACATAAGTGATAGCATAAATTTCAAACATATTAACAGAATCCAAAACATAAATATACAATCTTATTTCGGGTGAATAACATTAGTTTTCCATTGATAAAAACAAATTTCACCCCTTTGAAACAAAATAATAACATCGAACCGAGAGCACATTGAACCGGAAAATTTTGTCGAAATTTTGTTAATATTTTTTTAAAATCATATTGTTTTCTCTCAAATTCACATAAACACAAAAAAATAAGTTATAATCTCTATCTTGTAGAAAACTCTAACATTCAATGAAAATTCATAAATCTTATAATCCTCTTTTCGTTCAGCGAAATGTCGAATCCAAGTAGGGATTGAATTACAAAGAATGAACGGTTGACCTTGTAATATAGGTCCGGCGTTAGAGAATTTATTCGATTGGAAAGAATGTTTCCGAACATGAATAATCAATATCAATGTCCTCGCAAATCTTGCAACAATATGGTATGTTATGACATTGGCGTCTTAAGTCGTCATCTCTTGGACAAAAGCTTTACTTTGGGGTAAACTGAATGGTATTATCACGGCGAGCGTCGACGTTCTGTTTTCCAAAATATAGTACAAGTACCTAAACCTGATTAACGAGGAGTCGAAAGATTACACGATGCGCTGAACGATATCATGGACCACGATGAATTCGACGACTTTTGTGATCCGACCCGAGCGAAGTGCGTGCAGATGCGCAAGTAGAAAATTTGTTCTCGGAGATAAAGGCAAAATTGCACCCTAGATGCAAAGAGTTCACGTCTTTGTCTTTCCTGGTCTCGTTGATGCACATCAAAGTGACGAACAAGTATTTTACCAAACTCTTACAACTTTTGAGGAAGTCACACCCAGTGGGTAATCGTATTTAGGAAAAACATTATGTTTGCACTAATGATTTTGTCCTATTTCGAAAAGAGCTGAGGAACGCTGATGTTCGCCTGATTTTCAAAGAGAGCAGATGGAAAGTTTGTAGTAGAAAAGTATCGCAAAATTTTTTGCGTTATTTTCCTTTGAAAGACCGATTGAAAAGTTTGTACGCTTGACGAGAAATGTCTATCCAAATGAAGTGGCACGACAAAAAACGTGTCATCGAAGAAGGTGTTTTGCGACATCCTACTGATGGAATAACGTTGAAGAATCTAGACAAGAAATACCCAGACTTTGTCGTCGAGCAGCGAAACATTCGACTTGGACTAGCTTCCGACGGATTCAACCCATTTGGGGAAATGAGATTATCTTACAACATATGGCCCGTGGTACTGACAACATATAACTTACCACCTTGGTTATGTATGAAAAAATAGTATCTGATGTTGACGCTTGTGATCTCGGGGCCGAATTCACCAGGAAAAAACATGGATGTGTTTCTCAAGCCTGTTGTCGAAGAGCTAAAAGAAATCTAGGAGGTCAACTTTTGAGTGTGCAATTGAGTCGACGGTAAAATGTTTCGCTTGCGTGCAACGCTCCTCTGGACGATTAATGATTATGATGCTCGATCTTTTTTATCGGGATAGAGTCGACAAGGATATCTTGCGTGTTCGACATGCAATGTTGACACACCGTCCATGAAGGTGATGATCAAAATTGTGTATTAAGATCATCGTTGATACTTGTCTAATTCTCATAGATTGAGGAAAAGCAAAGATCATTACACAAACCGAAATGAGAGACGTCCAAAACCTAAACGATTGACATCGAGAGACATACTTGAGCAATTGAGTAGTGTTTCAAAAAAGGCATCTAGCAAACACATCGATTATGCGGGTAAAAAATGAAAGCGAGTCGAGTGCGACTTAAATTGGTCCAAAAAAAGCATCTTTTACGAGTTACTGTATTGGTCGGAGTTTGTGTTGAAGCACAACTTGGACGTCATGAACGTTGAGAAGAATGTGTTTGAGAATCTTCTCGGTACATTGCTTAGATTAGAAGAGAAGAATAAGGACATATATAAAGCGCGACTTGATTTGATGGATCTCAAGATTAAATCAGTTTTGCACTTGAAAAAACCAAGGAGGTGCTCTCGGTGGATTCGATTCGAAGAGAGACTGATGCTGCTATTATACGCGATGCAAAACGTATTAATCGAGGTAAAAAGCCTAAACCAGCTAGCTTCTTTAGAGAGAAATATGGCAGGAATGTAGAGCTTGCCAAGAGGTCCGTTTTAGGGGGCGTTTCCGCAGAGAATTAGTCAAAGACGATAGATATGTTTGTGAATGAAGATTTCAAGGCAATGTTAGGTCCTACGTTAAAATTTCATTTTTTATGAATAATTATTAATTATATTGTTAATTTTTGCAGAAAAAATCAGAGCGCCACGAGGCAAACCAGTCGCATAAGAAGACACGGTCAAGACAAGGGTCGATCCATTTCTACGGTCATCGTCGAAATCATGTAAGTTGGTCTTTCAAACTATTTAATTTTAAAAAGTAAAAATTGTAACTCTGTCGTAATTTTGCAGATGAGAGAGGACGGGTCTTTGGGCTCCGCATTAGACACATGCCAACGTCTCCACACAGACGATAAAGGAACATTCACGACGGACTGGGCAAAGAACGCATTTGTAAGTCGTAAATATTTGCATAGTAATTTTTAAATTATAATAGCACTTACTTATAGTTTTTATTGTATTTTTCAAAAGACCCAGATGATAACCCGTGTCGGCGATCTTCAAAAGGATTGCGAAGAAAAAGGCATTCCATTTCTCAGACAGATATGCGATTGGGAGACCGAGATAGGTCTTTCGATCTCTGTAAGTTCACTACATGTTGATAGAGCACGTGACGAGGGCTCGTCTAGTTCATCATCCCGCAACAAACAAGAGTCTGAGTCCATATTGGAGATGAGACGTCAAATGGAGAAGATGCAACGCCAAATCGACGCGATGAACCGAAATCCGACTCTGAGTCAAAATCCAACTCCGAGCCAACCGTCTCTCACGCAAGAGCAACAGTTAACGCCCTCGCCAACTGCAAGACGTGATGATCAGACGGCTGGTTCCGCAGAGTTTCAGAGGGACCGTTCGAGCGGAAAAGGGACAAGAGGAAGAACCAAAGGCGGAAGAGAATCGTCGACAATGGAGAATTGTTTTAGGTCTAGAAAGAAAAAGTGATGTTTTTACAATTGTTATGTTACATTGAATATTAACGTTTATTTTGTTTACGTTTTCTTTTCCGTACTTAAAAACACTTTGAATTATGTTAAATTATGTTAAAATTCAATCTATGTTTTTTTTTTTTAATTTATGTCGATTTATAATTTCATTAATTTATGATTTAATTTTATTTTTATTCATGTTGATTTATGAATTCATTACTTTCTGATTTAATTCATTCAATTTTTTTTAATATTTACTCATCAGATGCGACTGTGTTGCATCCAATGCATTGGTGGGAGAATCATTGGATGCGACCATATTGCATCCAAAAGTCGGATAACAATTTTTTGTGCTATTTTGTTTTTCGCGGGTACACATTTGGATGCGACAAGTCGCAGCGACAAATTTTGGCGCGGAAACTATTGGATGCGACTATGTCGCATCCGACCGTCGTTTACCGCCAATTTTTACGTTTTGTATTTGTTGAATTTGGATGAGAGGATTCACATCAAATTTTTTGTGTATGATGTTAGAGACTATTGGATGCGACTTCATCGCATCCAATACATTTACCTACGACATATGGGATGCTACATGGTCGCATCTAAATAAACTTTTAGATGCGACTTTTGGTCTTTAAATGAGACAAAATGTCGCATCTAATTTTTTTTTTTACTAGTGAAATCGGATGTTGAAAACAAAAATCTTAACCTCAAACCGAGAGCACACATAAACAACTATGTAAACGAAAACATGCAAACATGTAAACAACTAAAAAATCATTTCCAAAAAGTTTACAAGCTATCGGGAAAAACCCCACGGAAGGAATCGGAAAAATACCCATGGAAGGAATCGGGAAAAAACACTAAAAAAAGGTACCGAAATCGCGTATTGAAAACAAATTTTGAAAAAACCCTAACAAGAAAAACTCAAATTGCGGTTTGGAAAGATATTTTTTTTGTTAAAATAATGAAATAGATTCGGTTAATACCTTGAACTCTTGGTGAAAATCTTCCTCGAAGATTCGGAAGGTTCTCTTTTTCAGGTTTGCGTTTTCTTCCTATCGACTGCAGAGATATTTTTTTTTTCAAAAAAAAAATAATGAAACCGAACCGCATCAATCTATGTAAATCATCATTATTACGTGCTGTTAATGCTTTCGATTCTTGGTATTTTTATTTATTTTTTATTAATTAAGTGTTAACCGATATATATTGGATGGGAAGTACTTTTTGAGTATTTTTATCTCTAAAATTTTGTAAACCAAATAACCAGAGTATTTTCAACTTATTTACCAAAAGTACAACCAAATTACGTAGTCTACATGATTATACATCAAAATCACATTTATTTTTTTTATTATGAACTTTGTATACAGCTTGTCTAATTATAAGCCAAAAGAATTCTTTAACCAAATGTACTATCTTGAGTCGGTCATGTCGTGACTTCAAGTGGCTTAACAGTACCAAATACTTTCTTTCACAACATACACCACAAAACATCATCTTGGTTTACTGGGCTCCTGAAATGCCAGATCCCAAATAATAGAAAGAATCTTAACTATTATGAAAAATATAACTAAAAACAATAAAAACTTGAATATTTCTTACGGTCATAAAGAAAACTACGTGAGTTTTTTTTATAAAAATAATAAGCTTGGAAACTAGAAACACTTGAATCGTAAGGGTATTTTTTGCAAAGCAAAATCAACATATACCTTAAGGATCCCTCTTATTGCAAAGCAAATGAATGAATAAAAATAATGCAGTTTTTTAAATATAGAGTATATTAGGCAATACTTTAATGTGATGCCCTAAATCAGTACACTATACAACACACACAACCCCACCACAGTTCCAGAACTGTCTCTCTCTCAGCTTTGCCTTTTCTTCAGAAGTGGGAGTGGGATTGAAGACCATCTCTCTCTCTCTCTCTCATGAATTATTTGAGCGAGAATCTCAAAATTAGCCCATATTGGTTGCCTTATTTCACATTTTTATCGCTTTCTTTTCTCTTTTGTGTTCCAAAAGCTTCTTTCTATATCACCGCGTGTGATCCGCGTGGCATAAATATTTATACATGTAAATATAGGAGTATGAGAAACTTCGTCGCTAAGGACATGATCACCAAATAATATTCTTGATCCATATAGCCTCGCCTCATATAATTCTACACATGGTTTAAACCCCACATGTGCATGTAAAATTGAGGTTTAAATGTCAATGGAACTTAAATTTTTTTTAGTCTACTCCGAACTGGGACTTAAAAGTAAATTTAGATTTGATTAGTATCACCATAAACACGTTTTATTGGGTTCAATAGATTTTCTGATGATTTTATGGAATCGTCGGTTCATTGTTTTGTTATTATATATTTTTGCGTTTTCAAAAGGGTGAAGAATATTATCGGCGCTAACTATTATTATTACTATTGTTGATCTCATTATATTCTCAAATCAATGAATCATGACGTCACTTATTGGTGCTTTTCGATATGAATAATTTTACTAAAATGAAAGTTGAAACATATTCTAGCGCTCGGACGGACGAGGATGCTTATTAAGTAGGTACGTATATCTTGGAAGATCTTTAAAATAATAAATTAAACCAAATATCTACATTATAAGCTATGGATCATTAAAATAACGGATTAAAACCTTGATTTCATTCATATGTGGTTGCCACTTCTGCGCAAGCAGATGGAATATGAAGCCTAGTTAGTTTTGAAACCCTAGAGAATGATCGGATCAGAACCCAAATATATGAATCTTGTGTGTTGACCTAATTGAACGCTATATGATGGAGGTTTTCGAAGCAACGATGGGATTTGAGTATCTATATGCGCTGCTCTAATATTTGAATTGTAAGTAACCGTGATTACGAGATTGGTATGGAATATAAAGTCAACTTACAAGCTAGAGACATTTCAAATTAGATGGCCTGGTTTCTTTGAGTCTATTGGGACTATTCTATCGAAAATAACAAGTTTAAAAACATGTCGAAATATAAATTAAGTGAAACAGTAAAAATGAGCATGTTGCATTATTAATTTATCACTTTTATGTTGTGTTTAAATTTGTTGAATATCATAAATTACGCATATAAATCGTCAAAAATTTTGATGACACTACCGATTTTTGAACAAGGTAATTTTGACATCGGTGAAACAGTTTTTTTCGTTATTGTTTGATACTCAGGATAACCGTCTGATAGTTGAAGACGGGGACTATTAAAAGAAGCGAGAATAACTAAAAAGGGACAACATTTATTTATACAGAGAGCTACTAGCTAATTATTCACATATTCCTTTGTAACCCTCACATTATTTTGCTCTCTTGTATTCAACGAATTAGTTATAAGAGAAAGTCTTGTTCTCAATTCCTTGGCGATCCCATTCGGTATCCCGAGGATTTTGGTCAGGATATTGTTTTACTAATTTCACATGTTTACAGTTGGCGCTAGAAGGAGGGGGAATAAGCGCTGAATTTCACACACCCATGAACGACCAAGAGGTCGAACACCACAATCGTACACTTCCTATCACAGAGGAAGAACTCGCTGAACTCCTCCCACAACCTCATTTGCACGTCCAATTCCGGGAGATGCAAGAACGCCTCGCGGCATTAGAAGCAAAGAATAGGGAACTGGAAGGAAGGCTGCGAGCTAAGAAGGTCACTTTGCGAAGCGCAATAGTGATTCATGATGAAGAGCTCTCGTACTGATCAGAGAAAGAACCAGAAAATTCCGAGTCTCGGATTAAGAAATCCATAAGACACGCAAAAGATCGATACGAAAGGGAAGAGTTCACGGGACCAAAAGATAAGGGATATGACGGAAAAGATTCCGGAACGTTACCAGCCATCTTGCGAGAAAAGTCGCTCGGGACTAAGAAGTCCGGAAAGAGCGGTAGATACCGCAGACAGTGCGAGCACTGAGGAGACATAGTTTAGGAGATAGAAAGGCGAATCAATGATGTCGCTTTGGGTCAGAAAGAGCCAACCCAAAAGACTTGGGAAGCTGTCTCACCATCCACGGCGAGAGTTCTCGGACAGCCACTACCAGATAGATTCAGGATGCAGAGCATTCCCCCCTATGATGAGAAGACCGACCTAGAGGACCACCCTAGATACTTTCTCTTCTTGGATACTTTTACAAGGAGCAGGCCCCGAAGTCATGTGCCGAGCATTCTCCATAACACTATCAGGATCAACCAAGAGATGGTATATGAAGCTCAGACCGAACACAACAGACTCATCGGACCAGTTGGCACGGAAATTCATGGAACAGTTCTTCGGATCAAGCTTAGGGAAAACTCCCAAGGAGAAACTCCTGGCTATCAAACAAGCCCACGTCGAATCACTAAAAAATTACATCAACCGTTACTCAGAGCAGGCATTGCAGGTGGATGACCTAAATGAAGATTTCAAGTTTTTCGGAATCACCTTGGAGGTCAACACAGAATCAGAATTTTGGTGGTCTTTACAAAAAACCAGTCCCCAAAATTATTAACGATTTCCTCGAAAGAGCACATAAGTATATAATTCCAGAGAAGCAAGGTTGGCGGCAAGAAAAGCTGAGACACCAAAGCTACGACTGGATGAACAAAAGAATAGGCGTCCTGAGGAAGACCGCCCACAAAAGAGGATATGATCTGGGTGGGACCGAAGAAACCATTCAAAAGCAAATACGATAAGTACAGCCCGCTGAATACTTTGATAGAAGAAATTATCAGTCTCTCCCACGAGAAAGAAGATTTTCCTCGGCCTGCGAAGATCAAGAAAGATGTGGCTAAAAGAGACCAGACAAAATACTGTGCATCCCACACATATGTAGGCCACCGAACGACATATTGTTTCAATTTGAAGGAAGCCATAGAAGCTTTGATATGACGAGCAACCCTGAAGAAATTCAAGGTTGGAAATAGGGAGGAGCCGTCGGAACCTAAAGAGGCTTATGGAGAAACTTCTCTCATAGTTAGTGGACCTCACATCGATGAAAATTCCAGAAGCTCACAAAAAAGCTATGCGAGGGAGGCCTAGGCAGGACACAAACATGTCATGTTCACTGATAGAGAAAGGCCGACGAAGCTCTCAAAAAAGGCGGTGGAACCTATCACCTTCACCAAAGAAGACGCCCGATGGGTCCTCTCCCCACACAACGATCCATTCGTAATTTCTGTCAAAATTAGCAACAAGGTAGTCCACATGATGCTTGTTGACACGAGAAGCGCCGTTGATGTACTCTACGAGGAAACTTTTGAGAGAATGGGTCTTAAGAAAGACATCCTCTCCCCTTCCTCAGAACACCTATATGGTTTCACTGGAGATTCTTATTCCCAGAGGCATAGAATCAATACCGATGACTCTGGGAGAGGAGCCGAAAACCAAAATTGTCAACACAAAATGAGTAATAGTACCGGGGACGTCGTTTTTCAACGAAATCACCAGTAGACCGACTTTGCAGGCCCTTCGAGCCGTCACCTCTATGGAATACTTGAAAATCAAGATCCCCATAGAGAACGGCACTGGAGAGGAGCTCGGAACGCAGACGTTGGCAAGGAGTTGGTACACGGACTATCTAAGAAATAGTCACGATAAGGAAGGGCGATAGGTGCTGACCATCACCTCCGATTTTGATCCACGACTTCCACATAAGAATTCGGCCGAGGTGATGAGATATATGAGATCGTTCCATAACCCAAAGATCCCGAGAAGAAAATTTGCATTGGCAGACACCTCGCCCCAGATATTAAGTCTACTTTGATTCCCCTTTTGTCAAAAAACATGGATATATTTGCGTGGTCACATGCATACATGATATGGATAGATCCCAAGTTAGCTTGTCACAGATTAAACATCGATCCAAAAGCAAAACCCATGCGACAAAAAAGAAGAGCGTTAAATACTGTGCGATACGAAGCCCTAAATGAAGAAGTAGATAAATTGATCTCAAACAAATCTGTAAAAGAAACGAAATACCCAAGCTGGGTAGCTAATCCGGTTATGGTTAAGAAACCAACCGGAAAATGGCGAACTTGTGTAGATTTTAATAATCTTATCAAGGCTTGCCCGAATGATAGTTTTCCCATGCCGAGGATCGACCAACTATTCGATGCCACGACAGGACATGAATTACTAAGATTCATGGATGCATACTCGGGATATAACCAAATATCCATGTATGGTCCCGACCAAGACCACACAACTTTTATTACTGATAGAGGCCTGTATTGTTATACAATCATGCCCTTTGGATTGAAAAATACGGGAGCTACTTACCAAAAATTGGTAAACAAAATATTTGCAGACCTCCTCGGTATAACAATGGAAGTATATAATCGATGACCTCCTGGTCAAAAGCAAGAAAATGAATTCCCATAACGACGATTTGCAGACTTCATTCGAAATACTTAGAAAGTATAGAATGAAACTTAACCCTTTGAAATGTACTTTTGGTGTTACTGCAAGGAAATTCCTGGGCTTTATCGTTCAGGAATGAGGAATTGAAGTCAACCCAACAAAAATCACAGCACTACTCAACACGAGTCCTCCAAGGAACATCAAAGAGGTGCCTAAGATCACATGATGTATCGTGGCACTAAGAAGATTCATCTCACGATATATCGATCGGAGCATAGACTTCTTTGACGCTCTCAGGGGCTCAAAATAATTCGAGTGGACCGAGCAGTGTAATCGTGACTTCGAGGCCCTTAAGGAGCATCTCGCCTGGCCCCCGACTTTGAGATAAGTAGAGGCAAGAGAGCTCCTCCAAATCTATCTGGCGGTATCCAAAAACGCAGTAAGCTCGACACTGATCAAGGAAGAATACAAACAACAAATACCGGTGTATTATACCTCCAAACGCCTCAATGATGCCGAAGGAGGATATTCTGAGTTAGAAAAATTATTCTACGCTCTGATAACAGCTTCAAGAAAACTGAAGCACTATTTCTTGGCGCACCCAATATCGGTACTGACAAATTTCCCTCTCCGACAGATCTCACAGAAACCCGACGTATCAGGAAGATTGATGAAATGGGCTAGAGAATTAACCCAATATGAAATCAAATTCGTACCCAAAACAGCCGTCAAAGGACAGGCTGTGGCTGCCTTTATCGCAGAATTTGCACCAAGACTAGTCGAATACCCCACGTGGGAAATGCATGTCGATGGAGTCGCAAACTAAGGAGGAAATGCAGTAGGGATCACACTTACAGGACCAGATGACCACAAGGTAAACTTCGCTTTAAAATTCTCTTTTAATGCATCAAATAACAAAACCGAATACGAAGCCATGATTCATGGAATCAAATTAGCAAAAAATTTAGAAATAAAAAAACTTACGAGTGTATTCAGACTCACAACTAATAGTTAATGAAATAAAAAACGAATTTCAGGTAAAACGCGAAAAGATGTCGCTATATGACGAAGGAGCCCAACAATTGATCCAGAAGTTCAAGTCATGCAAAATAGTCCAAATCCTGAGGGAGATGAACGAAGAAGCAGTCACGCTGGCCAAGTTGGCAACTCAAGGAGTGATCTCAAAAGATGTCCCCATCATACAAATTGATCGGCCCGATATCAACTCCGAAGAAGACATTATGCAATTGTCGTTGATGTCATCTTGGCAGGGTCCTTTCAGAAAATACTTGAAGGATGGGACCCTACCAGAAGACAAAAACGAAGCAAGAAATCTCAAGTATAAAGCTGCTCGGTACATCTTCGAGGAGACACACTATACAAAAGAAGTTTCAGCAGTCCACTCCTCAGATGCTTAAACGAACAAGATGCCGAGTATGCTTTACAAGAAATACACGAAGGAATCTATGGAAACCACATAGGAACAGAGACTCTAGCCCTAAAAATCCTAAGGCATGGTCTATTCTAGCCCACACTTTAAGGGGATTCTAGGAATATGGTGATGAAGTGCATTAAATGTCCAAAGTATTCCAACATACCCAGACTCCCCTCGACGCAACTGATTTCTCTAAACTGTTCGGTTCCTTTCTCTGAATGGGGAATAGACCTCATTGGAGCATTACCAACAGAAAAAAGGAAGATACAAGTACGCTGTCGTATCCATAGATTATTTATCGAGATGGGTTGAAGATGAACCTCTAAACAATATAACCGCTTTCGCAATAGAAAAATTCGTTTGGAAAAATATAATAACCAGATTCGGATACCGATCAAGATCATCTCAGATCACGGAACCCAATTTGATTGTGACTCTTTCAAACAATTTTGTGAGAAGTATTTTATTAACAAAGTCTTTTCCACTCCAGTAAGGCCACAATCCAACAGATTGGTAGAGGCAGTAAACAAGACCATCGAACATGGTCTAAAGAGAAAACTGGACGACCACGAATGAGATTGGGTAGAAATGCTGCCCCAGGTACTATGGTCCTATCGGACCACCAGCCACTCCGCAACTTTCAAAACGCGTTTCTCTTTGGTGTACGGAACTGACACTCTCATTCCAACAGACGTCACAATTCCTACTATCCGAAGGGAAACATACACCACCGAGGTAAACGATGAAAACCTAAGACTAAGTCTCGATCTATTAGAAGAAAGACGATATAATGCACACATTAAAAATCTGACTAACCAACGAAGAGTTGCTCGGTATTTCGACAAGAAAGTCCGCCCGAGAGGTGTCGCTATCAGTGATAAAGTCCTTAGAAAAATTTTCATCCACAACAAAGTATCCAAAGAATGAGTACTTTGAGCAAATTGGGAGGGACCTTACATCGTCAAAGAGAACTTCGGAAATGGAGCCTACAAGTTTCAAAATTTGAAATGAGAAATGGAAAATAATCCTTGGAATGCCGAGCATTAAAATTTAAAAATGGTCTGGCCATGTGTATTGTAAATTCAAAAAGCGGCTTGGCCGCAATTTCGCATTGTATTTCCCTGAGAAATTCAAAAAGCGGCTTAGCCGCTAGTTTCTCGTTTATCGATTTACATGTTTTCGCACTCGAATCGTCAGGATACCGAACAAAGTCACTTTTCAAAACAAAATATAAGATTAATCTTCAGTCTTTATTCGAAAAACTTTTTAAAAATATGCACATTTCTATTATTTATAGTTATCATAACACCCGTAATTATTTTAACCTTCGAAATACTTGATATATGAAAATCCTTAATATTATCCTTCTTGTTGTTTACCAAAATGATAATAGGGAGGAAGGAAATATAATGAAATCCAAAATTATTTACCAAACACTAAAATAATCCGATAAACGGAAAAAATAGTCGAAACCCGAAAATTAAAATACATAGACTATTAATGGTTTTAGTGATCGGAGTGCCGATCACGTAATATTAAAGAATTTTGATCCGATCACAGATCAATAGTTCAAATACCCTAATAAATAAAACAGAAAGAAAAATAATAAACTAAGGATCACCTTCTTCCTCGGGAGCATCGTTAGTAGAGTCGGAGTCAAGCTCGAGATCGTCAAGGATAAGGTTGGAGTTCTTCGGTCTGAGGAGCGTCACAACCTCGCAAATGGCATGGTTGTACGAAAGGTCACGCTCACGCTCATAATCCTCCGACACTTTGAACTCCTCGACCACTTGAGCCCGAGCAGCCTCTACGTCTGCTTGACACTTGGCCTCGAGGTCAGCTTTGACTCCAAGGACCTCCAATTTTGCATTGTTGGCCTCCCGAGTACAGCGATCAACCTGTTTCTTCAGTATAATGATCTCGAGACCGAGTACTTCCGTAAGATGGGCCACGCCGACCAAAGTCTGCACAACAAGATACACAATTAAAAATTAAATATGTAAAGGCCTAAAAGAAGCACCGATACACTTACCATAGAAGCAAGGTAAGCCACCATCTCGGCTAGACCGAGAGAATCCGTCTCTGCCACGCGTTCCAGATCAGCAGGCTGGATATGAGCGTACAAAAGCTCCTTGGCGACTTTCAAATAGTCGCCCGACGGTTCCTCGACAATTTCTTTCTCCTTGGCAGTGGGGACACGTTTGACCGGAGATTTCTTCCTAGAGGGAGTCGACAAGGCAACTGTTTTCCTTTTCAATGGGCCCGCATAGTTCTCGATATAGGCAGCGGAAGGAGCTTTTCTCAGCATCACGACTATAAAACTAAATGTTAGTATACACGAAGGAAATGAAATTTCCAATAAATAAAATTACCGTCTACAGGAGCCCAGAGCCAAGAGATTCGGGTTCGATAAGGCGTACGTAGAACGTTCCTCGTCAGTCAAGTCAAAGTCCGACTCGCGGTCAGGTATCTCGTCCTCGGTATATAAGGGAAGATGACCTGAAAGAAAAACAAAACACAGTTAAAAATTACTCAAATAGTTTTCAAAAACGACATTCGAAATTACCAAGTTCTAAACATCGAGCACAAATAAGAAACGCCGGATGAGCAATCGGGCCTTTGGCCGAGAAAAAACGGTCCTTCCACTTATTTTGGCTAGAAGGCAAATTCGTAAAGATTTTCTCGGAACTTAAATATGACCGAGCACAATAGAAGCCGTGCTGATCGGGAGCAGGCTGGAAATGATAAAATTGAGAGAAGTCCCTGAGTGTAGGAGCTTTTACGTAGAAATGGAACCACAACCGAGTCATCTCGATTAAAATACGATAGATGTTCGGGACCAATTGCGTCGGGGAGCACCGAAATTCAGCCAAAAAACGGGCGATGGTCGGATGAAGAGGCAGCCCCCCAACGGCCCTTAGAATCATGGCGTTCATCGCCACCTTGCCTTCCGGAGGCGAGCATGCACGGTCCTCGGTAGAGGGAAGCGGATGCGATCATCAAAAACAAACTCCTCGTACAAAGAATCCAAATTATTTGTAGTCATAAGAGATGTCAAATGTTTGACCAAGAAATCCCATTCTTTCCGCTCGAATTAAACTTCCTCCGAGGAATCAGCTGGAAGATCGATGCCGAAGACACGACCACTCATCCCGGCGGTACTAGGCCGAGAAGTGTCGGTGGAGCCCGTCGTAGGTTCCTCGGGAGGCACGTAAGTAGAGTCCTCGGTACAGTATGAAGACAGCTCGCCCCTGAGAGAAATCGAAGACCCAATACCTTGTCAATTTCTACCTCCTTAGGGGGATCAGGAACATGAACAGGAACAGGGGGATCCTCGAAACAGTGCAGGCCATAACAGGCCGAACCCATCCCTTATCCGGGATCAATCGCTAATAACGATACCGATCAAACTTTTTGGATCCGAAGAACCCAAAGTCATCGTCGGAGTCAGAACTTGGATAAGTTTCGACCCGAGGATCAAAATCCCGATCGGGAATATAATAATCACACTCGGTCCCATCCACGAGATAGAAATTCATAACGCAAATAAATATCTACAAATAAAATTCCAAAAGAAGGATGAGGAAGAAAAAACTTACGAAAACGAAAAGTTTTAAGAAGAGCTCTGGGAGTACCGAAGAAGCTACGTAGATGAAAAGGTAAGAAATGGCAGGTAGATTGTGAAAAAGACATTTTCACTTTCTGACGATCGGGATTCAGCATACTAAAGAAGCTTTTTACATTCAACGGATAAAGACGAAGAGTCGCCCAAATCCCCTTTGCCTTGCTAAGTAAAACGACGACGTAAAAATAAAATGCCTACGTTCTGTAGAAATTCAAAACTTACAAAAAAAACTCGTGATATATCGAGAATAAACCAGAGTAAAATGGATGAAGAGTGAAATAAAACGCTCACAAAAGTTCATTACCATATTTACTAAGAAAAATCTAAAAAGCTAGAGAGGGATTGTTACCTGGGAATTTAAAAAAGACCAGGAACGTCCTAGGGATACTGAGGACGAAGATCACTCATAGATTAAAGGACCCGAGAAGAGTAATTCGGAGGACCAAATAAGATAAGGAACATTACGTTCATAAGTTAAGAACGGACCTTGCCCGTCAAAATCCCGAGGAGAAAATAAGATGGTAGGTCAAAGACTAGTCAAAGCAAAATAATACGTGTAAATAAAAATACTCAAGTCGCCACAACGACCAAACATCAAAACGGCTGACATGACAAACCCATCAGCACGGACGTGGGACTGATCATCCCACGATTCACACAAAAACTACCCACTACTCAGGATAACCGCCTGACAGTTGAAGACGAGAACTATAAAAAGAAGCGAGAAAAACTAGAAAGGGGCAACATTTATTTATACAGAGAACTACTAGCTAATTATTCACCTATTCTTTTGTAACCATCACACTATTTTGCTCTCTTCTATTCAACGGATTCTTGTTCTCAATTCACAGGTTAACAAAGTTATATAGTTAAAGGTCACATAATTATTCTTAAAAATAAACTAGAAAACTTAGAAAGATCTCAATCTGGAAATAAATAACTATGTTATGCGAGGGGTTGATAATTATAAGCAATCTCTCGACATCGCCATTGCTGGCATGCACTCATCGCTACTACACGGTTTACCTACTTTTAGTCAACCCTACATTTTAAATCTAAATTTAATCACGACCGATTTTCACCGCAATGACACGAAGTCACGTAGAGGCGAGAGACTTTCTCCAGTAATTTTTTTTTTCTTTTCAAGACAAGTGTACACGTAAGCTTTTTATATAAAACAATCATAAAAAACAACGTATATGTTATACTGTCTTCTTCTTTCAAAATATTATTCACTACTGTGGATTAAGAACACAAATAGATCTTTAATATCATACATCGATTAAAACATTTAACAAAAAAGCAACGAGTATTTATTAGTAAACAAACAAATAATTGTTTAAAATTCGTGGACGTACTTTGAACATGATTGGCTTTTGGACGTACTTTTAATATATGGTAATCCTCTCTATTGTATTCTTAAATAATAATAATGAAACTTTAAAATTCATAGTGTCAACCTATCGCTGCTTAAACTTTTTAAAACCCTTATGTATTATATATGTTTCTTTGCGGTGTTTATTTATATATTTTTTTACTTGTCTTTTTCAATTGGATGGGTATGAATAGGGTTGTGATTCAGACACTATACAAATGTAACGCAGTCACCCCGATGAAGATTGAATATTGATAATTGCTAATAGTATTGTATTTTCCCACTATCTATCTCAACTTTTCATGTTTTCTGTTCATTCTTTAAATTACGGTATTCTATGGCCCCCATTCGGAACATATTCCTTTTATATTTGTCGCCGCAAAACTAAAGCCTATTCAAATCCTACTGTAAAATAAGTAGTAAAATTTCGGAAATACTTAAAAAAAAATTATATATATATATAGTAAAATTTCGGAAATACTTAAAAACTTTATATATATATATATATATATATATATGTCTTTTAGCTATATATCCATATCAACGTTTACTAATTTCCAAATACCCAATATTTGGTTAACTTTTCGTAAATATCCAGTAAATTTTTTTTACACATTTGGATTATAATTAGTGATTGTTAATGAAGATATTATAGCCAATAAAAACGTGTAAACAACTTTTGATTGCTATTTACGAAAATTTTACTAAATATTAGATATTTCTAAAACATTAAACATAAATGTGGGTAAACTATCATGTATATATACACACATTGTTTAATGATAGTTCGGGTCCTGAACTCAATAGAGAGTTTACCTAATCGAAGCTCTTACTCTCCTAGTAACTATAGGACTACCTAATCGAAACTCTTACTCTCCTAGTAACTATAGGACTAAGATAAATTATTAGAAATCCAAAAACCACTATTTTTATGCCCAAAACTTTCATATGTAAAAGTTCATTTTTTATATGGACATTCTTATGAAATAAGTCGCATCTAAATGCACAAATCGATGACAAATTATAATCGATTTTTCTAATTCGTGTTTATACTTAAATAGTAAACTACATAAAATTATAGTATATAACGAATAAAAAGTATACCTTCACGGAAAAAGTATCAAATTTGGTCTTAAATTTGAAGGAGATACATTCTAATTCGACTTATTACACTAAAACAATTCAGCGGGAAGATTTTTCGATGCGACTTGTCACATTATAAAGTCATTTATCGCTAAAATTGAAGTTTGTTTTGTGCGAATTATAGGTGTGATTTGTCGCATCTAAATTATCGCATCTTATAGTTGTAGACTTTTATATGCGATAAGTTATATTTAAAAATTTTGCTACTTGTTTTTCGGATGCAACAACGTTAAATCTATTGTCTTATATGATATTACTATTATAGGAGAAAATGAGACTACTAGATGCGACAAAAATCGCATCAAAAGCCCATTTTTGACCTAGTGAGTGATTCAAAAACGTTTTTTTTAAAATAGCGTCGATTAATTTTTAAACTTTTAAAATAAACAAATGAGAATAGAAGAAATATATATGTTTGTAAATAATCTGTTTTTTCAAGATACATTACATGCATTTTTGTGATTTGCTAATTTAGGTCCCGACTTTGACAAATTTTTCAATCATAAATCTCCAAAAAATATTACAAAATGTGCAGATGGCGCCCTACAAAAGATAAGAAATGTATGTTTTTTGAAGATTCAGTAATGGTTAATATTGTATATGTATTTTGAATGGGCATACTAAACATATTTGGCTACTAACTGGATGCTTCGATACTTAACTATCATATATAGTAAATCATAATTTTAAATAAAATTATATATATTGTACCATTAGTCTCTTAGCTTATTTTAGGTTAAGGTCAACAATTTCATTTCTAGATCCGATAATAATCAAAATATCCATATTGGACTTATCTTTGCACATCTATCATAAAATGAACTTTGAGACAAAAATGTTCTTAAAACTTAAAAGATGAACACCTTAAATTTTATCGTAACATAATAAAAAGAAAAAAAATCGGACGATGTCATAGAATATGGTAGAATATCCCCATCGTACGATATTATACTGTATCATGCAATTTATATTGATTTTATCATATCATATTATATCATACGTATAATAAATTTTAAGGCGTTCATTTTTTTTTTAATTTTAAGTCTCATTCGACCTAATTCTAATAAATTATTAGAAAAATATTTTTAACAAATGTCGTACTCGTAGTCGTAATCTGAACAACATAAGATAATTTTTAACAAAAAAATTGTTCAAAATTTATCGAGAGAAGGCTGGAATATTTTGAAAAAACCTAAATGTTTTTTGTATAAAAATATTTTCGTCCTTTTTTTTGTCTCAAAATTCCATTTTCAGATAAACATGCAAAGATGGGTCTAATGTCAATATTTTGGCAAATATCGACTCTTAAAAAATGAAATTTCTCTTTTAAAATGTGCAAAGGGGTTTATTTTTAAAAAATTTCAGCCTTGGTTATGTAGGAAATATCAAAGATAAACTCATTATGTTGTTTCTATCTCAAATTAGACTTTTGATCCATTTTCAAACAAAACTATCATTGACTAAAGAAATTAATTTTATTCGGATGAATTGCGATGCTCTTTTTATGATTTATAATGAAAAAAATTGCGATGGTTTCTGATAATTTTCTATGAAACAATTTATAACAAAGAATTTTTCGGCGAACTTCGTCGGATTTTGATGAATTACGATGGATTGCGATGAATTCTGATGGGCTACGATGATTTTCGATGTTTTTTCCCGGCAAACTTTGCCAAATTCTAATGAATTTCGTTTTCAGCGCCTCCCATTGACCCGCTGAACTTTGCCAAATTCTAATGAATATAATCGACTTCATGTTTTGTAGTTTCCTCTATGTTTTAGACATTATCGTATTCTAGTTTACGTTTTATATATTATCGACGATATATTCTAGTTTATGTTTTTTGAATTATTGACTTCATAAGTAATATTTATATATCTTTCGATTATGCTTTATTTGATATCAGTTATGTTTTATTTGAATTCAATTAGTGTCTTTTATTAATGTTAAATTTTAAAATTTAATTATTATTTAATTATAATTTTAATTAATATTACAAACACAAAAAAATTGTGAAGTTAAGTTTTAAGCGATAAGTCGCTTCTAAGATATGGTGGGCAAACATTAGAATTGACAATCCGCTTCTTATGTCTTTTCTAATTTCAAATTAAAAAATTTGACGCCAAATTTGAAGCGATAAGTCGCTTATAAAACCGCTTTTAAAATATGACGGGTAAAATTAAAAAGCGACAAGTCGCTTCTAATATTTACCCACCATATTTTGAAAGTAATTTTAAGCGTTTTTTTTTACCCTTACGACTATAGAGACGACTAGTCGCTTTTAAATTTGTCGCGTCTAATATTCAAAAGCGACTTTAAAAACAACTTATTTTAGAAGCGGTGATTTAGAAGCGATTTATTCGTTTTTAACGTCGCTTTAAAAAGTAAAATAGAAATGGCTTTTGTTACTTTTAAAAGTCCTTCTTGTCCTCCAGCATGCAGTTTATTTGCTCATGTTCCATGTGTTTATGTAAATGTTATATTATTTTTTGTAAATGTTTAATTAAGTTTTGTAAATGTTCAGTTAAGAAATACGTGAACAAAATGTGATCGCAACTTTTTTTGTTCTTGAAGACAAGAAGTTCATAAGAACGTTAAAATTGAGGAGCGAATGATATAATCCGACGAAAACTATAATATACACAAATTTGTATTTAATATCAAAGATATATTATAGACTAAATAATTACTTCCTATATAATAAGATCTAATATTAACAAAAAATTAAAGCTCAAATTAAACTCAACTACTAATTATATAATACGTAATTAACATATATAACAGTCGTATTGAATTTCAAAATTTTGAAATGACTGTAAATAATTTTAAATTCATATTTCGAAAAAAAAAACCCTCAAAATCGCGTAAAATATAAAGACAAACACGTAACAAATAAATTTCATAACTTAGTTACACGTAATTAGTAAGGATATTTATAAATTGTTCAAGAAAGCTTATTATTTTTGAATTCGTGAAGTTTTGATTTTTTATTTGGCTAAAATATTGTACAAAAATTATTATATTCTTCATATTTTTTTTGTTCCAACCAGAAAGTAACATAATGTCTTACAAAATAGAGCAACAAGAATTATATGCATGCATATCCGACAAAATATTAGCAACCTCTTTGGGGCCCCACCAAGCGTTGTGTCCCATCTCTGTGGCTCCCAGTCAATGAGATTTCTATTCAGCTTTTACTTGATGCTCTCTTTTTATTTTTTATTTTTTTATTATCGCTATCTTATGGTGCTCAAAGTGTGAATTGAAAACTTCCTATTAATCCTTTGAGTAACAAGTGTTCCTTAATTCTGCTTTATCTGTATTTGTTTATTAAGCTCTTTCACTGGGTGGAGTTGAGAAAGTTAGAAGAAGAAAAGTTCGAAAAGGCTAATCAGCGTTTCTTTCGGGAGTTTTTAATATTATTTCCTTATTGTTATTATTATTTAATTTACAAAATATAGCTTTATATCTCCATGTATGTTACGTGGTTTTTATTAAAAATTTAGATTTTTAACACAAATAATCATTGATGCGCCACATAAATTTTTAACACAAAATCATAATTGGCTGCGCCACATAAATTTTATCAATTATATTTTTAGTCCACGGTCGATTATTATTTAAAAATTTACTAATTTATCATGCGACAAGTGAGATAAATTATTTTAAGAGAACAACTGGCTCACCTTGAACATTTTTTTTAATTTTTTTTCAAAGGTTACAAAGTGCGTTAGTTAGCTTTGTTAAGAAGTTAATAACGGTTCTGTTTTGTTTTTAAGTTTTGAGTAAATAAAAAGAAAATAAGGTATTGCAAAGCTTAATAGTTCGAAGAACTTATCATTTAAAAATAAGTTTTTAGAACAACCGTTTACAATTAACTTTTGCAAAGTTAAGTTTTGTTGCCTTCTTGAATTTGAATTTACGTTGATTTACTATTACAAAATTGTTGACCTTTTTCTTTGCATCAGATCTAACTTAATATTTGATGATCCGAAAAAAAATCTCTGAACCTGAACCAACATATCACAAAATGAGACAAAATCTTCATCTTAAGTAGTTAATATCTTCTTTCGATTAAATAATCATTTAAATGATCCATTCACAGAGGTGCATATTTTATAATTACAAAATTAATATCTTATTTGTTTATACTACAATCTTATTAATGGATAAAAATAAATTATATTCAGCAATGACCACAACATTCATTAAGTCAATGCTGAGTGTCCGATTAAACTATCTACTTTTCTTTTTATGTTTATGTACTACAAGCAATCATCTCTTATATAATACTTTTAGTTCGTCCGAGTGGGAAACTATCATGAATGAATAGTTTATTGGTTTCATCTTAACACACGTACTTTCAAGAAATTGTCCAACAATTTTTGACGTTAAACTTCTTTTGTATCTAATTCTGGTTAGTTTATATGGGGTTCTCTTGTTTTCTTTAAATCCATCGACTTATTTTTATCACGGGAATAAGTCAATAATTTAACAGCACATTCTACTTATAAAAAGTTCAAAATTTTATTATATAAAATAATGATTGATTAAGCCGAAATTAATTACACTCCTACAAAAATGAGCATTAGAAGCGACGGGTGACATTAAAAGCGACATTCTACCATTGACATTGTACCATTAGAAGCGACTTGTCGCTTCTAACGTAAACACCCTTATTTTTTCCGAAAAATGAAAATTTTGACCATTAGAAGCGACTAGTCGCTTCTAATGGCCAAAATTATTGGCTCGTACCCTCCGCGCCAAATATTTCAGTATGTTTGGGCATTAGAAACGACTAGTCGCTTCTAATGCTCAATTTTCGACACTTAATGAAATTTTGGCGGCGAAACTTTGGAGCCAAAGACTAGTCGCTTCTAATGCCCAAAAGTTTTGGCTACAAAATTTTTCTGCCAAAATTTCACTAAGTGTCGAAAATAGTCTCTTCTAAATGTCGCTTCTAATGCCCAAATCTTTGGCTCCAAAACCTTTCCGCCAAAATTTCACCTATGGGGACATTAGAAGCGACATTAGAAGAGACTGGTCATTTCTAATGTTCTCACTTACCAAAACATCGTCGTTTTGGTTTTGAGGGACATTAGAAGCGACTAGTCGCTTCTAATGTCCCTATGGCTTTAAATCACCCGACCCTCTTATTCCTCCTCCATTTTCTTCCTAAACTTCGAAAATTTTCATTCCCCTTCCTTCCCCTCCGACTTTCAGCCTCTCCTCCGCCCTCCCTCTCCTCCGGCCGCCGCCTTCCTTCTCCTCCGGCCGCCGCCTTCCTTCTCCTCCGGCCGCCGCCCTCCCCTCTACCCTCCGGCCTCCCCTCCCCTCTTCCTCGCCGCCCCTCCTCTCTTCCCCTCTTCCCTCCCCTTCCTCCGCCTCCCTCCTCCGGCCTCCCCATCCTCCGAACTCCCCTCCTCCGGCCTCCCTTCCTCCGGCCAAGCCTCCTCTGACCGAGCCTCCTCCGCCCCTCTGCCCGACCTCCTCCGCCCTCTGCCGCCTCCGGCTGAATCTCTCCCTCCGCTGACGTCTCTTCGGTAGGTTCTCGTTTGTCTCTCTCTTAATTGTTTTTTGTTGCTTATCATTTTAACGCTTTTGTAGCCTTGTTCGCAGCCTCGTTCGCAGCCCCCGAGTCTTCTTCGGCTTCTCCTCCGACTCATCCGGTTGCTACCTTCGTCGGTCATCTCTCCGGGTGAGTTTTTTTTAATTTCTTTTTTAATTTCTCGTAAATATGTTTAGTTAATAAAATAGTTAAAAATTTGTTAGATAATTTTGACGATGTTAATTATAGAACTTGTAGTTAATAAGTAAATTAATAATTGAATCTGTGGTTAATTATATCATTATTAATAATATATTTGTTTGTATGTAAGTAATAACATGTTAATTATAACTGAATTGATAATGAAATTTTGAATTGATAATGAAATTTGTAGTTTAATTTGTTAAGTTGAATATGTTGAATATAAGTTATATATGTTTGTTTGTATGTGAGTAATAATATGTTAAATATAACTGAATAAATAATGAAATTTTCACAATATGTTTGTTTGTATGTAAGTAATAATATTTTAATTTATTGATCAATAGGATAGTTTTGGTTGGTATATATATATATATATATATATATATATATGTTTTGTACAAATTTCAAGTTTTTGGTTTGTCTATATTTTAGGGAAAACTATGCCCAAATTTCTGTAAATTTTAAAGTAATACCAATCGATCAAACAAATCATTAATTAGTTATATCTAAATTCAACAAATTTCCTAATTTCAATAGTTCTCAATCTCACAATAATTCTCAGTCTCACAATAGTTCTCAATCTCACAAGCTCTCAATAGTCCTATATACTATGTATATTTTCCAATAGTTCTCGATCTCACAACTTTCTTAATTTCAACATTCAGCGTCATATCAAATCCAAGTCGAGATTGGATAACTGAAAATATCTGATGTAGTCTTGAATTCGAAATGGGCGTGAACGAATTTCTTCGAGTTGCGCGATTCCAAATGAACAACGAGCACAACATTAAATGTCCTTGTCGTCGTTGCAATAATGCGCTAACTCAACAAATCCCAATGGTTCGAGTGCATCTCATGTTTAAAGGATTTACTCTGTATTACACTCGATGGTATCATCATGGCGAGTCACCTGAAGAGGTCATTCCTGCGCTACATGATTCAAACGACCAAGACGATATTGGTGGAGTCCATGACGCAATCGAACATATCAGGAATGATATTGATATTGATCATGACGATTTTAGTGATCCAATTGCAGAAGATGTGACTGAAGAAGAGCAGATCGCGGATCTATTTGCAAAGTTGAATGCAGAGTTGTATACCGGTTGTAAGGTGCTCTCATCATTATCTTTCTTGGTCCAATTAATGCACATCAAAGTGACGAACCATTGGACGAACAAGTCATTTACAGAACTTCTGCAACTCTTGAAAAAATCTCATCTTGTTGGTAATAGAATTCCGGAAAAACATTACGAGGCAAAGTCAAAGTTGAAGCGATTTGGCATGAGATACGAGATGATTGACGTGTGCTCGAATGATTGCGTCTTGTTTTGGAAGGATTTGAAAGGTGCATATGTTTGTCTGGTGTGCAATGAAATCAGATGCGTTGTATGAAAAAAAGTATTGCGTAAAATTTTACGATACTTTCCTGTGAAATATCGTCTCACGCGGTTGTACGCTTCCCGACACACAGCTGTTGAAATGCAGTGCCACGAGAAAAAATGAGTGGTTGAAGAAGGTGTTCTACGTCTCCCGCTGACGGGAAAGCGTTGAAGAAGTTAGATGAAACATACCCGGGCTTTGCCAACGAGCTGAGAAATGTACAACTCGGGCTTGCTGTAGATGGTTTCAATCCTTTCGGAGAAATGAGTTTATCGTACAGTATGTGGCCGGTGGTATTTACGACATATAATTTGCCACTGTGGTGTGCATGAAATCCGAGTACTTGATGTTGACGCTCTTGATTCCTGGTCCGAAATCTCCTGGGAAAGACATTGATGTGTTTTTACAACCGCTCGTCGAAGAATTGAAAGAATTGTGGGAGTTGAGCGTTCGAGTGCGAGGTGGATCTAACCATAATCATGTCTTCCTTTTGCGGGCAGCACTTCTGTGGATGATAAATGATTTTCCTACGCGTGGCAGTTTGTCTGGGTGGAGTGGTCAAGGGTACCTTGCGTGCACCAAAGATACTCCATCATTGTCCGTTAGAAACGGAGTCGTGTATTACGATCATCGACGATACTTGCCCGATTCTCACCGAATGAGAACATACAGTGGTCACTACACAACGCGCGTCGAGAAACGAAGGCCTTCGAAGAGGCTGACTGAATGCCAGATTATCGACCAGCTGAACAGTCTTCCTGAATTGATTCCGGGCAAGCAGTCTACGAGTTCAAAATGAAAGCGAGGCGAGAGCGAACTAAATTGGACCAAGAAAATTATCTTTTACGAGTTACCATATTGGTCCGATTTAACGTTGAGGCACAACCTTGATGTGATGCACATAAAAAAAATGTGTGCGAGAACTTGCTCGGTACGTTATTTAGTATTGAAGGGAAAGATAAGGACACCGAAAAATACGAGGCAAGACTTAAAAGACTTGAAAATTAAGTCTAGCTTACACTTGGAGAAGTGTGGAAACAGGTGGTTCAAACCACAAGCTTCTTACGTTCTCACACCCACGCAACGAAAAATGTTTGCTGAGTCTCGCAGAAAATTCGAAAAAAATGTCACTCTCGATGGAAAAGTAACCGGGTTGAAGGCGCATGACTAACACGTGATAATGCAAAGATTGTTAGCAGTGGGTATCGGTCCTCATGTTTTGAAACAAATCCAAGAGACGATTGCAGAACTTGGAAAAATTTTTAAGCTCATTTGTTCCAGAACGTTACGAGTGGAGGATCTCGAGAAATTCCAAGACTCCATCATTGAGATATTGTGTAAGATGAAAATCAATTTTCCGCCTGCTTTCTTTACGATCATGGTTCATGTTATTATTCATCTACCTGAGGAAGCTCTTGAAGGTGGCCTAATGCATATGAGATGGATGTATCCATTTGAAATATATCTCGGGATACTTAAGAATTTCGTTCGAAACAAAGCGAGACCAGAAGGATCTATAGCCGAAGCGTATGTTGTGGAAGAAGCTTTGGCATTTGTTGCACGGTACTCAGGAGATGCCTCGACCGATGTCGTTCAGCCTCACAAGTTCTCTATTTTACAGTCCAAGAAGTGTGTGCCTTATGGGAAGATGACTCCAATCCGAATGGACGACAAGTCAAGAGAGATGGCAGAGTGGTACATCTTGACAAATTGTACCGAAATTGATCCGTATATGACGTGAGTACTATTTTTAACCATTTTCATATAATTAAGTTTATTAATTTATTTGTCTAACTTCCCGATTCAATAATATATAGCGAGCATTGGAATCTCATGGAATCTGAACGTCGCCGTGATGTTAATAAAGCGTATCGGAAAGAATTCAGAGTCTGGTTCGCTAAAAAGGTTTACAACCAGAAAGTCGGTGGAGTCGATGTGTCAGACGAGTTGTACGCATTGTCGGTCGGACCCTTTCAAAATGTTCACATTTATCCGAGTTGTGTGGTGAACGGCGTGAAAATTATTACTTCTCGTCGCGATGAGATGGGTACTAATCAAATAGCGGCGTTAGCGTACCTATGGAAGACTACACCTTCTACGGAAGGATGGATGATGTTGTCGTTCTAAACTATCGACATGATCGTTTTCTCGGAGATACCGTTGACGAAGATCTCAAAATAGATCAAACTGACTTCATTATTGATGATGATGAAGACTGCGTAATTTTTTTTAACTAAATTTAATGTATTATTTAAACTATATTTAATGTATTTCTTAAACTAAAATTATAATTAACTTTTATGTTTTGCAGTATGTCGACTAGCGGCGATGACCCTCGGACGCCTTCGTCCGGACGAGATTTGATCACGGGTCAAATTTTGCAAAAGGCTAGACGAGGAAAGAAGGTGGTCATTGTCTTCGACCCCGTTCACCTCCAGTTTTATCCTCTTTTGAGTAGGGGTGAAGGAGAAAGTGCCAAAAAAGGCGATCGCGTTGGGAGGTTTACCAGGGCCGGCCCTTGGCTTAGACGGGCTAAGGCCCCCCACTAAAACCACACTAAAAGAGGCACGACAAATTTAAATAATTTAAAAAATATATGGTGATGAAAAGGTCCAAAATTGTTCACAGGCCTAGAGCCTACAACGACTTCGGGCCGGCCTTGCCAACAACTTTGGAGTTTTGGTACGAGAGCACATTCCTACGACGATGCCCAATTGGAATAGCATCTCGCCGCAACAACAAGCGGCAGTTTTTTCTGGCATTTACGCAGAGTACGACTTTGTGTACAAGAGTGAGTCGGGAGAACTTATTCCGGCGGCGTGCCATTCTAGACTCATCAAAAAGACCATTATCCGCGACGCAAAGAAGCGTCTGCGTGAGGGGAAGGCGAAGTACAATCGGATTTACTAGATCAACTGCGGCGGAGATCGAGATGAGGCGCTCGCACGGACACCCAAAGGCATGTCGAACCAAATGTGGTCTGAGGTGATAGATAGGATGAACACTGAGGAGTTTCAGGTATCAAGTAGATCGATTAAATCTTTAATCAATCATTTTAAATTTAAAACCAAGTTTTCTTACCTTAACCAATGTTTATTTACAGAAACGTCCAAAACAAATAAACAAAATCAGACCAAAAAGACCACGAAGAGCCGACAAGACACGGTCTCATTTCTTGAGTATCGTCACAATCACGTACGCATATTTTCATTCAATTACAAATTAACTATAAATATTTTACATAAGTTATATATTATAGTCATAATGTGTTAAATGTAGAGAGTCGGAGAAGGAGACAAGCACTGGAGCCACTCGCCGCGTGGGAGAGATTGCATACGACACACGATAATCAATGGACTACGCCTAATGCTAGAGAGTATCACGTAAGTGTAAATATTTTTCTAAATTTACATTATAATTTGACTTATCGACTTATCGAGGACGCGGAAGAAGATCTTAATTTTATTCATGTTGTAGACTTATCGATTTTCTTTAACTATTTTATTTATGATTTTTAGTAGTTTATGTGTGTGAATTATCGACATTTGAATGTTTAACATTTTGACTTAATATTTATTTCGTTTTCGTTTATTTAAATTTAATTAGTATATTCAATTATGATTAATTTTATATATATTCCATACATATTTTAATTAATTAATAATAAATTTAAAATATAATATTTAAAACAATTAAATCATAAAAAATTTAGAAAAATATTTCATTTTAGAAGTGACATTGTCGCTTCTAAACGTCTCCCGCCAAACTTTCCCACCTTTTTTCCTCACGTTTTTTGGGAACCTTAAAAGCGACTTTAGGGGCAACTTGTCGCTTCTAATTTCGACGCCTAAAATACCTTTAGAAGCGACAAAGTCGCTTATGGTCTTTTAAACACGACAATGTCACTTCTAAAGGACTTTTAGAAGCGACTTTTGTCGCTTTTAAAAAAAAAATTTGTCCTAGTATCACTTAATCTAATTATTCCATATTTTATGAGTTATTTTTTATACAATAAACCTTACCTACAAAATTAAGAAACTAACGATTTGAATAATTACAACAATTTTGTTTTCCTTTAACCATAATAAAGTAATTTTTTTAATTTGTCTATATTTCCAATATAATAATGTAATTTGGCCAGCAATATTATATGCTGTCAAGTTTAATAACTAAATTACCTTTCAAAAAAAGTTTAATAATTAAATTAAAATTGTTACAAACATAAAAGTTTTCCTTGAATTCGAATAAATATTTTGTAGTCCTCACATTCGTATTTCATAATACTATTTATTTAATTTATTTTTCTTAATTTCTTATTTGTGTAAATCATAATTGTGTGCGTAAATATTTAAGAATCGTGGTTGGCATCATAAAAAATATAATAAAATGCTCTAATATATTATGGAAGAATATCATAGTTATAATACGTATATGAATAAAAATAAAATCACGCATACAAATAAAAAACAACTCTAACACCGATTGAACTTCTAACTTTCTAAGTGAGATCGTAACTCTCGATCAACGGCTCTAATGACCTTCTCCGAACAAGAAGGGACAAATCTTATCCAAGTTAAACTCAAGTCATGATTAACCGCAAACCGAGTTAGGTTATGAGTTGCAAAATTACAAAGTCGCGAAATATGAACAATAAAAAATTCGTTTAAATGTTTCAATTCTCTGAAGATGCGCATAAGAAGCGTCCCGAGTTTTGTCACCGGTGTCAATCGCAAGGTCACCGCCTTGACCACGCCTAAGCAGTCGAATTGGATCTCCACTCTCATAACGCCGATGCTAAACACTAACTCTATGTTCTACAGGATTGCATACGCCTTCGCATGCTGGTGAGAGAACCCCCTAGAAAGGAAAAGCGTATGCGTGGAGATCACTTGTTCAGTGTTATACCTCGCGATGCAACCTACACTGAATCTTCCCTAGTAGCAATTCAGCGTCGCATCGACGTTCATTGAGATGAAGCCCTCTCTCGGTGGAGTCCATCTAGGAGTCTGAGTAACTTGGTCTCTTTGTAGCTGCACCATTGAGTCTAGCTCCAACCTGGTTTCTCGGATAAGATATTGTTCTTGTGATTCCATAGCTATCAAATAATAGTGATAAAATGCTCATGGGTACAAAGCTCAAGAATATATGTCGCTCTGAAATGATGTCGAATACGTCTTCCACTATGAAAAGCAGAAGCCCTAGTACAAAATTGACATTTAGATGCGACAAAATATAAATTTAAGTTGTAGCTAAAATTATTGAACGCGACTAGTCGCATCCAATACACCCACCCATCAAACACGACAATTTTGATACATACTACTCGCATCTAAATTCCGCCCAAAAAAACTTAAAACATGGCGGTAAACGACATCGGATGCGACTTTGTTGCATCCAATAGTCTGCACTCCAAAATTATTCGATACGGCTAGTCGTTTCCAAACATTTACCCGCGAAAAATAAAACAGTGCAAAAAAAATTTCTCCTACCTTTGGATGCGACTTAGTCGCATCCAATCCTCCTCCCGCCAATGCATTGGATGCGACGTTATCGCATCAATAGGTGTATAATTAAAAAAACATAAATGAAATTAATTAAAAGATAATATTATTTAAAATTAAAAAATAAATTAAATTAAATAAAAAATTAATGAAATCGTAAATCGACATAAATAAAATTAAAAGTGTTTTAACATAATTCAAAGTATTTTAAATTACGAAAAAAGAACGTAAACATTAAAAGTTAACATAGTATCCGAAAACGTAACATAACAAATGTAAAAATAAATCACTTCTTCTTTTTAGACTTAAACCACTTCTCCATTGTCGAAAATCCTCTTATGCCTTTGGTTATTCCTCATCTTCTTTCTTCTCCGCTCGAACGGTCTCTCTGAAACTCTGAGAAACCCGGCGTCTGATCGTCACGTCTTGCAGTTGGCGGATGCGTGAACTGTTGCTCTTGCGTGGGAGACGATTGGCTCAGAGTAGGAATTTAGCTCGGAGTTGGATTTTGGTTCATCGCGTTGAGTTGGCGTTGCATCTTCTCCAGTGACGTCTCATCTCCAATATGGCCTCCGACTCTTGTTTTTTGTGTGATGATGAACTAGACGAGCCATCGTCGCGTGCTCTAGCAATATGTAAAGATTTACCGTTTGTACAACTAAATCACCAAACAAATGACTCAATTAACTAAACGTATTCATCGGTTTCAATTAACTAAATATATTCATATCATTTTAATTACCTAAACGTATAATAGGATTTCAATTAACTAAGCATATTAATCTATTTTTAATTAAATGAATATATACAACGATTTCAATTAACTAAATATATTCATATAATTTTAATAAATTAAACATATACAAGGATTTCAATTAACTATATATATACGAAAGTTTCAAGTAACTAACATATTCACCTATTACAACTAACTAAACATATTCATACAATTCTAATTTACTCAACATATTAAACGATTCCATTTTATTAAACATATTTAAAGTTTAATTAACTAAACACATTTTAAATTACGTAATGTAGAGACGGAGCTGAAACGCGTTGGACGAGATTTGGATCGGAGACGGCGATTGCGAGCGTAGAAATGAGACTGCAATCAAAGTAAAAAAACTTCTTAACACAAATTAACAAATATATATGAAAAATTTAGAATAAAAAAAACTTAAAAATACTACCTCGGTGAGGCTGCAGAGGAGGCGACGAGACAAGCGGCCGCAGGCGAAGGTGCGGAGGAGGCGAGGGTGCGGAGGGCTGCAAAGGCGGATCTGTGAAATAATATATTAAAACCAAAACCAACATAAAAAACTAAAATAACTCTGATAGTTGTGAATCTCGTCGGAAAAATCAAAACTAAAACCAAAACCAAAACGAAAGCAAAAACAAAAACGAAAAACGAAAAAAATTAAATAAAAAACTAACTTGAAGAACCGTGCACGACCAACGAAGACCGACGAGGACCAACAAGGACGACTAGCGGTGGTGGCTGACACGGGCGA
Organism: Urtica urens; assembly: GCA_958296335.1. Classification (NCBI taxonomy): domain Eukaryota; kingdom Viridiplantae; phylum Streptophyta; class Magnoliopsida; order Rosales; family Urticaceae; genus Urtica; species Urtica urens. The sequence continues at coordinate 17,994,844 of OY282522.1, read as the reverse complement.
GGCGGGGCAGAGGAACAGAGGAGCGGACAGAGGTGAGGGCAGAGACGAAGAGCGGACGAAGGTGAGGGCAGCGAGGAGGAGGGGCGGAGTCAGGCGGAGGGACGGTGGGAGGGGCGGTTGGTGGAGGGACGGTGGGAGGCTGAGCGGAGGGACGGTGGGCGGAGGCAGGGAGGGAGGGCGGAGTTTGGGTGAAGTGAGGGACGAACGGTGGAGGTTGGGCGGAGGCAGGGAGAGAGGGGCGGAGCTGCGGAGATTGGGGCGGAGTGTGGGCGGAGGGAGGCGTAGAGAGAGGGTAGGCGGAGGGAGGCGTAGAGAAAGGGTAGGCGGAGGTAGGAAGGGCCGGCGGAGGTGAGGGGCGGAGGGAGGTTGGGTGTCGGAGGAAAAGGGCGGGGGGAGGTTGGGGGGCAGAGGGAAGGAAGAAAGACGAATATTTAGAGGAAGGAAGAGAGGGGGAAGAAGACTGAAATGAGGAAAGGAGGAAGGATCGGGGTTTTAATCGAACTCTAGAATTAAATGCGACTTTCTTTCTGATAGCACATATAGATGCGACATGTCGCATCTGCTGCTACCATTAGATGCGACAAAGCCGCATCTGATGTTTCAAAAAAAAACTAAAAATAAAAAACCATGCCACGTCGATTAAAAGTCGAGGAAGGGGGAGAAAATTGACCCGCTCAATTTTCGAGACTATTAGATGCGACAAAGTCGCATTTGATGCACTTGAAAATCAAAAATAAAAATTCCATGACATTTAGACAATGCGAAATGGAGGAAAATTGGCCCGCCTATTTTTTAGGAACATCATATGCGACTTTGTCGCATCTGATGTTCATGTGAACCTTCAGATGCAACTAGTCGCATCTGTTTTTCTTCTTCAGGCCAAAAAAATATTCGCCATATTCTCGTGTTTAGATGCGACATGTCGCATCTAAAAGTCATCCGTAGCAGATGACCAAAATTGTACTAGTGAAGGATGTGGCCAAACCCAGTTTCCTTCTAAATTCTCATCCTCCTAAACCGCGTGGAACACAATCTTTCTCATCCCTAAAAACAGGACAATTGTTGTCTGAGGTGATCCTCCTTAAAGTTACCATTGATCTAACCAATATCTGACTCAAGCAGACTGGCCAACAAAATAGTTTGACCTTTGGGGAAACTCTCAGCTTACAGAACTTCCTCCACTAACTCTCCATAATGTCGGTCAAAAAAATTGGAATACGGAATACTGGCTCTCTCCATTGTAACTCGGTAACCGATCTTGACCAAATACTTTTTATCATTTGTGAAGTGTCAACGACGCACGTCCGGGGATCTCATCTCCCTCACTTGGAATACTCAAGTGACTGATGCGTCATTCTCCCCCAACAGTGCCCTAATCATATTAACGTCTCAATTTTCGTCCCATCATAAGATCCTCTACGCGCATATCGCTTGGGGTGTCTATCCAAGTGGTTGATCTGTCTCTGGAGACCCAACTATCTTCCATAACTAGAATGACTCGTCATCACCTATCTTCTATTTCGACCACAACTGCACTAACTTGGGATGACGATCATGATATCTACGCCGGGTAAGTAGCTCTGGCGGTAGACTCAAACCCAACAACACTGTCCGATTTTATTTTTTCAATCTCTGAATCGCATCCCGTCATCTGACTTGTGCTTCCGGAACACCTCATACTTGCAACAGTGGATCTTCTTAGTCGCAACACCACCTTCCAACTAAAATTTGAAAGTCGTCTAATGGATATCTTGAATCAAAGTCCTCGAAATCTAGCGACATGAAGTCACGTAATTGAGTATCGACTAAAGAACAGATTTAGTGATCACCTCTCTTATAGCCTGCTGAATAAAATAACATTTCAATTATTAATTTTTTTTCAAACACGATCTTTCACAAGCTAAAAAAGATATATTTTTTTTGCAACTTGCAGCTGATGAACCCGGATAGTCCCAAATATCGTAAAGGAGTGAACGTGAAAAATCCTCAGATCGAGTTTTAACATGTTAAAGTAATATTTGAGCCGGCGAAACATGAGTATTTATAGTCGAGATTAAAAATATCATATATTTATAAATACGTGGATATGACAACCGAATGATTTTTTAATTTGAGAATGCATATAATAAGACACACACGTAGCCTATTAAAGATATTTATATCATGTTAAATGTAAAGAAATGCAGAAACTGATAAAACAAGAAAAAGCAGACCGAGTTTATTTTGTCGTCATTCAAATTTTTAAGTTGGAATTTCGCTCTAAGATAGTGCATGAAATGAGAGTATATATTTGTTTGCCTTTAAGAAGAAGATATAGCAAAAGTATGTATATGTTTTTCCCTTGCAGAATGAGGAACCAAATATATGCTAGAATATTAACTTATATGTACATATATACGTTCAGTACTACGTCCTCGTATTTAGTTAGCTTTGGTCCTCGAAATATTGCGGATTCAACAATCTTGGCCTTAATTTAAAATATTATGAAAAGAATGTATTACGAATATTATTGACGGAAATTTCAAAAATTAGAACATAGTAATAAGACGTCTTAATGAAGTATACCAACAAACAAAACCAAAGAGAAAGTTTGAAAATTAATGTCTAGGAAAATATGTATCTTATATTGAGTGACAAGAGAGAGAGCTGACTAGGCTAGCTAAGAGATATCTCTCTCAAAGTCGTTAATCATGGCTCCTTTCATTAACCTTTTATTAAAGGAGACTTGGTAAAGGTTGGCTGAGAGTATTCGAAAGCTTTTGTGGGTCCTAATATTTGAAGTTTGAGGGAGACATGGCTTTGGAGCTTTAACGCCAATATGCGACCCATTTGTCGTTTTTCAGTTGAAAAATAAAAGGCTCTTCAAATTCATGTATTGTTTCACAAAATTTTGAAGATAATTTGGGATTGCGCTCTCTACCTTAGCCGCTATTAATTTTCCGGTATTTTTATTATTATTTATTATGTTTATTTAACAGCACCAAACATTGGAAGACAAATATAGCTTGGACAAAAGGAAAACGATTGCTTCTATCGTTTTCACTTTACAGAAAGTTAGAGAATAATTTTTTTTTCTTTCTTTTGAGCATGGATGACTATTATAGTGATCTGTATATGACTTTTCAACGTCCTCGCAAATCACATTTAACCATTTACGTTGGTTATTAGTTAGTAATTTAACGTTTGCTTTTCGTAGTGTAATTTATCTCCACCGTATCCAAAGCACCATTGACTTCTATTCTGACACACGTAATGATATTGCAATAGTCAGGGTTAGGGTTAGGGTTAGGGCTTGGGCAATATACTTTTGATATCGTTTCACGTATGCCAATCGTTCTTTTGCATAATCTTGACTAACTCGATAGTTTCAGCAAGAAAAAAATATTATATTATATAATCAATAATTAGCCTCATTTCGAATCAGAACATACCAAAAGAAAAGACCAAATTTATATAATATCACAATACTAAAAAAACAACGAGGCCAAAAAAGCATATGATGTTAATTAGCTATATAGCCAGCCAGCCATAGGATAGAAACTTGAATTAGAAGCCTCTCAAAAGAGATTAAAAGAGACATCTGACCCCCGTGTCACACTTGTCTCTCATGCATGCATGATTATATACATATAACACATGCATACATACATGTACTGAAAATAACGATAATAAATAATTTTATTATGGCATGCAAAGACATGCACACACACGCAAAGATAAAAAGCCCACAATCATAACCTTCAAAAGCCCTCTCTTTCGCTGTATAACAAACCGTAGGGACAAAGAAAAGCTAAAGCTTTTTTTTCTTCCTCTTCATTCTTCCCTCTCCAATTCCCCAAACCCCTTTGCTCAGCAATGATCGTCCCTCAGACCAACAACCATAAAACAGACTCAAACAATAACCCCCAAAACCCTAGCAGCAACAACAACATCTCCGGCTTCCAAACTCCGGTCCGGCGACTCCCGAGCCAGCTCTGCTACGAGCCCACGTCGGTCCTCGATCTCCGGCGAAGCCCTTCCCCGAGCCCCGTCGCTGCCGCGGGACCCAATAATAATATTAATAGTAATAATAATATTAACAAGCTCGCCAACGGCAAGGGCAATTCGGTAATAAACCCCGACGCCGAGCTGGGGGTTCATCCTCCGAATGACTCCCTGGAGTGGGACGAGCAAGTGTTTCAGAACCTTGACTGGGACTCCATCACCGACCTGGCTGGCTTGCATGACGATTCTGCCCCTCCTTTCAAGCAGGGAATTACGGCCTCTGCCACGAACAACAACGGCAGCAACGAACCTGGTCAACTGACTTTCTCTGATCTCATGATCTCTCATCCTCAGCCGTTCGATCAACACCAACACCAGAATCATAATTTCAACGTCTCCGATCCCACCACTGCCGGTGCGACTACTAACAATAACGCATACAACTTGAACCTCAACTACGACGTGTCGTTTAATGACGTCCAGAGCCAGCAGCAGCACAACAACAATAGCAACAGCGTAATCGGCTTCGATTTCATCGAAGATCTAATCCGAGTCGCGGACTGTGTCGACTCGGACGATTCCCACTTAGCCGAGGCGATTCTCGACCGGCTCAACAACCGGCTCCGATCAACCTCTCACCAACCAGCTGGAAATTACAACAAGCCGGTCGGAAAGCCGCTTCAGAGAGCCGCTCTGATGTTCAAAGAAGCTCTCGAGAGCCTTCTGACCGGCTCGAACCGGCCGGTCCGGTTGTCCTCGTGGTCGGATATCGTTCAGACAATTAAAGCCTACAAGGCCTTCTCGGTAATTTCTCCGATCCCGATGTTCTCGCACTTCACCACGAACCAAGCCCTCTTGGAAGCTCTATCGGGCTCGGCTTTCGTCCACGTCGTGGACTTCGACATCGGACTCGGAGGACAGTATGCCTCCCTCATGAGAGAGCTCGCAGAGAAGTTTGAATCTCCGTCGATGGTGCTGAGAGTCACCGCCGTGGTCCCAGAGGGGCTCGCCGTGGAAGCCAGGCTGATCAAGGAAAATCTCACAAACTTCGCTCTCGAGCTAAAGATCCGATTCCAGATCGAGTTCGTGTTCTCCAGAACCTTTGAGCTCTTGTCCTTCAAGTCCGTCAAGCTCGTCGAGGGCGAGAGGCTCGCGGTCCTACTCTCCGCCGCCGCACTCCGCCGCGGGGGCTCATCGACGTCGGGATTTCTCGTGGAGCTGAGGAGAGCGTCGCCGTCGGTGGTGGTGTTCGTCGACGGCGAGGGGTCGCCGGAGATCGCAGGAGGGTCTCAGTCGTCGTTCCGTCGGAGCTTCGTTTCGGGCCTGGAGTTCTTCTCGGTGGTGATGGAGTCTGTGGAGGCGGCGATGGTTGGAGGAGAGTGGGCGAGGAGGATCGAGGCCTTTGTTCTGAAGCCGAGGGCCACGGAGGCGGTGGAGGCCGCGGCGGCTGGGAGAAAAACGACGTCGTTCAGGGAGGCCTTCCACGTGGCGGGGTTCAGGCCGGTCCAGCTCAGCCAGTTCGCGGATTTTCAGGCGGAGTGTCTGCTGGGGAAGGTTCAGGTAAGGGGGTTCCACGTGGCAAAGCATCAGGCCGAGTTGGTGCTCTGCTGGCATGATCGGGCCATGGTTGCCACGTCGGTTTGGAGGTGTTAGCTTTAGGACTACTTAATTATTCACATATATATAAATTAATATGGCGGTATAAGAAACAAGTCATAGCCTATAGGGCTCGAAAAGATGGGTCTAGCAACACTGCCAAGAGCCAAGGGAATTGGATTGGGTTTTATTTTTGGTTTTATAATTTTAGCATAAAAAAAGCAAAAAAAAAAAAAAGCAAAACATGGGAAGGAAGAAAAATAACAAGAGTAAAGGAAAAGGTTTTTGGGATGTATAGTAATTCTAACCGAAGAATGGGAATCCCTAACCGTGTATCATTTGTGTTTTTGTAGTTTATGGGTCTTTTATTGTTTGTGCTTTTATATTGAATAGTTGGGTTGGATATAGTTTGGTGTTTATTCTCGTTAGCATTGTTTTCTATTGCTACTTCGAAGGAAATTAACAACTTTCAGACTGCATGAATTTTGATTCGTAATGGACCGAATTTTTTTTAATATACATTCTAGTCAAACTATACAACATTCAGCTTTCGCTGATTCTGATACTACTTACCCGCTTAACAAATTTGAAAAACTGAAATATACTGTTTTTAAAAACAACTATGAGAGTCTTGTATCCTCGAGTACAATTCTAGGTAGAAAGCCTCACCCATTTGGACTAAGTCTTGTGTAGGGCCTCGAAGTGATTACTCAAGATTTGGTATGATGCCTCAGGACCGGCGCTACGGTGAAGACGAAGAGTTATAGATGAATTCCTATACCGCATAATTTTAAGGTTTGCGAGTTTTGGCGCATTCTGGATGAGTCTAGAGTCTCGCGCCTCGGCTCCCAATTTTTCGAGTAAAATGCTATAGAGAGGTTTTGAAAATTCCAAAAGTTACATCAACTGGTACCGACAAGCTAATATGACATTTCCCAAAGAGAGAGAATACTCAGTCATACTCGGGAAATTTGTGATATTATTGAGAAAGTCGAGGCCTCTTCTAAACAAGTTCCTAGTAGGTGGTGGACAAAGGTACGGAAGCTCCTCGTACCTTTCAAAATCCGGATTTTCATATAAAAGTGGCTCGATATTGGACAACTTTGCTAGAAGGGAAATGGATGTAGAACTGTTTTGCCCACAATGCACGAAAGGAAAATAAACTACCTTTTATGCGTCATGAAAATTCCGGAAAAAAGTTCATTAATATTTGGAAAGCAATTAGATAGTATAATATGATTAAAGAGGGCTTTCATGGAGACTATATTTTTTCGACGCATGCTTTATTTAACCTGTCTTTTCAGGATTTCGACTTCTTTGCTACTCTCACATGTGAGTGAAACCGTCGGAACAACATGGTGCATCACCCCCCCGGTAAGAACGACGGCTGACATTGTCTATTAGTCTATTGGCTACCACGAGGAGTTTCAGAAAGCTACTATCAATAATCAATTGGTGCAGCCACTCCCTTCCCGACAAACACAATGGCTGCCCCCGCGCCTTAATTTCATAGCCGCTAATGTGGATGTGGTTATTTTCAAATTCGGTATGAGAAGTGAGGTAGGAGGTGTTTTCTGTAACCATTTGGGAATTGTCTCGATGGCTTATTATCTTTCACTCAACGAGCCCTTAACTCTCTTGGTCATGGAAAGCATGTCTAACGTTGAAAAATTCTTATTACGAAATAGGGACTTTAAAGACGACTAATCGTTTCTAAATTTGTCGCTTCTAATATTTATGAGCGAACTATTATTCGAAGCGACAAAGTGTTACTTTTAAAGGTAAATTAAAAGCAATATTTTGACCTTTAGAAACTACTTTTTTTGCTTTTAAAACCATTTTTTGTCTTAATGCTCGTGCATAGATTAATCCGATTGTGCGGTGGCCGGTCTAATTCGATTGTCTGGTTGGCGTTAATCTTAATTACAATTTTATGTTATTCTTGCATTCTATTTGATCTATTATTTTCAAGTCCATGTCTAGTGTTACATATTACACATCAATCTCAAATTGTCTAATAAAACGGTCCAAATAGTTTAGCACTTAAGAAGAGGAAACATTATAAGATAATATGGCCACAATTGACTCTAATATATAGTTAACAAAATTCAAATTAATTACTTAACTCCCATCATCTCATTTTTTTTTTAAATAAATTTAACTTAAATTGAAATAGACTTATAAAATCAAGAGATGATTTCCTAACTCGAATTGCAAATTTGAGTCTTGAATTTCTCGCTCGAAATCAATAATTTTGATAACTGTCAGTTTATACTATTATTTTTTTTGTATTTGTGTTCTCTACGATTTTAAAGATTAAACTGTTTTATAATTTTTAAATAAACTACTTATATAATGCAAATAAATATGGGTAAAATAAAATTTACATAAAAAAACTAAATTATACGTCAAAGAAAATTCAACAAAAAGTTTTGTGGAACTGTCATCTATTTTAAAATATACTTTACTCAAATTAAAAATAAAACATATATCTTTTAAAATAAAAAATTAAACTCAACATTTTACAACATATATACATGTCATTTTCCCGATTTAGAAGTACTGGACTATTTTACTAAGTTTGATCCAGGGATTAAACGGCCGTAAAATTCTGGAGAAATCCCACCAAAATTTGCTCTTTCGGACGTTATCGGCCAAAAATAATCCATTGGATCGTTTCGTCGCTTTTTACCGAAAAAACCCGTCATTTTGACCGACGAAATCAAGCTGTCATTTGCTTAAAATTATCGTTTTTTTGTATAAAATCAACATTTGACTAACGAAAACTCTAAAGGTTTTCTCTACCCAATCATGGCCGCTCGAAGAAGAACAACCAACCCTCATGTTGTCGCAAATTCTCAGGGGAAACCCAAGGCACCAGTTCATTTCCGACGAGTTCTTCTTAAAAGCAATAATTTTTCGCCAAATTCCCAAGTAACCCGAAGAAATCCCATTCGAAGTCCAACGATTTCAAATTTGTGTGCGTTGAATGTATTTTTTTGTTGATTTTTATTTTTTTTAGCAATTATCGACTGAAATAAGATTTGTTAGATATGTGATTCTGTGATAGATTTTTTTGGAATTTATTTGAGATCCAAAAGGAGAAATTTGAAATGAATTCGTTAATTGTTGTTTTAATTCGAGAATTCGTTAAGTAAAAAGTGATTAGTGCGTTGTTGATTATGATTTTTCAACGGAATTCATCATGAAACATTATCTAGTTGAAATATAATATTGAGGAGGATGAAATTTTTTGAGATTATTATGAGACACGGAATTGAGAATTTGGATTGTATTTCGATAATTGTTGTTATAGTTCGTTAAATAAGAAATAAATAAATTTTTAGTGGGTGCTCATTTTGATTTTTTCAGCAACATATGGATGAAATAGAATTTGTTTCAAATTGAATTTCAAGAAGAATGGAAGCTTTTAAGATTTTTATAGACACATAATTGAGAATTTCGATTGTATTTTGGTAATTGTTGTTATAGTTTGTTAAGTAAAAAATGGTTAGTCCGAGATGAATATGAATTTTTCTCCAAAATATGTATGAAATAAAACTTGTTTGGAAATAAATTTTGAATAGACAGAAAAAAAAAATTAGATTTTTTTTTAGACACAAAATTGAGAATTTGGATTGTATTTTGATAATTATTGTTTTAGTTCGTTAAGTAAGAAATGATTAGTTCCTGTTGAATATGGTTTTTCTCCAAAATATGTATGGCTAAGAATCTGTTTGAAATTGAATTATTAGCACTTTGGAATTTATTGTGATTTTTTGAGACCCAACGATTATATTTTGTACGTTTATCGTTGTTATTGTTAATTATTTCGGATGGGAGATGAAGGTGTACAAATGCATTGTGTTGTAGTTTTGGGGAGGAAAAATCATTATATATGCAAGTATAGTGGGTTGACGACATGAGGTGCAAGTATCACTTGTATGAAGTTCTATCTTAGCAAAAATGACCTGAAGAAAAAAGTGAAACATTGTGATGAGTGTCCTCCGAAGGTTATAAAACAAATGCAGATGATGCTACAAGAATATGAAATGAGAAGTTGGTGTTGATGCAAATCGAGTCCTCTCTCAAGAAGTTGGTGTGAATTCATCTAGTGAGGATGGTGGTGGAGATGATGGCGGAGATGGCGGTAGTGATGGTGGCGATACATGTGTTGGTGTTGAGAGTGACAGCAGTACAGATACTGGTATTGGTTATGATACATGAACTATTGAATCGGGTATCTAAACTACTCAAGATGAAGATCACATAGCGTGCGATCCAGACATGTATTAATATATTATATACATTATTATATTTCATTTATTCTTAAGCAAATTAATATCTATTAGGTTCGACGCTTTCTTCGAGTTTGAGACTGAGCAATATCCCGAAGGTCGACAAGCAGCAATGGAGTCAACTTGGATTACGATGTTGATTTGGTATATATTTCGCTCAATTTGGGTCAATGTCATTTGACCAAATGTTTACGCAACCTTATGAAAGTTTGGGTTCGTATGCTTATGCGTACTTCGTTCAAAGACCACTACAACATTGTGATATGTATGACCCAAATGATGTGGTCCGACTTCTGCGACTTTTAGGCACAATCGAGTGGATTCTTCAGTCGTCACGTCACTCCAGTTATTATTGATGTTTGGTTGGATTTTATATGGTCATTTTCAAATTTTATAATATTTATGAATTTTGCGTTGGATGCTATTCATGAATTTTATGTAGTATGAACTTTATATTTCAAATTATGTATGAATATTATTTATATTTATGAATTTTATGGTTTAAAAAATATAATAAATTAATATTTTTTTGTCAATTTTTTTATTTTTAATTTTATCAAATTTTCGATCGATCAACGATATTCTCATCGATATGTCTTTCTCATTTTTCACATTTTCTCGATCGAATTCTTGTTCGACATTATTCCGGCTCATTGGAGTCATCAACCATTTCTCGTATAAAGAATCGGTTGTTCAATCCTGGTTCAATCCGTCTGGTTTTCTTTTAAAATAAATTCGGTTACATTTTCTAAACTGTTTTCTACCTACCCAAAATCCTACTTATTTACGTGTCGTTTATTTGCCGAAAGACAATCGTCTACAGAAGCAAAGACTAGAGTATAGAGACTATAACTTAGAATTGTAAAACGCACCGCACTGACCATCACATAAATATATATAAACAAATTTATTTGCCCTCAAATTTTCCCCAATACAAAGTCATCTCTCTATTCTCCAGAACTCGCGTATACCAAACGAAAGTTCTCTCCTCCCTCGCGCTCTTTCTCTCTCCTTCGCAAACCCAAACCCTAGACCCAGACCCCACACACGAGGAAAATAGAAATTTAAACAGCTCTTAATTTTCGTCTCCAATGGCGGGTTCAATCTCTTCATCGGATCACGAGCGGCATGGCTCGGCGGACCTCCCTAAGCCGCGGCTCTATAATCCTTACCACGACCTCCAAGCCCCGATCCGGAACCTCTATGAGCTGCCGACCTCGCCGGAGTTTCTATTCGACGAAGAAGCTAAGCGCCAGCGCCGATCGTGGGGAGAGAATCTTACTTTCTACACCGGATGCACATACCTAGCCGGAGCCACGGGCGGTGCCGCCGCAGGACTTGTCACCGGCGTCAAATCCTTTGAATCTGGCGACACTGCAAAGCTCCGAGTCAATAGGATTCTCAACGCCTCCGGTCACGCCGGTAGGGTTTGGGGAAACAGACTCGGAGTGATCGGACTTCTCTATGCTGGCCTTGAGAGCGGTTTGTACGCCGTTAGGGATACGGACGATGTTTGGAACAGCGTCGCGGCGGGGCTTGGAACCGGAGCGCTATTCCGAGCAACGAGAGGAGTGAGGTCCGCCGCCGTGGCGGGAGCGCTCGGAGGAGTGCTCGTTGGAGTCGCGGTCACGGCGAAGCAGGTAGCGAAGCGGTATGTGCCGATCTGAAGGCTCTTTGTGAGTCCGGTGGGAGTTTTTTTTCATTGTTTAGCCTCTCCAATTTTTGATCCTGTTAGTCTTAGAGAACTATAAAGTCTCAACTGAAGAGAAAGAGTTGATAAATTGTGGTTATATTAAGTTATGAATGCTGTGTCTTTGGAACTTACTTCATTGTTTTATAGCTGAGCATGGGAGAAAAACATGCTATTATGTTACTGAATACTATATTGATTTGTCAGAATATTTTACTGAAAATAAATAAGTTGGATGATTTGATTTCCTTGCATGTTGCTATCTTTGTCTTCCTTGATGTTGCTTATTGTTGTGTATTGAATTCGTTTGAATTGATCATTTAGTTTGTTATTTTGGCTATGGTAGTCTCAAGTCTCAACTGAAGTAAAAGAGGGGAAAAAAATTGGCTGTGTCAAGTTATGAATGCTTTGTATTTGAACATAATATTGCTTTATGGAAAATAAAGAAGTTGGAGAATTGATCTCCTTTTGGTTTTTTGAATTTAATTGATCTCCTTTTGGTGGTACCACTGTTTCTTACTTGACGTTGTTTACTATTGTTTGTTGAATTTGTTTGTTTTTGTGTGCCGTGGAATGCTTGTGGTTCTGGTTGAATGTTGTATGTTTTTGCACTCCTGTCGAGACTCTAATTTGTAAACTAGTTGGTTAACTTAATTGAGCTGTGTGGGGTTTGAGACTGAGAGTACATCACTTCTGTTAAAAAAGCATCAGTTCCTGGTAATTTATGTTTATGGAATTTATGGGAATTCAATTTTATTAGTTGGTCATTACAAGTATATAGATCTGAGGAAGTAAAATAGTTCTCATGGTAGAGTCTACTGGTTTTGCTACGTTTACTAAAAGTCTAGGTCTCACTATTTGTATCATAGTGTTGGACTCCGTATATATGCCCCTGAAGCCACTACAGTGTTCTCTGATGGCGTTGCTAAACTATTTAGGTCTCATCATTGACATCATAGTGCTAGTATCTTTGGCTATATTGAACCATACTTATACGGTGATTGTGTAATCCGGTTCCAAATGAAAATCTTTGCCTAGCCTAGCCGTATCGTTTGTGTGGATGTTTTGATACTGCCTCGTATCTTTATCTTTACTGTATACAATGATGGTGTTTTCATCAGTCTTGTACATGGACGTGCAATGCAAGCTTAATTTCCCATTAAGCAATTCTCGTAGACATTGATTCATTTTCAGAATGTAGATAAAGTGGGAGTTGCAAATATCAATATCAAATATAACAGTGCCTCGCGGGGGAAGACTAACGCATGGCAGTATGAAGATTTAGGGTCGCATATTTCCTGACTAACATACCTCTGACCTAAATCCTTTTGTTCAACATATACTATGCGGTCGTTTGTTTGTTGAGTCCATGCGATACATAGTGATCATTTTCAGGTATGTCAAACACCTCGACTGAAACCACCAGTTAGACGAGTTTAATTTTATTTGTCTTTGGAAAAACTTGTGAGACAAAGCACAAAGTACTTGGCTAACAAGGAACGGTAGACTATCCCGGCCATGAAATTCTACTAGAGCTAAATGTGTGGATTAATTTGTTCAATTTGTTCCTAAGTCTTGCAGCGACTCCCAAAACCATATAAGCTTTTATACTAGATCAGGGGAAGACAACTGATGGTCGGTGCACTTCGAACCTCAGTTTTACTCGCTGATGAATCTCTTGTTTTGAACCATCTAGTCTTCCAAATTTAGGTGTGTTAGCCTCCAATTGGTTTCTGAGCCATGTTCAATTTAACGACTGTATTAAGAGGAAATGTGTTTTTACCACTGCTAATCAAGGCCCTCAGTCGTCTTCGCTCCAACATCCCCATAACTTTCACGAGATACTTTTTAGCCTCGACGTGAAGATCATTCTATGATTCAATCGTGTCCAAAATACCTTGTTTGTCTTGGCTAATATCTTCATCATGATTGAAGGACATATCCTTGCTGCTCCTTGTATGAACTTGAACTTTGAATCACCAGACACTTGACACAGCGTCATAGCTAGGTGAACTAGAAAGGCATATGAAGACTTTGTTGGCCATCATGCATATAATTATATTGAAGGAAGGCACGTGTGATAACTGATAACATCACATCTCCTCGTATTTCTCTATGTACCTGATTTTTCAATGTTATCACTCTTCCAAATGTTGGTTTGTCCATCGAAATTGAATTTAGTCTTGCCTCTAGCCCCTTGTGTTGCCTATTGGGACAAATCCATTATCTTTCGGAGTGTTTTGGGTCTACGGATCTTCATCACAACCCGTATGGCTTTCTACAATCGATTCGAAATTAATCTCCATTGAGCGTTGTCATAGGCAACTCGCATGCCATCGATTCAAAAGCCCCACTTGGAACCCAAAAAATTATGCATCTTGGTTGATGAAGTCATAGCAGATAGTCAAAGGAACAGAGATATATAGCAAATAGTCCAAGTAACACAGTTGTAGCAGAGTATAACTGACACAAAATTTCGTATTCACATTGATCAAAGCCAAGGAACAGTGGAGTCCGGGTCCCGGTAAGGGAAAAGAAAGATATAGCCGGTTGTTTCCCAACTGCCATATTTGTAGCGGCCACATTTTTAAGGCCGTCAGATCTTGCATCCGGCGGGAGTCCGAGTCCCGGTAAGGGAGAAAACGGGACTCCCGGTTCCGTACGAGATTTATACCGGGAGTCCTGGTACCGGTTTAGAGCCTATCGGGACAGATCTTCTTGTCCCGTCCCATCTCGGTAGGCCAAGTTTACACCGAACAAACTATGAGCATATTGTTTAGAGTAAAGAAATGAATGTCCACATTCTTAGTATTAAGGGTATGAGAAACTTGCCATCAATAACACGATGATCACAACTTAGAGTCGCAGACGTGAAGGACGCGAATTTGTATTGCTCGGGCTCAGAACTAGGCACGATCCTCTTCTCCGCTGCTCAAGAAACAGTTTGAAATGTCAACGTCATGAATAAATTCAATTCTTTTCTGTTGGAAAAATAAAATTATTAAAATTTATGGTCAATTTATCTGATCTGATGGCAAGAATGCCTGACTGAGGGGGATTGATGATAGCGCAAAACGATTTGATACCAAATGGGCCTCCAAGATTCGAGACTGTGAAAGTGCATCCCTGAGGAATAAATACGACATCACAAAAGCATTATCGTGAAAGTGCATCGAAGAATCGTTCTTATTACCTCATAATCCTCAGGTTTTAAGTTGTTTTCTTTTGCTTTGTGGCCCAACTGCTTGACTTCATTAGCGATCTTGGATAGACCTTTCTTGTCGGCGTCTTGCAAAATCGGCCAACGAGCATATACAAGTTAAAGATTAGATAATAATAATAACGCAAAATTAGCTATTTACTCATGTTTATGTTTACGAATTTCATTATATCCAAACTTCCGTTAATTTTGTATAAATACACAATTGAAATTGTTTACAAGATTATTGGGTCAAAAACACCTTTCAAACCGGCAATATAAATGTTTTACCGGGATTTTTTTTCATTTTGAACACGTTTTTTTAATAATTTATTTAATTAATTTTATTTCGTTTACTTAAATTTGAGCGGCAATCATAGTCGGAAATATAAATAAAAAAGCAAAAATAGTCCAAAAATTTTCGTTAAACAAAATCCAATATGTGTACGCAAAATTAACGTAACATTGCGTATATTGAAATTGGTAAATTTATTTTTAAGTATTTAGCTAATAGACTATTTTTTTATAGTCCAATTTCCCACAAAATGTGGTAATTAAGTATTTACTATATGAAAGTCTAATATTTGTTGCTACCCTCTTTATTCGATTCATGTCTCCCAAAATCACTACTACAATTTGTAATGTTACTCTATGGCACAATTTGGATTAGTCCGTGTATGGAAGTGTCCCTTCTACCGAATCGACCGCAAGTACTTCGTTCGTCAAATTTTGTTACACGTTTCACGCTCATACACATTGTATTCACGCTACCATTGGCTATAACATACACATTGTTACCATATCATTTTGCATCAAATTATTAATCCATTCATCTAATCAAGTTTGTAAACAAACAAAGACTTATTTAGTATAATAGTAATGTAAACATACGTTATTTCGAACCGGCTCATATTTTGTAAAATTTACGTAAATGGTCAGCCCAAAATTTTTACAAACTTTGATGGACCAAATTGTCCAAATATTTTCCATTCATGCGTATTTGCCGCTTAGAATGAGGACATTAATTGTTTCATTTACAATAAATAAAAAAACGTTTGAATGGAGAGAAAAGTTATTTCGACACACATTAACAGCGATTAATTCATTTCATTAATGCATTTCATTTATTTCTTGGACCGTTATTGCATATTCACAAAAAAAAACTCAAATCTCTCAAATTATAACATATTTTTTGTTTCCATAAAATGACTTAAATCGACGAGGGTTTGCGATCCAAATAAGGTTTAGTATTTTCTTTTGTGTTCGTCTTTATCGAATATCGTGTTCTTCGTCTTCTTTATTGTTTTGGGATTTCTGGGTTTGAATCGTTAGATTTCTAGAATTGATGGGTTTGAATCGCTGGTTTTGATGCTTTCGGATTTTTGGTTTTCAGATTAACACTAAAAGGTTATATTTTTTGCCGATGTAAATAACTGAAATATTTACACTAAAATGGTGTTTTCTGGGTTTTTCATGTTATAACATAGATATTTGTTGTAGTATTTAATATCATGTGTTATTATTGTTTGAAAGTGTAAGAAGTTTATGGTTCAAAGTTAAATTTTCAATTGTAATACGGTCCCATAAAGCTTTCCACGGTGGTTAAAAAGTTACATTGGATAATATGATTAGATTTCTAGAATTATTAGTTTGATATTGTTGTTTGCTTGCTAATCTTGTTAGTTTCGGGCAATAATGAGGTAGTATGACTATGAAAAACTTTTTTTTATTTTGAAAAAGAATATGTTAATGAATTTTGTTTGCTATGAATCTTCATATAAATAAACTGTTAATTCATGTAAATGACTTGTAAATTGGACGATGATTAGCAACATTAGGACAAATACTTAACTAAAAGTCATTCTTTCATGATATATTAGATCGTATCTATTTTTAGAATTTTAGATTTAGCGAAACTTTAGATAGAGAACCCGAGACAATATAGAAATAAATTAATGAAGTAAAGAAATTAAATGACCGAGTAAACAAGTTAACACATATATGTGATTATGTCCTTATATATAGGATCTTAACTAATTTGATCAAATAATAATGGATAAATATCATTTAAAACACACAGATTACTTTCATACAACAACTACATTAAAAATTTAAAATTAACAATATGAAGATGTAGTAAATAAATTGTTAGTTCATGTAAATAGCATGTAAATGACTTATAAATTGTGCAATAATTAACAACATTACGAATAAATTCTTAACTAAATTGATTCTTTCTTAGTATATAAGATTTTAACTCATTTCAAATTTCGGATTTTCCAAAATTAAAAAGAGAGAAACCAAGATAATAAAGAAAATAATAAAGTTTAAGAATTAATTGACTTAGTAAATTTATTTACCATTATATGAAAATTTCTTTCCGAAATGATAGGATTTGAACAAATTTTGATCAAATAATGATAAATAGCATTTATAAATGGATCAATTAATATAAGATCACACACGATAATTTCAAATTTCAAGCTCGAGAATTGAAAAATAAAATTTGAATTTAAAATAAAAACTATGAAATTCAAGGGATAACTTATAAAACATATATGTAAATTAGACTGTAACGTAAACATGGTGGTCATTTACAAAAGTTTTATAAACTGGTGAACATTTTCAAATTGTATATGTTAACATTAGCTATTTAACCGAATTTTTGGAAAATAAAAGTAAAGTAGAAATCAAGTCAAAACCATTGTAAAATAATGGAGAAAGTAACACATTTATCATGTGTTTTAAATGTTGAATGGTTCTACGAAATGTCGAATTTGTACCTTGACTCAACTACAATGATGGAATTATACTTTAAAATAGGTAACATCGATACAAATATATTATTAATTATTAGCTAATAATTTTTTTATTCACTAAGAACGCTCTTAGCGGTGCACATCAAGTAATTCTTAGTAAATATCAATAGTTTTTAACTAATAGCTTAATTTTTATCTTCCATTTTACATTTTAGTTTCCTAAGCTAATCTACTCTATAAAACTACTTTGTTAAGTTTAATACATGAGACATATATTCATAAATTATTGACATGTAGATAAAGATAATATTAAAATATTGTTGATAATAAGTGTGAACTGAGAAGAAAAAATTAAGCTAAGAAAGACTTAATAAGTTTTCAATAAAATAAATATAGCTTAAAATGTTGTGATTTAATATATAATGTGACAACACCCAAGGTCTAAATTAAAGCTCCTAGTTCAAAACTCATACCGGCCCTGCCATTCACATCTCATATATTTGTCGTTTTTGTGAATGTTCACGTCGATTGTGCACAGATTGAGACCTTGTTTCAAATTTCAATCGATGAATATATCGTTGCTTACCTAACCACGAAAATGCTTGCAATAACACCTCGTGCACATATGAAGGACCGTAAAGCATACAAAACAATAATGAAAAGAGAGAGACAATAAACATTATGTAAATTTGAGTAAATCACGTGCTATAGTTCATGATACAACTTGGAAAATAATTGGTTCAAAGCCAGAAAAATAGCATATAATGCACATTAAAGTTACAGAGATCGGAGGTCGTTAAATTTTTCAAATTAGTTGAAAAAAAAATTATTCTATACGGTTCAATTAAATCCATACTTTTATCATTTCCTGGAGCTCAATAAATTCCTAAATTCTAATTGCTACGAGAAGAATAGTGGAAGTTTGGTATTTTAATTTTTATAAGCCGGAGTTTTGTTTTCCTTAACTCTTACTATCAACATCTTGAACCCGAAGATCAAGGTTCGCTACAACTTCAGGTCCACATACTCGCGTTAATTCTTCCTGTCATACAAAAAAGTATTTGTTAGAAAAACTAATCGAAAATCATAATCATCATAATTAAAAACATATATCTGTGTTACAAAAAAAAGAACAGAATCAGAGCTTGATTCTGTTTTATCCATCATTAATAAACTTCAAATTCTGACATTGTTGACTTGGGACAAATAGACCGACTGTAAATGATAAAATACAGAAAAAGCTGAAGCGATTTTGAGAACTCTCAGTGATTTAAAAACTCTAACAGTTGAAGACATGCTCAATTTTTTATTGTAAGCCAGCATTTGAGAGACTCAAAACTGGGAGCTAACCTTGATTGAAGTATTCTCAGAATTTAGCTTTTCACATTCCTCGGAAAGTTTCAGCAGCTCTTCTCTGAGGGTTCGATTTTCGGTGTTCAAGTTTTCAACCCTCCCTTGTAGCTCCTCACACTCGGCCTAATATATACCAAGGCGTTATAATAATATATCAGCTTGTTGACTAAAATAAATCACAAAAGTAGAATTTAGTTCGATATATATAAATATATTTAGATTATAGAATAATCCGATATCCATTATATTTTAGCAGGACATATATCCACCTGCTTGCGTAGCCTTGATCTCCGAGCTGATTCCCGGTTTGATTGTTTCCTCTTTTGTCGTTTTATTTCACGCTCGTCTTGCTGCCAAAATTACGAGATATGTTCTGTAATTAGTACGAGATATGTTCTGTAATTAGAAAACAAACCCAGTGCTAGAACGTTTTATTTTTTTACTTTTCCCGACTTTATTCAGGACTGGCGTTTCTTCTGGAATAGAAAAAGAGAAACCTAGAGCTTGCCTTATACTTACACAAGTGAACAAATTCAAAGAAACTAAAATAGACCCGGAAAATCTTAAAGCATAGACTGATCTCACAACAAGCTAAGGAACACAAAACCGAGTTCAA
This sequence comes from Urtica urens, assembly GCA_958296335.1. Lineage (NCBI taxonomy): Eukaryota > Viridiplantae > Streptophyta > Magnoliopsida > Rosales > Urticaceae > Urtica > Urtica urens. The sequence continues at coordinate 17,975,349 of OY282522.1, read as the reverse complement.
AACTTGCTGAGTGATCAACTGCAACTATATACTTGGTTGGATCTTTCAGGTATTAAAGAGAGGCCGATGTGAGTGAGAACATACCTGAATCCACTGGTCACCCAAAGCTCCGGCAGCAGCAGAAGATGAGGTGGCAGATGGGTTTGGTCTCAACTTCGAACTTCCGGCGCTTGCACCGGAAGCGTTCCACAAGTCCATCCCTATGTTCAGATTGGTCGCTGGCATCGACCCCACAGGTTTTCCTGGTACTGAAGCTTGCGAAATCAAAATAGCAATGTCATTCTTCCGAGAAGTAATTCAATTTTTTTATCATGAAAAGTAATGTATACCATCTGCAAGCATACGGTCGAAGCTTCCCTTCCTGTTAGCAGACATATCCTGAAAGAATCATGCAGATTTTTAAATTGAGCTAGGAAGTCCAACTTAAAAGAATCCGAACTTGTCAGGATAAGTGTGAACTAAAGTACCTGTTGGTTATCATCACTTGCGTCCGATGAGCCATCAGATCCACTTTCAGCGCTAAAGGATAATCGAATAAAGTATCAGTAAAAGTAATAGTGGAAAATAGAGGCAAGGCAAGGAAAACATTGACTGAAGCTTTTGCTAAGAGCTTCCTGAAAATCAAGCTATGACTTGCACCTTTGAGATGCGCCGTCATTTCCCGAGCCCGAAGTTGCTTTTCCACTCTCCCCGGCTTTTGCACCAGCCATTCCTGCGTTTCCTGAGTTTGCCTTGGATTTTTTTGCCGAAGATCGGTCTTTACCATCTTGGCCCTTCCCTTCTAGTTCTATATTTGGTAGCATAGCCATGTGAGTCTGCAGGAGAATAGGAAGAATTGACTTACAATATTTCCCACCCACACAAGAAAAATATCATCTGGATCAAATGATAGCGAGTGTAATTTCATTCATTTTCAAAAGAGGCGATGTTTTGTGTTATGTGTCCGTATCAGAAATGTAATTGATGATGAATCAATATTGATTATAAATCCTAGCCGTCGAAACCAACAGCGCAAGTTCAGCTCCTAAAACCACTCATGCTTCATCTCTTAATTCTATTTCTATTACACATGTAATGCTTTCAGCAAAATATATTTAAAAATGAAAAAAGCAAAATTAGTAACAGAACAATGTCATACAGGTTGCATGTTGGGATGACCATAAACTCCCCCGGGAGGATAAAGAGCTGGATATGGCACGGGCGCTCCATACGGGGGAATCAGGGACTGGAAATCGGGAAACAGAAAAGAAAATAAGAATCCATATATTCCAAGCTGGCAGAGATTGATAACGATTCTCAAAGAGATATCATTCACCTGGCCTCCCCACAAATACGGATGTGGTGTCGGAGAAGCAACTGTCGAGGTGAAAAAGGGTGGGGGAGTGGCACCGGGAGCATAGTAAGCCTAAAACAACAAGATCTCTCGTAAACTATGACATAAAACGTTAAAAAACACGGCCTAATGAATTCAATCTCGAAACGTTAATAAAACCAGTTACGACTGGACTCTGTCTCTTTAACCTGTAAAGAACCCGACCAGTCGGGATATGAAGGCGCGCTCGGTATTTCCTGGGTTGATGGAACGGGTTTGGTCTTGGAAGGCGTGTTCTCTTCACCAGTTCCCATTTGAGATCCGGTACTACGCTTTTTAATTTATGAATTGCACAAAGCCTGCATAGAGCAAAGAACTATATGGGTATAGATAAAAAGCAAGAGAGGTGGATGCTTAGTCTTGTTTGACATGGCGTCAAATATAATTTAGTATTTCTATTTACTTATAAAAAAATTGGCTGTTTATACACTAAACTATAAGTGATTTCAAAATACTCAAACGTTCCGTAAACTTTGTGCAAATACTTAGCAATAATTATTTACAAGATTTTATGGTCCACAATACCCCATATATAGTTTGTAAATTGATTTTCCGGTTTAAATTTTTTGTGTTTGAATTTTAAATTAATTCAAAAGAGGTTTATACTTTAGTGCGCTGAAATTTTTATTAATTCATTTCAGCAAGAGAGGTAGGCGGGAAACTATTTTTGGGTTAAAACGGTCCAAAAAAATTCGTTAACATCTTCATTTGGGTATTTACACAAAATTTACAAAACGTTGGGTACATTGAAATCTGTAAACGTTTATATCGGTATTTAACACAATTACCCTTTATTTATTGGGTTATTTGATTCTAGGATACAGGTTAATTGATATAGAAGTTTAGTCTATATCAGTCTACTTCAGCCCGGAGGTGATTTCATCATAATTTATATCATCTGAATCAGAATTGTTAGGCTTTTTTTTGGGATCTTGGAGTATGTGTTCGAGGACTCAGCCTGATTTTAGGTTTCTAAGCAAGCAAAACAACTCAAGAAACGCCTACAGTTCCCAAATTTAGTAAGAAAAAACTGAAACACTGACGCATTAGAACTCACCCTAAATAGGCTAGAAACTAAATAACGTTTCTGATATTCCGAAAGTTTTAGTTCAAAACTTCCGTGCATTAACTGGAAATTTAATTCGGAGAATCTTTAGGTAAGTTCGGCAGTTCAAAATTTTCAAGCTTTTTCAAGATAATCACAAGTGATTATGTCGTCAAATCCTTATAAGAATGTCCCAGATCTATTTGGGAATTGCGTGCGTCAATCTTTTCTACCTTTGAGCTAGGTTTTGGTGTGAGTTAGGCTCGCAATTCTACCATGTTATTACCAGAGCCGTGGAATCTTCATTTTCACAAGCTTTGTGAACTACACTGAAAAAACTCAAAAAAACAAAAAACCTGAGAAAGACTCTTCGCTCGCGGCTGAATTCCGTTTCCTTTACTTTATTAAATACGTACACGACAAACTAAACCAGTCAATTATCACAAAAAATAGAAATCCAACACAAGATTTCACGTCTCTAACGCACAATCTCAAACGAAATCTTCTACAATATTTGAATTGTCAAGGGAAAATATAAACAAGAAAAATTATCCACGCACGCAGAAGCAAAAGAAACAGAGGAAGAAAAGAACAAAACAAAAAACTAACAGTTTCGCGGAGCAGTGTCGAAATTCGTCAGCAAAACTTCAACAATCTCGAAATCGAAGCTTCGGATATCAGGAGTTGAGAGACTCAAGCGGAGTGGAAACAGGAAAAACTAATCTTGAAGCAGAATTAATCACACATCCGTACCCGTATATAGATATATAGAGATATATACAGTCGGTGAGACTCGAAATGAAGAAAGAGAACAAAATAAAATACCACTTTAAGCCTCAAGTTTGGAATGAAACGTTTTTACATAAATAGAAGAAGAGAGAGAAATCTCAGAGGGAGAGAGAATTGGACTGACCTAAAGCTCGTGCCGTTTGGATGCGAGTATACAAAGAATGAAAGAGAGTCAGATTAAGAAACTAGTCCAACTAGGATGGTCGATATCTTAGCTGCTTCTACTTTTATATCCACCTATGACCTTAAATCAACGGTGCAGATTGCATGGATTAAGAAACAAGTACTACTTTTATCTTTTCACGTTATAACCCCCCAACTTTATTAAAATTGGAAAGTCACCCCTTTTAATACGAAAAACGTACAACAAATTACCTCGAATCGATTGCTGGAATTAAGAAAAGACGCGTTTCACAGACACACACGCATTAAATTAAATTGGGCTTAATTTATATCACCTCAAAATTATTATGCCTAGTTTCTCTATCAACATGAGAGATGAATATTCAACATTTACGATGACAAGATTTTTGCCATGGGCCACCACAAAATTAATACACAACTTTTGTAATTTGATACTAATGACATGAGATCTATTGTTTGGAATTCTTATCTGACGTTGTTTTATTTCATTCGTGGCACTTTGCTAGCACATTTACGTTATTTGTATTGAATTTGTTACATAATTCATTTTTGCACTAGATATATAATTAATATGACAAATTTCAAAAGTTAAAGGTGATTTGAAGGTTTTTTAGTCATTTAATAATTTTTTTAATCTTGATTTTTTATTTATAAAAAAAACGCTATATTTGCGTCAATAAAACAAGGATAACTAAATCATTAACTCACTGAGTATGCAGTTCAATAATACAGTACCTTTGACATTTTACGGTACCTATGATATTTTATCATTTAAATTGAGTAAATAATAATATCGAAATTAATTGAAATAAGGAAGATGCTTTTTTTGTGGTAGTAGTATAAAAATAATAAGATATTAATATTTCATGCAGAACTTACACTACACGCACACTAAACCGGGTTTTGTTATTATGAGCAAGTTTTAAATATGTAAAGAATAACAAATATACATATAAATACTTAAAAACTAACTAATTCATCAAATACTCTTTTATCTTTATAATTGAAATTGTGTACTTCTTTGTAAGATATCCTAAAATTCTGGACTTGACGTGACTTCAAAACTTTGAAGGGACGTGGATGTTTTATAAATAGTTCTTTTTCTTTTATTAGGATAAAGTCAACTCAACAAGTATTTATTTATCTTTATTTTTAAGGTATTTTGATTTTTCAGTTTTCATTCTTCTTAGTCTAAAAGTACATGTATGGAAATTGCATTCAAATGCCTAATAAGTACAGTAATATGGAAAATGAGTTCAATGGGTAGTCTTACGCAAGTACATTCAGCCTGTCGTTTGTGAGTGAAAAGTGGTCGTTTTACTTATATCTTATTCTTACTATGGTTTCCGTTTAAATCAGAATTTTCCAAATAGAAAAATATTAGGGTTTTGGCTAGAGTGACACGTGCGATAATGAGAAACCAGAATATGACAGTTGTCCACACAATAGTGGATAAGATCAACCACTCATTTTAATATAAATAATCTTATAATATAGAGATATATATATATATGTACACGCGCGCGTAACAAATCTATTTAATAATGTCTCGTACCCGGTACCCGGTACACGCGCGAGTCGTACCCTTCAGAAAAATAGGTCTCGTCATGACTGATAAGTCATGACAGCTATGTGGTAGTAAGCTCAAGAGAATTGGCTACATAATTTTTTGGTATAAGTTATAACCAAAAAAATATACTTATTGTGTTCATTACAGATGATAACGTTGATTTGGGTTTCCATATTCTAACAGACTATACTAAGGTCCATTTTTTTACAACGACATTGTGCACTTTGTGTAAGAGCTAAATGATATTTGAGTTAACTAGTAGTTTTATTAAGGGTCAATTTAAAAAGTATCTGTATAAGTTAGTAGCATCTGGGTATAAGTTTGTATCTGTATAAGGGTCAATTTAATAAGTATCTGTAGTTTTACTAAATGTTACGGTCAATTTAACATTTAGTAAATAGTCAAACTCATTTATTTACAAATATTTTTAGATCAAATTTCACAAAAAAAAATGGGTTCGCGCCCAATTTACAATCGACAACTAAAAATAATTTATATTGGCTATTTATCCACTTTATTTTTAATGTCTTCAATATATTCAACGCTGTGTAAATAATCATCCAGTTTTGTTACACAATATTGAGTCCAAATTACCATCATCTTGCAGTTTTGTCAACATTTTCAAATTTATGCCAAAACAGTTCAAATAATTTTGTAAACAATTTGAGTGTTTACATAAATTTTACAAAACGCTGACTATTTTGAAATTAGTAAACGTTTTTATGGGTATATAGGTAAAAGACCCTTAAAAATCTATTACAATTAAGTAGGCGCGTAAACCAAGGAATGATATCATCAAATATTACGGTTTCATTCAGTTCATTCCAAAAAAATTGAAAAAAAACTCATAGCAAATTAAAAAGTCGAAATCGCAAATCACCAAAAAAATTCTCAAATCATCGGAAGAATCTCGAATTGAAGAGGTTGATTCGTCGAAAATACCTGAAATCCAAGTTACGAGGTCGACAGTTTCTTTACAACTGGTCGAATTTTTTTATTTACAAGCGGAAAAAAAGATTTTCATTTATTTTTTTATTAGTAAAAAAGATTTATAAGATTTTTCGATTAGTAAAAATGGTATCAGTTTATTGGTGTTCTTATGTAAATGAGGAAAATGCATGTTATGCTTTGGTTTATTTCAGTCACGGGTTACTGAAACAATAGGGTTTGAAAGTTCTTGTTCTGTAAGTGGAGTTCTTATTGTTGTATTTGATGTCAAATATGTTCAAACCCTACAAGGAGAATATCAGTTATTATGTGTTTCGCACGATGAACAAACTCAAGAATAAAATTTTGAACTGACAACAAGGAGAATATCAAATGTCAGGTGCATGCAGTTTTTTTTTTTATTGTTGTTGTAAAAGATGAGTTAATGAATTTTGTGTTTAGATCTTTTCTTATTGTCCAGTTTATAAAATAATTGAGTAATATATGTTTCTTTGTTAATGAGATGATAGTTGAATAAGATTTTAGAATGATGGTACAAAGTTTGTTGCTTAAACATATTTGAATTATGTCTGTGTTGTTAATAATCACAGATTGTGTTTGTACATAGTCGAATACTTAATGATAAACGGTTGTTCTAATGAATTTTGACTACTGTGTGTTTTGCTTATACACATTTGAATTAGTTTACGCTAATTGTAAATTAGTTGTAATGTCTTATAACAATTTTATAGACATGGGAAAGAAAGCAGTGGCTGAAAAACTTTTGATAAAAAAAATTAAGAGTCAATCAAACTTTAAAAAATGGTATGGACGGAAAAAAATGTAAACTGGTTTGTTAATAAACAGGTGGGTGACTTTAGCGTGGAACCTGAAAGTTGGGACTACCACCAACGTATAATTGTACATACAAAACTCCAGGTTCTAAAACAACTTTTAGGGGAAATAGACACGGACGAACAAATGAATATATTTAATAATGATCCATTTGCATACTTACAATATATCCGAAGAGACGTTTTCCAAAAAAAATAACTCACCTGTTAGTCTTAATCCAAGTGAATCAGAGAAAACATAGGAATTTTATTTCAGCAGAGGTGGGACCATACATCCATTTGCGATGTAGGACTGTTACGTATGGAAAATGTGATTATTTACGTAAGGAATTTTATAGTTATCATTTTATGTACATGTTAACAATTATCCATAACATGATTTAATGCGGGCCAATCTCTACAACCCACGAAGACTTATGCATCAAAAACCCATTGAATGAGTAGTTTTACCATATCCCAGCGACACAAAAAGTGCAGTTTCTTTTAGGGTTATTTACATGTAAATTTGAGGGGACATTTGAAGAAAAGGTGACCCTTATTAACGTCTCCATCATCAAAATTGTGGTGCTGCCAAGAGAACGCCGAGCGGTCATCACCAATGACTATCTCAAGGTGGCTACTAACATGAAATTATTCTCAATATCCATGAGGTCGGGGCTGTTTCATGCAGATGTGAAATTCAATGAAAGAGATGAGAATTTTCGACAACAAATCGTTGAATTTTTATATCCACTGCTAGCGTAGGTGTTTGAACGTGGTTACACCAAACTATGCTTCATGCACACATGCCTCAGATGCTAACGTAATCATATGAATATAGTTCGGATTATGACGAGGTGATGCAAATATTTGAAGATGTTGAGTTATAATATGTTTATAATTGTAAGTTTCATGTGAATTGTGATGATAACTAAGTGTATATTTTTTAATATTCACTACTACAAAAGATACTTTTAGAAGCGACATGGTGAATTAGAAGCGACTAGTCGCTTCTAATTAGAAGCGACTTTTGACAATTAGAAGCGACTAATCGCTTCTAACTTCAATACCCCGATTTTTACAAAATTATCAATATTTTGACAATTAGAAGCGACTAGTCGCTTCTAATAGTCATAATTATTGAATAGGGGCATTAGAAGCGACTAGTCGCTTCTAATATCGCTTCTAATGTCCCAATATTTTGGCTCCAAATTTTCTCCGCCAAAAATTTCGCTAAGTATAGAAATTGGGGTATTAGAAGCGACTAGTCGCTTCTAAAGTCGCTTCTAATGCCCCAAAATTTTGGCTCCAAATTCCCTCCGCCAAAAATTGCACTAAGTATAGATATTGGGGCATTAGAAGCGACTAGTCGCTTCTAAAGTCGCTTCTAATGCCCCAAAATTTTGGCTCCAAATTCCCTCCGCCAAAAATTGCACTAAGTATAGATATTGGGGCATTAGAAGCGACTAGTCGCTTCTAAAGTCGCTTCTAATGCCCCAAAATTTTGGCTCCAAATTCCCTCCGCCAAAAATTTCACTAAGTATAGATATTGGGGCATTAGAAGCGACTAGTCGCTTCTAAAGTCGCTTCTAATGCCCCAAAATTTTGGCTCCAAATTCCCTCCGCCAAAAATTTCACTAAGTATAGATATTGGGGCATTAGAAGCGACTAGTCGCTTCTAATGTCGCTTCTAATGCCCCAACTTATTTAAACGTTGTCGTTTTGGTTATTAAGCGACATTAGAAGCGACTAGTCGCTTCTAATGTCGCTTCTAATGTTCCTAGGGCTTTAAATCGCGTGAGCCTCCCTTTCTCCCTCATTTCCTCACCTCACTCCTTCTCACTCTCCCTCTCACTCTTCCTCTCATTCTCCGGCCAGCCTCCGCCTTCCCCCTTCCCCCGCCGTCGCCGCCCTTCTCCCTCCCGCCGCCGTCCCTCTCCCGCCATTGCCGCCCTTCTCCCTCCCGTCCCCTCCCCTTCTCCTCTCTCCCAGCTCCGTCCCTCCCCTTCTCCCCTCTCCCTCTGACCAGCCACCCCCTCCTACGCCGCCGCCGTCCCTCCCCTTCTCCCCACCCTACTCCTCCCCCGCCGCTTCTTCCCTACCCGTACCCCCTCCCCCGCCTCCGTCCCTCCCCCTCCTCCCCTTCTCCTCTCCCTACCCCACCCCCGGTCGCCGCTACCCTCCGTGCCCTCCTCCGCCCTCCCTCTCGCTCTCCGCCCCTCCTTTGCCGTGCTCCTCCCCTGCGCCTCCACCGCCGAGCTCCGACTCCCCTCCTCCTCCGTCAAGGTATGTTTAGTTTATAATTAGTCTAATATTGTTATAGGTTAGTCTAATATTGTTTTATAAATATTTTGTTACTTTTAATTTATTATTGTCGTCGCAGCCTCGTCACCGCTCGTTTGTCGCTGCACTCGCGCCTCGTTGTAACCTAACTCCTCGACTCGGATCGTTGCTTCTTAAGGTATATGTTAGTTTTAAAATTATTGTAGTTATATTTTGTTTTACGGTTTTAATTTTATGTTTTATTTGTATTTAGGCATTTGTGCGTTTGTTGTTCGTCGCGTCGTCTCGTTGAGTGTAGACTTTGCTCGTCCCGTCCCGCCAAGGTTAGATATTTATGTTTACTTGAAATTTATGTTTAATAATTTGAATTAGTAATGTAGGTATGCAATTGAAATTAGTAATTTTGTTATGTATTTAATTTGGTCATGTAAGTATGTAATTGAATAATTAATATGTTAAATCAATGAATTTGTTAAATAAAGTAATTTGTTATGAATGTACGATATTAATAAGGTATTAATAATTTGAATTACTTAATTTGTTAATTTTTGTAATTTGATTATTTTGTTTTGAAATTATTTTTCGAAATGTTAATTTTTAGGTCGTCGGAGTCTCGTATCAATCACCGTATCTCTCCGTCGATTGCAACATAAACCGGTAAATTTGTAACTTTTTGTAGTTTATTTGGTTTGGTTTAGTTTTTTTGTTAGAGGTTGGTTTATATGTAGTTAATTTTTTAGTTTTTAAATTTCTTAGTTTTGATTATACATTTTGTTAATATGTTTTAATAAGTATTGATAATGTTTTTAATAAGTTTGTTAATATATTTTAGCTCTATTAAAATCATTTTTTAGTTAGATTTGTCAATTAATAAAAATATTTAATAATAATTTTAATTTATTAAGTAACAATTTTAATTAATATACCAAAAATCAAGAAAATATTTTTTTTTTGCTGTTTGGGCATTAGAAGCGACTAGTCGCTTCTAATGTCGCTTCTAATGCCCAAATAGCCATATTTTCGTAGGCTTTTTTTTGAGGTTTCTAAAACATTAGAAGCGACTATAGAAGCGACTAGTCGCTTCTAATTTCGTCGCTTCAAAACATTAGAAGCGACTTTAGAAGCGACTCGGCTTTAGAGGCGAAACATTAGAAGCGACAATGTCGCTTCTAATGTCGCTTCTAAAGCCAAATTAGAAGCGACTTTTTGGCCTTTAGAAGCGACTTTTGTCGCTTCTAAAGGCCTTTTTTCTCCTAGTGATTTAAGGTTGTGCTTAATGTCATGAACGCCAACGAAGAAGAGGTGGCAAAGGGATATACCAAGCGAGTTGCAGCCAAAAGTATATTCAAACTTCTAGAAACAATTCAAAACCAATGTGAAAGGCAAGGGAAAGGCAAGCTCGTCGCAATGTCCAGACAAGTATGCAACCAAGAAGGAAATGGACGAAGTTAAACGAAAACAGGACTTTGCCAACAAAGAAATAGACGATCGGAATAAAATCGTTCCAAAAAGTGTTTCTAAAAATGTGATGTAATAGAAAAGGTAACCTGAAATTTAATAGAAAAGGTAACCTGAAATGTTATTTACTGTGTCAAACATGTTCAATAAGAATTCATACCTATTTTGTTACAATAATTACAGTTTAAAGCTCCGAAGAATTAACAACATAAATGCACCAACAAATAACGATTCATTAGTTAGGGAATCACAAAAGGAGATTTCACCCCTGCCCAAGGTTGAAAAGACATCCAGTATCACCTCTATAAGTAAAGAATTTTGTATTTAATTCAAATTTCAAATGAATTAGTAATATCCAATTTTGACTATTAATTTTTAATTATAACTAAATGAATATATATTTATATAATTAAAATAAATTAATAAAGCAGAGTATTATTAATGCAAGTTGTCTATAATCTTCACGTTAGCGTAGTTGGTTAATGTTTTAAGAAAATCGAAACAGTTGACAATAATTTACAATTGCAAGGTTGGTTTAATTAGAACAATTCTTCAATATTAAATGAGTATCATTACCTACTAATCTATTTATCCTTAAATCAATAGGGTTTAAATATAAAAAAAATGGCTAAATGGCCAACGTTTGGTGTGTCTATTTCAAAATGACCAACGTTTTCGTTAATTTTGGTTAATGTCCGTATTGTTTACGTGACGTACATAATTAACAGGATGACTATACAAGTTGCACTTTTTCATTTTTGAAATTTGGGCAAATTCGTACTAAAATTAATGTTTATTTACCAAAAAATTATTAAACGCTATTTTGAAATATCACTATGTTTAAAAAAGTATACCACTTTAAGTATAGACAAGTACGAATAGAATATGGTTTTTAACTTTTCTTCGCGAGTACAAATATAACTTAGGTACGTACGTAGGTACACATATAACTTTATTTTTCTTCTAATCGAGGTACTTTTTTCCACTCATTTTGAGTTCTTGGAGGTACTGTCATAAGGCTTTACTTCTGCTACGGGCGATTGTGTCTTTGCTTCTAGAATAGAGATAGTCCAAAATTACTTTGGAGTAGTTCAGCAAATGTCGATAAATCTTTGAATATCTCTCACTCTGCCAGCTTTCAACGCAGTGTATAGATGATCTATCAGATAGACGAAACCTCTGCTGGTTTCATGCATCTTCTCCAAAGGAAACATGTCTCTTTTGAGACACAAACACCACTAGCTCTAACACCACTTGTTAGAGGTTTTGACGATAAATTTATTTAAGTAAGACAAATCAACGCGCTTACCTAGACATGTGTTTACCTAACCTTTTCTTTTTATTATCCGGTTAACTGAGAAAAAAAAGTTAAAAATGAAATAAACGTTTGAGTAATCTAACAAAAATCACCGGATACAAATACTATCAACCAACATAAAACATTAACCAACTATATTGTGGGTCAACGTTGCTCACGTTTTTTAGTCGCCTTGCCCTTATGTAGTTGAACCCTTACCTTTCGCAACCGTCTTGTTTTTCTTCTTCTCATTCCTAAGGAACTGTTCTTTTATGATTATTTATTATAGTATCTCTTAAACAGTTTTAATTAAATAGAGATGTGATTGGTTAATCTAACACAACCAACTTGGGTAAACATAAAAACCGAAATTTGCACCGCTTAGTTCTAAAGGAAAATGCTGAACATCACTGCATCTGCTTTTTAGTGGCGTAATTATAGGATTAGTTTTTTCGGGAAACAGAAGTCCACGATTTGTGTTTGTGTTCATTTACATACCCTGATGCTAATGTATTTATGGCCGGGCCTATTTTTTTAAAGGTTAATGAAAAATATTAGTGCCAAAGAAGATCAATAGCGACTACAACATCTATAAAATGACATTTTTAAAGTCTCTTCTTTTCTCATAATAATAGTACCGTTGTATTACTAAAACACCGCTCGACTTTATCTCGTCATCACCACATACATATATAATGAAAAATAAACTTATTAGGATAAAAATATCCCCTTATCTTCTTCCCTCTGTGAATATGTAGCCTGAAAGTCAACGCTTATACAACAAAAAGGACAACAAACACACCTTCTTAACAATATTTCTGGGAAGTTCTCGAAGGAAACCAGAAAGAAAACAGAAATGCGGGATCAGAAACTGAAGCAGCGAAACAAAAAGAACGGCTTCGACTTCTTCGCAACGGTCTTATCATCCTCACTTTTCTTCTTGTTCTTCTTCTTCTTATCGTTCTCATTGGGATCGGCAATCTCATCCTTGATTTCGACAATCTCATCGTGATCGCTGTCGTCGTTTTTCACGGCGGTGTCGCTGTCGTAACAAAAGTAATCACCATCTTCGGCGCCGTCGAGGCCTGGGATCCCGATATCGAAGACCTTGGAAGCGGGCTGAGGCCTGGGACGAACCTCGGGCGGGTAGAGACTGTAGTAAAGCGTGTGCAAGTACTCAGTGATGTCTCTGAATTCCGGCCGATATTTCGGGTCATCCGACCAGCAAGACTGAACCAGCGGAGCTAGCTCCTTCGGGATGCTCTCAATCCCAGGCCTCATCATCTTCTTCAATAAGAAAAAGAGAGAGAAGAAGTACCGTTATACAGATGTAAGTGATGATTGGTGATTTGAGTTGACTTTTGAGGATGAGTGATGAGTTTTTACTTTGGATGTGGCGTAAGCGACCATTATGCTGTTCCGACCTTTGAAAGGGGTTTCGTTGGCCATGAGCTCCCACAAAACTATGGAGAAGCTGTACACGTCAACCTTGTGGTCGTACCTTTTTCTCGTCCCAGGCGCAGCATATGGGTCTGTGCTGAATAGCTGTTTCATACATTCAAATGATATTATGTATCTATCAATGCATTGTTGTGAGCAGGGAAGGATAGTTAGACATTGATCTTTACGGATGAAATTTCTTTTTAGGTTGGTATGAGAATGGAAAAACAAATATTGATATTTGAACCTAATTTCTAACTGAGTCCGACCTGATTGTTCATTTGAGAGGGGACTTGATAAAAATTACGACATAGACTCGTATATATATAAATACATATGGACCTGCAGGGATTGAGCTAGACATTGATTTTAGGAGGGCTAGATAAAAAATTTAGGATTTAGGGGAGAGGGGCTACTTAACATTTTCAATTTTTATGTATTTATTTTAACCTAACTCCAAGCTAAAGTAGGGCCTGATTGTGTGTTCATTTCATAAGTACCTCCGGAGCCATCCAGCGATAGGTACCGGCTTCGGTAGTCATGTCCCCGGATACTTCTCGAGCCAGCCCAAAGTCTGCCAATTTGACTCTAGTTTTGTCCTTGTTGAGAAGTATATTGCCTAGGATTAATTATCAATTATAAATGAGAATCCCATATATATGTGATCAAATAACTATGATAAACCGGGAGAAAAAAAGACATACTTGGCTTCAAGTCTCGGTGAATCACACCGCGAGCATGTAGAAACTCCATTGCTTTAGAGATGTCGAGGGCGTAGGTTAGGGCAAGCTTGAGATCGAGAGGGGTCGGGCGCGTCGAGGCTAAGTGCCTCTGGAGAGTACCACCTCTCATCAGCTCTGTGATCACCATCAATGTTGGATCCACCGTCGCTCCCACAAACTGTATATACTTTCATAAATTAGAGTGATACAATTCCATGCTCATTTATTCATACTTGAATATAGCCTAGTGTTGATGTTTAATATATCCTAGAGAGTTTCTCACTTTTTAGCCAGGTCGACCCATTGTAACTAATAACTACTATAGGTAATAGTAAGTAATGACAATTTCATGAAAATGAAAACAATGAGAGTTCAAATGCATTTTAAAGAAGGAGAGCATAATGGTGTTGACTAGATGGTACAGATATATAATAAAAACATTCATTAGAATAGGAGTTTTTTGTTGTTTTAGAAATGTCTTAGTAAGTCCTGCTCTATCTTTGTTCTTTCGGTTTAGAAAAGAGTCAGCGCCTTTTCAATCGAAGAGTGCTTCGTTATATGATCGAATTCACCGCAGAATGTTTAGGGTTCCATGTTATTAGGAAATGACTGGAACGCCTAATCCATATCTAGAATAAAGACCGAGAATAATGATGGGGCAATGACAAACTCAATAACACAAATTCTAATTTAGTTCTAAATGAGAAAATCAGTAATTACTGTACCTCTCATCTTTTATAAAGCGAAAAGAACCCGAAACCAAAACACGCCCTAGAGAAAAATCAGGTGATTTTAGTAATCGAAAGTAGCTAAAAGATACCTTGACGACTCCTTCATGTTTCATGTTCGATAGCAACATGACCTCCCTTTGAAACATTTCCTTCCGATTAGGGCACACATCTGAGGCTTTGACTGGCTGAATTATCTTCACAGCAACAGCCCTGGAATTGTACCTGTACAACCAAAACCTCACAAGCTTTAAGGTAATGATCGAGCTCATATTATCAGACATTTGAACTAATCTATGTAAACATTCAAGAACTATATAAAAAAACAATCTACAAATATATTTTTGTTGATCAGGAACAAATTGTCATGCATATCCAGTCACTCCCACTTCCTTACAAGTACTCATGAGTCTTAAAAGTAAAACACTCTTCAGATGAATCAAAATGACGTTGAAGTTAATTTACTCTATTGGTATAGGTTGACTACTTCTCACGAGAACATGGAAGGCTGATCAATAATAAAGAAGTGAAAAGAAATCAACATATTGGAACCAAACACCATTAACAAAAAACCATGATAACAGCACCCATGTGAATAACATATTTAAAATTTCTACTCCAAACTATAGCAGCAAATAAGCGCGCTCGCTTTACCTAGACCTCACTTTTTGGGGTGGTAAACTTTGGAAGAGTCTAAAGTGATTATCGATAAAAGGTTTTTTTTAAGAGTATCAGAAGAGCATTTCTAAGCAAGATTGGAGATTCGGTAGCTATATTTACATTTGCGCTTGTAATGCGAAGAACAAATATACATTTTTTTAATAACAGGATGCCATGTCATAAAGAAATACAAAAAACTCAACTTAACTTGTGCCTATGACGCTTCGTCATGTACGGATAACGCACAAAGTACCATTCAGAAAAAGAAAAAAAAAAAGCTATACTTCACCAGTCATTTTCTAATGCAGCGAATAATAAAAAAGATCCTACTAGACAACTCTACCCAAACATAATATGTATATTGAGAAAAAAAAAATTGGCTTCCTCAGAATTTCAAAATGTTGCACTTCGTAGTATATCTATCATCCACAGGAGTCATTGTCTTATGCCAGGAAATATAAAATTAGATCCTACAAGACAGCTCTAGCCAAACAGAATATTAAAAAGAATCAAAAGAAATTTGACTTCCACGAAATTCCAAATGTCGCACTTCTTAGTATATCACCCACAGAGTCTCTAGTGTGAAAACTCAGCAACAAATCTAAGCTCTGATAGGGTTTAACAAAAAATATATCCAGATTTTGAGATATAGCAAACAGATCTTAAAAGTATATATAACAAAATATATATTTGCACTTGTATTATGTACTTTGAGGACACGAAGATATCTTACAGTATTTATCACAAAACAAGCGTCAGGATTTCCGAGATTTACGCACTCACAGACAGACCACGATTGAAAACAACGAATCATTTTTACTGATACCAATAATAATAATAATAAGAACAATAATCCAAGAAACAATAACTATCACTGTGAAACTAAAAAAACATGCAGGAAGTGTGGCAAACCCTAAGCAAACGAATTCAATCAGATAAAACAAAGAGAGAGAGAGAGAGGAGTTGGTATAAGTGGGACCCACAATCCTTCATAGACGACGGAGTTGGGTCCTTCGCCGAGGATTTTTCCGATTTTGATGTCGCGGCGGTCAACGAGGATGGTCGGGTCAACGTTGAACACGAACTCGGTGGGGAATCCGCAGCGGCTGTTTATGCTGTCGAGCGAGTACGTGAACGAGTCGTCGTCGGAGACCGCCACGATTCCATTTTCATAGTCGTTTCTTTGTTGCTCCCTCGTCATCGTCGACGATGAAGCTCTCGTCTGCACTAAACAGTTAATAAACACACGCACGCTCAACAAGACAGACACTGAAATCCTGGGTTATTTATTTGTTTATCAATTTAATTCATTTCGGAGGAAAAAACAAAAAAGAAGCTGGATAGAGAGAGAGAGAGAGAGAGAGAGAGAGAGAGAGAGAGAGAGAGAGAGAGAGAGAGAGAGAGAGAGATTTGGGATTCGTTCTCTGTGTTGGAGAGAAGGGTTTTTATAGGACAATAAATGAAAGGATAGAAATTAGAGGGAAAAGAAAACCTTGGAAAGTCCTCTTCTGTCTTTTAAGCTATTTAGGCATAAAAATGTTTACAAATTTCAAAATACCTAATACCTAATGTTTTGCAAATTTTGCTTAAATATTCAACTCAAATCATTTACATAATTATTTGAACTAATTTAGTCCAAATTTATAATTGTTTACGAAACTGAAAGATTATAATATTTTGTATTCGATATTCGTGTAAACAAAATTGGATGAGTATTTACAAAAAAATTTACAAAACTTTGAATATTTTAAAAACACTAAACATAAAAAAGAGATAAGGTGTAAATTTTTTGTAAGTAAAAATATTTATAGTATAAGTAAATTATGAGAATAAGGCTAACAATACGCTAAATTGGATACAACAGGTTTTCAATTTTATTAATTTTATTTTTTAATGTATGAGAAGTTTTTTTTACGTCTTTGAGACTATTTTTTCCTTATCCTTCTCATTTTTTATTATATAATCAGGGTGTTTATTATTGTATTACGATATTCATTTATGTATAATCGTTTTCATATTCATTGTTTAAGAGAGCTTACTGGGATTGGATTTTTGAGTTTTTGCCTATGATGAAGTGGGCCTTATGACTGCCACGTGTAGGTCTCCGTTGAATTTACTCTAGAGTTCCCTTAAAATGGTAATGCCCTAATTATTTATTGTTATGGTAAGTATTAATTGCTAATGGTAGGCAAATGCCTGTGTTGATAAGACCTACTGAAAACATTAAAAAAAACTTTAATGTGGGACTGGTTTCCTATTTTTCTTGTAAAATATATTATTTTCTACCAACTTGATAATGCTATTGTTTTTCTATTTCCAATATGGATACACGTCAACGCAACGAAAAGAATTTGAATTTGATCTCATGTGTGTTGTCTGAATGTTTTCTTTTAATAAAATAAAAGAGTTAATAATCAATTAAAAGTTAAGATTATTTATTAGCCAAAATACATAGAAGTTTAAAATATAGTCATTGATGTGGGAGGATTGATTATTTAGAATTTATTGTAAATAATTTTTAATCTTCGCTATAAAATCACATTACTTTTGGTTAGATGACAAAAATTACTGTTGACTAATTAGCAACTTAACCCGAGAATGAACGCAGTCAAATTCACAAGCAACTCGAGTATGTCTCCGCATAGTTGCGGGCTATAAATCGAACTAAAATATTTTGGGTATAAATTAAATCCAATATTCGAGGTCCCTCGTCGAACCGGTTCATTCTCGCCGAAAATATCGGATCGAAAACGAACTCGAGATTTCAATCTCATAAGTAATGTGCGATGTGGCAACCTCATCAACGATCTCGGAACTATGTGTTGGCAGAGAGATCAATTTATAAATAAAATATATTATAAATAGAATAGATTAGTTGGCTGAGCGATCATTTTATCGTCTTATTTTCACTTCGCGATCCCCTTATCATCTAATCGATCAATTATTATAATTCATTTCGCTACTTGTATTTCGTTTAGTTCGATCAATTGAGCTCGACCATATCAATAAAAGTTAATTTCTTTATATTTTTCGAAAGTAAACGATATTAATGTATACGATTTTTTACCGAGATTTATATGCTAATTTCAAATTGTAAAATTCATCAAATATTTTTTCGTGATTGTTGAGCACGAAACCCGACATCGACAATAGTCATGTAATAACGACCTAAATGATGGAGCTAGTAAACTTGAATTGGTGAAAATTATTATATAAATTATTATGGAAGTATAGCTAAATGAAAATTTTCTCATTATTGATACATTCTTTTTCTTTTCTAATTTTGTGATATATGTATAAAAAGTTGTATTGAATAACAATATAACATGAAAAACAATGTAACTAATGATAATTATAATCATACAACGGCATTAAAACTTTTTTAACCAATGCGAAAAATCATCTAATTAATTATACTTTTGAAATTTATTCTCATTAATTATAATATAAATAAAAAAAATACAGTCGAGATTATTTTCCGCATCTCAATATGTAAGTTTAAACATAAATTTAGTTAAGTGGTCAACGTTAAAATACACAATTTGAAAATGACCAAGAACTTCTGTAAATGGTCAAGGCGCGTAAATGATATAATTTATAGACTTCATTTACGGGGTTGCCTTTGTGAATTTCTGAAAGTTTAATTTCAAATATTAATTTTAATTTTCGAAAACGATATTGAACTTTGAAATTGGAATTTGTTCACATAATTTAATACACATGTTTTAATGACATGTATTCATTTTTAATTGACTAAATCATTTAAGATTCTATATTATGGAAAAAATTGGTTTTACATGTTAATTGGTTTACTCATTTTATTCATTTAGTCCATTAATTTTTTTTATTCTCTCTCTCTCTCTCATCCAAAAATTCTGAAATAAAGTTTCCGCCTTGTCGATGAAGTTGTTTGATGGAGGTTATTCGTCTCTTCAAAATTCAAGTTTGATTATTCGATTAATATATTAATTTGCAATTTTTTCAATAGATTCTTCGGCTAATTTTTTTTATATTTTTTTGGTAGTTCAATTATTTGAACAACAATGTTCTCAGTCCCGAAATAGATGTAAGTAATGTTTATAGACGTAAAGATTTTCTTCAATACTGTTGTGATTTATTCACATAATAAGAGTGCTATACATTTAAGTAAGACTCATGTTTATCATTAACGAACTAATCATGTGGATATTAGGTTACATTAAGGACTTAATTGTTGCTAATGTTTTGCTTAAGATTGGTACTGAAAAAAATTTGTCGATATGAGAACTGCTTAAACTTGTTCGTTCTTGATTAATTGTGCGCAGCTATAGAGCAATAAAGTGATTAAAAAAGTAAGTTTGTACATATGTGAAAGGTCGCGATAAATGTGGAGCTTACTAAGGTTAAGGTGGGTATTATTGGATTTGGAAGCACAACAAGACTTTTGCCGAAGCCAAATATTAGGACAAATCAAATCAGTGTCACTTGAATACTTGGTTGAGGAATTAAGTGCTTCGTCGTTTCTTCAAAAAACAGCATCGACGCATCAAGCCTCAGATAAGTCGTTGATGTTGTGTTGATCTAATGGACATCAATAAAGTTTAGTTTCTTATCTCATATAAAGACCCAAACCCAACCGAGCTCATTTGATTCTTTTGTATTGCCTCTTGTAAATCACTGAAAGATCTCCCTCTTCTAGTCTGTATTTTCATCCCTGAATTTGTTCTTGAAAGAATTATTGTATTGAGAGATTTAGAGATCTGTATTGAAAGTGAAGATCCGGCGAATTTGAATGTGTAATCACGACTATTCAAGTAAAGACCGAATTTCTCTCACGAATTTCATCATGCATGTAAAATTGTTACAAGTCGGAGCACTGAAAAATCCCAGTTATATTCATACTTGGGCTAAAACTTATTACAATTTTTTTAGAGTATTTGTAACAAATGAGCCGAGAAATAAGTAACAAAAAGCATATCATACTAAGATTAAAAAACGCATTTTGAAAGCAAAGTCACAATAAAATTTGATTCGAAAAAAAATTTGTCCCAAAATGTAAAGCCAAATCGCATTTATCTTTTCGCAATAAATTGGAACATGTACAAAAATTGATTATGCTTTTAAGTTTTTATAGAAAAATTAAAATAATTTAAAATATAGCCAATGTTTGTTGATAGCATACACCTTGGCTACGACTTGATAAGGCTAGGTAGCGTCAATCAACCGAAGAATGCCCTAGACATTAAGCATGGCTTTAACTCAAATGGAAAAATGGCAATACGTGTCCTCCACAACTAGGAGTTTGGAAGAAAACAGATTATTTTATTTTCATATTTATCCTTCTTTTAACAAATAAATTATATTTAATTAATCAACATTTCAATTAATGAAATGTTTTTATAATATTATATATCTCCAACTTCTTTATCAGATTTCATCTTCTTTACAAAAAAAAAATTAATTTTTTTAAGCCCACCAAAAACGCTATTGTGGAGTTAAATCATCCTTCATAATTCAAAAGTCGGCCACGACGTCCTAGCAAACATCGACAAAGAAGCTAACTTATTTACAACCAAAGAACTTCCATCACCATTCTCGCCCCCGAAAAAGACTGGACAACAATCTTCGTTCACCGGAAGAATCTCTGAAATTATAAATTTGTATATTCAACTCGAATATTATCTCCCACACCTTTTTATATTTTTCCAATTAGCAGTTTTTCAATTTTTCTAACCATCTCAGCTCTCGATATCTCTCTGTTTTTTATTTTCTACATTTGCTATTACAAATATTGGCTCCTACACCGGATCTTATACAGCGGGAAGTGTGCTGGTTGTGGGAGATGTATACTCCCACAACGCGACACTGTCCCATAGTGCAACTCGATATGTCCCACAATGGGACGAGAAGACGTTGTAAGACACAACAGTTTGTACACAACAACGAGATATACACTTTTTCACGACAAGAAGGAAGTGTCACAGCGGACAAAAATGACCTAATGTGGGACATCACCACCGCGGTGAGAAGTCTCTCACAACAAAACATATGACCCGTAGTGGGACTAAGTTTTCAAGAAATTATCTCGATCTCGAGAATTATACTTCGCAGCTGCGAAAAAGTCCCACAACAAGTCATATGTCCTGTGTCGGACATACTCGTCGTGGCGAGTTATCGTAACTATTTTTGGGTTTGAGTATAAATTTTTTATTTTCACAGATCTAATGCCTAAAAACCTATTTCGACCATTTCTAACCATTTTCTTCTCCTCGTTTCTTATTCTTGCCACCGCAAAGAGTCATGTTGTTGCGAGATATTCATCCTTGCTGCATGTCTTTGTGTTCTTCAATACATTTAAGGTATGTTTAGGATTTTAGATCTCTTGCACGCGCTCTCTTTAGTTGGTTATTATTTTTAGGCTTTGTGTATATATGATTTGTAGTTTGTTTGTGAATCTCGGAAAATATGTTTTTGAATCTTAGATCTGAACTACTTGTTGCGGCCATGGGTTGTGTTAGCTGCGGCGGAGAGGCTATATTTTGTGGAAAAATCTTGGCTTGAAAGTATTCATTGTCTCGAGGTTGAATATATTATCCTTGACACGACCATGCTTTGTGCTAGAAACGGAAATCGCAAAACAAAGTTGCAACCCTATGATTGAAGAACAAAAGTTTGGCGACCGAACATCGATGATAGTCGAAAATACATACAAACTGATTAGCTCAAAGTTTTGATTACTCGCTCAACATGCCAACTATGTGATCTTATAGCAAAAGACTTGCACCAATCATCAATGTAAACATTGGTGCAAGTCTCGCCTTCATTCCAATTTTGTTAACATTCGAAGATATTTTTGGATTTTTGAAATTTGATAAAATCGGCGCATCGAGTGTAAATGTTTACATGGGTAAAAGTTTCTCTTAAATTTTGACTTTTACATTAATATTTTAATATTTTAATTAATTCAATGTTTTATCCTCGTAGTTATCTATAATTTATTGTAGGCAATTTAGTGGAGTGAAGATATCAGTATCTTCATAGAAGCGAGTTTGAGTGGCTTTCTCTAAACCACCGACAATGATTCTCATTTATTGGAACGAGATATGAAAATTAGAAAATTGGTACGAAATACCAAATATGAACAACTCGATTTTATGCCATACAATTCTTAAACATCATTGGATGCTTATTGTCCTTGATCTTGGAAAGATCAATTTTGCTTCCTTTATCCTTTGACGAACAAAATTTCAAAATTTAATAAGTTGATTATAAGTTAATAATTTGTTTTTTGTAGGTATTTTTTTAAATATTTTTATGTTTTTTTATAATGTTTATTTATTAATCGTACAGAGTCTTGTAGGGTCCCCGTAGATTTCAAACTTGTGGACTAGAAAGGTTAGAACAAGAATCAATCAAATGTACCTCAATCTTATACAATTTGGTGATACCGAATGCGGGTATAATGTATTAATTTATTTTCTTGATATTGTTGCACTTCGTTTAGAAAACTTACAAATGAAGAAAACATATAGACCAAATCAGTTAGAGAAAGTATGCAAGGAATAAGTAAATAACGTACAAATCTTTATTGAATGCAAATATTAGTTTAATTTTTTAATTAACTTTTTGGATACATGAATATTTTGAATTGGAATATTGTGAATGTTTGAATTGGACTTGGGTGTTGATATAGATTTTGTGAACAAGATGTGGATATCGATTTGAATTTAATTTAGATATTGATTATGTGAAAACTGTCCCACGGCGAGAATCAAATACCACCGCAGTGAGCTTTATATATTCTTCGTGGCAAGCTATATCTATTCACTGCAACAAGATTATAACATCGCCACAGAATGCCTTCTGAATGTTGATTCTCCCATAGCGGGTCTGAAATCAATGACATGTTGTGGGATACAATCTTGTTTCAGCAAGATTAAAGCTTCAACGTGAAGAGTCTTTCAACAAGACCCACTCCCACAACGGATCTGAATGTGTGGTCCTTTATGGTACAATTTCTCGTCGTATCAAACATACAGAGTAGAATCAGCTAGAAATGTAAATGTCTGCCATGCTCCCACAGTAAGCCGGAGGGTTCGAGCCAATAATTCAAGCCTTTAGAAGCGACTAGTCGCTTCTAATGCGAAAATGTAGCTTTTAAATGACAAAAATTTCATTTTTTGAGAAAAATCGGGGTGTGTACGTTAGAAGAAACTAGTCGCTTCTAATGATAAAATGTCGCTTCTAATTCTCCATGTCGCTTCTAAAAGTATATTTTGTATTAGTGTTTGAGAGGATATAATTAAGTCCCACAACGGGTGTCCCATTGTGGGAGCATATAAGTCCAACAACGAGAGAATGACCCACTGTGGGAGGCTTCTACAGTGGGGGTTCCCGCAACGGGTCACGCGCAATGTATGAGTGTCCCACATGTTGGAATTCATTTAAAGATTTAAACAGTTTAACTATATAACACATATTATGTGGCGGAAATATATAATTAGATCTAATATATTAAAAACTATTTTTAATATATTCAAACAACCTACGCATTAAAATTCATAGATATGTCAATAAACTATTTTATTCTAAACATGTTATTCAACAATTGAACACACTATTAACCCATATAAACAATTAATATATATATATATATATGTATATATATATATAGGGTTAAAGAAGGTATAGCCCTATAGGGGTTTATAAATTTGGATTTGGCCTACGTTTGGTTAATCTTTTGTAAATGTACACAAGTTTAATTTATCAAATTTTCATACCACATTTACTCTCATCAGAATTCTCACCCAAATATAATTGGAAACTTTAACGAAAAACAAATCAACAAGTATTTGGAGAGGGAAAATTAATGACTATTTAAAGCATGCAAAAATCTCATTTCCCCCCAAAATAATTCATTTCTTCCACAATTTCGAATTCTCATTTCCCCCACCGATTCGAAATCATCCAGATGAAGAATCGTAAAAGTAATCCTTCCGTCGACGAAATAAATCTTCCCGGCGACCGATTTACAGATATTCAAAGTTATTTATGTTAATCTTTACGAATTTTCGGAGGATTTATACCCAACAAGGATTTTTTTTGTATTTACACAGAGCATAATGATTTTCTCCAGGCCAAACCATTTTTATTTGATTTTCTCTGGTGGCTGCGACGCCAACGACGGAGGCGCTGACGGCGGCAAAGACGAACACCGGCGAACGGAAATTAAAATTTTCATCGTTCTTCGTTCTTCTTCTTTGTGTTCTTTATTTTGATTTCAAATTCATGTTTGAAATTTTGAATTTCTATCATTTAATCAAATAAACGTGTTTTGTTAATTAGTATGCAAAAAAAAAGTGTAAATCCAATTTACGTTGTAAAATTCAACTCAATTTACAGTGTAAAGTCAATTTACGTTGTAAAACTCACTCAATTTACGATGTAAAATCAATTTACGTTGTAAGACTCAACACAATTTACGTTGGAACAAATTCATTCCAGTGTAAATTGAATATCATTAACGAGCGTAAATACTGGACGTTGTAAATGGATAAAATCGCGATACAAAACTCAAATAATGTAGGGAAGTTACATAATTTGAATACAAAATCTAAATATAAGCGTTAATAAATGGTGACGAAATTTAAAACAAAACTTCCTAAAATAACTGAATATTTATTTCCAGCCATAAAAAGAGGGATTTACTTAATTATGTATAATAAATTCGGTCAATCAATTATCCTAGAGTATAGGATCTACATTTGATAACTAATTAAAACCGGGATGATTTGAATTAAAACAAAAAGTATTTAAAAAAATTCAAAACCGATTTAAAATTTGAAATAAAATTTAGAACAACAATTTAAATTTCAAATAAAAATTGGCCGAAATTGTTAGGGCAATATAGTAACTAAAAATTGTTAATAAATGTTTCACGTAAGCGCCACATAAGCGTTATGGACATTTACAAAAGATTAACCAAACGTTGGCCAATTCCAAAATATGTTTGCAAGTTAGGGTCAATTCGTCCAATGAGATATATATATATATGTATATATATATATATATGCATCCAATTGTGATTGTAAACAATCCCGACTTTGAAGCTATCACCTGAAGGCCTCGTCAAGTTAAACGGGTGAACAAGGCTATCACCTGACTGAGGCGTAGAACTTCAAACCAACTGGCTTGGGCACACGCTGGCCGGACAGGGAGCAGGAGCTCTCCGGACAGGAGCTTCACCGGACAGGGAGGCTCGCTGGGAGGGAGACTCGCCGGACTGGAGGACCTTCGCCGGACTGGGAACGCGCGCCTGGGAGGATTCACCGAACAAGGACGCGCCTGGATGCCTTCACCGAATAGGGAGCGCGCGCCTGGGATCCTCGCAGGATTGGCCTTGCGCCTGGAGACAATTGCCGGACAGGGAGGCCTGTGCGCCTAGGAGATCACCGGACAGGAACCTGTGCGCCTAGGAGATCGCCGGACAGGAGGCTGGACGCCGAGGCAGCCTTCAAATAGATTTTAAAATAAAAACCTCACAAGATAAGATTCTTCCAAACATCACAATTAAGAATTAACAAGAATACACGAAGAATTAATTGAGTTTGAGAGGGTGGGCTCTTTTATGAACTCTCGGAAATAAAGGGATCACTCAAGGAATGAGAGAAAACAAATTTTCTCTCTTTGTTCTCTCTGAGAAATTCAGCCGAGTGTCACAAGCGGAGAGGGAGCGTATTTTGACCGAAAATTCTATTAGGTTAAGCTTGTGATTAGGGTTTTTTTAAGACATTTATATAAGCAAGTTAAACAGGCTTAAGTTAGGTCAAACAGGCTTAAGTTAGGTCCAACCATGACCCAATTACTTAATTTATTCGGCCATCTCCCTTCCTCATACTCGGCCATCTCCCTTCCTCATACTCGGTCATGTCTTTTTATTTTATTCCCAAATTCTTTTGATTTATTTCTAAATTCAATTAATTTAGAACTCTCATTTATTAATGACATTTCATTAAATAATTTTATACTTCTCAAATAAGTACGAAATGAGAAAAAAAAATTATTTTCTTCTTTTATTTATTTGAATCATTCAAATGTATTATTATCAATATAATTATACAATATGATTCATTAAATAAATGTAACAATAAATAACTACTTATGTATTTAGTTACTTGGAAAATAACTTTCTCAATATAAATCACAATTTATATTCAATGAGTAAATCAATTATTCTAGTTCATTTAATCTATTCTAAGTGTCTATCATTGAAACTTTATGAACCCATATGAACGAAGTTTTAGAATAAAGATCAGACTCAAAAGTTTACAAACCTTTTCCGTCTTTCAATTCTTAATATTAGTCGATTCCACTAAAGGACTAATATCGAGACTCTATAAGTTCATATGCGTATATTTTCCGTTTGATGTGATAATACAATTCTTCACAAGATACACGGAGTACTTTACGATATTACCCTTCATGTGTATCATTAACTCAGAGGAATGTAAAATTACCATTTTACCCTTCAGTTATTATTTCACTAACTCCTTTGTTATTTGTGATTAAGAAAAACCTAGAGTGAGATGTCTTTACATGTCACATGTTTTAATCAAAGAATGTTCTTATTCGATGAATACCTATCCAGGTTTATTCAGTCACACTCTCATAACAAACCATATTGTAATACTAATGCGTTTGCATTGTTTTAACGTGAATTCCATATCTGTGAATCACATAACCCAATATGACAACATTATGACACCAACCGTCGGGTCAGATGCAACCAAAACTTAGTCATTGCCCATTGAAAAATCAAATGTCACAAGGTGTCATATCAATTATGCATTCACTTCAGGATTCAGGTAAGTACCAAAGTACCCCTCGTATATGATCTAGAAGCTTCAAGTGATTATACGATTTTATCTCGAGCTCCTAAGTATCACTGGTCTTGTTTAATACCTTTTACAAGATATCAAGAATCAAACATAGAGTCACAACTCTGTATATCACAAGATAAGATATCATGATTCATTCGAACAATCATTACTTAGATTCGATTGCTATATCGATCTTAAGATTGCGAACAAATGTTTTTAAACTAGTCATAAGGGGCTATCTTGTCAAGTCTATACTTAGCACCTATTTTGTTGATGACAGTTTCAGAGTGTAGCATTCATACATGAACACAAACATAATAGAGAATGAATATTTATTATATTAATGTCTCAATAAAATTAAATACAAAAATATTTCAATGTCTAATATCTCCTTTGTGTGCACCAATCCCAACACCACAATGAGTCTGACTCGTTGTGAGAACAAAAAATCATAGTATTAATTTTTTGCTTCCTAAAAATTCTAGTTGTCGCGAAATTTTCATTTTTTATGATAATATTTATTCAGTTTCGTTACATATTAGTCACAAAAAATTAGGTTTCATGACCAAATATTTGTCATAAAATTACCTTGTCACAAATATTTTAGTTTCGTAACAACATTTAGTCGGTATCGTGACAACTTAGTCACAAAAAATTAGTTTTGTGAGAAAAAAATTGTCAAAAAATTTAGAAATTTGTGACCTCTTTGTCACGTAACTTGTATATTCTAGACATATTAAAAAGTCCAAGTGGTTGGCAAGTTAAAACTTTTCACCAACTCCATAGTTTTCAAGTTCTGTAAAGTAGCGAACCTATAATTTCGTATTTTAAAATGAGACACTATAATTAGTAGGTAGTTAGTTAGTTACACGTAAATAGCATATTAATATGACAAATTGAGAATAATAAAAATTAAAAAAATATTTTAGTTAAGTTTGTATGCATAGAGGTATATTAATATTCTATGATTAGATTTCTTACAACGTTGGCCGCATGATTCATAGAAACACATATGAGTATATTAATATTTGTTTTAATTTTAAATCCAATAAATCATCGTTGATAGGGCTAGACCACGTCCGTAGACTCCAATAAATTCGATCCCATGCGAATTAACAAAAGCAAAATAATTTTTTGACAAGTTCACATGATATTTTTTGTTTTCGTGACTAGGATATACGAGTTGGAATAGATCTACTATTGAATAAATTGAAACTACAAGCTAGTGGCAGAATAAAAAAAAAATATTAGTACAACGATTTTACTAAACCTAGATAAAATGCATGAACATATTATTTATGAATATTTATATATTTGCTTGGAACCTACCTTTCTTGAGGCTTGATCGTTGAGAAGGTTTTGGAATGGTCGAACATTTGTCTCCCTTTGATGCTCGTCTCCTTTGGTCTAAGTCGAACCTAAGCAACCATAAGTGTTTCTACCACTAGAGTCTTTAGAGATTTTATAAGATTTAGTGTATGGGCACTATTAAACAAAATGATTTAAGAAAAATCTTATAACCAAAGAGATAATGCAAAAAATAGGTCTATTGAGTACCTATGTGCCAAAACAAAAGAGAAATAAAGAGGAGAGAGGGAGAGGGTGCACACTTTTAGAGAGAGGGAGAGACTCAAAATTGTGTGTATTTTACATTCACAATATAGTGTTACTTATAGAGTATGAAATGTCTTGAATCAGATCAATGATAAAAGAGCCAATTACCTCTTTTTTATTATTGCATAATATCTTATATTCATATGTATAATATATTTTTTCTCATTCCATCAAATACACATTAAGACAATATCTTTCTTTCCTTACATAAATGTGGTCGTCCACATACATGCCTAAAGCAACATATTTGTTTTCTCTTTTACTTTATTTGGTGTATATTTTCATATATCTTTGCCAAATATAAATTATATCTTCTTCCATGGTGATATTTGGTCGGCCATGTGCATCTATAAACTTTGTCTACATGTTTTTTTTAATTGTCCAAGACAATTACAGAAATTGTTCTTGTAGAATTATCACATATAATTCAACAAAATGAAAATCGATTCTCGAGGTTCAAATCCAATTTGTAGCCGTGTAAATCGTTTCATGACCATCAAATGATAATGTTCAAAATCTTATTTTGACATTTTTACCATCTTATGTCCATGTGGACAAAATTACCTTTAGACATTTTTCAGAAAAACATCTATTTTAACAAATCATACTTTTATGACTTGTGATAGTGACCTTATGTATCCAATTGAACAAAACTTAAGCTACTATACCTAGACACAAAAGTTCACAAACTATTTACAAGTTCTAGCTTAACGTCAATTAACTTCACTAAAGAGTTGACACTGAAAATCTGGGTTAAAAGGAATTTATTTTCTACTCAAAATTCTACTTAATTGTGATGAATGGACCCATCGAATATTATCTATGTTATACTTCATGAATATCATCAATTAGATAGGATTTAAAATTACCATTTTACCCTACTAATTGTTATTTCCTCAACTCCTTGATTACTTGTGAATAAGTTAGAAACAACGTATTGACGATGAGCTAACAAGTCAAATGGTTTTATTCAAATAAAGTCATGACTTAATTTTGGACAATGCGAAGTTCATTTTTTCACAATCATAGTCATAAAACATTACGTGATATACATTGTATTTCAGCAATTTTTGTACATGAATTTCATATCTATGAGAACATCACAAAATTTGTTCATGACATCTTCATAACTTATAGCTCACCAATAAATCTAGTCTATATCACATGGTGGATCTTGAATTTGACTTTTTCAAATGAGAATTTTAAGTTATGAATGACATGTCTCGTTTCAAGATTTATTTAAGCATGAAGCAATTATACATAGTGACCTTGAGACAAAAGAGGTTAAGTGATTTGATCTAACATCGTCTCATGAGGTGTACAATTCAGTTCTGTATCTTCGAAAGGTACATAGGAAAAACTATAGTCTTAACTCTCTGTACCTCTTAACCATACATCATAGGTTCTTCCAACAATCATACTAAGATCAATAGCCTTTTGATCCTTTGATTGTGAACATTTTATTTAAACAAACCATGAAGAGTTTGTTCATGTAAATATATATTTAACTATTCACATGCGGTAGGTTTGATTATTGACTAAAGATTATTGTATATCATAGAGTTTCAAACAAACGAAAAAAGTATGAACGAAAGTTTCAACTTTTATTAATTAATCAACAAATTAGAAGAATTACTTAATTAAGAACTTTTTACATAAACATGCAAATAAGTAACAATAATTAATATTGTTGTGGGTACCATCATCAACAATTTATTGTAAGGTTGTCACGATATTGAAAAAATGTAGTCACGACATTTTGAATTTTATTTTACTCTACCACAATTGGGTAAGTAGATCGAGTGGTTTGCCAAAATTATACTTTCCAACACTTCTTGGTTAGTCAAACTTCACTTTCAAGTAATATACCTACAATTTTGTATACTAAAAGGGCATGTCATAATTATTAGATACTTAATTACACGTAAATAGCATATTAACAAATTAAATTAAGTATAATACTAATTAAAAATCTTAATTTAAAAATCTACTAAACATTGTCACAAAACCGACTAAATGTTATAACAAGAATCAAATTACTTTTCAAATCTACCATAGCTGGTTAGAAATCTCAAGTGATTGGTCAAGGCTGGACATTCCTCGAGATCTTAGGTGCGTGAGTTGTACTTTCAAGTAACATAACTACATTTTGGTATTCTAAAATGTTACATTATGATTATTATGTATCTAGTTACACGTGAGTAGCACATTAACAAATCAAATGGAGCATAATCCCATATTAAAAATTATAATTTAAAAGTTAGGTTCGTGTGGAGAGTAGTATACTAATATTCTATGGTTACACATACAGTTTTACACATACAAAATATCTATAATATACTAAAGTTCTCCCGTGTATTTTTTTCAGACAGTTTTAGAGTTTAATATCTCAAAGTTTGTAAAAAAATTGAAGTACATATTTAATGAACCGTTAAACATAGTATTTTAAATTAAAAAGAAATTCTTAAACATATTTCATATATCGCGTGAAACAAAAAACAAATAAGTAAAAATAAAGTCGCGAATCGGATGCCACATAATATATCTACCTATTTACAAAAAAAATAACGAAATGTCTACTATTTCCTAAATTTGTTGGCCTATTTTCCTAAATTTTTAAAAATATTGTGTATCCATCTTTCCTTTACTTTTTTAATGAGTCTCATATATGTCAAAAATAATTGAATCTATGTGACAATTTGTTAATATACATATAGGTCGATGGCAACATCGAATTCAACTATGACGGAAGTAGACATTGATGGCGACGAATATCTACGAGTCTACGACAGTGACTACGACTTTTGCGCTTAGGGTTTTGAGGGAGAATAAGAAGTGTTAGACGTTTGTAAAAAAGAAAGCCTATTATTGTACATTGAGAATAAGTGAAGAGCTTTTTAAAAATGATGTAGTTTTACTGTCCTTTATAAATTAACTATTATTAATCCCAAAAATCCAAATAGTTACCCACATCACTCTTCATTTACTTTTTTTTAGGGGACTCTTCATTTACTTATTCGTTAACTTACTGCAGAATAACCGAACTGTAGTGGGTATCCCACAACAATTCACGCTTTTGCAAATTTCATCAGATTAACTCGTGGGTTTATCTTTGATTGCCCAGTCAAACGCCCATAATATAGTTAAGTAATAATTTGTTCTCTATAAAGACTACAATGACGCTATAGTTTTTTTTTTTTTTGAAAAACTATTAAAATAATAGTTCAACCGAAAAAAAAAATTTAACATATCTTTAAAAGATAATACGACTTATATTCTCTATTTCTATCTATTTTAATTTTTTTAGTCTTATCTTCGTCACCTTCAACATCTCTACTTATATTATTAATCACATTTCTTATCTCCACCAGCTCAGGTCACTTTTTCTGTCTCCGGAAAAGACTTGGCAATCATGTTCGTCAACCAGAAAAAACACAAATTATAAATTTTAAATATAAAATCAAATATTATCTCTCATATCTTCCTCAATTTCATCAACTAGAAGGTTTTCAATTTTCCCCACCGTCTTAACGCTCTGTATCTCTCTATTCTTCATTTTTTTCCTCTTTCCCAAAAAAACTCATGTTCTCATGAAATTTAGATTTTTTCCAAACAACTTTGTCACAAAATTTATCTATGTTTTTGTGATAACATTTAGTCTATTTCGTGACAACATTTTGTCATTTTTGTGACAAATTAGTAAAAAGAAAATGGGTTTCGTGATAAAAAAAAAAGTTGTCACAAAACTAAGTATTTTGTAACAATTTTGTCAGAAAAAGTATTTTCTAGTCAGAAAACAATTAATTTTGTGATAACTTTGCCGTGGAATTTTTTTGCTTTCATCAATTCATATAGGATCAACTTGGTTGGAGTTTATGTACGTGGTTCAGCCTCATTCACGACATTTTACTGGATTAATTTTTTAAAAATAATCTTCTACTTATATGTGTCTCTAAGAATAATGTAGACTAACAATGTAAGAAATCTAGTAATAGAATATTAGTATACAACTCTACACACGAACCTAACTTTTAAATTATTATTTTTAATTATTATACTCAATTTATTTTGTAAAATTGCTATTCATGTGTTTATAACTAAGTAATAGACGGGTGTGATAGATTTAAAAAGCTAGCTTATTTTTAATCAATATTTAGTTGGTGTCGTAACAATGTTGTCACAAAATTATTGATATCGTGACAACACTTAGTCGATTTTATGATAACATAGTCACAAAAATTTAAGTATTGTGACAACTTTGTTAGAAAACTCGTATTTTAGAGTCACAAAAATGATAAATTTTGTGACAACGTTGTCACAAGATGATGAATTTTGTGACAACTTTGTCACGAGATGATGAATTTTGTGACAAAGTTGTTACTTAATTTCGTGAAAAAATGGTCACCAAATGTTTGAAATGTGACAATGTCGTTATAAAATCATAACGTTTTAAGGACATTGTCACATGTTAGACATTTCATGACCACTTCATCACGAAACTGTGTGGGTGTGACAATTTTATCACGAAATTCATCATTTCGTGACAAGGTTGTCATGAAAAAAATTAAAACTTCGTGATAAGGTTGTCATAAAAAAATTAAAATTTCATGACGACTTAGTAGAGAAAATAAAAAAAATTGAGAGATATAAAGAGTTGAGATGGTCATAAAAAAATTGAAAAAAACTTCTAGTAGGCAAAATGAGGAAGATGTGGTAGAATATTCGAATTTCATATTTTAAATTTTTTATTTCAAAGATTTTCTAGTGGAAGAAATTGGTTATCCAAAGTTTTGTAAGGGCAGGGAAGTTTGGATGGAGGTTTTTGGTCGTAAACAAGTGAATTTTTTTTGTCGACGGTTGCTAGGACGTCGTGCCCTATTCTTACATTACAAAAGATCGTTAAAGTCGATGATGACGTTTTGTGTGTTAAAAAAATTAATTTTTTTTTGCAGAAGTAGATGAAATTTGGTAAAGAAAATGGAGAGAGAATTAATTAATGGTAAAAGTAAATTAGTAAAAAGAAATCCAAAAAATGAGTTTAAACGGGAGACGAAAAAAATTTCCTTGCAAAACTACTACTTAAGTCTTTATTTTGAAAAAATATAAGTTGAAAAACATCAGAATTTATTTTTATAGTTGAGGAAATTCCAAACAACTCCAAATAGCTAAACCTATTGAAACGGCGAAGCATATTTGAGCATATATATAGCAATTCGATTATGGAAATCCAGTTCTGCTTCACATAAAATTCTCGAGGAAGAACACAAATACACAATCTGATTTATAAAAAAAAAGTCTACACAATTATCCGATAAACTAGTACGGCTACTACCTATAATCCCAATCTACCATTTGCAAAAGAGCAACAAAGTTTCAAATAGGCAATTAATTAAGGCTAATATATTTACATCATAGTTTTAACCACAACTAATTAGTTAGCTCTAAACTAGACCATTAATCAACAATTGACAAAGTAAGACTAAGAAAAACCCCCCCATTTACAGAAATCCGTTTGAACTCATTCACATGTAAATCCCACCCATCATCCATTCCATGTTGGGCAGGTACTCCATATTCGGCCCAGCGTAAAGGCCCGGGGCGTCATCGTAATCTTGGGCCACAACGAAATCGCCGAAGAACGAAGGCTCGGCGTTGACCTCTATAGACTGAGAAGAACTTGGGCTGTGGGTCGACCCGATCTCAATCCGCTCTCCCAGCCGTTGGATCTCCCGCTCCGCGTCTTTCAGCTGATCCGTCAGCCTAACCACCTGGACCGACAAAAGGTGAACATTTACAAAATTATCCTCAAGCTTTAAGAGACAAGTCCCACGTGGTGTTGTGGGGGACAGAAAATTAGAACTTGAAAGCTGTGGCAACGTTGTACGGACCACCACCCAAAGAAACCGGAACACTCACATTCTTTTCTAATTGTCTCTTCTTTTTCTTTTATCCAATATATTTAAATTTTTATTTCCAAACAGCTTTCAAGGCCATTTTGCTGTAGAAATTGAAGAGTATACATGAACTTTTTTTTACCTGAGACTGGAGGCGTGAGGTGTGAAGAAGAGACTCGTCGTACAAAGACTTGAGGGAAGAGTACTCTTCCTCGAGCTTCTTTGTCTTCCAGCGAGCTCGGCGGTTCTGGAACCAGACTGCCACCTGGCGGGGGTCGAGGCCGAGCTCTTTGGCCAGCCTGTCTTTCCTCTCCGACTCGAGCTTGTGCTCATTCTCGAAGCTTCTCTCGAGCTCCACCACTTGCACCGAGCTCAGCTTCCTCTTCCCCGCCCCGTCCCCGCTCTTGCTCGTTTTTCTTCTCCGGCGGCGAGTCACCACCGGAACACTACTATCAATATTCCCTGGACCAATTTTATTATACATCATTAATCATCATATATATGTATATATACACCTGTAATAATAATGGAGGAATTGATATGCATGTTCATACTGTACACAAACCTTTGTGTTGTTGGGATGTTTGGATGTATTGATCGCTTGGGTACATGTGAATCATTAGTGACATTTGATCTCCAACTCCAGTTTCCTGGTTCATTGACATTTTTTCCTTTCTGTTTTCTTTCTCTCTCTCTCTCTCTCTCTCTCTCTCTCTCTCTCTCTCTCTCTCTCTCTCTCTCTCTCTCTCTCTCTCTCTCTCTTTTGTGCCTCTCTTCTCTTCCGTTATTGGCTTGGGAAAGAACATAGCCCCTTTTATAAGGAAACGTCCACTCTATTTTTGAAGTTTTAATTTTATTTTTTATGATTGTTTGTTGTTTGATGTAGGCTTTAACGTTGGTTTTGTGGTTTTACAAATATGTCCTTTGTTGTCACCAATTCATTTGTGTGTCTTTTTGTAAAACAAAACATGCATGCATTTATTACATCTTTCCCTATTTATATATAAGCATGCAGGATATAAATATCGTCTCTCCGTTATATGAACAAAACAGGCATGATTATCCGTGGCATAGACAAAATTATTCTCCCCCCTAATCCTCCTACATCTATATCCCTTCTACGGTTAAATGAAATAATCATAATAATCTTTCTTTGTTTTATTCTTACTTTTTTTGGAAAATTTCCTCGTCATAATCAACACACTAATACAAGATTAGCACTTCTTTGATACTCTATGGGGAGGCAATGTGGATAAGATATAATCAACCGACACTGGTGTATGATAGTCCAACATGACAAGATTTACTAATTGTTTTGGAAGTACGTACGTAGATGTAAATAATTTAGCTCCATAAAATCAAATATCCTAATCGGATAATACACTAAATTTCTAATGACGAATAATTGTTCATCTTGCTAAATAAAATAGACATCAAAGAGAAGATATTTCATATCTCCCTGATTAGAGAAGGCTCTTAGTTAAGGGGTAAATTGAAAATTAAGCAAACATTTTAAAGAGAAGATATGTATAAGCTTATCCGATCTGTAAATTAAAAAAAAAAGTAAAAATAGATAAAACTAGGGTTATAAATTATAATAAATATATGAACTCGAAAACAGCTCTTAAATTAAGTATAAACCACAAATTTTTTGTTTCTATGATGAATTAAAAATAATTGAAAAAAATTAATTAGGGTTGTGATCCCGATAACCTGACCACATCGAAGTTAATAAAAAATGTTGTACCGTTGGCCTCTGGATTTGGACATGTAAATGACTTTTGTAGTCCAATTAGGTGGTATTCACATCTTTCTATGTCCACAACATCCATTCATCTTTAGCCAAGCCATAACCCAAATTTTCATTGCACACTAGCTTAGCTTTGGCTTTATTCACCACATTTTTTATTATTATTTATTCCATGCGTGGCTCGAGACTAAGGATATACATGTATTCACCCCAATCTCTCTAAACTTTTTGCTTTAATTACGTAATGTTTAAGAAAAAATTAGTTATATATAATAATCACGGGATATTACTTTTTTTAGTACGAATACACCATGGCCAACCATTTCGTTACTATATTGTACTGTAATAGTAGTACTATACCCCTATAAAAATAATAATAAATAGTACTATAATTTCGTTAACGATCGTCTCTCTTTCGTTGCTTGCTAATTTTATATCATATTAGAAATATAAATATATTCCCTCCAGGTCATGTAAATTTTCTTTTTTGTTGATATAAAATACTTTTCAAAAAAAAAGATTAATAATTATGTATCTATCCTATGACTCTATGAGTTTATAGAAATATACAACTTCTACATTTTGTTATTTTTAACCACAAAATATCAATTATCCGTATCGGACTGGTCCATCCGATCCGTTTAGGTGCTAACGGATTTTCGTGGTCCGTTAGCGGTAACGGACTGGACAGTTACCAATTGTTATCGGATCAGTCCATCCAGTCCGATCCGTTAACGTTCGAATTTTTTTAAAAAAATTTGGGCCGTTGGATGTAAAATCCAACGACTAAAAAAAATAGCCGTTATATATCTGTTACACCCCTTAATAACGGCTATTTTCACTTTTTTTCAATTTTTTTATTCTTTTTACCTAAAATCCCATCCTATATAAACTCTTCCCCCCATTATATTTCTTCACACCATTCTCTCTCAATCCTCTCTCAGTTCTCTCTCAATTCTCTCAAGTCTCAACCTCTCATAATTCTATTAATTTTTACAACCTCGTTTTTTATTTCATTGTCTCCATATGCCTTCCTCATCCCAAAACCAAAGCCGAGGTCGGAGGGGAAGAAGTACACAAAATCCACAAGTTCACCAATTTGAAAGAAATTGGTTGAATTTTTTTGTAGAAAACGAAGATACGGTTTACTCTTTCGATCCTAATTACGTTCCCCCAAATGTAAGAGATTTCCGTGGTACCCAAATTCCAAATACAGAACCACCCATTCAACTCGAAATGAATCCCGATGAGGCATATCAAGCTCAACTTCCACAACCCGACGCTTATCAAGTGTATCAAGAATTCTCTCAACGCATGGAACAAGAAGAACCAGAAGAAGGAGACGACGAAACCGAAGAGCCGGACGAGGAAGTGGAAGATTTGGTGCCCGTTCGGAATACCAGTCCTCGACCACGCCAACATGACCAAAGAGAAGCGACGCAACAACGACAACAACAACAACAACAAGCTTATCAACACCAACAACAACAACACGAACGTCAACAAAAACCACAACAACACGAGGTTCCCTAGGCAGAACCACGACTACACAAAAGGAAGCACCGTTCGCCGATGTGGAACTTTTTCACGGAGGTAACCCACAACGGCGAACGACACGGGTAATGCAACGCTTGCGGGAAGCTCGTGAGCGCTCACAACCAACGGTGCGTGACGGCCCTACTTACGAAGCACCAAAAAAGTTTTCCGGGAAGTCAAACCTCAGGCTCGTCCAACGTTGTAAGTCACCTCGATCCCGAAGCTTTTTGAACTAGTTTAGTAGAATATTTTGTGGAAACCGATCAATCATTTAGTCATATAGAATCGAAGGGTTTTGTTAGGTTTTTGAGTACTTTTATTCCGGGTGTTCAAATAATGTCTAGGAAGGCGCTACGTTACGATATTTTGAAATGGTTTCTAAAAGAAAAAGAAATATTAAAAACTGTAATTGCTTCAGCAAAATTTAGCGTAGTTTTAACTTTCGATATTTGGTCCGGTCAAGCTAAAACAAATTACATGTCCGTAGTAGTACATAACATAGATGACGATTGAAATTTAAACAAACGTATCATTGCATTTCATAGAATAGAAGGAAATCACACTAGCCAAAACATTTTAGAAATAATGACGAGTGTTATAGAAGAATGAGGTTTAAAGAATAGAATAATTTCAATAACTTTAGATAACGCAACTAGTAACACCGCCATGATTAGGGACCTAAAAACACATTTAGAAAATGGTTCACTTTTACATCAACGTTGTGCGACACACATAATCAACCTAATAGTACAAGCAGGTGCCGCTAACTACGAACCCATAATCCATAAGATACGATGTTTTATTAGTTGGATAAACAGTTCAATCACTAGGGTTGATGAACTTAAAAAAAATTAGACATAACTTATTAGAAGAACGAACATTTCATTTAGATAACAAGATTAGATGAAACTCAACCTATTTTATGTTAAACAACTTTTTATCACCACGTTATATAGATGTATCTGTAGCCTACATAAACACCGAACTCGGGGAAGGATCGTTAACCCCTTCGGATATTAGTATCGCCGAATCATTTGTGTCTTTTCTTGATATTTTTTATAAAGAAATTTGTTACTTTTCTGCTTGTTATTCTCATACTGCTCAATTAGGCATTCATACTATGACTGCTTTAGCTACACATTTTGAAAAATACCGGGAAGATCCCATTTTTGCCACTTGTATTCAAGATATGGAAACTAAATTTCTTATATTGGGGCGCTGGAAAAGTTCCATTACTCTTTGGTTTAGGAGCCATTCTAGATGTTCGAACTAAAATTGGAGGACTTAAATTTTTTTTAAAATTTCTTAGATTTCGTTTAGCCGGCACGCAAGATTACGTCTCACTTGATCTTCCAAGGATCGTAGATGTTTTTTATTCTCTTTTCAGGGTTTACGAGATGAAACTACTTCCACATTACCGGACTCCACCAAGTCAGCATACGCAATATGCAAGGAGGCACCAATATGCAAACGTCTTCACCAACGCTCCCGCATATACCCTTCTCCTCAACAAGAAGCTGGAGGAAGCACACAAATAGGAAGCTAAGACCACCCTCGTACTCATCCCGAGGTTCTAGAGTACGATTGCAACGATTGGGTGAGGAACGACGACGAGCGCCTTGACCTATTTCACTGGTGGAGACAAAACTCTAGGAGGTTTCCTATCTTGTCCACAATGGCTCAATATCTTAACCATTCTGGTCTCAACGGTGTCATTGGAGGCGGCGTTTAGTAGTGCGGGACGCATTATCGACGAGTGAAGGTAGTCTGAAACCAGAGATGGTTGAAGCACTCACTTGTGGAAAGGATTGGCTTCTACACAAGACTCGAGCTCAAGAAACATTCCACTGCTTCGACATTTTAGACGATTTTGATTTTGATTTTACTACGTTGCACATGAACGAGTA
Organism: Urtica urens; assembly: GCA_958296335.1. Taxonomy (NCBI): domain Eukaryota; kingdom Viridiplantae; phylum Streptophyta; class Magnoliopsida; order Rosales; family Urticaceae; genus Urtica; species Urtica urens. The sequence continues at coordinate 17,935,522 of OY282522.1, read as the reverse complement.
GTTTGATTTACTTGTAATACACTAAAGGGATTTCCCGACCCTTGTTCGGGATAGTTTTTTCTTGTTTAATACAATAAACGTACTCTTTTTCCTCATCGTCGCATCTTTCCAGGGATCGATGAGGTTTTTAAGTAGGCCCGTTTTAAAAAAATAATTTGTATAAGATCAATTTTATACTGGTTACAATTAACATCTTTAACAAAAAAAATTAACAATTTAATCCTTCAAAAACAACCCTTAAAACATCTTTAAATTAATTTTTTTAATATTTTTTATAGTAACGGACCGAACCGAAAATTTCGGTTCGGTAGAGGTCTGGTCCGCTAAAAATTAGCGGACCTTAACGGACTACCGGACCGAACCGGTCCGACCGGTCCGGTAGTCCAAGTTTAATGTTAACATTAGAACAAATTGAGTTTAGAAGATATCTGTAAACCCGAAAACATAAGTATTTTTCATTTACTTCCGGTCGGTGAGAATTAAACACGACCTGGCAGGGGTAGGGTTAGGGATAGGAGTGTGTTATTAACACAGCACCGAAAATATAAGTTAAACCGTAAAATATAAGTTAAACCGTAACACATGTCTTATATATAATATTAACATATGTGTAGTTAATTTTCTCCTCATATTTCACCACAATTTACAAAAGCTAACTCTCTTTCTTTGAACCAAGTACATCTGTGAGTGCGTGTGCATGGAAAGAAGAGATTTAAAGTAATAAATTTTTTGAGTGTTGGATTGAACCAGCTTGAAATAGTCGTCACTGTTGACGTCTCTCTCTCTCTCTCTCTCTCTCTCTCTCTCTCTCTCTCTCTCTCTCTCTCTCTCTCTCTCTCTCTCTCTCTCACACACACACACACGACACGACACGACACGAAATAAGTGCCCTTAAATTTGACAAGAATAGTTTTCTTAAGTTTCTAGGGATGACAACACAAGTCAGTCACCACTTAAATATGTTGTCTTCAAATATATTATAAGATTCTAAGGAACATATCGTACACTAAATCATGTGGGTTTTATTAGCCTTGCATGCCATACCTTTAAATTGTCAAATATGATGATCTGATCTAAAATAACTGGCACTTTTGTCAGTGTACAAGTGGAGCATTGATATTATTTTAAAATGATCACTATAATTTTAGAAATATATAATTGAACTTCAGGCATGTGAAAAGAGAGGACAATACTAAATTAGCTAGAGAGAATGTCCTACAAGCATCCAATTGCAAAATCGAAATTTTATGATAAAGATAATGTTCTGTGTATATCCAAACTCACTAAAATGTTACCCAAAATTAACCAAATTACAAAGAAGTGGTAAATATCAAGTATAGGAAGAGACAAAATATCTTAAAGAAAGAAGTAGAGCTTTCATTTTCATGTTTTCTTTTTCCATAAATATAAGAATAATGGCCATATATACAGGTAATTAAACAAGACTACGACAACCCTTATTTCCCGCACAATCAAACATCATTCAAGGGTCACTTTCTACTCAATTCACTTTTTTTTCTTCCTTTTCATGGATATACATTGGTCCAATTGGAGAATCAAGTGGAAGCTTAGCTAAGGTGGCCAATTCTGAAGACATGGTATCTCAATTTTTACTCCAATAAACTTTTGACAACTAAAGCAGATATATCTCCACCTGGTCCTTCCTTAAATATATAAAAAAAATATACATGTTCATGGACCATGGTAAAAGATAATCAAAATAAGTGAATTACTTTCCCAAGGATTTTTTTTCGCATATCCAAACAATATTCCCACAGTGGTTACTATCATAGCACAAAATATGTGAGCATGGTTAAGTCTTCAAAGTCTGTAAGAACGATACAAAACCAATCGTCCCAAATATAATAGTTGATAGTAAAATACAATAACAAGCTGCACTCTATACTACATTTAAAAAAATTGAATTATTTAGATAAAGTAACATATATCCTATTTCGAGAAGTAACTAACATTCTTAAATAAACTATAACACGGTATTAGTTTTCAATTCTAAATTATTTTTACGGGTTAATGTATAGAGAGGTAAAAATGGGTTTCTATTTTACTTCTATTACAATATCTAGCTCCGTTTTGAAAGGTATTGCTATATATATATACACACGGAAATTGAATTGATGTAACTGAAATTAATTTCACTTTCCCACAAGTGCAAACTCACTTGATGAAGAATCACTTCCAAAAAAATAAAAATAAAGAGACGGTTGTGTGTGCATGCATATGACTATATGTAGAGGGATAGACCTTTATTCGTTAAGGGGCTAAATTGTAACCATCGATCTATATTAAGACACTATTGGATTTTATGTATGCATGGGCATGAACATGTATATATTTAGACAAAAAAAATAGAGAAGAGAGAAACAGTTTATGAGACTCGACAATAAAAGAAAAGTAAGAGATATTCTCAGTAAGTTTTTCTTCTTATTTAGAATGTGACATTTTCGGTGAAATGTTCCAATTCATCCCAAATATTTACCAAAAGTTAGGTAAAATTAATAGTATTTACTTAAATTTGAGATCAACTATTCATCATTTATTAACTATTTTTAATTACAAATTCACCCACAAAATTGTTAATATGAAATCTAAAGCATAATTTAAATAATTTATATAAAAATACATAAGAAAAAAGAATAATAACTACATCAATAATAATACATAAAATAAGTTAATTTAATGTTTATCTAATATCTTTTTTTATTGATGTTATTCAAAATAATATTTATTTTTTTAGTTAATTTTATATTTTAATATCGTAATATTAACATAATATTTAATAAAAAATTTATTTAATATTGTTCACATACAAAAATAAATTAATGTTTAATAAAATTAATATTGACATGATATATTAATTGAGAGATTAATATGAAATTAATATAAAATAATACTGAAAAGTATAAAAAAAGAATATTCTTTTTTGGTAGAATTTGGTGTTTTGGGTTTGAGTGAGAATATTATAGTTGCATCAAATTTGGTATAAAGTTAACAAAATTTGAATTTTGGATTGGAGATGGTCTAAATTCACGAGAATGGCAAGGCAGAAAATTTGCGAAGAATATTACTGAAAATGAAATACAATTATTAGATTTTTTTTTTTGAAATAATATGAAAGATGGCGACTCACTTTGAGATGGCTATGTAGATTAAGAATATAAAATATGAAAAGCTACAGGAGACCAGGCTATTATACAAAAATTTTGTGATAAACAAAATAAAAAAGAAAGAGAGAAAATACCATTAGAGCTTGAAATATCATTTTTATTTGCTCGTTTTTATTTAAAATCATTACTGATCTACTAAATTCTAACGTCGCGTTCTGTTCCGAAATTGTATTAGAGAGAAAAAAAATTATATGAATGGGCAGACAATTTTGGAGAGAGTGCAATTTCTGGAAAGAGACTAATAAATTCGAAGTTTAAATGATTACTAATATTTTACTAATTAAGAAATTAAGTTTTATTTGAAAAAAATACCATTATTTATTTAACTGGGATTAATTGAGTATAACATAATTTCCACGTCATCCTGAAGATTATTCTCTTAGAAATATTCAAATGTTAATTAACATGGATTTTTAAAGTTTCGGGGTAGTTAAATAGATAAAAAAAAATTACGGGTTTTTTTTTCAACTTTTCCATAATTTCCATTTAGACCATTTTCACCATTTTTTCCGTGTAATACCAAGATTCTAAAGAGAGTCTAACATTAACTAATAGTTGTGAAAACTGTAAACCACAACACATTCAAGTAAAATGTGGAGTGGAGAAGAAAAGTGACGGCATAAAAAAGATCATGATATTTCCTCAAAAAAAAAAAAAAGAGATCATGATATATAGAGCATGAAAGGTTTCCGGGGAAGCAAGGAAATATCAAAATATATATTCCAACGCACATGGTGTTAGGAACAAAATAGAAAGCAAGTTTTTACGTGTCAAAACCCCCAAGTGAGTTCTCACTTCACCTTGAGGGACCACATTTTATGATCATCCACGTGTGTCTTCCAAATACTAGTCTGACAGTCTTAGCTTTTCAATATCTATTCTAAGGGTATCACTTACTTTGCCCGTACTTGGATTTAAAAATAAAAAGTATTTATATAGCGTATATCAGTTCTTAACACGAATACGTAACCGTAAAATATTATGCTCATCAGTCATCACGTTGTAACACATACTTTTTGACCTTTCAAAGTTAGCCTGTACATCGTTTTGAACAAGAATTTGTTTACACTACCACGTTTCGGCGACAAGTAAAAAAACATAAAATATATATATATATATATATATATATATATATATATATATATATATATATATATGAAGTGTATTGAGATAAGCAGATAAGGCTGTAAAATATATATAAGGAAAGTGAAGTCACATATCATCAATTGTTGGTGATTTTCTGACTTTCTTTTAAGTTAAAGTCCACGCATGGTTGAACTCGAATACACTTTCGGAAAACTTTTAAAGGTTTGAAGGTCAGTTTTGATCGTTTCGGCAATTCAACGAATACAACCTGAATTACGACGTTCAGCGTTCACACACACAAAATGTATATAGATACATTTTGGAATTTAATACGTATGAAGCCTGTGAGCAGTTTTATTAGAAACTATGTATTTAGGGTATAAAATAGCAGCAGTAATGATAAGTACAAAACGTTGCAGACTGAATTAGAAGGCGGGTCACAAATGAGGAAAATTTTCAGTGGCTTTTTCTAGAGAAAAAAGCAAACAAAAAGAGAGTGCAATAAGTTGTTATTATGTGACTTTTGAAGGGGAAAAAAGAAAGTTGATGTTGTTGTTCTTGTGGTACACTAATTCGTGAGATGAGTTTTTGTCAGAGGAAAAAAGAAAATGTGAGAGGTAATAAGATAAGGGAAAGTGTGACACAACTTGAATTGGGCCATGAACACGTCTACGTTGAACTGAACTGAAATTGAATAATTGTGAGTCTGTTGTGTTCTTGTATAGATGATTCTGATTGGTGGTCTAACAGAGTCAGATGTGACTTTCGTGGACTTGTTTAAACTTACTTTATATTATGTATATTGCATTTTTATTGGAGAGCGACTGAAAATGTAAAAGTGTTTTCATTTTGATAAATAAAAAAGGGTTTTTATTATATGCTTAAATGGAAAGTTATATTTGTGTACGAATTCGATTTTGAACCAAATAACTTACAAAAATTCGATTTTGAACAAAAAAATCTCAAAAACTTACTGTGCAACAAATTTATAAGAGTGTATATGATATGCTGTGTGTATTCGTTAGAATAATGGAAATTTGAGTTATGAAATTTAGTCTCTTAACTGTTTTTGTTTCATTTACGTGTTTAATATATTTCATTTTATATATGATGAAACGTCACAAGACATGACAGTGAGAATGCAATATTACGAGACTTTATGCAGTGTTTATTTCAATATATAGTTAGATTGTAAATTTAGTCTAAAATTTATAAAAAATCAGCAGACTGTAATAAGTTTATAAATAATAACTGACTACTTCAGTTGGCTGAGACTCAGCAGTTTCTCCTGATAAAATCAAATATGGTTGATTAATCATATAAATCAAATGGACTTATAAAATGATAACACCCTGTAGAAATGTAAAGTACTTACAGTTTGCTAAACTTAATCTACAGACTGAAGGAAATGTACAAAATCTATATATATACATATTAATATATATAACAGCAAGATATATAATCAATAGGATAAGGATGAGATTTAGGTACGCCGTCCGCCTTTACAAAAAAAGCAATGGGTGTGTGTGTGTGTGAGAGAGAGAGAGAGAGAGAGAGAGAGAGAGAGAGAGAGAGAGAGAGAGAGAGAGAGAGAGAGAGAGAGAGAGAGAGAGAGAGAGAGAGAGAGAGCGAGAGAGAGAGTTAATTAGTAAATATATGTAGAATCTCTGCTTAACTTGTCCTGTAATATATATATTTTATGTTGAAGAAAAACAAAACACGGCTGGCTGGAAAAGATGCGCATGGTGTAGCGGCGATTCTTTTGGAATATTATTAATCCATTATCATCGATTTGCTTAAAACCTTTTTATTATTATTATTATTATATATTAATAACTTGTCATATGTATCCCGACATTTTCAAGCCTTGTTTCCCATCTTCCAACTCTTAGCCAGATCTGATTAACAATAACACTAGTTACGTATTGGCTGACTAGATTCCTAGCTTAGTTTACACTAAAATATTTATTAAGGACTAATCACAGTGATTAGCAAAAAAATATATCTCTGCTCGAAAGCGTTAACCAAATCCAACTCACTTTCACATGCCAAACTTGTATATATGTCTATTTACATGCACTTTTGTAATTCTCCCTTAATTAACATGTACGGTATATGCTGGTCCCGAAAAAAAGAGTTCATTTGCTTTAGGTCTCTCATGCATGTATCCCATGATCACACGCAAACTATAATATTTACATATTGTCACTGAGTGGAGATACGCTAATCTTAATCTCAATAGTCCTATTTTACTTCGGATTATTAGATCGATCGTATATACTGTAGATTTCGTCATTTTCCATTCTAATAGTTTTTGCGTATGTAAATTGAAATTCTTAGAGCTTATTGCGAATAATAAATCAATTCTAAGTAGTAGAGACCGAGTTAGCTAGACCACCGAAGCCTACCTATCCTACATCTGGTATTTTAAAGCCTCAAATCACAATCCACTCATTTCAACATCATAATAATTATATATAATATAACGTTTTGCAGACTCTAAACTATATTTAGCTAATATATAAGGTCCTTGATACCCTCCCCTTCTCAAGCGAAGTAGGGTCATGATATGTATTATTATACAGTTAAAGTTATGGTCGAAACAATCAGAAACTCCATTAAGGTCAGAACTCCGGAAATACAATGACCAAGAACTCAAGAAACGACGAGTCCATACATAAAAGACTAAACCCATCAAGCAAAACGTGAACTATAATATTCAGCACTCTATAGTCTATTATCAGATGAAATTTCTAAATCTAATAGACATCTTTGTTTTCAGATGCATCTCGACGTGTTCTTTTTGTTCGATGACTTTTAATATTCATAAAGTCTCTCTATATGAATTAGGTCTATAGAACATCTTGGCTTAGAAATTTCATTGCGTTTGATATCTTTTTAACAATTTTCGTATAGATTACTTTGGTGTATTAACAATATATGTTTATATATATTATCCACAGTTCATTCCATGTTTCCCTCGCACCCTACTAACATTTCATGCTTTCACATGTGATTATGTTTTGGTTAATCATCACCTGAAACTTCATCGTATCGTTCGTGTCATCTTCAAATTATTATATGAAGGCTTTTTTTTGGATTTCCTTATTCTGCTTAGCGTATACAATAACTTAGATTCAGCGATCCCATGAATTACGCCTTAATTAAAGGCATTAATTATTTTTTTGAAGAATTTAAGGCAATGAGTGGATTGTGAATCAAAATATAGAAATAGTATGTCCATGCGAAGCTCGAACTCCAATGTTATTTTAGAGGCACTTAAACGCAAGCTCATGCTATGTCAAGAGGTACATATGATATCCATATATATTGCATTGATTTATTTTTTTTGCAACGAAGAGAAAATTCTAGGAAAGCGATTTTAACCTAACCCTATATCCCTATATTTACCCGTTGCTCATTTATGACTATTATAACATTATGAGCTAGTCAAATATAGCTTGATTTTTTTTCAAATTTATTTTACAAAGTATATATATTTCTTAAAGAGTAAGGACTTTATATTAACGTCTCTAGATCCAACATGTCAATCTCAAAAAAAGCAAGGGCACACCAAACGCACATACATAATTATACGTTATAAAGCAAAGAATGGATTATTCCCAAGACAAAATAATAAAAACAATAAGTACTCATACAGCTAGGCCAGTATGTGCGAAGAAAAGGTGATTAATAGTTTTTTTATGATTAAACTATAGTCCAAGATTCGACAGAGCTTGATTGAGGCTTAATTAATCATATTTGCTTTAGATTTATACGGCTAAACATGAAGAGATTTGTCCGGAATGTGCAGGGTTGACAAGAGTAAGATGTGGCACCCCATTGTCCCTTCATCAAACTCATCAATTTATTTTAAAAAAAAATTGATCTTTTTTCCAACAAAATAGAAAGGGGTTTCTTCTCTTTTTATCTCTTTCCTTCTATGTGGATTACCAACTTCGTTGCTTTAGCCTTTAGCACATGGTAACCCACTAAGCCTTTCTCGCCTCTTTCCAGAAATAATCTATAGAAATCAAACCATAGATGAACCGTATATATTTGCTTGCTAATAATAACTAATTATATATTTAGAGATTAATTTTTCTCTTTCACCACGTGTTGTGCTGTTGAAGCACTATATGTAATACAACATTCTAGGAGCAATAAAGTGATCTCTAGATTGTTCTTTCAGGTGTCGTAGATCCAAAGACAATGGTGCGTGTGTGAAGTGAAGCTTTTTTTTTTGTTTAGACGAGTGGTTGGTGAATCTTGGCTTCTCCATATTTTAGGGTCGCTAAGATTAGGACACATATAAAAGTACAATATATTTTGTACAATATAGTTTTTTTAAATTTCATAAGTTAGTGAAACAAGATTGCTCAAGAACAATAAAGGGTTAAAGGAACCAATGCTAATCTTTTTCTCTTCTTCTTTATTTGTATTTAAAAAAATAAAAACTAATACACTTCTTTTTTTACTCATTTATAGGTAGGCTATTAGGATAGGGTGTAAAAGAAAATCCAGAGGGAAATGAATAGAATTGGCCTGCAATCCAGTCACTATCGCATACATTTTATTTTATTTTACAATGACCCTAGGTCATTTACTTCGATTGGATTCCATGAGTTAGCCAAAAAGTAAGGGAACCTTTCGTGGAACTTTGTAAATGACTGATTTATCCATATAAAATATGCATTGCATTCTTGGTGACACTTTAATTTTTTTTGTTGAAAGTATGGTTTATTTGATTTTACTTGTTTTTTTTCGTTCTGTATATTGCTCGTTTGTTGTCTTGCCCATATTAGGAGTTGTGACTTTGTACTCTAAATGTTCGTTAGTCTCACTTGTAAGTTTTATCCTCAGAGTAAGTTTTTTAAATAATGATGGAGGCCAAATTATTTTAAATATTTCGATTAGTTTTAGAATTTATAATCACCTATTTGATTAATATTTAGATGATATGTGTTCAAGATTTTTATGATAAACAAACTATACCATTTTTAGGGATCCCTCCCTTTGAAACCAACAATATGTACCCTTTTCTTATGTCTTTTCATTAACCCTTTTGCACATATTTGAGAAATGATAAGACGATTTGCATAATTAAAACAGCGCTGGCGTAAGCCCAATGAATCCAATAAAAATCTGCCCTAAGCCCAATGGATCATTTTAACCTGTACTGTATGACCATGTCTCCATTTGTTTAATCATTAATTTTTTTTTGGAGGGGAATGTTTAATCATTCCTTATTATTATTATAATTATAATTATTTTATGAACCTAAAAGTTCAAGTTAATTATTTTAATTAAACAAAAGGTATCCCTCGACCTCACAAGTATCCTTTAAAAAGGTACATGATTAATAAATAAATAAATAATGGGAGAAAGAGAAATATAATCGTTTCAAACATAAAAATTGTTAAATAGTTAACATTTTGCAATTATTGATTTATAGTAATAAACCGAAATAAACCGTTGATGTTAACAAAATTACCCTTATTCAAAACTGGGAAAATAAAAAAAATGAGAATCCAGAAAAAAAAGACATTAGAAACGACCATTAATAGTATACTACAAACCGACGTTTGAAAAAACCGCACTAACGGAGGATACTGTTCCAAATAGGCGGGATTTTAGAAACATTTATTCCTCATTATTGAAACACTCTCCTCAAAATTCGAAAACATATTTCTCTCACTAAAAGCTCTCCATCTTATGAAATAAACCGAAATAAACCGTTTATGTTGACAAACTAAAGTTAATATTATAAATAAACGTGAATAAACAATAAAGTAACATATAATTGACGATTTAAAAAATTGATATTCAACATTAAATTTATAAATAAAAAAATCAAAATGAACGACAATGATAACTACGAAAAAAATTGCCTCATTATTTGGTATAAAGAAATAATTATATATTAAAAACGGTCTTGTGTTAACCACCCCAAAAACCTTTAATTAAAATGAAAAGGGCAATATCGTAAGAAAAAATTTAAAAAACAATCACGTCATCTTTAAAGGTTATATACTTAAAGATAAAAAATGGTCAAATTACATTACCAATGTTTTCTAGTGTTATTTAGAGCAATTTTCATGAATAATTATGTAGAGTAATAAATTGTAGTTAAGAACAAAGATAATACAAGGACCTTCGGGCTTTGATTCTGGCAATATTGCATCCTCTCCTTCAATGAGGAAGATTGAGAAAAAAAATATTTATGTCGGCAAAAAACTCTCTTTGGCAAGAATTAGAGATAGCCCTCAGAGATAATTCATTAGCAAATAGTGGAAAAAATATGTCCTAGGTTTCGAAAAGAACTCATTGATAAGTAGTGCTATGAAAGCACTCTACGCGTATGTTTTTTTCATCTTCGTCAAATAATTTTTGGCGTGGAGCAGCATGAAATTTTTCTAATCCTCTGTCAGGACCCATTGATGAGGTGGAAGACATAAAAGATTTGTTGCTCGTAACATTTGCTTCGACAACCTAAACGTGACTTTGCTAGTGATACCTAAAGTTATCGTTATTCAGTACCAATAATATAACTCGACTCGCGCTTACGTCACACGAGCTACTGTTGGAATCGTACTAGATTTTAGTCTAATTTCACTTTATAAGTGGCAAAATATAAAAAATTCTATGTAAACAGTTTACAATTTTGACAACGTGCATGAACATATAATATGGATTAAATTAGATTATGAACAAGATTTAAATTCGGTAACAACTTTTGATTCTTCAAACACTCGTCTTCCCTTGCAGTGAGTCTTTTACATGTCTCTTTGAATACGAGTAACGAAGATAGTATCTACCAGTAGAGTCTATAGAGTTTTCTTGGATTTAGTGTGTGAGCACTATTAACATTTTTGACTCAATAACAAATTTTCGAGCTAAAGGGCTTATACAAATCTTAGGTCTAATGATGACCTAGGTGCCAAAATAAAATATAGAGAAGAAGAGAGAGGGATGGTCATATTTTCGAGAGAGAGAGAGAGAGAGAGAGAGAGAGAGAGAGAGAGAGAGAGAGAGAGAGAGAGAGAGAGAGAGAGAGAGAGAGAACCAAGTCTAAAAAATATTGGATATCAAATTTTGGGTGTTTTCACATCTCAATGTGGAAATGTGTTTATAGGAGAATGAGTGAGCTGAATCAAATCAATAAATGATATCTCATATTCATTTATATGATATCAATATCACTTTTATCAAATACAATATCTCGATTTCCTGTCTTACTATGACCAGCCATATTTATTGTCCAAAACAAACAATTTGTAAATTTATATTTCTATTTATTTGTTAGTTTTGTTTAAAAACTATAGACTAATGTTTATTGTAAACCTCTAAACAAACAAAATATAATGAACGAAAGTTTCATCTCCTTATAAATTTATTCAGCAATTACTAGATAGAGTCTTTGAAACATTATTACAGCAAACATAAATAAGTAACAACTGATACTTTTCATGTGAACACCTTTTCTGACAACTCATAATTCTATTCTTAGTATTTGATGAATAAAGCTCGAATTCTAATTATATTTACTTACTTGACCATTTGATATATTTTTTTCTTACATGTACCTATATATGTATTTTCTTTTGTTCAAAAGTTGCTATTATATTTTTTTTGACAATTATCTTACCGAAATTAAGCTTTAAAATTTTGGGAAATTTGAGCAAAATTACGTTGAAATTGCGCTTGTCAGCGAAGTTTGGTACAACAATAGTGCTTTTTCGTTGTGCCACAAAATTGTTTTGTCTTTTTGTTTGGATTCGAGTAGCTCTTATTACTAGGTCAATTGTTCCCGACTCGGCTATGATAAAACCGAGTAGGAACTTTCAAATAATAATGTGTCTTATTATAATTATCTCAAAAGCTGTAATTGTTATTGACAACATTAATTATGAAATACATATATTTTCACAATAAAATAATATTTATAGTATAATTTATTATTTATTTTGGGAACAAGTAAATAATCCATTTAAATAATTTTATTTATTGGCTGGTTCAACTAAATAAGTAATTAAAATATATTTAAAATTATTGATTTTAAAAGATCCAAAAGCTTAATTAAATGGGCTTAAGGCCTATGGGGCAATTAGAGCTGCACTCAAAGCTCCCCTATGACATGCAAGATAGCCGGCCATAGGCTTAAGGTAGCCAACAAGTTTTTGTTATTTGTTTTAAATAGGTGGAGAATTAATAGAAAATTTTGTTTACTTAAAACTTCTTCATATTTGAAAGATAAATATAAGTAGATTTGCAAGAGAAAAATTCTCATATATTATGTAAAACAAATAAAGATATCACCATATATTGATTTGATGGACGAGAGAAAATTTAAATTCATAAGATAAGATCTAATAGCTAAGATTAAATCTAAAATTAAAGGTAAATTACAATTTTATAACCAACGCTAGAAAATCTCTTTGAAACACTTTGTACATTCCATTTAAAACAAGTCTCTCTCTCTCTCTCTCTCTCTCTCTCTCTCTCTCTCTCTCTCTCTCTCTCTTATTGTGGCCAAACTTCTTACTTCCTTGTTCCCATCCGAAATTGTTTCAATTATGTTCTTAGAAATAAGAGAAAAAAGATCTAAAGGTCTCGTTTAGAAATTGTGAGATAAAAAAAGTAATGCTCACACATATTTCCTTCACAGTTCAAAGATTACGTTTCGTAAGACCCGATGTCATCACAACAATGAGTACTGGAGGATATCTGATCATGACGGAAAAGAAGATGGTAAACTAGTCTATATTAGACCGAAGACGGATTAGCAAGAGTTAAAGATTTTGTACGTGAGTCCAATCCATAAGTCTTCTATTTCGAGTCTTCTATTGGTGGCTTAATATTTTCTCCATTTATATAATTAATTAAATAATCTACATTCTTGTTTACAATTATATTTAATTGGCTTATGATAATGTAAATATTTGTTTTCGCATATATTGGTTGTATAATGTGCTAAAATCACCAACAAATTATATCGAGAAGAATAGAGCAAGATATCTCGTGGAAATTTTTCATAATGTCGTGACGTGCATATGGTGCAATGGTCTTGGAACTTAAAATTTTAGATTTCACGTTACTTTATACACGAGCGACGTACTAATAGCAGTTCTTCAAAGGTAGCCACCCCACCAAAATGTAATAGTTATGAAAGTTGGTGCGACAGTTCACATTTAATTTGTGTGCATAAATATATGAACTTTCAGATGTGAATTATTGCATCCGAGATTTTTAGATACTTATTTTTAAATGCGATGATGTGAGTTATATAGTATTAGATACGACAAATTTTACATCTGAAAGCATCGTAACTAATAGTAGTGTAATAAGTGAAAGCATATTATACACCATGCATTGTTTATTTGTATTTGATCATATTTGAAACCAAAGTTTCAATCAAACTCATTTTATAAACCACCAGCGTTTCAATCAAACTTTAACTAATGAAGTAATATTGCCCTAATCAAGAATTTGCTTACTGTAATGCCAAATCACTTCATATTTTAGTAGAAAATCATAGATTGTGTCAAAATTGATCTTGCTTTTATAAAAACTAAGATAACTGCATTATTACCAAATTTTGTTGCGAACATACTTCTCGTACATACTGCTTGATCATGATTAGGTCACACACCAATTGGCTCATATATGCGCATGCTCTAGACATGGGTCGTAGGCCTGAGCCTCAAATGAGAAAATGGCGAACACTCCACATATCAAATTTTGGCGAGTCATTTTTTTTTTTATATTTAGCTCTTTTCAAATTAATCTAGAGAAATTGATGAATTTGTTATCATCTGGTAATCCAATTTTATAGTTAACCAGAATACTAATTGAATAGATTATAAATAAAGAAGAGAAACGGATATTTAGTATCTACTCGTTGTCTTTGTTTTCTTCTTTAACTTTTATATTTTTATGAGTCTCGTATATGTCAAATTATATTTATTTAACGATTTTTTATAATTTATGTATGCAACATTTTAATCGAATTTGACTATTGATTAAAGTCGACGTTAATGGCGACAAAGATCAAAAGAAATGACGTTTGCTCTAAGGGTTTTGCGAGTTGCATTATAAAAATGTTTGATGTTTGTGAAATAGGAAGCCTATTATACGATATTGAGAATGAGCGAGGAGTTCTTTAAAATTTTGAGGTAGCTTATTTCTACTTTATAAATTTGAACTATTTATTAAGCACGAATTTTGAAATAGCAGCCACGTCACACTTCGTTTACTTATTTTTAAACTCAATGGGTATCCCGTAACATTTCACCTTCTTAAAAACTTCATCAGATTAAGTGGTGTAGTTTATTTTTCATGGGCCAGGAAAAAAAAAACAAGCAAAACAACTACGTTAGCTAATCGTTTGAAACAGTGAAGCATATTAGGGCACATATATAGAGCAACTTGATAATGGAAATCCACCTACTGCTTTGCATAAATTTTTTGAGGAATAACACAACTACGCATCTGATTTTTTTAAATAAAGTCTCACAATTATCAAATAAAACTTACGAGCATTTCTCTATCAGCATGCAAGAGGGAGACCGTTCCAAAACTTTATCTTCTTCCAATTACAGTCTCCCGTGAAGTCAAAAAGCTCATTCTTTTTACGCCATGTGAATGCGGGAAGTCATAGATAATACTTGTGGCACTCCGTCCTCTGTACTTTTAGATCGAGGCACAAGACTCCCCAACCTCCTATGTGACGTTCTTACCAAAACAAACATCGAACATATGAAAAATGCTATCTAAATCAACGTCTTTGAGTATATTTGTAAAATCTCAGCTACTCTCTCACACTCACCGGAGCGTGCTTTAAAATAAAAGGGAGGGAGAATCTCTATGACAGAGACCTTTAAAAGAGGTCATCTTGCCTTGAGTTGAGCCGTGGATGTTGGAGGTGAAGTTGACAGAGGAAACACATCTCATAACTAGCCTCATACCCTAGTCGTAGCATCGTCTTCTCCTAAAAGGCCCACTCTACCATGTTATACGTCTTCGACGTATCCAATATAGTGGACGTGCACTTATCATTACCAAATATGTCTCTCTTTATTGTATGAAGCGTCACGAATCCCATCATGACGTTGTCGAGAATGAGTCTGGCTCCCACAAAAGCAGTGTGAGTATTTAAGATAGTCTCATGCATCATACTCTCATATAAATCGTATTCTTTAGACAATTGATCAAACACTTGATCATTATCTTTAAAATTACGTTGCACGGTTTAATCAGTTCCAAACTCACTCTAGGTATATTTATATGTACTCAAATGAACCATTATCCAATTTTAACTATATTTAAGTATAACTTTACTCTGTTTATATTTCTTTATTTTGTATTTTTATAAGAGAAATCTCTTTTAATTGGGCTTGTTAACCACTAAAATATCAAAATTAGATCTCTTACGTATACTTCTATTTCAAATTAGATTTTTGATCCATTTCGGACAAAATATCATTCGAATCCCTTTAAACTTTTTATTTATTTCTTTCCTTCATTGGATTTTATCTTATTTCATTAACAAAAAAAATTCATCAATTCCTACCGGATTTTATCGCGTAAATAAACAAAAAAAGTCATCAAATTCTATCGGATATTTCGTTAACAAAAAATTCATCAATTTCTATCAGATTCTATCGGATTTCACTGAATTTTATCGCCTAAATTAACAACAAAAAAATCATCAATTTTTCTTGGATTTCATCTTATTTCATCAAATTTTATCTGATTTCGTTAACAAAAAATTCATCAATTTCTATCAGATTCTATCGGATTTCATTGGATTTTATTGCCTAAATTAACAAAAAAAAATTCATTAATTTCTATCGAATTTCATCTTATTTCATCGGAATTTGTCTGATTTCGTTAAAAGAAAAGATTTATCAATTCTTATCGAATTCTATCTGATTTCATCGAATTTTATCGCGGAAATAATAAAAAAAAATTCATCAATTTCTATCGGATTTCATTTTATTTCATCGACTTTTATTTTATTTGAGGGATAAGAGGTTTAAAGGGATTCAAAACGTATTTTTGTCCTAAATGAGTCAAAAATCTAATTTGAGATAGAAGTATATATAAAAGATATAATTTTGATATTTTAGTGATTAATAAGCCCGATATTTCTCTTTCATAATTGTTATTTTAAAGTGTTAAGTATTAGATAGTGAGCGATTGGCCAATTCTGTTTGCTGTGTAGGCAGTGTACTATATTTGAACGCTCGTATTAAATCTCATATGCTTATAGTTTATTTATAGAATAAAATCGATAAAAACAAATCAATAGTTTGGTAGCAGAGGTCATGATTGACAACCAATCACGGCGGATATATAAATTTTACCTAAACTTTTATCATCTATTTGTCCCCAAGAGAAAAAAGAAAAGATAATGCTTTTGCAGACATAATTATTTAATTCCATACTCTTTTTATTGAAATCCCCCAATATACAACTACATATTAGAATCCTTGTACGACACGTCGTACCAGGACATCTCTGAAGTGTGAACTTTCAGTCTCAGCGCAAAAAAAATAAATACAAACGTAAACCCAGGCTAAACGGCCACGTGTCACTCCATAACTAAATCCACTTCGAATTCACAAATTTCTCAAGCTAACCAGTCTCCTAAACTCTCAGAACCAAAAGAAATTCAAAAATTGAATTCTATATTTCGCGTTTGCAAATCGAATTCAACAAAGGCAAGATTCGGAGAGTTTCATTACTTGCCGGAGAATGGGGAAAGGCGGTGGCTGCGTGCCGAGCAAGAAGAAGGTTCCGTCCGGCGCCGACGATTCCCGGCGCGGCAGAGATTCTGGCGATGTGCCTATTTCGATCGAGGACAGGCCTCGTGAAGAAGCCGTCTCGCTCTCGGCTGTGGCGGAAGAGTCGCGATCTCCGGCGGCTAGGAAACTCAAGGTCTTCGTCGTGTTCTATTCGATGTACGGACACGTGGAAGGGCTGGCTCTGAGGATGAAGAAGGGCGTGGAATCGGTCGACGGAGTTGAGGCTGCGCTTTTTAGGGTTCCGGAGACGCTCTCTCCGGAGGTTTTGGAGCAGATGAAAGCACCGCCGAAGGATCCGGATGTCCCGGAGATCTCGGCGGAGGAGCTCGTGGCGGCAGACGGGATTCTATTTGGATTCCCGACGAGGTACGGATGCATGGCGGCGCAGATGAAGGCGTTCTTCGATTCCACCGGACAGCTATGGAGGGAGCAGAGCCTCGCTGGAAAACCGGCCGGATTCTTCGTCAGTACTGGAACTCAAGGCGGCGGACAAGAAACCACCGCGTAAGAATTGATTAAATTGCTCTTCTCTTTTTTGATCGCATATAAGAATGTCTGAAGATTTAGTTGTACGCTTTTCAGTAAAAGCTTTTGATTGATCAAAGGTTTAACTTTTTGGATGCTAAATGTATGAGGCTTGTGGTTGAATTTTCTAGAAGAAGCAATTCGGTTTACTTAAATAGATGTTTTCATCTGGTCTTGGGTGAGGATGAGAATCTCGTGGTTGATAGTTTAGGATCTTGATACATCTGATCACTTGTTTGGCTGGCTTTTAGTCGCACTGTACTCGCATTTCTAGGCTCTTTAGAGGATCCAATTCTTTGTGACTAATTCTTAGCGAGCATTTAATGTCATTTAGATCATATTGCTTTCTTTACCATGGAAAATTTATGGTTGGTACGGCTCCCATTTCTATTATATATTGGAAGAGTGCCATTCTTATATATTTTTGTTGCATGTTAGCGAGTACATGGAAGATGATGACAATTAGCTCTATTTTAGAAATTTAAGACATAATAAGATCCAAATTCAGTAATTTCCGTAAGTTGAAAAGTGCCTCTAGGTTTATAGTGACCTTTCCTACTTCAGCCTAGTCATAGAAACCACTTCGGTAGAATTCCAGTTCTTTTGTACACGGCAGATCAAATCCCATTTTACAAATCTTTTAAGAACATTGATCCTTTCATATCGTTTTCAGACCAATGTGCACAGGTACAGATCACTCCTTTTACTTATTCCGCAAAAAAAAAGGCAAAGAAATTGGCTAAAAAACAGTGACAAAGTTACAGGCCCTTTGCAAACCTGGCTTTATACATGGACTATGATAGAAACCCATTTAAGATTCATTATTCTTCATTGCAGCTGGACAGCCATTACACAGCTAGCGCACCATGGAATGCTATTTGTGCCCATCGGATACACATTCGGAGCTGGAATGTTCAAGATGGACTCGATAAGAGGCGGTTCTCCATACGGTGCTGGTGTGTTCGCAGGGGACGGGACAAGAGAACCCACTGAAACCGAGCTCGCTCTCGCAGAGCATCAAGGCAAGTACATGGCGTCTGTGGTTAAAAAGCTTGTCATTCCCTGAAAATATTGTCTTGAATAAGAAACAGTCCTCGATTTATTTAACATTGCCGTTTTTTCCATGATTTTTCTACGTCGATTATTCTTTTTAGTGATTGGTATTGAGAAGGATGCTGCTTTTGTGTCTGTTAGTTTGTTGTACATGGGTTTCGATTGTTTTGTTGTTCCGATTTTTTCAAATAAACATGTGTTCGACTTCTACCCCATTGGATGTGTTTCATTTCTGTGTACATTTATTTTATTGAACTTGTGTGTTTTACTCGGGACTTGAGGTAATAATAACATTATTGGTGAGTATTTGTGTTAGCTTTCTTTAAGAATTTGAACTGATTCTGTTGGTTTCCCCTTCTTCTTATTCTCGTTTTCCGGGTAAGACAGCCATGCGTTCAATTATCTACATGCATAATAACATTTTATTTATGTATTATACTGTATAATTTACTCACCGGTTTACTTTGAATGCAATAAATTGGGGCAATTTAACTGTGATTTTATTTTGATGGATGAAGTACCATTTTTTAAACGGAAATGCAAAAGTTCCATATTAAAATCGGCTGTATTTTGAAAAATTCAATCATATTTCAAATTTCATTGATTAAATTTTCATTAGTAATAAATTAAACATCATTTATAATATGTAGGTAATATATTTTATATTTATTTGGTGCGGAAATGCATTGCGGCTTGTTTAATACTCTCCGTACAAATTTCCCATGTCACATTCGGACGTTGTGATATAGTAATCACATAGGAGGTTTGGGGCGCCTATTTAAGTTTTAATCCGAGATTTAAATATTAAATGAAGTAAAAGCTTCAATCAACCAGAAATAAATATTAAAGATCTTATTTAAATGAAATTTGAGGGCGATTCGTTTTCATTGGAACTTCTTAATCGTCGTACACGTCGCATGCATCAGAGCTGTCGAGACCTTGCTAATTTTTTCCACAGGAAGTGACAGCTTCGATCGACGATGGCCATTAAGGGTTCAACTTGGACAAACTATTTTTTCATGTCATCGAGTACTTCACCGACGACGATATTCTCAGCTCCGGTTGTGTTTGGTAATTCGTATTAAGGTAAATTTTAGTTTATTATAAAATCCAAATTGTTTTTTGATGTTTGATAAAAACACCTTTTGGAAAAAAATCCAAAAGCGATTTCGGAGAATTTTGAAAATAGAACGTAATTCTAATTTTCTTTGTAAAAGCTAGAATTCTTAGCTTTTGGAATCATAATAAGTATTATCGATCGTTTTACTCTCATAACCTAGTCAAGTAAATATGTTAAAATTTAGATTACATGTTCATTCACGAATATAGTCTCTTAAAAAATTGCTTAGATTTAGGCGCGTGACTAATTTGTAAAAGAT
Source organism: Urtica urens (assembly GCA_958296335.1). NCBI lineage: Eukaryota > Viridiplantae > Streptophyta > Magnoliopsida > Rosales > Urticaceae > Urtica > Urtica urens. The sequence goes on along the minus strand of OY282522.1, from coordinate 17,915,485 downwards.
TTTCTTCAAATCTATAACAGTTTCCTAATCTATAACAGTTTCCTAATATATGTGAAAATTTTAACAAGTTATAAGGAAATCAATCTCCAATTTTTCACAAATTTTTTTAAATCTCTCCAAAAATGTGGCTTCATAAACATGTCAAATAATTCAAATTAATTAGCTTAAATTCGAGGTTGGAGATTCATGTGGCTTTTGCAATTGGACTATTTCAAAGCTTGTAAAAAGAGAAATGCTTTTCAACTATAAAAGATTAACATATTCAACAATATTGGCTTAATTACAAGTATATTCTACTCCGCTCGAATGAAAGAGGTGCTCAAAGTCCCCCAAACTTTTGAAGTTTTATCATGTTCTATTTAAAAGTAAACAATTTTTCTTTCATATTTTTTGATTTCTTGTTATTGGTTAATTTAGTTTTCGTTTTAATTTAGTTTTATTTTTGTGGTCTTAGAAATTGTTTTCAATAAATATTTACCTTCATGCATAATGGTTCTTTTCTTTCAATGATTATTGTTATTTTATTCATGTTATAGAGCTTTCAGGCATAAGTGAATATTATACGTGACGAGGTGGTAGAAATTATTGTAAAAAAGAAAAACGATGAATTCATTATCTCTATGAACAAAACTGGGCAGGTGATACAGTTCCATGTATGGATTCATAAAAGACGGGACACATTTTCGTGCAAGAGATGTTGACTGATAATCGTAATCGCTATCAAAAAATGTTTATATGGAAAAAATAAGTGTTCATAAGTTTGTGCAGTAACTTAGAAATTATTACAGATAAAAATTTTCCAGTAGAGTCGGTTGAGTCTAAGTTTTTGGAAGGATGCTAATAATATTTGGACATGGCATACGAAATCGACTAGTGCAAGTTTCAACATTACGGTGAAACTATAAGTTGTTATTTCGCGGAGACATTGAACGTATTATGTTTTTTGGAAGCCGACGTCATAAAACCTTGTGATCCAGAATTGTGCACATGATTCAAGAGTGTTATATATTGCTCTACACCATTAATTAATTATTTATCTACTGTTTTTAAATTTTGACAGAAAAATATTATCTGATAAACGCTGGTTATCCAAATTTGCATGTATATATTGATCCATATAAAGGCCAGACATACCATATAGATAATTTTCGTGCGAGAATAACGCAACCTCTCAAAGAAAATTTCAATCGAGTACATTCTTCACTTAGGAGCGTCGTTGAGCGTACCATCGGAGTGGAGAGAAAATATGGAGAATCTTGCACGGCATGCCAAGTTGTCTATTCGAGAATTAAGTAAAAGTAGTTACTATCATCATGAAATTGCATAATTATACTCGGATGCACGCAAAATAATCTAAACTTTGACGTTGATGAGATAGTGGATGACGAGAATATGGAGGACAACGACACATATAGAGATCAAGATGAAGAGTATAAATTTTTTACGAGTAATATGAATAACTTAAAAGATAAGATTTATGCAAGTTAAATATAAACGACAAATCAAAAGTTTATATGTTTGTTAATAATAATTTTTTTATATTTAATACGAAATTTCATGTTTGTGTCTATTTTGCCGTAATTTAAACACTAAATTATTATTTATATGGCTCGACTCCCCCGGCTTCTGTTGGTGAAGTCTTCTTCTAGTGCGCACTTCGTCTTTTAAGTGGACTGTCAAATTAATGTACTTTCAAAGTTTTGGTATTGGACTTTATCCTGTTTAAAATTTGGTTTGTTAGATTCCGAGTGAAACCTGATTACCTCGGCGATGTTATCTCTCTGAGGGCATATTTTGTCCATTCAGTTATTTTTAAAACATGCCTTAAAAGAGAAGTTAATTTTCTAGTGATATAAAGCTGAGATACAAAACTCAGCTTGCAATACACGTTTTTATCAGGAAAAAATAATATCTTGCAATACACGTAATCTGATATATACACGGCAGTTTTAATTCTCTCAGAAATTCTCGCATAACCTGACAGGTGGCGAAAAATCACGTGAATAGCCGATCGGATTTCCCAATCTTCGTAAACTCTAAAAAGAAAAGCCTCCAACTTTATTTTTCATTCCCAAAAGAAAAACAAAACTAATTCCGTCTAATCGTCCATGGCATCGGTCCGGGACTGGGCGGATCTTCCCCGGGATTTGACGCTGTCGATCTTCTCCAGACTGACGGCGTTCGATACGCTGACGAGAGCTCAATTCGTGTGCAAATCGTGGCTCGAGTTCTCGAAGGACCCAATCCTGTGGAGCAGAATCGAGATCCGAAGCGTTCACCGCTTCAACTTCCACAAGATGTATCCAATCGCCATCGATCGGAGTTGTGGCGGAACCGTCGAAATCGACATCGAGTTCTTGGGAGATGACCAGTTTCTCCGCTACATCTCCCACGGGTACGAGATATTGAAAATTAGAAATATATAATCTTTGAAACTGAAACTCTGGCCCTTTGATAACAAACAGATCAAGTCGTTTGAAACGCCTTCGACTCTACAAGTGTTGCGACATCTCCGACGAGGCGTTGATTGAAGCCTTCGCGAAGCTTCCGATGCTGGAGGAGGTTGAGCTCACGCGCTATTCGGTGGATACGAAGCCTCTGGAAGCCCTAGGGCTTCACTGCCCGCGATTGAGATCTCTCAAAATGGAATCCGACCAGAGTAATTGGCACGAATTCGACGCGGAGGCGAAGTGTATCGCGAAGAACATGGCCGGACTGGTGAGTCTGAGCCTGACCAGGAATTCGATGACGGACGGGGGTTTGAGAGCGATCCTCGACGGGTGTTCGGGGCTGGAATCGCTCCATATTCACGAGTGTCCCGAAGTCGGGACGAGAGGAAGTGTGTGGGAGAGGTGCGAGAAGCAGCTCAAGCGATTCCGTCATTCCATGGACGACTCCGAGCGACACAAGTTTACAAACATCAGAAACATGGACTTCTATCCCCAGTTTTTCTTTGACTGCCTCGCGTGAATTATTACATTCTTCTTATTTTTATTTCCTTTCATTTCATTGGAAAAACTACTCAAGCTTTCAAATGCGGATACCGATACCAATGTTTGTTTTGATTTCAGATATAACAATTTCAAATGCGGATAAGCATTGTATAACAATTTCAATACCGGTCACTGTTGATATTAACAATGTATATGTATGATATTTCGAATAGTTACAAGAAGTATATTTTAAATAATTCAAATTATATATATAAGCATACGCGGGTGGAGGATCGAACTCTCGTATCTCTAATTAAATTATATATATAAACGATCAAATTCGAAAACAAAAATTTAACATAATTTTGACAAAATTATTCTGGCTTACTAACCCATTTAGGAAATGGGCGACGTTTCGTAAAATTCGTTTAAATGACTATAATACTTACGTGTCATGTCAATTTACGTTGGTATTCTATTTGAATGTCCTTATTAATATTTTCGGCCAATATTTTGAATTTTGAAGTTGTTTTGTTAATATTCGAGTGAAATATTTTAAATAAATATCTAATTAATTCAAATTTTGGCGATTTCTTATAATTATTGGAAAATCCTACAAAAATAGAAAATCAATTAACGATTTAATTCAGCATAAAAAAATTAGTTTATTTTTAACTTAAAAAAATTAATTTATTTCCATTTTCTTTTCTAGAAATCATTTAAGTTTCACATATTGCCTTTATATTCTTTTTTTCATTTTTGGAAATAATTTCATCTTCACCGATTACCTTCAGATTCATTTCCATTTTTAGAAATTAATTCAGCGGCATTAAATCTCACATTCTTCTTCATAGTTGACTTTTACATGAACACCATAAAACTGTTTTATTTCGGTCATATTTTCTGGAAAACAAATATTCTTACTAGTCGAAAATAACTTTGCAATTTACACTGATCATGTAATTATTATTGGAAAATCTTACAAAAAAGTTAATTGCGCTCTTAATTAACACGATTTGATTAATCAAGATCTACAATACTATTTTGGAATTTAATTTAGCTCTTCTTCATATTCGAGTATTCTTATACCATAAGCAACATAAAAAATGAGTTTTACAACGTAAATTGAAATGAATTTTACAATGTCAATTAGGTTTTACAACATAAATTGAAACTGATCAATGTAACAATCCGTAGTCCAATCAACGTTTACAACCGGTCGATTAACAATTTTTTACACTTGAAACATCACAAAACGGTAAATCAGTATTAAATTTACAATGCATTTTTTAATATTTTAGGTCCGATAGAAAAAATCAAAATTTAGTTATACTACCTAAATTAATGTTGATTCATAACACGGAATAAATCCAAATATCATTAACATCAAGTACATGGATGAACATAAATTGATTTCAGTTTATTTTACAAGACGGCTGAAATCACGATTTTATACACTAACAGTCAGTAATAATGAAACTCGAATGTCCTAAATACATTTTACCACTATTAACATAAATCTCAAAAATAAAAAAAATTTAAATCCAAACTTCTAACACGAAGATTTGGATGCGTTGCTAAAAGATGAAAACTTCTAGCACCACGAACTTTTAAAATCATAAATACATCAAACAGGGTTTCAAAACCGAATCGAATAAAACATGTAGTGGTTATGAAACATTGTTCTTAAAAAAAAGCAACGGATAGAAAATGATTTACTTGTTAATCACCAGTTGTTTTATGTTGATTGAACACTACAAAATTCCCTGGTGAAGTTTGTTTAGAACAAAAATGGAGATTTTGTATTTTTTTTTATTATAGATTTTTTTATTTTTTTAGAGAATCCTTCGATATCTTTTGCATGCGGTGTAACTGATTTTCTCTCTCCTAAAATTTGAAATGCTTTTATATTTGAGTTAATGGATTGCGATTTTTTCAGAAACAATAACTGTTTGTTTTTTTTATTAATTATGAGAAGGGGCAAAAACTTTTTTTGCTCAAAATTTGAATGAAATGTTAGTAAACCTAATTATTGTACATTTACATGAGTTTTACAGAACGTTTGCCATATCCAAAATGACAAACGTATATATGGCTATTATATATAATAACCCAACAATTAAATACTGCAGTATGATAAATAATATATTTAAAAATAGTTCTCAAATGTTAAAATGCATCAAGAGACTCCGAAGCAGTCGTAGATTGAGTGTCAGTAAAATAAATCAAACTTGTCAAAACTTCAAAAATATTTAGAGAAGAACTTTTTAATCTCACATATAAAGGGGAATCCCGAAAAGTATTTGTGATAATGAGTTAATATTTAGTCTCTATGTATGATGAAGTTTTATTACGAAATATATGTGCCAAAATACAAACAAGTCCTTAATAAAATTCTACCGTAATATACCGCAATTAATATAAAATTATGCAAGATAACGCAATTGACCGCAACATACCGCAATTTATCAAAGTGCTATTAGAGGTCCTTTTGACACATCTATTTTCTAATAAAATTTCGCCACAAAAAAAAACATAATACTACTCCACTATCGCCCATACTTTTCGAAATTTCCCTATGTAAAATACTCCAAAAAACATGAGCTCAAACGATTTAATCAATAAAATCAAATTAAAATTTTGAAAACTTGAATTTGAACTTCACCACTGAGATACCATAATATATTACTGGTACTCCACGATAATCTTTATGCGATATGATCGATATTTGGTGCCTAAACACTCATTGTCGTTATTATTCTCAATATGGTATCTTTTTTATCAAATGATATTTCATGGTAAGTGAACGGTTTTATTGTCAAACATTACGAATATATATACATATATATATATATATATCATCAATATATTATCGATATGGCGATGTTAAAATTGTATTTTATAAAAAGACAACTAAGTGCGACAAAAGTTTGGTATGAAAACGGTATATAACTATATATCATCAGTACTTTAAATATTGGTTATACTGCTAATGCAACACGATACATGAAGAAACGATTTTGTAGAAAGAATTAAAATTGATGTTTTCAACATCATTGTAATATTCAAACGAATCGAATTTGAAGTTATGTTAAGAAAAAATGCTTAATTTACACCTTTTTACTAATGGTTTGATCATTTTCCTTAAAAATTTAATTTTCCAAGTGTATTATTTAAAAAATCGAAATATCATTTTTACTTTTTAACTTATTATTGACGTTTTAATCAACAATTAAAATAATTTAATTAAATAGTAGAAACGATGTTTCAAATTTTTGTGTTTGTTAAGTAGGAAATTTAAATTTTAGTGAGAAATAGGGTTTGAGCAATTTTATGCTTACATAATGACATACTTATTTATTTATATGACAAGATACAAGACGTCTAAAAGTTATACCAGCCTAACAATCGTGGTAGATAATGAGAAGTACAAGTTCAATCTTATATAGATTTATATAATTCTTATTCGACTTGTAGTTCTTACATATCAAATCCATGAATCCCAGTGACTAAAGATTTGATCGTCTGGCTAAAATAAAATACAATTCTAAAGTCAACATAAAAAATTGTCTAAATATTACTAAAGCAATTGATTAATTTTCATTTTCGAAACTTGAACCTCCGATTAGTTCATTTACCATCTTTGATACAATCCCTATATAATTGATAAACCAACTAATTACATTTCAATGATCTATATCAGTTCCTAGTAAATAGTTTTAATTATCAAATAAAAAAATTTGATTACTTATTTAAAAAAGTTTTTTTTATTATTTGGTTTTACTAATTTGATCGAAAATGAAACTGTGATTTGGACAAATTACATCTATTATATGTGTTTATTGGCTACTTATTTAAAAAGAAAAATTAATTAAAACAAGGGTCTTTGAGCTATATCCCATAAAAATGTTTACTAATTTCAAAATACCCACTTCAAATTGTTTACATAATTATTTGGATTATTTTTACTGAATTTTGAATTGTTTACAAAATTGCAAAATGATGATAATTTGAACCCAATATTCGTGTATAAGAATGGGTGAGTATTTACAAATAATTTAAAAAACGTTAAGTATTTTGAAAACTTTAATTATAATAGTGGTTAAACAGCCAATTTTTTGTTAAAACAAAAGGCAATACATTTTTTTAAAAAAACATATAATTTATTGATACCATAACTTCTTTCAAATGTGAAAGAACTAAATTAAATCATACTAAAATTAAATAATAATAAATGAAATATAATAGAAGGAACAAAAATAATTCTTGAATAAAATTTGCCTAAATAATTCAAATTACCTTATTATTTTAAAATATGTAAATCATGACTTCGTTGATTGTCATAATTTCAAATGGTTACTTTCACGCAATTTCTCCTAACAAGTACAAAAAAATTGTACTACATTTTTCAGCAATGATGATTAAGTCACCGAGATCTTTCATTATATATGTAGGATTCGCCTATTTCACCTAGTCATAGGACGACTAACGTAATGTATAGTGATCGTTAAATGCTAAATCATGAAAAACAAAGTTAGACGAGAGAACAGTATTTAAGTTCACGAAAATCTCATAATATTGGTTTTGAATCATCAGTCTCGCGAGCAAACAGATACTTACAGTTAGTAGCGTAGCGGCAAACATTTAAAGATCATCGTCGCTCTATTCTGAGACTTCGACAGAACACGGCAACATGATCTCCATTACTTTAATGGAAACACATATTTCGGAAATGTAGGTCTGACATAGTCAAGTTCAAAGAACTGAACCCCAAAACATCAGCTCTGTGAGATTGTAACACACAACATAAAATTCTCAGAATTAGCAAAGTTCAATATCATACGCTCTGATAAAGAGAGTTGAGCCCAATAAAGTCTACCAGCTTTGATATTGTCGAGAGCTTTAAAAAAAAGCCTATTCACTATTACAAATGTTGGATCCCACAACCGACTTTCCACAATCCTTATTTGTGATGGTTGTGGACGCGATGATTGCAACTCTTATTACTAAGGGTCGTGAGAATGTCTTAATTTCGGGTTATTCCACAACCCTTATGACTAACGGTTGTGGGAATGGCTTATTCTACGATCATTATTATAAGGGTTGTTTAATTTACTAATTTTAAAATGTTTCACAATCCTTAATGGATCCGTTGTGGGAGCAATTAGATGAACCATGATATCAAAAAATGATGGTGGTAAGATCATTTCCAACAAGCACATAGTTTTCACAACTTCCGATTGCATCGCCTCTAACCGAGTTGGATCAATTACCTTTGAACATATCAAATTGAAGAATACACATATTTTGGAAATTGCGAACCTCACATCTTTTGACAAAATTCCCCGCAAAGCAAGCGGAAACATTTGTTGTAGTAACACATGACAATCGTGAGACTTCATTCCAATAAGTTTGAGATCTTTTATAGATACGAACTTTTTATAGTTTGAAGAATGACCATCCTGGACTTTGATAGATTCAAACCACTTACACAATTTTATCTTCTCCTCCCGAGATAGAGTGTACTTTGTCGGTGGTATTTTTGTTTTTTTCCACTCTCCTCGTCGACATGCAAAACGCTTCTTATATTCATTTCCTTGAGATCCATTCGAGATTTTATTCCGTCTTTCGATTTATTTGGATCATCAAGTAGCGTATCGATGAAAGATTCACATACATTTTTCTCAATATGCATAACATCCAGACAATTCCGAACATATAACATTTTCCAATACGAAAGGTAGTAGAAAATCGATTTATGTTTCCAAGGATTCTCTTGGAACGACTCTTTAGTACTAGCACGCGACTTCCTTTTTCCGAGCACTTCATTGACATTTTTAACCATTTCAAAGACATCTTCACCAGAAAATATTCTAGGAGGGGGTTGTTCTTCCGTATTTCCATCAAATGCCTGTTTCAACTTTCTATACGAGTGATCTCTCGGTAAAAATCTTCTATGATCAAGAAAAAACAGTTTTCTTACCATGCTTCAAACGAATGGAAAATGTTTCTTTCATGCAAACCGGACAACCAATTGAGCATTTCACAGAGTATCCTGAAAAATTTTCATATGCTGGAAAGTCGTTAATAGTCCACATCAACATTACTCTTAAGTAGAATGAATTGCCGCGGTAACCGTCGTTGACCTCAATCCATGTCTCCCATAACATCTTCAAATCATCGATCAATGGTGCCAAATACACATCGATATCATTTCCTGGTTGACTCGGTCCTAAAATCAGAAGCGTTAACATCAAGAATTTTCTCTTCATACACAACTTTGGAGGGAGATTGTAGTTCACAAGAATAACCTGCCAAACACTATATTCACTACTCATCATGTTGAAAGGGTTCATGCCATCAGATGCTAAACCAAGACGCAAATTCCGTGGTTCAACACCTCCAAATCAAATGACTTCCACTGTGAGGCATCCGCAGGATGCCGTAACATACCATCATCGCTACGTTTTTCTGAGTGCCAAACCATGTTCTTTGCGTGCTTGGCAGTATTAAACATTTGTCGGAACCGTGGCATTGGTGGTATGTACCATAATGACTGAAACAACATATAAAACAATATAAAAACATAATCATTTGTAAAACAAGTAATTATTATGTACGTACCTTGATTGGAACTCCTTTGACCCCGTCCCGTGGCAATTTACCTTTTTTCCACCTTGACTCTTTGCACCTCAAACATTCATCTAGATCTTCATACTCATTTCTATATAAAACACAATCATTTGGGCATGCATGGAATTTCTCGTACTTCATACCCAATGTGTCCAAAGTTTTCTTTGCCTCATACATACTTTGCGGAACTTTATTGTATTTTGGAAATGCTTATTTGAGTGTTTCCAACAATAGAGTAAAACTAGTGTTTGTCCACCCACCCGACGCTTTCAAATCAAATAAAGTAACTAAAAATGACAACTTCGAATAACTTGTACACCACTTCATCATTCATCATCGACTCAAATAATTTCGGCCGTTCCACAAAATCGTTCTCCTAATCATTCATCATCCCGCACATATCATCAAAGTCATCATCTTGAAGATCATCATTTCTATTGTTTATCGCAGGACGGAATTCCTCACCATGATAATACCATACTTGGTAAGAAGTCATTATTCCGTAAACCAACAAATGAGTTCGAACAATATGAAGAGAAAAATGTCTATGATTTCCACATTTCACACAAGGACAACGAATTGATTCCACATCACCGACATTATCTTTAACGAATTCAGAAAACTCATTTACACATATATCTCGTTTAACCTATTCTCCCACATCCATTGTCTCACCATCTTAGAAAAATTCTAATTATAATAAGAAATATCAGATTTCTAATAAACAATCCAAAAATACTCAATTTTGTAACAAGTTAAAGAGGAACTTACAAGAATTAGATGTATAGTTGTGAGTTGTGAACGATGATGACACATAATGGGTCGAAATGTTGTTTGTAGTGTTTTTTCGACTGAAATCCTGAGAGATCTAAGTGCAAAACACGAGTAAAAACGCATTTAAACTAGTCCAGGTAAGCGGCGTCGTGGCCCTGGGTGGATATCGCCGCGACACCGCTCCTACAACCCTTATGGGAAGTGTTGTGGAACCCTTCTCGGAACGGTTGCGGGATTGACGCCGCGACGATACCTGCACAGGGCCGCGGCGCCGCTTAACCCAGATGCAGGCGCCGCGCCTTGTTTGCCATCACCGCGGCGGCGTGGAGTTCCCGAGAGCACCTAGTCTCGGGAATTTTATGGCGTCGCGGCTACGCCTAATAGGGCCGCGGCACCATTTTCTGGGTTAAGTGGTGTCGCGGCCCTTTAAGCCGTCGCCTTGGCGACGATCCCACAACCCTTCCCCTTAAGGGTTGTGGGATGTCTAAATTTCGGGAAAACTTCAATTTTTTAATAATCCCGCCCAAATTTCACCCAAAACCAACTTTCGACTTCTTCTTCATTCTTCATTTTCACTCTCATTCTCTCTCAAAACTCAATCTCTCTCAAAACCCAAACCCATTCTCTCTCAAACGTCTATTCTCCGGCGACTCAAAATCTCCGACCACTCCGACGTCCCTCCATATCCGACGTCTCTCACACTCATTCCGCCTCACTCTCTCTCCCTTTCCCTCACCCTTTCACTCCCTCTCCCTCTCACTCCCTCACTCCGCCCTCTCAATCTCTCATCCCTCTCTCACTCCCTCACTCCGCCCTCTCTCACTCCCCTTCCCTATCCCTCACTCTCTCACTCCCTCACTCTGCCCTCCATCTTCACCCCTTCGTCTCTCTCTCACTGCGTCTCACTCTTCACCGGTAAGTTCACCTCCGCCCCTCCACGGTTAGTTTTTTTGTATTACTATTTTTGGTTTGAAATTGATAATTAGTTTAGATTCACATTGAGATATATTTTGTGTTTGGAATGGATAATTAGTTTAGGTTGACATTGAAATATATTTTGTGTTTGGAATGGATAATTAGTTTAGGTTGACATTGATATATATTTTGTGTTTGAAATTGTATTTTGAATTGTGTTTATAGATTCAATGTTGACTACAACTATTACTACTTCTAGCGACGGTATTAAATCCCGATGAGAAAGGAAAGAGAAGAAACACCCTTATGAGTCGTGTTAATAAAATTAGAAGTATCGGTAGAAAAATGACGATAGAATTAGATTGCAAAGGGCAACCAAAGGGTAAGGAAGGTGATGTGTTTATGAGTTACTTTGGCGTATTAGCTAGGGAATATGTTCCACTTTCGACCCGTGATTGGAGATTAAAAGAGAACGATCAATTAAAAGAGAGGATTTGGAACAAAATATTTGAAGGATTTTTGATTCCAATAGAACATAAGCACGATTGCCTCATGAGAGTAGGAGAAGCTGCAAAACTATTTCGTCACGAGTTATATCACGATCTTCTCAAAGACAAAATCAACGAACCAAACTCGTTAAAAAGACCCAGTTGTGTTTTAAAATTTTACACGAGTATCACAGAGGAAGATTGGGTGAAGTTTGTTGAGTATAGACGAAGCGCAATTTTCAAGCAAACGTCGGAGCAAGGGAAAACTAATTCCACTAAAGTGGGATACAAATCTCGATGTAGCCGAGATGGATATCGAAAACTAGATCAACAAAAGGTTGAGTTTTTTCATTTATTTATTTTGTACTCATTATTTAACATTTAAATATAATTAATATGATTACTCGTTCATTAATAGCACGACGAAACCGGGCAATGGGCAACGTTAGAAGAATTATGGATTGACTTGCGTAAGAAAGACGGGATAGACGGAAAAGAGTTCAAGAATGACAAAGATCGACTAATGGGAGAATCAATTGTAAGATTTTTAATAATGTAAGTTATATTTTTAATATTTTTATTTACAAATTATTATATATGTAACAAATATTATCTCAACAAGAAACCAAAGGTACTTTCATCCCAGAACCGGGAAAAGGTATCTTGCAAGAAGCCATGGGAACAAAGAAATATGTTTGCGGTCAATCCAAACATGTTGCCAAGCGTTTCAAGTATTTTGTTCCTCCGAACCCAAATGAAGAACTTCACAAGATGCGGCTCGAAATGCGTCTCGAGTTGATGGAGTTTAAAAATGAAATGTTGAAAGCGGTTAATGGTCGTGGTGGTATAAGTGTTGGAGAAGCTAGTGTTGACCGAGTTGAAGAGAATATCAATGCGAGTGGCGTTGGTGATGAAGAGAAGGCTAAGATTCAAGAAGTCGTTGAAGAGGTCGTCGAAGAGGCCGTCTCTTTAGGTAATCTTTATTCATACTTATTTATTTACTTCAAAAGTTTGTTTGTTTTCCTTATTAAATGAGTGATTTTTATAGAACATGACGATATGCATAAACGTCCGAAAGTCGATCCGATTATTGTGGAAAAACCAACTAGTGTTCGGGCTAGTTGCTCATTGAATCCAACCACACCGGTGACACCGTGTTCGAATGAAAGTGTCGAGTTTTTTCTCTACATTGGCAATATCGTGAAAGGAAACACAATCCATGTTGCAAATGGACGAGTATATTTGAACGAGGGCGTAATTCACTTCTCAACTTTGGAGGAAGAAAATGCACGTGTGAGCGTTTATGGCGTTTTGGTTAAAAAAGTCAAATTGCCGATTCCCACCGAAGAAGCTCTAACCATAGAAGATGGAATGAGGGGTTTTGTCTCGTGGCCGCGATGATTAATAGAAATAGAGACTACGACAAAAGAGAGTCGCATGCCATACATCAAATGCTCAAAATTTGGTTCTACGAGTCAACCTACTCCAGACGATAACAAGAGAATGAATTACAAGGTAATATATTTTAACCTACTTTTAAGTATGTATTTATTGTTCAAATTCAAAATTTAAACGGTTACAAGGTAACAAATCCCAAGTTTAAATTGCTCACTCATTATGTCAACAAAATGATGTTAGCACAAGGAAACGTTATCCAAGTCAACGTTTGTCCAACAATCTTTGCTATACCGATTATGTTGAGATTTGATGATATTTTTCGAATTTTTACAATTTTTGGAAATTGGGGCGTCAAGCATATCGCTTTACATGGAGTACGTGTTTCTTTCATGAATATCTTTTTAATATTGATGATTGAATATTGAGTGTTTTAACTTTTTGAATAATTTGGAATATAGCTGTATACGCGCATCGATGACAAAGTTGAAGAAGAAATTTGTCTTTGTAAACGCGGCGTTACCTTCTCACATGTCTACAAATGACGAAGATTACCATTTGTCGACACGAGTCAAAGAGGTTGGAAACACGGTGCGAGGATGCAATGTTGGGCAACTAGTTTTCATGTCGTACAATCGAAACTTTTAATTGGATGCTTGTTGTCCTTGACTTATGGAAAGATTGTGCGATGTTTTTCTACCCGTTGAATAAACAAATTCCACAAGACTTAATTTCGTTAATAAAAAGGTAATTTTTTACTTATATATTGAATGTTTGTTATAAAAGATACTCATACTTTTTGTTTTGTAGGGTGTTTTCAAATTTCAAACTTGAAAACAAAGACGCTCTTGGTCACGAAAAATCAACATATATAAGGTCAATGGCCGCTCCAAGACAAAGCGGTAACACGGAATGTGGATATTTTGTTTAATGTTATATGCGAGAAATAGTTGTAGGAGATATAAGTAGATTAGAATACAAAAATACGTATACACCTTTGGATATAGAGAGAGTAAGAGAAGTGTGGATTAACTATGTACAAACATTTTTTTAATGTGATGATTAGTTACATTTTGTGATATTGAATGTATATTTTTCGGATGATTTTGAATGTATATGCTGATTTTGGATGTATAGTCTGTTTTTCGATTAATTGTGCATGTCTTCTGCATGTATTATATGATTTTTGGGGTTTAATCCATTAATTTTGAGGGGAAGCACTCTCTGGACATTGGCGCTGCGGCGACATATGTTCAGAGTCGCGGCGTCATGTCCCACAACGGATCTAAATATCCGTTGTGGGATTCGGCACCGCGGCGCCGAGTGACGTTGCCACGGCCTCAGTTGTGTTCAACTAGGGCCGCGACAACCCTTTAAAGCGCCGCGGCCCCAAGTCCCACAACAGATATTTGGATCCGTTGTGGAACCCGGGGCCACGGCGCCGTAAAGTGGCCGCGGCGCCGGATGTTCAAAAAAAAAATTACAACTGATAATTGATTAGTTGTTGAATTTCCAACAACCCATAGACATTCGGTGTGGAAAGTATGAACATTCCACACCGGAAGTTTAAGGGTTGTGGGAAATTTCACAACTCTGAATTCCACACCCCTTAGTAAGAGTTGTGAGAAAATTCCACACCCCTTATTAAGAGTTATGAGATCCAGTTTTTATACTAGTGATTCTTCATCTTAGTGAACCACTTAATTGAAATATTTGTAAATAGATTAAAAAACAACTCAAAAAATGATAGCAAAACTTAAATATAACAAGTACTCGTCAGCCAGATCAAATTTTATAGGCATAGACAACAGATCTAGTAACTTAGGACAGCAAATTGAGGTCAACTAAATCAGACTTACTCTTTTCTTTTGTAGTGTAAAAAGGGTGATTTTTGCTCTTTGTAAAATGGTTAAAACCAACTTTAAAATGGTAAAAAACAGGCCCAATCTCAATCACTTTTCCCCATCACAAAGAAGCACTTACAGCTCTGAGCTTGTGGATGACTTTCTCGAAGCCAATGGAATGATGATTATTTCAGCACAGACAGACTCCGGAGACCACCGAGGCTGAACCATCGTATCCGTTGCCAGGATTTCTGACCAATCTCCAAGGCTCAGGGCAAAACTTACGTGAGCTGCACTGTAAAATGACACACAAAGTTTTTTTCCCCTCTTCAAATGCGTATTGTAATTCTTTGCAACAGAAACAGTGTGTGAAAAGAGGTAAAAAAACTTCAAGAAAAGTGAAAGAGAGGTGCTTCGATAGCTTTAAATTGTGTTTCCATGATTTCGTTCGTTAAACCGCAAACAAAAAAAGAGGACATTCCTTTTTTTAATCGCTAGAATGTCTCATTTCTTGTCACTCTCCACTAGTAAATTAATTTTATCATGTCTAACGGTCCTAGAGATACACAGATTTAATATCAGATTTGGTGGTAAAATAAGAAAAAAGAAGGAAACAATTGAAGTATGTATTTGTTAAACGGAAAATAGTGATGCTATTATTATTATTATTCTTTTGACACAAACTTGAAGACAACAGTTGGAAATGGAAAACAAACTTACTAATTATATCATTTAGTGGCACACATAATTTAAAACGATCTTAATTCTAGTGTAAAAATATTCATCGTTGTGAACAAAGTGAAAGATGTTAGAATTTCAATAAGAGGAACAAAGCTCTAATCTTCGATTCTTGTGACAAGAGGAACGTTCTTCCGAAAATAGGGATAGCATCACATAGTCCTTTCAGATAAAAAAGAAATAAATATCACCAGTGCAGAAGTCTATGATCTATATTATATACATAGTTCCACTCATTTATTGTCCTTAAAGCTTAAAACGCCATATTTGTTCTATAATATATACCATACCATCTATCTAAGCTTAACCAGAGAAGTTCAAACAAACAATATATATAGAAATCTCACAAGAAACAGGACTCATTTGCCCATAACCTCTTAACGATTAACGATCAACACTGATCGCATAAAATATTAGACATAAAAAAGGCCCAAGAAACGAGCAGATAAAAAAAACGGAAGAACACACATTGAGAAAAAACAAAAAATAAAATACATACATTAGTGTTGGAAAATATCTGCTTTTTGCGACCTTACTTTCCCAGAAAACATGTTCTGTTGTACATCTTCAACGTCGAGAACTTTCCATTGCAAACATTCCACTGCATACATTATCACAAGCATCAAACCAATGAAAATATAGGCAATACGAGTTCATGAAATAAACCGAATCAAGTAGTTTTAAAAAGCTTCTCAAAATAATTGTGCTGTAAAGAAAGATTAATTTCTAAATTAATAAAAGAAACTAACAAACATCTATAGCTTTCTCTCTCGCCTTTAGCACGAGACCAGCCCACTTGATGTTAGCATAAAACACCATTGAAGACACTAATTAATGAAAGAATTAAATGTTATTGCTCGAAAAATGTTGTTCCGAAAATGTAAAAATAATAAGTAAAGAAATGATATACTAAATCGGAAGTAAGATAATAGACGGAAAAATGTTGAGGCCCGTTAGACGATTTTCTTGAAACTTTTAATCGCCATCCACAAATGTTAGATAACGTGAGCGAAAGTCTCCCAAGATGCAACAACTTTAAGACGAGTCTACTACCATTTGAAACGTCTTCAGCGAACTAGAACCAAAAACCAAACTTTCACCCGACTACAAAAGAAAAATCAAATTCGAAGAGAGAGAATAGCAACGAGAGAGTAATGCTTGGTCTCGGTTTTCACGTGTGTTTCGAATGATATTAATGCCTCCTTTTATAGGTAAGGTTGCAAGGTAGTTACGAACCATTCAACTCGGCTATTTAAGGCTCTCAATAGACTTTACTCCGAAAATTAGAATAACCAAAACCGACCACCCTTAATGGTCACTTAACCGACCATAAACGTGCCTCTTAATGCACATCAATTCGGTTGTAAAAAGTTCCAAAAATTAATTGCACACATGCCCAAAATTGTATGTTAATTTCCACAATAACGAATAAGTTATTTGCGGAATTAAAACTTATTTGAAGTGATTTTAGTAATAAAAAGATAACGATTGAACCCGGAAGCTCGAAGGGTCAAGAAGAGCCCAAATTTCCAAAATTCAAGATCAAAGGTTTGAGCCCGAACATTAATTGCGCAATTAATTTTCCAAAATGACCTAGTGTATAAAATATAAAGAGAATTTCAAAATACATGTAGTTGAGTGAATTCTATTTTTTATGATAAAATTTTATTATGATAAAATTTTATTATATAATATATGTGCAAAAGAATAAAATAAAATAAATTTTAATAAAATTTAGACCAATTATAATATATTGCAGTCGATTGCGTTATCGTGCAAAATTTAATACCAATTGCGATATATTGTGCTCAAATTTTGTTAAAGATTTTTTTTTTTTATCTTTAAACACATATATTTCGTAATAAAATTATATCACAAATAAAAATATAATTTTACTACACTGTAACACATATATTCTTCATTTCCCCAAACACCACAAACCAAACCCTATAAAGATAATTTTTAAGGAGAAGAAAAGAAAATTTTACAATTCACTAGAAGCCATGATTTTTTATTTTTATTTTTGCTAGAAAAGCAGAGCGCTTAAAATTAAACACGACAAAATCATTCGTGAATTTTTTAAGCATAAATCGATCAGAAAATTTGGTTTGAAACAACTTATTTACCCACATTGTGAGTTATAGTATTAAATACGTGAGTAAATCAAATAAATTACAATTGTTTAAAATTTTCAAAAAACTTCCAATATTTTTTTTAGAAGACTCTTCCAATATTTAACTTCGTGAATTAATCTTCAATCCAAATAAAGTGCATCTCCTTGAAAAATTTTATGCGTCAGAGAGCATCCAAATTTTTCTTTGGGAGAATAAGGGATGTAGCCATTTGAAACTTATAAATTGCAAAATAGCCAAATTTTTGAAAATGTTGGTTTATAGCAATAAACCAAAATAAATCGGCCATAATGACAAGATTAACCCTGACGAAAATCGAAATAAAAAATAATTAATAAACCCAAATAAATGCAATAATTTAAAATAGAAATAATATAAAATAATTTTTGCAGATATATGACAGTAGATATCAACGAATATACAAACAAAAAAGAGTAAATTAACCAAAATTAACGTACCGAAATAAATCCTGGCAAATCTGACGAGGAAATGTTACAGATATGAAGCCTTTTTTAAAATAAAAAATATATATAGTCAGAAGGTTTAAACGTAAAGAAACGGTTACTGTGCAGTTTTAAGAACGTCTTTCTTTTTAAAACCTTATAACCGCTTATATTGATCTTCAAAAAAGTAACGGAAAGCATAAAAACAGTTTTGGATATTTAATTAATAATGATTAATTGAATAATATGAAAGGCCACAATAGCAAGCCAAAAGAGAAAAAAAAATGTCACGTCATTTAATTAAGTTATATCCCTAAATTGCTTAAAGTATGGCTATAAAGCAATTAATATGTTTACAAATGTTATTTGGTGCAATTTTTTTTTTCTTTTAATCCTTAGCCCACTCACAAGCGCACTGAATAACTTCCAAAGCCTCAAAATTTGGATGCCAAGAATTGATTACAAAAAAAAAAGATAACCGCTACTAATTAAATAGTAAAGGTCGAAGTGATGGAAAATTAATAAATGATACAAATTTATTTTTGTAAGAGTTTATTTTAGTTCAATTTTTTACATGCTCCTCGTCAATATTATGAATGATACCAATTTATCAATAAATCAAATTCCGTTCCAAATCTCATCTTCGAAGGTCCTTTCTTTCTTATTTAGTCGGGATTTCAGGAACGTTCTGTTTTCCCGTGAAAGAATAGAGCACGCATGTTTACGGTTTTGCCCCCAGATATTAATGTGGTTGTACGACTCCGTCCGACTACTTTTATATGGTCACAATCGTAAATAATACATTTGTTAACAAATGTGCCGAAATATTTGATGGATCACAACGACATATAAATACATCACACCATCATTTCTGACTTCTCTAGAGACTATTTTTCGTATTAATAGAAAAAAAAAAACTCGCGAGCAGAGATACAGAAGAGCAACCATGGCTGAAACTCTCGCTGCGCTGAGGGCTTTGATGGCCTCTCACTCTCCTCCTCTCGATGCCTTGGTGGTTCCTTCCGAAGACTATCATCAGGTTCGTATTCTCTTTATGTATCTCTCGCCCTTTGTTATGGAGTTTATATCTGTTTGATTGAATCTGAATTCTTCAAAGTCGAATCGTTGTATAAATATATTAAATTTTGCGAATAATTGTACACTAGAAAGATAAAAAGCAGTTTATTTTTGTACCCATCGTCTTCAAACTTTATCAGTGTACCTTTGGATACTGATTTTAGTTCTACGATTGGTAGGTTTTTGTAATTATTTGCTTTCATTATTCTTTTGTTTTCAATCGTATTAGTTTTCATTACTGTTCAATTTTTTTTATGGTTGAGCGATAGTGATGTATGAAGTTGCAATTGCCTAATATTGTGCAGAGTGAATACGTATCCGCACGAGACAAGAGGCGTGAATTTGTGTCTGGATTCTCTGGAAGTGCTGGTCTGTTTCTTTCTTACTTAGTGTCTGCCTTTTTCAAAAGTTATCAAAACAGATATCAGATCATTCCGCTCACTCTCAAGAATTTCTCACATATGCGAGGCAGGTCTTGCGCTAATCACGATGAACAGTGCTCGTGTTTGGACCGACGGGAGATACTTTTTACAGGCAACTCAGGAACTCAGCAACGAATGGACTCTTATGCGTATGGGTGAAGACCCTCCCGTAGATGCCTGGATGGCTGAAGTAAGATTGGGGCTTTCTACTTTCGTACATTCGAAATAGTTGCTCTTACTCGGAAATTTTATAAATCATACAGCGGTTTTGATATTATCTTACATGTCAGAATCTTTGTGAAGAAGCGGCAATCGGTATTGATCCCTGGTGCATTTCGATTGACAACTCCCAAAAATGGGAGCATGCTTTTGCCTTGAAAGGACAGAAGTTGGTTCAGACAACCAGAAATTTGGTAGATGAGGTTTGGACAACTCGGCCTCCTTTAGAGATAAACTCGGTGAATGTCCATCCGCTGGAATTCGCTGGTGTCTCGGTGAAAGACAAGCTGAAGAATTTAAGGAAACAGCTTGAAGGAGAGAAAAGCCGAGGTATAATCCTCGCCGCACTTGACGAGGTAAGTTCTTTGTCGATTCTTCTGATCTGATGGTATCTCCAAATTAAGCATCTCGAATTTGTTGAAAATTTTCTTGTCTCAGGTCGCTTGGCTGTATAATATTCGTGGGAGCGACGTGTCGTATTGTCCGGTCACCCATGCCTATGCCATTGTCACATTGGATTCAGCTTTCTTATATGTCGACACGAGGAAAGTCTCTTCCAAGGTCAGTTGCTTAAAACTTATATAATTTGTGTTTGCTATCTACGAGGATGAATGAAAAACTCTGTGATTTGGTATGGTTAGCTACAGTGTTCGTAATGAGAGCCTAACAGCTTACTGTTTTTATGGCAGGTAAAACTTTACTTGGAGGAGAATGGCATTGAAGTTCGGGAGTATACTGATGTAAGCTCAGATGTTAGCTTGCTTGCACATAATCAGCTAAAATCCAGCACAAGCCAAAAAACTGAAAACAGTACATACGAAGCAGAAGGAAAGAACAGCTTGATATGGGCTGACCCTGGTACATGCTGCTATGCTTTATACACAAAGCTGGACTCTGGAAAAGCCCTGTTGCAGCAGTCTCCTCTGGCCCTCGCGAAAGCACTTAAGGTGACATTTACTTATTATTATTATGCTTCAAAATCAATGACACAAATGTACATCCTATATCGGTTACTTTTTATTATCGGATGTTGAGTTTTTAAGGTACTATTTTGGTTGAAGTTGGCCTTAATGATCTTGTTTGACTTTCTTTGGCACAGAACCCAGTGGAGTTGGAGGGTCTAAAGAATGCGCACATTCGGGATGGTGCAGCTATTGTGCAATATCTTTTTTGGTTGGACATACAGGTATACTTTAAGACTTATGGTATTTATACATTGATCCCTTCTAAGTATTCTTCTTTCTTTTAGTTGGCTCATAGAGCTGATACTGATCCTAAGCTTTCTGCAAATTTCCAGATGCAGGAAAGTTATGGGGCTTCTGGTTATTTCGTGGAGAGACAGAGCACCAAAAAGAACAGCTCGTAAGTTATTTTTCAGTAATAATAAGACATGCAGTCTTGTAATTTTCACGTTTTGTTCTTTCAGCATTTGAAGATTAGACTTTTATCAGGTTTTGTAGTTTTCTGTATGCTGATAATCAATTTTATTTTTTTAAAGAAACTTAATGTTTGTATATATCAAAAATGGTAGTATGCGGTGCTACACATGCTCTTTACAACCCCAGTGAAAACAGAGAACCAACCCCAGGAAAAAAAAAATTGACGGCACATTAAACAAGCACACCAGCCAGCCTTTCGAGGGGACGGAATCACTGGCCAAAAACCCCAAATTGAAATTACAATGCGCTTGCCCAATCCCTATAAAGTATGTTTTAGTGGCGATTCATACCGCATAGAGCTGTGTACTTCTGTGCAGCCTTTTGCATATAACACATCCATATCAAATTGTTTATATGCAGGCATAATTATATAGTAAATATGAATTTTTCTCATGGATGTTTGTTTCAATAAATTTAAAGTTGACACTTGTCTTGCACAATTTAGTTGTGAAAATAGAAACCCAGTTGCTACTGGAAGAACTTCGTAGTGTTTCATAATTTTGTACTCCATCTCAGTTAATATTTTATGGTGGTCTGAGGTTGAAATTCCATTCATGTTACATGATTAAATGCAGGGAGATCACAAAACTAACAGAAGTGACTGTTAGTGACAAACTGGAGAGTTTTCGAGCCATGAAAGAGGTACCCCTATTTTTAGTTATATGATCTCTTCATCAGCCCGATTCATCGTTGGAATAGTTGAAGAATTTAATCATCTTACCTTCGCAGCACTTTAGAGGCTTAAGCTTTCCGACTATTTCGTCTGTTGGGCCAAATGCAGCTATCATCCATTATGGTCCATGTCCAGAAACTTGTGCTGAATTGGATCCAGATAGCATATATCTTTGTGATTCAGGAGCTCAGGTACTAGGAATATATTCCTAACAGAATTAGGCAGTATGAGCTAGTTTCATAAATTTTTGTATTTATTATTTTAGAAAAAAATGCTATAATAATCACTATGGAATTTTCATCACTTAACATTTAATTTTATTTGGTGAAGTATTTGGATGGAACAACGGATATAACAAGGACAGTTCATTTTGGAAAACCATCTGCGCATGAAAAGTCATGCTATACAGCTGTAAGTGTCTCTCTTTCTGGTGCTTGTTTTCACAATACATTTTATGTTGCTTGGTTTGCCCTGGGATGATTATGATGCTTTGTGCTTGTCATAATTTCGAGAAAAAAAGTAAAAAACTAGTTTGTAGTTCATATAGTATAGTTGTCAAGTGCTTGCAAGCTTGTTTTATCTATGTTGGATTTTTGGTACAGGTTCTCAAGGGTCATATAGCGCTAGGAAATGCTAAATTTCCTAATGGAACTAATGGTATTTGATATCACTTCTTTTTTTCTTTCCTTTAACTTCATTCTTGTATTTTTGTGAATTCTATCATTATAACTTGTCTGATATGAAGGTAGTGCCGAATTTTGATAAAACCAATGGTAACATGATTCAACTTTTCTTAATGATAAAATTTTGTTTTACACTTCACTCAAATGTATATCAGTTCTATCCTAGTCTGATGTCCAATTAATTGGCTGTTTACCCACATTAATGTTTACTGTTTTAGAAATACCCAACGTTTGGTAAAATTTTCGTAAATACCCAGTAAAAGTTGTTTACACGTTTTCATGGACTGTAATATCTTCATTTACAGTCCCTAATTATAGTCCATAAAAATGTGTAAACAACTTTTGTTGGGTATTTACGAAAAGTTTATCAAACGTTGGGTATTTTGAAATTAGTAAACGTTAATATGGGTATATAACTAAAAGTAAGTTAGCTCTGCCGTAAACACAAAAACCTACACCTAAAAGATTGTAACTAGAAGTCTTTATCAAAAGATAGAAATGAAAACCAATTTGAATTATTAAGATACACACGTTTCCATATGCTCTTTTTCAGGCCACGCGCTTGACATTCTTGCTCGAGTCCCATTGTGGAAGGACGGTCTTGATTATCGCCATGGCACCGGTCATGGCATCGGCTCGTATCTAAATGTTCATGAAGGTAAACATAACTATCATTCTGCCCAAATGTTCAATGCTTCATTTCTATGATTGTTTTCATATGCAACATCCGATCTTCTACGAGTTTTATAGATATGAATGATTAAACCTTATTTTATGTTGGCTAATCTTATCAAACAGGACCCCATCTAATTAGTTTCAGACCACAAGCTCGAAATGTGCCACTCCAAGCATCCATGGCTGTAACAGATGGTTTGTCTTTACACCAATCCCTTTGACTATGGATAGTAAACAATAGCATAGGTGTTCTAGTAATATTGTTCTCGTAATTCTTATCGGCTAATTCAAGACGTTCTTTCCCTGTTCACGTTTTATTACAGTTAAATCTATTATGCTCAAGATTTGCAAATAATTGTTAAACTATCTTAAAACTGTCACAGCAACTAATTACTTGATTTATATGTATTTCAATATAGATTTGAATAATCACGACCGTTCATAGTGTCTAATATGAATACGATTCTTTCAGAACCTGGATATTATGAGGACGGGAAGTTTGGTATACGGTTGGAGAATGTGCTTATAGTCAAGGAAGCTGGTACAGAATTCAATTTTGGCGACAAAGGTTACTTAGCTTTTGAGCACATTACATGGGTAAAAGCCTTTGCTCTTTTCTTAACCAAATGAAACAACAACAAATAGTGCTACGTTTGATGATTTACTGTTGTTTTGGGTATTTGCTTACCGTACAGGCACCATATCAGAGAAAGCTAATTGACTTAAGCCTCCTAACACAAGAAGAATTGAATTGGCTTAATTCGTACCATTCCCAGTGCAAAGATATCTTAGCTTCACACTTGAGCGATTCCGAGAAGGCGTGGCTGAGCAAAGCCACTGAACCCATAACAGCGTGAAACTGTCTTTCTTCCTCTTCCCATTTACTGTCCGGTGAAAAGAGAAACCGACAATCAAAAGCTTAATGCGTGTTTATTTCTAGAACTCGGTTTTTATTTCATTTTTTATCCCTCTCTTATAATTGGATAGCTTCTTTGTAAACCATCGTCTTTATCAAGTACGGTGCAGGGTTTCTATCTCTCGCTAATAAAGAATAGTTATTTATGGAAGATGATCTGTTTTTTTTAATAATTCGATATTGACATCGTCACATCATCAACTACATTAAGCATTTAGGGATTAATATGATATAAACGGGAATTTCAAAATTCCACTTAACCAAATCTCTTTTCGTTTTTGAGAGAGATTAAGTTATTAGTTGGAGGCTGCTTTTTTTTATTAACGATCAAAGAGTTATTTATAAATAAGTCTTGAGTTACAAATATAATTTTTTTTTTAATTGGGTTTAATTATAAAATTCTAACTAGCAATCCTAATTATGAAAGAGTACATAGTAATTTGCATACTCCACAACTCAGCCTGAGATATTGAATGAATTTTTTTTCCGTGTACCGCTCGAACGGAAGAGTCTTCCGCGAAAAAATCTCTTACGCGTACCCCTGACATGGATTCCGTCGGTTGGCGAAAGGGAAATTTCCGGCAGAATTCTTTCCTTTCGTTAGTCCGTTAATATGTTTAAAAATAAATAAAAATTGAATAAATTGTATATTGAAAAGAGTTAAATGTAAGAAATTTTAAACTAAAACATGAAATATAAAGATTGTACTTAGTAAATGGAATGCTATTAGAAAATCATAAAAATGAAACATTACACATTTTACATTTCCTAAAGTTCATTGATGTTCATACTTGCAAAGTTCAAATTGTAATTTCCGACAAAATTAATGTTTACAAACGTTTCTTAAGATCGGTTGTCGTGTTGACACCAATCTTTATAGACGGTGAGAGTTTTGACTATTTCGGATTTCAAATTTTGTCGTCGATCGTCGATGATTACTAAACGCCGATTCGGATGAGACGGTTGAAACTGGGATTGAAAGAACATCTCTAGCCATCTTCGATAAGATTGAAAAATATTCTGGTGTTGTCTCGACCATGCTACTAAGTTAAGATTCTCTTGACTCATGCACGCGAATTGTTGAGAGTTGTACAAAAGAATCTCGTCATGCTCCGACGTCTTCACAGGTGGCTCCGGATGCGATGATGATCTTGGCGATAAAGTTTCTCCCGGTGCAAAACGAGTAATGTCTCGAAAGATCCCTCGACTAGTTGATGGTGGCCTTGGTGGACTCATCTCTACAGGTTGCGGCATTTCACGTCGTTGATAGGTCCTGAAAAACGAATAGAATTCTTCCACGATCCTTGGATGATCATGTGTAACGTAATCTTGTCCAGTTTGACGTTCAAATAGTTGGCAAAGATAAGAAAATCACTAAATTTAATTCTAGAATCCAATATAGCCGCAAAACTATCTAAAAATAAGGAGTTTTACCAACCCTCAATATTTATCAAATTTAGCTCTCATTGAAGCAACACAAGGTTGAAAAAATTCAAAACTATTAGAATCACTTATATGTTGCGCAATTGCACTTACGCTATGAAGTGCTAAATATGAAGTTGGAGAATAAATAGCGGATAAAGCACGAGTATCATCGTAAAATAAGTTTAAAAATGGCATATAACATGAACATTTAGCTATGTTATCATCCGTTATGTCATGGTTTTCAACTTGGTTATCATATTTTATAATAACATTTACATACCTATCGGGTAAAAAATGGTTTAACATTAAGGATGTGAAATTTCATCTAACTTTAACATCGGCATGCAATGTTCCCTCCGCTAATCCATTTAATATGAATCTTCTTTGGAAATTCGGTATAGGAGTAAGAGTGGGAATCGGATTTTTGGTATTATCGAAATTTGGAAATTCTGATAGGTTTAATCAATTTTGTGGGTATTGGAGTCGGGGAGATGGATTTCGTGGCGGTTAATTAATTTCTTCCCGATTAGGAGAAGGTGTGACAGTGCAAGAACGATCTCGAGATTTCTTCGGGAGATGATTCCCGAGACATAATGAAAATTGTAGAACTTTTGAAAAGATTTTAGAAATTTAATAGATTTTGTAGAGAGATTATAGAGAGAAATTGTTGAAAATGTAGAGAGAAATTCGGATGAGTTGTGAAAATTGTTATGAAAATTGCTACTGCTGCTATACTCAGTCTTTTGGTTATGTTTACTCAATATTACTCATCTATATGATTGGGTTCCTTTATAATAAAATAATGAGAAGCTTTTTCATAAATAAAATGTTATACCCACCCTTCAATATTTTAAAAAATTATCGTTGAATAAAGTCGTTGAATTAATGCTCAAATATTAGCTTTTGGACTGTCATTCAACTAATTTCAGTATTTTCTTTTTCTAGTGGAAGCAATTTTTACAAGTTAGATATTCATTAGCATTAACCTGTAAAAATGATATAACAATATCTCGCTAATATGTTTGGGATAACGAGCAAATATTCTAAATAATAAGAACAAGACTTTCTCTTATAATAAAAGAGTTTAATACAAAAGAGAAAAAATGATTTGAGGTTTACAAATGAATAAGTGAGTAAAAATTAGTAGTTCTCTGATTTTCGTCGTCCCTACCTTTGTGCTTCCTATTTTCTTTTATAATTGTTGTTTTAACTGCCCGACGGCTGTTCTAAGTAGTGGGTTCGTAGGTTTGACGGATCGTGAGGTGATCAATCTCACGTCCTTACTGTGAGGTTTATCTCGTCAGTATATTTATTTTGACACTTGTTCGCGTGATTTTATTTACACGTGTTATATTACTTTGATTAGTCTTTAACCTATTATATTTTCTTCTCTTCGAAGTTCTGATTGATAGGGTCCGTTCTTGGTTTATAAACGTAGTATTCCTTACCTTTGGCGGTCCTCGACTTTATTTTACTCGGACCTTCGTTCTGAGAACGGGTATGTTCCTTGGTATCTCGAGAAACATCCTGGCTATGCTAAATTCCCAGGTAACAACCCCTCCACATTTCTTAATTTTTTTTAATAAAAATGTTAAGAAACTTAGTGAGCGTTTTCTTGTTTAATCTACTCTTCATCACTTTTACTATAATATCTTCTCGGTATATTCCGAGTGTCAACTATGATAATTATTCATTTTTCTTTGGAACGACAACGTTTTATTTTTACATCGTCGTTTTGCTATGAGGAGACGTTTTGATTTAGGGTGATTGTTCGTCTTTGGCCGTTGAATGTGTAAAGCTTCCTTGACACGCTGAATCGCGACCGTCAAAGAATTCCTTATATAAGGCTGAAACTTTATGCCTTATTTTCCATATTCGCTAAAAAAGGATTCTTGTTTTTTCGATTTTTCCGGTGCTCTTGATGTTGTATTCAAGTTTTCTATGCGCTGAGTTAATTACCGATGGAGTAACAGGATCTTCGATTTCTCTCAAGGCTGCTATGACTTAAAACAATGTCGAGGATACTTCCTACGTCCCTTTGGATGAGGAAACAACAGTTTCATCAGATATCTCTCAGCCTTGTGTTGGCGAAGGGAGTGATCGCGTGTTCGACAAAGATTTTCTTGCGGATTCTTCTAAGGAAGTATATTGTGAAAGGAAAGAGGGTGATTTCTGTTCGCAGAGATGCCCACAAGAAGATTGTTTATTTACGTATTGATGTAATATATAAATCTTTATAAAGTCCTTATTATAATTTGCTGATTAAATTAATAGAAGTTTAAGCGTTCATTCATTCCTTTTTAGTCTGATTGAAGATTTATGATATTCAATAGTCTTATAGTCCTTAATCAAACCTAACAATGTGTGAAGAGACAAATGTAGATTTGCGTGAACAAACTCTTCATGGTTTGACTAAAACAATATATCCGCAATCTAAAGATCAACGGACTATTGATCCCAGTATGATTGTTGGAAGAATCTATGATGTCTGGTTACGAGGCTTAGAGAGTTAGGAACTCTATAGTTCTTCCAGTGTATCTTTCGAAGATACTGAATTGACCAGTGCACCTTTTGAGACAATAGAAGAACAAACCATTTAACATCTTCTATCTCAAAGTCACTATGTATGAATTGCATCATGCTTACCTAAATTCTGAAATGAGACATGTCGTTTCATAGCATTAATACTTTCATTTGAGAAAGTCAAATTCTAGATCCATTACGTGATCTAGACAAGGCCTATTGGTGAGATATTAAGTTATGAACATGTCATGAACCAACTTTGTAAAGTTCTCATAGATATGGAATTCATGTACAAGATTGCTGAGATGCAATATATATCACCTCATGCTTTATTACTTGGATTGTGAATAAATGAACTGCGCAATGTCCAAATTTAAGTAGCGAATTTATTTGGATGAAAAAATGTGACTTGTTAGCTCCTCGTCAATACATTGTTTCTAACTTATTCACAAGTACTAAAGGAGTTGAGGAAATAACAACTAGAAGGAAAAATGGTAATTTTATAAATCCCAACTAGTTGATGATATTCATGAAGGGTAAACATAGATAATATTCAATGGATCCGCTCAATATAATTAAGTTGAATTTGAGTAGAAAATAAATTCATTTCAACCGAGAGATTCTCAGTGTCAACTCTTTAGTGGAGTCAGTTGACATTAAGCTAATACTCGAAAAAGTTTGTGAACTTTTGAGTCCGAGTATAGAAGTTCAAGCTTTGTTCATTTGGATCCATAAGGTCACTATTACAGGTCATTAGAGTAGGATTGTTAAACTAGAAGCTAAGTCAAAATAAGTTTAAATGTTGAACAAAACTTTTTCTCGAAAAATGTCCAAAGGGTATTTTTGTCCACATGGACATAAAATGATGTGAATGTCAAAATAAGATTTTGAATATTTTCATATGATGAAAATATAAATTATTTTTCTAAAGCCGAAAAGTTATTTAAGGCATTATAAAATTAATTTCGTTATTTGTACAATTATAATTCTACAATGGGTATTTTAAGAATTGTCTTAAAAGAAATAAGGAAGCATCTAGAAGCTCCCCCCTAGGTGGAATTTCGGCCAAACAAGCATCAAAAGGAGAGTTTTATTTCCCTTTTATTATAAGGATAATTACCCAAAAGGAAAAAGGGAAATGAATTTCCTTGAGAAGGAAATAAATAAGCTAAGTGAGGAAATAAATTTTCCTCCTTGCTTGAGGTGTATGGCCGGCCATCCTAAGAGAGAAACGGGAAGGGAAAATTAAATATTGTGTCATGAATACATTATTCTTTCATGAATGAATAATTGACCTTTATAGATTTTTCATTCTCCTATAAATAGAGTCTCACATAAAGATGTGAAAGTGTAGTTTTTGCCTTGCTCTCTCTTCCTCTTGGCCGACTCTCTCTCTCTCTAGAAAATACTCCTTTTTATTTTGCACCTATATCCATACTTGATCTAGAAAATTAACTTATGATCCAAGAATTATTCTTGATTCATATTGTTTAATTGTGCCCACACACAGATCCTTCTAAACCTCTATAGACTCTTGTAATAGATACTTTAGGTTTCTCAAGTTCTCGTTTAGGTTTGAAGGAATCAAGCTAGAAGAGAAGATCAACCTTTCCCAAGACGCTTCAAGTTTGAACACACAAGAAAGATTAGTATTCAAGTAGATTAAATAATGTTTTTAATTTATAACATGTATATGCACTTTATCTAGGTTAGTAAAAATTGTTTTACTAGTAAAAGAAATTTTTATATTCCGCCATTAATATGATTAATAATAAATTTTTCTTAACCCTAAACCTATTCCAACAATTTCTCGGTCAAGCAGTGGAACTATCTGATAAATATAAGGAATTTGGATTCCTTGTATGAAAATTCGACGATTGCATCAAATTTTATCTTCCTTCCGAGAACGATCGTGCTTGTTCTTTTCCCTAGGGGAAATCGGCAATGAATGCTATGATTTTGAGGGCGATCGGGGGATTACCTATGTATACGACCATTGCCTACTTTCTATTCGAGCTTGGGTGCTCTCTGAAACAACTCCTCCCGAACGTAGATCGCACCTTTGTCGGGATGACTCAGCTATGATTCTGCTTCTATGTGACATCTCATACTCTTAAGGACTTCGGTCAATTTTATCACTTTCAACCTGCTCTTGATAAACATGGCTTTTATTATGCTCGGTCTCATTCGAGTTCCCATAAAATTGTTACTAGTCTGCCTTCCAGCGAGAAGAAATGGAAGAATCGTTTTTTCCGAGTTAAAGGCCCAATTGTGCCCTCTCTCCATTCTCGATTAATGCTGAATTTGTTGATCTTGGTATTGACTTTTTCAATTTTATTTAATTTCGATTATTTTATAATTCTTCTTTCTTCGAAGTCCCAATGAAAGAGGATTTCTCTGGTACTATCACCCATTTTGTGTTGACAGTTTTAGTTTTGGATTCCTCTCCCGTGCTCATCGGTATTGATCGAGACTACCCCTCTAGGGATAATGGAGTCTCCTGTGAAACCATATAGGTTTTCAGGAGAATGAGAGAGGATGTCTTTCTTAAGACCCATCCTCTTGAAAATTTCTTCATACAGGACGTCCACGACACTTCTTGTATCCACTAACATCCTGTGAACTGCCTTGATGCTAATTTTAATAGAAATTGCCAGGGAGTCGTTGTGCGGGAATAACACCCAACGTGCGTCTTCTTTTGTAAAGGTGATAGGTTATGCTGTTTTCTTTGAAAGTTTCGCCAGTCTTTCCCTATCAGTGAACATGACTTGTTTGCATCTCGCCTGAACTTCTCTCACGTAATCTTTCTATGAGCTTCTCGAGTTTCCTCTGATGTGCGGTCCTCCGACTATGAGAGAAATTTCCTCATACGCTTCTTTAAGTTCCGAAGGCTCCTCCCTACTCCCAGCTTTAAATTTCTTTAGAGCTCCTCGTCGGATCAGAGCTTCTATTGCTTCTTTTAAGTTGAAACAATTTGTCGTTCTGTGACCCACGTTAGTGTGGAAAGCGCAGTACTCTTTCTTGTCCCTCTTCGCTATATCTTTCTTAATCTTGGCCGGCAATGGTAAATCTTTTTTTTCATGAGTAACTGAAAATTTCTTCTATCAAAGTAATCAGTGGACTATACTGATCATACTTTCTTTTGAAAGGTTTCTTCAGCTCGCTCCGGATAGCATCCTTTTTGAGGTCGATCTTCCTTGGTACGCCTTTCATTTCGTTCTTCGTACCGAGGCTTAGATGCCTTCCTAGCCGCCAACCTACCTTCTTCGGCATTTATATACTTATGTGCCCTATTAAGGAAATCATTGTAATCCCGATGACTGGTTTTTATGGAGTAACCACCAGAATTCTAATTTTGTTATGATCCCCAAAGTGATCCCAAAGAGCTTGAAGTCCTCATTGAGGTCATCTACCTGCAATTTTTTCTCCGACTAGCAGTTGATGTAATTCTTCAATGATTGATCATGGGCATGTCTAATAGCCAAAAGATGTTCTTTAAGAGTCTTCCCTGAACTTGATTCGACAAACGGCTCCGTGAATCTCCGTGCCAATTGATCTTATGAGCCTATTGTATTTGGCATGAGTTTCCTATACCATCTTTTGGTTGAGCTTGAGAGGGTAATGGAAAATGCCCGACACATAACTTCAGGGCTCGTTCCCTGCAAAAGCATCCAAGAAGAGACAGTGTCGAGATGATCACATGGGTCGGTCTTTCCATCATAAGCATGAAGGTTTGGCATCCTGAACCTACCAGACAATGGATGGCCGACTACTCTTGCCGTGAATGGTGAGATTGCTTCTCCAATATTTTGGATGGGCTCTCTCTGACCCATAGCAACCTCTTCGATTCGCCTCTCCAATCTTCTGAATTCCGTTTCCTCGGTGCTCCCGCTGTCTTTGGTATCTTCCACTTTGTCTAGACTTCTTAGTCCCGAGTGGTTTTTTGCACAAGATGGTTGGAAACACTCCGGAATATTTTCTGACGCGTCCATACTCTCTTCCAATTCAACAAGTTCTTCCCTTTTGTAGCGATCCTTGGCATGCCTCTTGGATTTCTTAATCCAAGCTTCGGAGCCTTTGAGCTCTTTTCCTGATTAGTACTAGGGTTCTTCATCGGGAATCAATATTGCGCTTCGCAAAGTGACCCTTTTAGCTCGCAGCTTCCCTTCTAATTCCTTGTTTTTGGCTTCCAAAGCCGTGAGATGCTCTTGCATTTCTCGGAATTGAACGTGCAAAATGAGGTTCCGGAAGGAGTTCAGCAAGTTCTTCCTCGATAAGAAGGAGTGTGCAATTGTGGTGTTCAACCTCTTGATTGTTTATGAGTGCATTCTCTGCATGAATTGATGAACTAGCCATTGTAAACAACACTTTTCCCCCTCCTTCTAGCGCCAACTGTTAACCTGTAAAAATGGTACAACAATATCTCGCCCATATCCTCAGGATACCGAGCGGATACTCTAAAGAATAAGAACAAGACTTTCTCTTATAACAAATGAGTTGAATACAAGAGAGCAAAATGATTTGAGGTTTACATAGGAGTAGGTGAATAATAACTAGAATTCTCTGATTTTCGTCGTCCCTATCTTCGTGATTCCTGCTTTCTTTTATAGTTGTTGTTCTAACTGTCCGACGGTTGTTCTAAGTAGTGGGTTCGTGAGTTTGGTGGATCGTGGGGTGATCAATCCCATGTCCTTACTACAAGGTTTATCTCGTTAGTATATTTATTTTGACACTTGTTTGCTGTAGAGATTCGAGAGGTTTTATTTACACGTGTTATATTGTTTTTATTAGTATTTGACCTATTATCTTTTCTTCTCTTCGAAGTTCTGATTGATAGGATCCGTTATTGGCTAATCGACGTAGTGTTCCTTATCTTTGGATGTCCTCGACTTAATTTTACTCGGGCCTTCATTCTGAGAACGGGTATGTTCCTCGTATCCCGAGGAACATCATGGCTATGCTAAATTCCCAAGTAACAATTATAATTTTAATTTTTAAAAGGGTCTATTAGCTAAATACCCATAAATAAATATACCAATATCAATATATCCAACATCACGTTAATTTTGTGAAAATACCTATTGAATTTTGATTACGAAAATTTTATGACTATTTTTGCCCTTTTTTATTCCCGCCTACGGTTGCCGCTCAAATTTAAATAAACGAAATAAAATTAATTAAATAAGCGTGTTCAAATCGGGAAAACAAATCCAGGAAAACATTTATGTTGATGGTTTAAAGGATACTTTTGACCCAATAATCTTGTAAACAATTTCAATTGGGTATTTACACAAAATTAACGAAATGTTGGTTATAATAAAATTTGTAAACGTAAACATGGGTAAACAACTAATTTTTTGTTTTTAACATGTACATCCCCGGCTTTCCTTATATTTTACTCAACTTTGCTCCACAACCTTGCAAAAAAAAAAAAATCATTTCTAGTGGCGGATATATGAAATGGATCTATAGAGATAATAAGAAAAATAAAATAATGAAAAGATCCCAAGTCTCGTTACATGTTCCATATTTTACTATTTAACGCCTATCGGAGTTAACAAAAATCTTACTTCCGTAGATCGTTTTGTGCCTTCCAAAACTTAACGGAAGGAAGATTGATGCGATGCATAGTGATTTTCATGTGTTCCACGAAAATTGAAAAAAATCAAAAAAATGATTTATTAAAAGGAGATAAATGTAAGAAACTTGAAAAGAAGTGTTATTTTGAATGGATATAACAATAAAAATAAAATAATAAAGAATTTCAAATCTCGTTACATATCTCATATTTTACCATCTGTATAATGTATTTCATGTGCCGACTAAAATGCCTATCGGAGTTGACAAAAATCCTGCTTCTAAAGATCGTTTTGTGCCTTCCAAAACTTATCGGAAGGAAGATTTCTACGAGACATAGTGATTTTTGTGTGTTCCACGAAAATTGACAAAAAATTGAAAAATCGGTTTATTTATAGTAGATAAACGTAAGAAATTTAAAATGAGACGTTACTTTGAAAGAAAATCGTAACTTGATATTATTCATTTAAAATGCATTGAAATTTTATAAAATTAAAACTACAAAGTTTACAGTTCAGTAATGTTCGTGTTCGTACTTGTAAAGTTCAAGTCATAATCGTCTACGAGATTGAGAACAATTGTCGTGTTCAAACCAATCTAGGTAAACTATGAGAGCTTTTACGATGTCGGGATTCAAATTTTATAGTCGATGTCGATAATTCAGCCCGAACTACTGAACACGGACTCGGATGAGGCGGTTGAAATCGATCGATCGAGTGGATAGCTTGAGTCATCTTTGATAGGATGAGAAAAATATTTTTTTATGTTGTTTCATCATAAAACACTATGGAATGTTAAATATGAAATTTGAGTATAAAATGCGGATAAAGTACAAGTCTCATCATAAAATAAGCTTAATATATCGAAGTTAGTGACCATTTTGTGTCTTGAGTCGCAAATAATCGATCAACAAAACCAGTAAACTTGAATGCGGAATATAAAACGAGACTCGAAGATTTTATGCTGGTTCGATCTTAATTGATTTACATCCAGCCTTGAGGTTTTCTTTACTATGAACAATAGAAGATGATTACAGCGTTTAGTACAAACAATTGCCTACACAATTATCTAGTCTAATTGTGTTTTCTCTAATTCTCTCTCACCCTATCATACATGTAAATCATTACTATCTCTTAGAAAATGAATGCAATAACTGAGATTTTAGTTTTGGTCTATTTAAACCCGGTTACAGAGATAGCTTGTGATGCAAGCTTTCAAGATCCAACGGTCTTGAGTGCCATCTAAGCATAATAAACATATTTTAACTAATTAATTAGATCAAAACTAACAGACCTAATATAATCCATTTTAGCATTATCCGACCAAATATATGAAGTTAGTGAAAAAAATTCATTACTATCGCTTAAACTTTTTTTTTTCTAAAAATAATTAAATTATAAGAAATAAGTAATAACCTTACCGATACAAGCCACGCACCGCTAAAGAAACAAGAGCAAAATGCCTAGTACGAATCTAAAATCTAAATACACTATAAATCAAGAAGAGGACGTACGAGTATCAAAAAATGATAGAAAAATTGCCCAAAATATCACTTTTTATTATTCATTTTCCCAAAATCCACCTAAACATGTTTTTTTTTTCAAAATACAAGTGAATTTCATGTGAAAAGACGAAATACCCTTTAAAAAAAATTAACACAAATGTCCTATATAGTGTCGGCCAAAAAAATTAAGAAAAAAAATTAAAAATTAGGAGTGGAATAGTTTTTACCTTTTTAAGTTAATTTAAAAAATAAAAAAAAATAGATAGTAACCGGTTAATATGGATATGGAGTAAAATGTAAAGAAATTGTTTTAGGGGTATTTTAGACTTTTGTACCGATATTTTTGAGAAAAATTAATTTTAATTAAGTTTGAAAAAATCAATTATAAATGGTGGTACTTCAGCAAATTTATTAAAATGATATGATCAGATGGAAATAAACTACACATGCAGGCCTGTACACAGATGCACTATTTGATTACAATTTCAAAGTTGAAAACGCTTTTCATCGTATGGGTGGATCCGGAAGAAGAAAATAAATGTATTGGATTTGAAAACTTAAATTGTTTCACCATTTTCGAAAGAAAGGAAAAGAAAAGAGAGGGTCAAGTTAAAGACACAAATACCGATTACAACTTGCTCAATACCACAATTCCTATCCATTTTCAACGTTTCTCACTTCTCTAACTCTAACGCTTTGAACCGACGAATATATTTGCCTAAATCTACAATCTACTGTAAGGTGTAAAAAGCTTGTTCATGTCACCAAGTTAACGAGTCTTTCTTCTCATCTTGATGATTTCCTGGTTTACATTTGGAAACCTAATCCATCGTTGACTCTAACCACTGGCCCAGGCAGGGCCTAGAAATTTGCCCAAAAGGGATTGTCTAAGAGGGATAAAAAAGACGGCCTTCTTAAAAATATAAATTTGCAACAAAAATTATCTGTATAAATTTATAAGAAAAATTATCTGTATAAACTCAAAATTAGTTTGACAATATTATTACAGTACAGTACACTACAAAAATTTACAATAAAGTAAAAAAGTTATAACAAATAAATTGTAATTGTAATATATTTCATAAAAAAATTAGAATTTGGTGACAACCTAATAAAAAAAAATTACAGAATTTTTTCACCGGAACGAAGATCTTTGACCACAAACATTTTTTAAAAACAAAAATAACACAGGCAGTAAAAAGTGTATCCCCTAAAATTACAGATGTTCATTCGCGTCTAGATTAAAAAAA
Source organism: Urtica urens (assembly GCA_958296335.1). Taxonomy (NCBI): domain Eukaryota; kingdom Viridiplantae; phylum Streptophyta; class Magnoliopsida; order Rosales; family Urticaceae; genus Urtica; species Urtica urens. The sequence goes on along the minus strand of OY282522.1, from coordinate 17,878,807 downwards.
ACTAATAAAACAAAGAAGAGAAGCTTATGGATAAAAAAAATGCCTCGAAAAAATTGGATAAGCTTATTGAACAACAACATCGCCAAAAAAAAAAAAAAAAAGCACAAACAGGAAGCATTGAAGAGCATGTAAATTTTATCCCAACACTCAAATCCGGATAACCAAACTTAATCGAAGCAAGAACCCAAGGCGCAAAGCGTACAAGCTAGCGAACCAGAGGGAGCTTTCTTATTGCGAGATGTTGATGTGACAAATTGATGGCTCCAAGAGCCAAAAGAATGCGAAGTCCAACTGATGATTGATGCTTTGCAAATATAGACATGTTGATAAAGCTGTGTTCATCTTTAAGAAAAAGAAAGTATCATGTGGGAACCGCTCTTAATGCCTTCACCTTGGCTAGCTTTGATCTACATTTATTTATTATGTGAATCTCTCTACTAAGAACAAGGGCAATAAAAAAAGTAGGGGTGTATAACAGTCTTCCCAAAGTTGATTTTATGATAAACAAGCAAAAATACTCGCGCATTAGTGCGAATTATTTAACGTATTTTATTTGAAATTGTTATAATAATTAAAAATATCTTTTAATGAAAAAGATGACGTAATAAAAAAATCACACATCTTTTTTTATAATATTAATTAATAATATAAGTTATGTTTTCGTTGAATTACATCACTAACGTATCGTATAAATAAACCTTCAGATCAAATTTAAAACTACTGAAATTAGAAATAATTATTAAATTGTTTTAAAAAATTTATTTGTGTTGATTTTTTTGCAGCAGAAGTTGGAATATATAGAAAGCGTGGAAATGAATTTTTTTTTATATATCTGATGAGTTTAAGATTCGTCAAAAAAATTCCAAAAATGGAATGATTTATAATACAATTTTATTAATATATAGGGTAATTTTGTAATTTTATTATGTACATGATGGAAATCATGTAAATTCTAGAGAATTGACCAAATTATGGCATTTTACTTTTAATGGATAATTTATAATTTTAAACAATTATGTGGTTAAATAAATAAGTTTACAATGAATAAAGTTTTCTAAGTTTCTTTTATATATGTATATAATAATGTGTCAAACGTGAAAATATTGATTGATTTGGGTATATCGACACTATTAAAAATATAACCATATTATCGGATATTGAATATCCCAATCACTTTAGAATAATGTGACGAATCGGATTTTTTGAGGAACATATCGAGAGAGAATTGGGTTTGGTTTATTGTCAATTTTTAATAATTTTAAGAAATTATGTGATTAAATAAATAATTTTTCAATTAATAGTAAAATGTGTCTTAATAAATAGTGTTTCTAGATAATTCCACAAAGTTGTGGCATTTTAAGAAATTTGTGGTAAATTTTGTAATTTTAAAAAATTATATAATTAAATAAATAATTTTTCAATGAATAGTATGATGTGTTTTAATTAATAGTTTTTTAAGTTTCCTATATATATAATAATATAATAATGTGTCAAAAGTGTGTATATCGACATTATAAAAATATAAACATAGTATCGGATATTGAATATCCCAATCAGTTTAAATAATGTGTTTATATCAATTTTTAGTAAGAAGTATATATTGTCTTAAAATATATATACACGTGTTTAACTAAAATAGTCCAGGGTTGGCCCTGGTTCGGCCCAGGCTAGGCCTGACCTTTCATGATTGGCAAGCCAAGCCAGACCTGTAATGTCTGGGCTAGCCAAAAACTGAAGAAAAACAAATATAATAATCAATCAAATGACATAAAACACATACACGTGGGTCTCGCGACTCAGCAAGCCCAAACAAAAATATGACACTGAAGGAATACAACCACTTAGGCTCGTATGTTAAATCACAAAAAAAAAATCAATAGTTTTCACAGACACCAACCTAATTTAAGCGGTTACAAAACAAAAACAAACAGAAATTTTATTTTATAGACTATAAATTATTCAGATTAGAACCATTTTTCTAAAAACATTTAAAACTAAATTTTAAGTTTAAAATCGGACAAAAATATTTTTCACCTTAATCATAAAGTTTATTAGAAATTTTAATCTCATTTTTACAATGATTGTAACGTGGCAAGTTTAGTAAAAGTTAAAGATTTTCCAATGCTCTTCGTACACTCCTCTGAGAAACGGTGGGCGAAGTTCCAGTGCGGGTGAAGGTTGACGTCAGAATCTGCTTCGGACTTGCATGGGTTCAAAGACAGGAGCAACGGAATCACAGTGGATTTTTTTTCGGATTCTCATGTTCCCTCGTCCTTGGACTTCATCGATTAAGAATATGCACTGAGACTTCCTGCAGGCTAGAAATTTGAAAGTAGTAAGCTATTCACACGAGTCTTGAGGTTACTTAAGGATTTATCCTTATAACTCTATCCAACATGGAGACGACAACAAATCGAAAAGGAAAGACAATTTCCTTGTTCTCTACAGACTTGACGTCGGAGGTGGATACAGAGAACAAACGAACAAATGATGAGGAATATGTTCTTGCAGCAAAGATTTTTTTCAAAAGCTCCGATTGGAAAAATTCTATTAGTTACAATCCTTAGTAAGATTTGGAGAACAACTTAATGTATCGTCGTTGAATGAAGGAATGTTCAGATTCTCGTTTAAGGAACGAAGAGACAGAGACCTAATTATGCATAGAGCTCCATGGACGGTGAAAGGTGTACAGATGTTAGTTACGTCGTGGCTCGAGAACATGTCCTTTGAAGATTTAGAGTTCGACTCGTGCCCTTTTTGGGTCCATTTGTACGGCTTGCCACCTGGTTTGATAAACTTACAGAGTATTAAGAAGACGTCGGAGCTATTCGGAGGTTTAGCTGAGGGGTTTACAGTTCCTAAAACCAAATTTAACACCTCGATTCGTCTTCGAGTTACTGTGAAAATTGCTAACCCTCTGTGTGGGGGATTCTTCCTCGACAGACCGAAAAAATCGCCGCTATGGATCCAGGCGAAATTTGAAGGGCTTGGTCATTTCTGTTTCAGATGTGGAAGAATAAGGCATGGGCAATCTGAATGCTATGAGAATGAAGATTCGTTGGTGGAGAAAGAAGATTTTTCAGTGGTACCGATGTTCGGCGATTGACTCAACGCAAACTCTAATATACAAACTTGCTTTACAAACGGTGGTAGGCGAATCTTCCAGGCGAAGAACCAGGTTCGGGAAGAAGAACCGAGCTCAGGCGAGGGTGCGACGAACTTGTACGGACTAGATGTGAACCTCACGCGCGAGAAATCTTTTCCCAGGAACCAACTCTCTGCAAGAAAAGACAAGTCTGCAGACGCAAGAAATGAGGTCACGATGGCGCAGAGAGAGGCTGGGAAAGCACCCTATTTCGGGGAGGATTTTCAAGGGGGTACAACTGCTTCAGGAAAAGGGAAGGAATTATTTTGCCAATCTGGTCTTAATCCAACGGCCCGGGAGGGTAAATCGGCGAAGGAGAAAGATTTGAATTTTTTGACTCCTCCCTCTGTTATGGGTATGGAACGATGCTGGGTGAAGAAGAATGATGATGCCTCATTTAGGCCTGTACGCACAAAGCCCACTGAATACTTAATGCATACGCATGGGCCGGAGGAAGCTATTTCACTACACTCGGGCCCAATGACAATCGGGAAAGTTGTTCTATCCAAGCCAAGGGTGGATGTGCTTATGAGCTGGGCCTGGAATCGGTTAGTAGGCCAACGGCTTCTAATACAACTTGTATAATCAAAGGTGACGAATTTAGCCAATTCACTGAAGCTCTAAAGAAATCCTTTACCGGCTTTACTTCTGAAGTAGACACATGAACTCAAAAAAAATCCCAAAGAAGAACATTTCGTAACATCTCCCACCATTAGTCAATAAACTCAAAACATCCGCCTATTATGATCAAAAGTAAAATGCCCAGGCTTGAACATGTGCTTGAAGAAGGCCATAGCGTCACAAAGATGAGTGCGATAGATCCCTCCAACATCCAAAGTTCAGAACCCGGTTTTTCCCATCTACGGGATGACTCGATTTCTATTGTTCCTGAAATATCGGCACCCCCGGCGGAGGAGGGTGGCCGAGAGCAATGTTAGGACTACTATGGAATGTCCAAGGGCTTGGCAACCCTTGGACTTTGAATGCCCTCCGTTTTCACGTCAAAACGTTCTCTCCGGACTTTCTTATCCTTGCCGAGACAAAACTCCCGAAAGGGCGAGCGGAGAAGTTGAAGTTGGAAGTAGGTTTTGAGAATGGTTTTGTTGTGGAAAGGGTGGGCATGAGTGGTGGTCTTGCGTTACTTTGGAAGAATAGTAAAGATATTCGAGTTTTGTCTTACTCAAGATTTCATATCAAAGCGGGCTGCGTTGAGGATGATGACACTTATTGGAGATCCTTGGGGGTTTATGGTAACCCGAACGAAGCGCAAAGGAAGTGTACATGGGAACTTATCCGGAGAGTTCTTGGCAATTTTGATGGGGCTTGGTTGGTGGGTGTTGATTTCAATGAGATCCTTTATGCGTCGGAAAAACAAGGGGGATGTCCCAAGTCTCCGTTTTCTATGGAAACTTTTCGGAAGACACTTGATGATTGTGATCTCGATGATTTGGGCTATGTGGGTGATCTGTTTACGTGGAAACGATCGACGGCTTCCGGGACAATGAGAATTCGCCTTGATCGGTGTTTGGCAAATCTAGAATGGTCTTCAAACTTCCCCACGGCCAAGGTGCATCATCTCGATCTTTGGGCTTCCGATCATCGCCCTCTCTTTGAATCGGTCCTTCAGAAGGGTTTCCAAACGGCGCTTCTTTTTTAGGAGGCTTGGTGCAACAAAAAGGAGTGTGAAGAAATCATGGTCAAGTCTTGGGCTCCGGATTTAGAGACGGCTACGGAGAAATGCGCTATAGCTCTATCCAAATGGGGTCGTAGTAACTTCCATGAGATGAGGATGGGAATTGAACGACAAAGACGGATTCTAGCGGATCTTTCCTCCTCTTCTATTCCTTATGATGCGGCCAAAGTGGGGCAGGAGGAGAGGACTTTTAACGCGCTTCTCGAAAAAAAATCCAAGTATTTGCGACAAAGAAGTAGAGTGTCGTAGTTTAAAGGAGGGGACGTGAACTCTAAATTCTTTCATCGCAACGCCAATCAAAGAAGAAAAAAGAATCGACTTGAGGGCCTCTACGACGACAAAACTCTTGGACCTCTTGCCCAATTGCTATTAAATGTATAATTTCTAACTATTTCGTAGATATTTTCTCATCGTATAATCCTTCTTCGAGTGATATCAACGAAATAGGAAATAAATTTTAAGTAACAGTTTCGGAGAGTGCAACGCCATGCTTACCGCCCCTTTCTCCGAGGATGAGGTGCGAGCCGCCATTTTTTGGAATTGATCAGCTAAAGGCCCCCGGTCATGATGATCTTCCCGGACTATTTTTCCAACGCTTTTGGCATATCGTGGATGAAGGAGTAATTAAGAAGTGTCTCGGCATTCTCAACAATGGGGAAGAGATCAAAAGCCTTAATTAGACGGTTATCACCTTGATGCCTAAAAAGAAGAAACCTGCGTATATTAAGGAGTTCAGGTCGATAAGCTTATGCAAGTTGGTGTACAAGGCGATCGCCAAATGCCATACAATACATCTTCAAGTGTCCTTCGGTGGAGTTATATCAGAAAACTAAACCGCCTTTGTGGGTGGTCGTCAAATTTTCGATAATGTTATTGTGGGCTGCGAGGGTCTTCACACCTTGTGAAATGGTCGATTTGGGAATGGTTTTGGCGGGGTTTCAAACTCGACATGTCAAAGGCTTATGATAGAGTTGAGTGGGACTATCTCGAGGAGATCTTACGGAGACTTGGCTATGTCGACGGCTTCGTCAATCTTATCATGCGATGTGTAAGGTCCGTAAAATTCTCCTTCAACCTCAACGGAAATGTTTGTGGCGATATTACTCCGACTAGAGGGCTGCGTCAAGGGGATCCCCTCTCCCCCTTCCTTTTTCTCTTTTGCTCGGAAGGACTATCCAGTCTCTTCCAAAAACCGAAAAATGCAGGGAGAATCAACGGGGTGCGATTTGGGAATCCGGGGATCAAGGTCTCTCATCTTTTCTTCGCCGACGATAGTTTGATTTTCTTCAGAGCCAATCTCAAAGAAAGCGACGAAGTGAAAAGGTGCCTTGAGATTTATTCGCGGGCGTCCGGGCAAGTGGATAATTTTGACAAGTCAACGGTTTGCTTTGGGAAGAATGTGAAGGCGGTGTGTAAGTTGGAAAGGTTCAAGTTCATCAAGGAGAGGATTTGGGGAAAGGTTCGAGGTTGGAAAGGGTTTTTCTTGTCCCATGCCGGAAGGGAAGTCATTATTAAAGCTATCCTCCAAGCGATTCCAAGTTATGACATGTGTCGCTTCAAGATCCGCAAAGGTCTCATTGACGAAATGCATGCTATAGTTGCCAAATTTTTGGTGGGGAGGAGAGGAGGAGAAGAAGAAAATACATTGGGGAAAATGGGAGAAAGTGTGCTCTCGCAAGGAAGAATGCTGCATGGGGTTTAGAGATTTGGAAAGTTTTAACCATTTTTTGCTCGCCAAGAATGTCTGGCGGGTCATTCGTATTCGAAACTCTTTTGTTGCTCGAATCCTCAAAGAAAGTTATTTCCCGGACTCTTGCATCCTTTCGTCGAATTGGAAATATAAGGCTTCTCTAATTTGGAAAAGTCTTCTTTGGGGCCGGAGGGTTATTGTTTTGGGATCTAGGTGGCGGATTGGTACGAGGGCTGCCGTAAATGCAAAAAAAAGATTGTTGGATTCCGAAATTCCAAAACTTCACTCCTCGGAAATTTTGGCGAGTGCCCGAGAACTCTACGGTGGCGGACTTCAAGCTTGTCAGCGGTTTTTGGGATATCTCAAAACTTAATGCTTACTTTTGTGAGGATGATGTTCTGAAGATCCTAAATATTCCGGAAACATCGATGACAGAGGTTGATGTGCTTATGTGGCACTTTTCCAACGACGGCTGGCAAAGCCCGAATCTTTTTCGAGCCGGGTATTCGAAGATTGTTGGGCTAGGATTTGGAGTCTCCACATCCCCACCAAAGTCCTTGCTTTTCTTTGGAAGGTCTCCCGGGAGTGGATTCCCGTCCACGAAGCTTTAGCGAAGCGGGGTATGGCGGTGGACCCGATATGCCGCCGGTGGTCAATAGAGAGAGAGTCCACCTACCATGTCATATGGAAGTGCCCGGAGAGTAGGTAAGCGTGGAAGTCCCTTAGTTGGTGGAAGATGATCAAAGAGGGTTTTCATGGAGACATGATTTCCTTCTTAACATATATATATATATATATATATATATATATATATATATATATATATATGTTCTCCGGATGGCGAGCTCTTTGCGGTGGTTGCGTGGAGTTTATGAAATCGCCGGAACAACATGATCCATAACTCTCCGACCGGACCGGAAGCACGGCCGAGCTCGCTAATTGGTCCATCGGCTACCTAGACGAGTTTCGACGGTCGATGTCTCCAAAAAAGCTAACATGTCTCCTCTCTCTCGTGCATGGACCCCGCCCGTACAAGGTGTGCTCTCTATTTGTGTGGATGCGGTTTTCTCTTCGGATAGTATGAAATGTGGTTTAGGTGGCGTTTTCCGTAATCACTTGGGGTTCGTCGTGGAGGTCTACTCTAGTCCTCTCGATAGACCCCTAACCCCTCCGGTGGCGGAAGCTATGCCTATCCTTCAAGGCATCCATGTGGCTAAGGAAATAGGTTTTGAAAGATCCTAATCCAATCCGATTGTGCTACGGTGGTCAACATTATTGCATCCAAAATCCCGCCGACGAACAAATTGGGCATTGTAATCTTGGAGATTCTTAAGCCCTTCTTGACCAGCCCAGTTTGTGAGTTTAGTTTTTATTGTCAAAATTGTAATGAAGTGGCTCATAGGCTTGCTAAGTATGCTCTTACTTTAGAGAAACCTTTGTTTTGGAACAATATTATTCCTCCGATTATTGAGGATTGTTTTAGAGCCGATTTGGTTTCTATTAATGAATGAGGTGGCACTCTCTCAATTTCATAAAAAATCTCATTTTTACTTTTCAATTCATTCTAAATCCGTTGAAATCATCTACGATCATCAAAATAATGGATATGTTACTTCATTTAGCTATGTTTAAATCATTTTTGTCTTTGTTTTTTGTGTTAACATCAATTTTCGATCGAAAATGATAAGTTACAAAATCTGGGTACTTTTATACAAAAATTTTGGTTGAAGGTCATCGTAAACCATCGTACGACGTTGTACACCATTGTACGACATCATACGCCATTGTATACCATCGTACGATGGTCGTATACCATCGTCCGATGTTGTACGATGGTTTACAATATCGTACGATGACCATCAACCTAAATTATCGTCCAAAAAATATCAAATTTTTTACGAACTTATTTTTTCCCGATCGAAAAATGATTTTACCACCAAAAACGATTACAGAAATTATTTAAATAGAGTTAATGAAGACTTTAGATTAGGTAATTTCAACGAATTTAAAGAGAATTTAAATTGAAAATGACATTGAAATCTCTAAAACGATTTTATAAATGAGATTAAATGTATTTTTGTCTGATTTTAAAGATAAAATTTAATTTTAGATATTTTAGAAAGAGAGTTTAATCTCAATATTTTTAATGTTGTTGGGTGTCATATTTGGCTGATTAGACGAATTGAGATAAAGAAAACAGGTAGAAAAGCATTCAGATTTCACACCACGCGCTAAAATAGCAGATGGGTTTGAGGGCAATGCAGTAAAAAGAATATATAAAAAAATAAAATTGTTGAAATAAAGTAGTTTATAATTGTGGACTTTAGGAGTAGTTGGTACATCAAGCGTGACACAGAAGATCACATGCCTTGACAGCATCACATGGGAAGAGGGTCCCCCTTCAAAGGGTTTGGTTTTTAACTCCAAAGATGCTTTTGTTTTTCTTGACCCATCGCTACCCAACAAAAACCATCCACAGTATATATATGTATAGATTCAATAGAGATACATGTATGTATACATGCACTGCATGAATAATTGAGAAGACCAAATCAGAATTCAGACTCCATTGAGCTGGTCCTACTCCTACTGATAAAGAAAATGAAAAAAATCATCTCTTGCTTGATTTCTTTCACTTGTCAAGTCACGTAACGTTCTTGCTCTTTTAAGCAAATCCAGAGATAGGCAGATATTTTCCACATTAGAAACTAAACTAAACTAAACTAAACTAGTAACAATCATAATCGTCAAATAACTACATTCTTGAGATTCAAGGAATGAGGTGAACCAATAAATCCACAATGGTAATTCTAATCTTTTTTTTTCTCCCTTTTCCCGATCTTATGATCCAAGAAACAATTCAATAAGCATCTCTACTCTCATAATCTAGGATATGAAAAAAAGGGGAACCTCTAGAATCGGATAACGCTTGAGGCGAGAACATCGATCTCCGGCGAGCCAGCTTTAAAGGCCATAACTGTACATACAACACAAAGGAACACCATAGCCGGAGAAACCAAGCTCTATCGGTTTGTACACGTCATCAATATCTCAGCACCGTCCCTTCCCGTTTCCATTACCGAGCGTGAGTTCGAGATCATCGTCCACGGCGATATCGTGGATCCTCTCTCCTTCCCACGGCTTAACGACTCTGGCGTTCTCGAAGGCGAACTCCGGCGGAACCCTAGCCATCTCGGCTGCGGGGCTTCCCCAGAAAACGGCCTGAGACACCGCTGGTTTGATCAAATTGAAGGTCGGAGAGGGAGGAGCCACGGCAGAGGCTCCGCCAGTCTGAAAGCTCACCCAGCGGCCCGAGTCGACAGTGGAGGCGTCGGATTCGTCGCACTCCGGGATGGTGGCGGGGCCGCCGTGGTGGTGGCGGCGCGTGGGGCTCGACGGCGCCGAGGCGGCGAAGAGAGGATGCCGGAGAGAGCCTCCGGCGAGGGACTCCCAGTCCGGCCTCGGCTTCGGTCCCCGGGAGGTCGGGGAAGAGAGCGGAGGAGTCACCGGAGCGCTGCTGGAGATCCGCAGCGGAGGGAGGTTCGCCGGAATCGCGGCTATGTTGCGGAGGAACGGAAGGAGGTACGACGATGGATTTCCGTCGAAACGAGTCGGGCTCGGAAACGACGAAGATGTCGGACTCGCGTGGTACGACGGCATAGGGCTAGGGTACGATGATGACTGTGGACTCGGCTGAACGGAGGAACACGCGCTTATATTCGTCGACGCGCCGCCTATTTCCATCGCCGGCGGTCTGCATCCCTGCCGGAATACAGCAACCACTTTGTGGCATCAGTTTAAGTTTCCAAACACACAAATATAGTTACTTGATGAATCTGATTTTAAGTCGATCAGGTCATATGAAAGGTTATCCATGTAAATTGAAAAGCTTCGCACCTAGAAAAAGAAATAGCGGAAAATGTGAAAGATCTGTGTATCAGTGTCAGTTTTCAAAATGCACAAATCGAATTTGATTGATCTACGTGGTTTCGAGACGAATAAGGTTGTAATCTAAACGTTTCCTAATATAGTAAATCAATGAAAAGACTTGAAGATCTGAGAGACCTTGCGATAGGTAGTTCCGTCTTCTTCGACGATCCAACCGGCTTCGGTGCAGAGAGCTTTGAGGACCTCGTTGTTGTCACAGTGTTTGGGAAGCTTAAAGTTTCCCTGAGCTCTGAGTCCTGTGTAGATCTTAGCTGCGATGGCTCTTCTTCGTCTCTCTCTCCTCTTGTTGTTCTCTCTCTCCTTCCATGTCGGAAGTCTTCCCGACGAAGCACCACTTCCGGTCATCTTCGTCCTAGTTACTCTTCTTCTTCTTCTCTTCTAGCTCTTACTTTCTCTCTCTAGATTCTGGTATGTTTTTAGAGAGAGAGGTTCACGCTTCTGTTCTTTTTATCTTTTATTTTCTCTTTCTCTTTCTCTCTCTCTCAGTTTCTCCGCCTCTGTCTCTCTTTCACGAGGGCAATGCTTTGTTTCTTTTTCTTTATTTGAGGGAAGAGATTTGTTGTAGTGAACTGTACGAAGCAAAACATTTCATTTTCCTAATTTCTTTTCTTTTTCCGAAACCTTTTCCACACTCGTGTGCGAGTATTGCTGTTATTTGTGTATATTGTACTTGTCGAGCTATATAATAATATAATTTGCTAGTTGCTCCAACACAATTAGCCTTTTCTACATACAGCCCTAAATTTGTTCATTGCAACAATTTGGCCTCATCTTTTGCCTTACTATTGAATCATATATACGTGTTTTTTTTAGATATATACCCATTAAAAATATTAACTAATTTTAAAATACTCAATTTTTATAAATTCTGTGTAAATAGTTATCTCAAATTGTTTACATAATTATTTAGATTATTTTGGTCCAAAATTTTTAATTGTTTACAAAATTTGTAAGATGAGGATAGTTTATACTCAATATTCATGTAAACAAAATTGAGTCGGTATTTACAAAAAAATTTACGAAACGTTGGATATTTTAAAAACACTAAACATAAAAGTAAATAAAAAATTTTATTGTAAATTATAAATATATATTCAAACATGAGAACTAGGTACAGGTATGAAATACATTGGATATTTCCGTCAAAACATCATCTCGTAAGTTAAGAGAAATCAAACCGTTTTAAAATATTCATATCACAAAAAAAAAGTTCTTTAACAAAGATTGTGAGCAATACAATTAAAACAAATATGAATGAATTCAAACTCGCACCTACAAAAATTCGAGTTCAAAATAATAATATTCGGTCAAATAAGTTATGCATCGGTGTTTGGAATAGTATGTTGGTCAAGTTTACTAACTTTCGGGCATCGATCTGATTTCGAATATCCTCGCCCTCAATAAGTCTCGGAATATGACTCTCTCCTATAACAATTCAGCAGTTATTTCTTTTTGGAGGATCAGCGAAATTTTTTGGTGTTGTAGGAATAAAATTGTCTCTAAAGGAGTGCAGCCTAACTACATGTGCTAAAAAAGATACAATAACTCAACAAAAATTTGATGAAATGGTCCTACCTTACAAACTTATTTTAAATTTAAACAACGTTTGGTTAAACTTTCGTAAAATTCTAAAACGCCTACGTGGCACGTTCATTAAAAAAAATTAGTTACAAAATACGAAAATGAAGAAATCGCGATGACGAAGAAATACGAAATAAATCCAAAAAAATCGCGAAAAAAACGAAATACGAAAATGAAAAAACAACTTTAAATCATTACAAGTGGCCGATCATTTAAAAAAATGATAGTGACTCGCGAAAATAGCTATAATAACAAGTTAATACCTGTAAATCGTTGGTTCGAATCTTCCGATCGGTAGTGACGATTAGTTTTAGAGAGAAAACTCTTGAACTTCTTAACTTTTGCATGTAATAACTTTCTCTGTCCTTATTTTCGATTTTAATTAATACAATAATTATTTGGGCAATTTTTGAGCATTAATTAACCGAATATTGTTTTAATTTTTATTTTTTAATTTTGGGCATTTTTTGTACAAAAGTTTTGTTAATTAATAGTGTGGATTTTTACAAAAATTTTACCAAACGTTGCACAATATCAAAATATTAAACCCCTATAGGACTATTATATATATTAACCCATAACTCAGATACATTTATGGTTATTTTTGAATTTTTTTTTGTCAAACATATAATGGGTGAATCACTAATAAAAAAAAATTCAGCGACACCAACAAAAACGACAACCCGATTCCTCATACCTTTTTCGTAGTTGTGTCTTCCGAACAAACATTTCCCCTCTCCCTAGCAATTCATGAGTTTTTAACACGAAACCCATAATCTATACTATAAAGAACAGTAACCAGGAATGGAGATGAAGAACCCGATTCAAACAAATCTTCGTCGCGAGGAAGATCTCGTGTTCGGTCGCAACCTCCTTTGCCAGACTCCGTCGTCGTCCTCTCATGCGTCCGACGAGATATCTTACTTGTAATTGGTTAAGAACAAAAAAATAGATTCAAAACATACCTGTAATTGGTTGTCGTGATATCTTTGTTTTACCCGGAGAAATTTTTCGACGATTTTGGTTTGATACGAAATGAAGAATTTGAATCGTTTGAAGAATGTGAACGGTTTTCTTATACGAGTTTTTACAAGGAATCTGGGGAAATATTTTTGTTTCTCTCTCTAGAATATAGAAATATTTACATAATGTATTGAATGCGCGTGAATATTTGTAGATTGATTTTTTTAATTCATTTTCGTTTGGGCGGGAGAACAATTTTGAGCAATTTTGGAATGAAATGTTTGTAAAACTATTGACTGGACTTTTACAAAAGTTTTACCTAACGTTGGAAAAATCATAATTATCAAACCTTTATATGGTTTGTTGTGGGCACTAAAAGGTACGACGGTTCGACGGAAACACCGAGAAGGGCGGAAGCTTGCCCTAACCAACGTCTAGGGCATGTTCATTCGGCCAAGGGCCGAGTAAAGCCTTTCCCCGGCCAAAGGGAGGCTCAAGCCATCCCTAGGCCCGTCCAAGGGCCGGCCCAAGGGTTCCCCCGGCCAAAGGGAGGCTCAAACCTTCCCTAGGCCCGTCCAAGGGCCGGCCCAAGGGTTCCCTCGGCCAAGGGGAGGACCAAGGCCCTGCCTCCCTTCACCCGGCCAAGGGGAGGCCCAGGGGTTCCCTCGGCCAAGGGGAGGTCCAAGACCCTGCCTCCCTTCACCCGGCCAAGGGGAGGCCCAGAGGTTCCCTCGGCCAAGGGGAGGTCCAAGGCCCTGCCTCCCTTCACCCGGCCAAGGGGAGGCCCAGGGGTTCCCTCGGCCAAGGGGAGGTCCAAGGCCCTGCCTCCCTTCACCCGGCCAAGGGGAGGCCCAAGGGTTTTCCCTCGGCCAAGGGGAGGTCCAGGGAGGCTCTACCGGCCAAGGGGAGGCCCATGTCATTTTGGTCGGGCGAGGGCCGGTTGATGGCTCTTCTCCGGGCCAAGGCTGCCTGAGGTCTTATAAATAGGGGACACGGTTCCCAAAGACAGGGAACGAACACTTGAGCACTGAAACGCTGCTGAACTCAGACTTCACTCGTTTCACTCAAAACTTAAACCTTCAAACTCTAAACCCTTTTATCCACCTCAATCCAACTAATGTTGAGCGTCGGAGAGGTAAACAGAGGCACCCCCTCTGTTTCCCTTTGGTAGTTCATTTGATTCCTTTGTGTTTCAGATTCTTGCGTAGCATGAATTCCATTGACAGCTAAGGCACGACTCGGGATACCGAGTTTGACACGCTAGAACCCGAACGCGATCACTTGGTCCGGCCTTGGGTCGAACCGTTCTGGGTTCCTAAATCGTTGTCCAAAAACGAGCGACAACATTTTGGCGCTAGAAGGAGGGGGCTTGACAAAGCCAACTTTGTTTCCCCATCAGACAACCTCCGAGAGGATGAGTCAGATTCCTGTTGCATCTACCGGCACCCGGGCGACGAACGCCAGATATGGCCTTCGAAGCCTTTCCCATCGACTCGGAGGTCAGCCTCGTGAGAACGAGAATGGGTCCCATAGCTCGAGGGCGGATCCTGACGTTGCTCTCCGAGAGGATACAGCTAGACGACTTGCAGAAATTTTGGATCGGCCGGGAGTGGACAATACACTCATAGCCGATCTCCTCGGATATGACATTGACAAGAGTTCGTTCCGAGATGGTTCTGACCCCGAATACGTGGGGGAATCTCGGACAGACGAGATAACTCCTCTCCCTGATCGAGAAGCGGACGCAAGACCACCTTCACACCAACCCCCGTCGATTCGACCGCCAGGTCCGCAATTCAGAGGCGCTCCATCTTCAAACTCTCGGGGCGGTCGATCGCGATCGCGGCTCGAGCATAGAAGTGCGCGGCGGGATGAAGGGGCAGACAGTCGAGGGACTCGAGAGACATTTCGACGCCGACCGGATTCGTCTCGTCGAATTCCCGACGTGGATCTTAGGGAACATCTCACAGCTCAGAGGAACTCCAAGGGCGAAGACCTCCGACAGAGGTTGAATTCTCAGAGAGATGTGTTGCCAGCCGTTACGCTTGACCGTCCAAGGACCAATGCGGCCGATCAGGCATCTAACGAGCGGCACCACGTGACTCCCTTGGCTCCGGCGGCCAGCCCCGCAGACGGGCTTGATATGGTAACAATGATCCAAAGCCTCCAAAACCAAATAATCGAGATGAGAGAGTCGGGAAAGCCACGACCCTACGGAGGGGCCGAAGAATCATACTCCCCTTTCTCCGCTCAGATCTTGGCACAATCTTGTGGGGGAAATTTCAAGTTGCCTTCCATTCCTCCATACGATGGGCGCACAGACCCTCATTTTCACATCCAACATTATGAAACGTGGATGTCAATGCAAGGGAAGTCAGATGCAACGTTGTGTCAGGCCTTTAGTTTGACCCTTTCCGGAACAGGATTTGAGTGGTTCAGAAGCTTGAAGCCGAGAAGTATTCTTTCTTTCAAGATCTTGAAGGAAACTTTCCTCGCTCGCTTCGCCACTCTCGTGATGCAGAAGAAGTCCAAAACTCATCTCTTGTCAATCAGGCAGGGCAGAGATGAAACTTTGAGGCAGTATCTCGCACGTTTCACTAAAGAATCGCATAAGGTGGAAGGCTTCGATGATAGGGATGCGATCACAGCAATCACTGAAGGAATTCGCACGAGTGACTTCCTGAAGTCGATCGTCGGAAAGGTCCCAAGAGACATGGCGGAGCTAATGACACGCGCTCGCACATTCATGGGAGTGGAGGACTACCTGGAAGGCCGAGACGGTCGGAAGACCAATGGACAGCCTGGTCGCCGGCTAGGGGACCATGAGAAGGAATATTCCGATCCTCGAAAGAGGAGGAATAGGGGACAACAAGGTCTCGACGACCGACCCTTCTCAGGGGTCAGACCACCACGTCCGGATAATTTTCGAAAATTTTCGACTTTCACTCCGCTGAACACCCCCCAAGAGCGAATATTGGCGTTACACCGCGACAAATTAGGTAGCCCAGCTCCGTTGACGAAAGATCCAGCAAAGCGAGATCGTAGCAAGTTCTGCGAGTACCACCAGGATCACGGTCATCTAACTTCAGAATGCTACCAACTCAAAAGGCAAATTGAGGCCCTCATACAAGATGGGAAATTGAAAGAGTACGTGCTCCGAACCCTGGGAGCAACGGCAACGGGGAGTGAGCGAGGACATCAAGAAAGGAAAGGTCCCGCCACGATCACTGTGACCGACCAAGTGACGGCCCGAGAACCAGATAATTCACGCTCTAGCCCGTTTGGCATCTGGGATTGATGAAGGGGGGATTGACGATGTCCCAATAGAAAAACTGACGAGGCCATGTATCTCAAGAAATGATGTGGGAACGATCGAACAAGCACCACAAACGACGTGGATGACGCCGCTTCTAAAGTACCTCCAAGGGGGGGAGACCCCCGAAGGGAAAGAAGAGACCCGAAGATTGAAGAATCTGGCGTCCAAATACATACTGAGGGAGCAGACACTCTACAAACGAGGATACTCCATGCCGCTCCTCCGGTGCCTATCCGAAGATGAAGCGAAAAAGGCGTTGCATGAAGTACACGAAGGGGTTTGCGGGAACCATTCGGCCGGACAGTCATTGGCTTTGAAATTACTCCGAGCGGGGTATTTTTGGCCAACCATGAAGAGGGACGCTCACTCGTGGGCCAAGAAATGCGACAAGTGCCAGAGATTCGCACACGTACCAAGACAGCCTCCGGCACCTTTATGCACGGTCATCGTACCCCGACCTTTCGCCAAATGGGGGGTCGACCTCATTGGGGAATTACCCACAGCCCCAAGACAATACAAATTCGCAATCGTGGCAGTAGATTACTTCACGAAGTGGGTAGAAGCAGAACCACTCGCCAAGATCATAGAGGCGAACACGACAAGTTTCATGTGGAAAAACATAATATGTAGCTTTGGGGTTCCAGAGTCGATCGTCACCGACAATGGGAAACAGTTTGACTGAACAAAAGAGGAAAGTGGAAAAGTACTACAATTCGAGAATCAAAATAAGGAAATTCGCAAACGGAAGCCTTGTTCTCAGGAGGGTTTTCCAAAACACACAAATCCCGGGAGCCGGAGTTCTGGGACCTACCTGGGAAGGTCCATATCGGATACGTCAAGCCACTCATAACGGAACTTACGAGCTGGAAAATCTCGAAGGTCTCGTCTTCACCCACCCATGGAATGCCGAGCACTTGAGACAATATTATCAGTAGGCGTCAATTAAGGGACGACCCGTTTTATTGTTTTTTAGTTTAAATTCATTGTATGCATGGTCAATGACCCGTGAAGTGTAACATTTTTCTTGACAATGAATATGAAATACGCTTCATAACAATTTATTTATAACCTTTGCAAGTTTCTAAATAAACTCGGGGGGCTACGACGTAGTCCAGGTCCTCACATAACCCGGTTCGCGCCAAGCGACCGCGTACTCGCAAGACCCGTTAAAGGGTCAACATCCGCACACCGGATGACATAAAACCGCGCACTCGCACGCCGACAGGCAACGAGTCTCGCAAAACCCGCTAAAGGGCCAACATCCGCGCACCGGATAACCAGGCACTCGTACGCCGACAGGCAACAAATCTCGCCCACCATATGGCGTATGCCAAACGGCTATGTCTCGCCCACCGAAAGGCATGGGTCCAAAACATTCTCACATTGTGACAGAAATAAATACCAAAGGAAGGTTCTCATGACGAATAAAAATCACCAAATGAAGATGTTCATGAAGACATGTAAAAGGAAGCAAGCGCTAAACACATGCGCAAAATGGACAAAAAGAAAAATAATCACTCGGAACCAAAATCTACTTGTTCCTCGTCAGCCGGAGCACCGGACCCATCAGTGGTTTCCCCGTCGGGGGGACGGTTCGTGGACTGGGCGACCTCTGAAGGAGCCCCAAATGGCGCACCACTCAGTCGAGGAGCGTCATCCAGCGAAGGAAACATCGCTTCAAAGAAGGAAAAGGTTACCCCCCGGGTCACATTCTCCCTCGCGACAGCATCACGAACGCGCACGGCAGCCGCGTGACGGGCCTCCTCCAAGGCTAGATCCCAATCATCTTCCAGGTCGGCTTTTGACTTCACAGCATCATCTTTCTCCTCGATGAGGGCCTGCATCTCGAGGAGTAGGGAATCTCTCTCCCTCTCGGCTTGGACACGGGAGATCTCGCTGGTCATCAGTTGAGCATGGACGATCTTCAACTCCTCATCTCGGCCCGAGAGCGCCGTCTGGAGTTTCTTCGTCTCGCCCAAAAAGGTGTCTGCCGCCTGCTCCGCCTTCTCTCGGGATGTGCGATCCTCTGCTCGCAACTTTCTTTCGGCCTCCAACTCCGCGCGAACTCTTCGCAGCTCCCCCTCTAGGATGTGGAACTCCCGGACAGGTCGAACCTCCGTCAAGGCGGCGGCGTGATCAGCTGTCATTTTCTCGGCATCTTTCTTCATGACCGACATCCTCCGCAGCAGGTCTCGGAGAATCGCGTCACCCCGTTCTTGTCGGGCAAGCATCTGTCAAAACAACGATGAAGGCACTTATGCGTTTGCAAGTAAAAAGGAATGACTAATGGACAACACAAGGCTAGGTGGAAATAGGTGTACCTTGCGAGCGTCGCTAATCCCATTCTGGAAGTAGTCAAGGTCACCTGTAGTCAGAAGACCCTTGAATTCCCGCAAAGAAGAGTCAAGGATTCCCCGAGAACATTGGCCCCGTAACGCCTCGGCTTCTCTCATCAGATTGGATTCTGCGCCGCCCGATACGCTCGAAGTATGGACACGTTTCCCACCAGATGGTTCCTCGACGGATGAGGCCGGTACTGGTCGTTTGTTCGACGAAAGCATCTCACCCCGAACGTGGGTCGGGGATCTTCCACGGCGGGCCTCGATGCGAGATCGTGCCGCAGCCACGGCCTCGGCAGTAGGTTCTCCCCTCGGCAGACAGGCGCGAGAACGATTGCGAGCCATCGTATCTGAAATAATAAACATAGTCGTTCGTCAGAGGAAAAATAACAACAAATAATGCAAATTTAGAGTATCAACTCCCTTGAAAGGAAAGAGACGGATAATACCCCCCAGATCGGGAGGCAAGGGAGGCTCGATCGCCGCCTCAAGGTCGAAAACCCCGACGGGCCCTTCGTTCGACGTGAGATCTGAAGTTACCTCCTGACTAGGGATGAACCACCCGGTGGTTGCCATGAGATCGGCGGATTCAAAAAGCACACCTTGCCTCCGTGAGTCTGGAATAGCTCCGATCACTTGGGCAAGTTCTGAATCCTCGGTGTTGCGATCCGCCGAGAAATCGGCAACGGGACCAAAAGTCAGTGGTGCCGTTCCAAAAGCAGATTCAGATACCCATACCCAAGGATAACAATGCTTGGTCGACAACCTCGTAAGAAGGGGGGATTTCTTACGGTGTTGAACCTTATAAAAGCCCGGTTTCCCCGACACGCCATGGACAGACATAATATTTCGGATCTCGTCGGTCGTCACACCCCGACCCGGCGCTCGGTGTAGCATCATGTGACAGGCGGCTACCATGCGATAAAACAGTGGTGACATCTGAGACGCATGGACTCCCAATCGGATTAGTAACTCTCGGATCACTGCCTGGAAGGGTAACCGTAGACCCCCCCGAAGACTAGCCTCGTGAATGGCCGCATATCCTAATCGTGGGCGACTCGGGAGATCATCTGGCAGGGGCCGCAGTAGCGAGATGGAAGTCGGTATATGGAACCGTCGCCTCAAACTTGTGAAGCTCGCGAGAGAAAGAGAGCTCGGGAAATCGACCCCGGAACAATCAAACCCCTCTCGGGACATCGACTCCCCGACCGGAAACGACAAGGCACGTTTCTCCTCTTGCGCAGTCAAGGTTGCGGGTGTAACCAAGTCGAGGTCGCGGTCGGGTGATTCGCCAGAGCCCTCGATTCCGGAGACCCGAAATAGCTCGGGGGGCACCTCGAGGTGGGGACTCGGCGATCCCGCGCAATTTTGGGACACCACATGCGTTGCCAACAAAATAGAATCCCGCAGATTTTCGATACCGTTCGCGTCGTCATCACCGGCCTTATCCTCAATGATAACCGCTCTCGCACTCGCGAGAGAACCCCCGGGTACCGCATGATCATCACCGGAAGAGCTTTCGACCAACCTTGCTAGAATCGGCGTCTCCGCCCCCACACCACGCTCGCCGGTGTCTTCCCCGACACTAGCACCCGCTTGGGGCTCGACACTCAAACCTGTGTGGGGATCGCCACCTGGATCGGCGCAGGGCACATCGCTGCCCAGACCCACACGGGAATCGCCGCCCGATCCCGCGCCAAGCACGTCTCCGCCCAGACCCGCGGAGGTCACGAGGTTGCCCAGGCCCGCGGAGGTCTCATCTCCGCCCAGACCCGCGGAGGTCACGAGGTTGCCTAGGCCCGCAGAGGTCCCATCTCCGCCCAGACCCGCGGAGGTCACGAGGTTGCCCAGGCCCGCGGAGGTCACATCTCCGCCCAAACCCGCGGAGGTCACGAGGCTGCCCAGACCCGCGGAGGTCACGTCTCCGCCCAGGCCCGCGAAGGTCACGAGGCTGCCCAGACCCGCGGAGGTCACATCTCTGCCCAGACCCGCGGAGGTCACAACGTTGCCCAGACCCGCGGAGGTCACGACGTTGCCCAGACCCGCGTGGGTCACGTCGCTGCCGAGATTCGCACTGGGATCCTTGCTCGATCCCGCGCCAGGCGTGTCACCGTCCCGACCCACGCGAGCGTCGCCGCCCAGACCTGCGTGGACCACGTCGCCGCCCAGGCCCGCGTGGGCCACATCGCCGCCCAGAACCCTGCGAGGTTCACCGCCCGGGCTCGCACGGGGCCTGCCACCCAGATCCACGCGGAAATCACCGCCCGAGCTTCCACCAGTCCCGTCGCTCGGGTTCACGGAGGACGGGTCGCCGACCTCCCTGATTTTCGGAGTATCTTGGCACCCTCGTTCAGCCTCTTCCCCGTCGGTCAGCCACGTCTCAATCGAAGAAAAGTTTCCTTCTCCCATGGCAAAAACACCCGTGCACGGTGAAGAGGAGGGAATGGGGAGAGGTTTCGGGGGAGATGAAAATTGGTTCCAGAATTGCTCTAAATCGATGTTTTGGTCCCCGAGAAAGGGAAAAAGTTCATCCTCGATGGACCCACTTCCTGACGCGTGGTCGGCCGGATCCATGTGCACGTGGCTGGGAATGACGTCAAAAAATAAAATGTGTTGAAAAGGCTTACCAAAACAAGAAGGGGCGTGGTAATCGGGGACGGATGAGCTTGAGTCCACCACACGATCTCCGTTCAAATGGTGGACTCGGGGGGCTAGTGTTGTGGGCACTAAAAGGTACGACGGTTCGACGGAAACACCGAGAAGGGCGGAAGCTTGCCCTAACCAACGTCTAGGGCATGTTCATTCAGCCAAGGGCCGAGTAAAGCCTTTCCCCGGCCAAAGGGAGGCTCAAGCCATCCCTAGGCCCGTCCAAGAGCCGGCCCAAGGGTTCCCCCGGCCAAAGGGAAGCTCAAACCTTCCCTAGGCCCGTCCAAGGGCCGGCCCAAGGGTTCCCTCGGCCAAGGGGAGGACTAAGGCCCTGCCTCCCTTCACCCGGCCAAGGGGAGGCCCAGGGGTTCCCTCGGCCAAGGGGAGGTCCAAGACCCTGCCTCCCTTCACCCGGCCAAGGGGAGGCCCAGAGGTTCCCTCGGCCAAGGGGAGGTCCAAGGCCCTGCCTCCCTTCACCCGGCCAAGGGGAGGCCCAAGGGTTCCCTCGGCCAAGGGGAGGTCCAAGGCCCTGCCTCCCTTCACCCGGCCAAGGGGAGGCCCAAGGGTTTTCCCTCGGCCAAGGGGAGGTCCAGGGAGGCTCCACCGGCCAAGGGGAGGCCCATGTCATTTTGGTCGGCCGAGGGCCGGTTGATGGCTCTTCTCCGGGCCAAGGCTGCCTGAGGTCTTATAAATAGGGGACACGGTTCCCAAAGACAGGGAACGAACACTTGAGCACTGAAACGCTGCTGAACTCAGACTTCACTCGTTTCACTCAAAACTTAAACCTTCAAACTCTAAACCCTTTTATCCACCTCAATCCAACTAATGTTGAGCGTCGGAGAGGTAAACAGAGGCACCCCCTCTGTTTCCCTTTGGTAGTTCATTTGATTCCTTTGTGTTTCAGATACTTGCGTAGCACGAATTCCATTGACAGCTAAGGCACGACTCGGGATACCGAGTTTGACACGCTAGAACCCGAACGCGATCACTTGGTCCGGCCTTGGGTCGAGACGTTCTGGGTTCCTAAATCGTTGTCCGAAAACGAGCGACAACATGGTTATACTATACATTTACCCTAATTTATATTCAACGCCTTTGTGCACTTATGAGCTTGTTTTTTTTTATAATATTTTTACTTTATGTTCTCTACGACGAACGAATAAAGTTCTTGAACTAGTGAAGGGAACTCGTAAATTTCAAAATTTTACGAATCCAGGACATGCGCGACCACTTGTTTTGACTCTAGGTTGAACCTCTAAAGCGTTCAACGTTATTTGAGTTTGCACAGACAACACGTCCAACAAATACAATTTTAGATTATTTTGATTACAAAATTTATTCGAGTAATTTATATAATTGAACAAATCTTTGTTTATTTTGATCCTTATCTAACCTCATTCCAATTAATTTTTGTATACTGTAATTAGCTATAATCTCACGTAAATTATTTATAGTCATAATATTTTGCATATTATTTCGTCATTTATGCTTTGTCCAAAATTTCAACTTCTATAAGCGTTTGGGCATAGTGGTCTGACAATGATGGCAAATCAAGCTAACGTTTGAATGACTAACATTAGACTCAATAAGTACAAACAAGTTATTAATTTGTATATTCACAAAATTATACAAAAATGTTGATTCCTATAATTAGATATTGAATTATTTTAATTCTTAATGAAGTTCAGCCATGAGGACAAGTATATACAAGTAAAAGAGATATTATAAGAACTTCACCTATGCGAATTCTTGTAATAGTGTCGTCTTAAATTGAGAGTTTGAGTTTCTGTCATAAAAAACTTTCAAAACAGGATGAGCACATGGTCATTTACGGTATTGAGCGAGTGATATAGAAAAAGAGCTATAAAAAGTGTGTGTTGAGTAGCAACGATTTTATCATAACGAAAATAGGTTCAACACCTAACTACTTTTTTTCTTATAAAATCTTGCGATACTTTTACTAAAGTTAATTTCAAATAAAAAAAATACTTATATGTATTAACAATTTTTGTCTTTTGAACAAGTGGGAGATCCTTAAAAAAATAGTTTATTAATAAAAAAATTATTGGCCGTTCAGTGAAGACAAAATATGTACGATCGGATGAGAGAGAGTGTGAGAAAGAGTCGCACATTGATTAAATATAAAGGAGGTGAGCTCCTTATAAATGTATCAATTAATAACCATTATTAAACATGTGGTGAGCTAGTGGATTGCTATGTGGATGTAAAGTGAAAAGACTATGTTACTTTTCACACTCATCAATGCCTTCACCGGGACACCGGCTCCGGCTCAGACGTAGAGGCGATTACTGGCCTTTCAGGTAACCTTTGGCTCGACGGTCAGATCACGGGCTTGCGGCGAGTTCGGCGAACCAAAACAGTTCGCAGGCTTCTCGCGGAAATTATCGCCCTTGCCAACGATCGCGCCTCTTGGATCGTTTCGGTTATTTTCGGTACCCATTGAAATAGACAATTGTGTCATTTTTCGTTTGGCCAACTGTTGTGTCGTTTTGCCGTTTGGCCAACTTTCGTGTTGTTTAGGAGAACAACTGTTATTTCACACGAAAGTGCGATCAATTATATAAGTCATGCTGAACTTATTGTTTCTACCGCTCGTTTTTCGGATTTTATCCTCTTTTTCTCTCTTTAAAATTTCTCCAAAAATCATTTTTGTTTACGTTCAAATTTCACTATGTTTTAATTCAGTTCGAACCAGTTTCATCGTATTCACGATATTTTTGTATGAGACCTTAAAATACTTTTAAAGTGCAAAACACATAAGAAAAAAGCGCATTTACACTTTGAGTAGTTAAGTGAAGAGTAATGCAACTTATAACTCGAAACCGTTCAATATTTAATTAAAGCAATTTACTTTTAATGATAATTAACCTAATGTGATATTAGCTAAACTTACCAATCATTCAATATTCGTTGTTATTCTAACAATTTGTGGTTTTCGGTATATGCGTACACTAATATTGATTTGGTTATCAATGATTTTTTCTTTTGAAAAAGAAGTCTCATTAAAATTTCTCACCCGCTAAAAAGGTGCGAGGAAGGAAAATAGTGCCCCATAACTCCTGCTAATTCATCGATAAAAATATGATCCCGCACAGAGAACGGGAGTTCTCCTTCGGTAACTATACCGAAAATATTACAATTTAAAACCCAATTTGTCACCTCATGGGCCATTTTGTTAAAATATCTTCTAACCCACCCAAAATTACACTTGAAAAGCAGATTTTAAAATCAGTAACTGTTCAAACTCCACTGTGATTGTCCAGTTCGGGCTACAACCGTTTCCTTGAATCGAATCCATCAAAGTCTTGTAGTCACCCTCGATCCATATTTTATCATAACCATAAAACCTGCATAGTCTCAGCCCTATGGATAAGCCCTTCAGTTCAGCCTCAACCGCAGACGCCGTGAACACGAACTGCCCCAGATCCATTTAACTTTCCCTGAAGTATCTCTCGCCACCAGTCCGATCGCCGCCTTTCCACTCCAATACGCAGCATCAGAATTAATTTTGATAACCCCTGCCACAGGAGGATTCCACCCCCTTGATCCCGGCTATGATCACGGCCGACAGTAACACACGACGAGGCACCGCTCGGCGAATCATCACTCAGCTCCATATCTCGAAATCTTCCTCTGACCGATTGAACGAGGTCGTCGAAATTCAGCTTCTTGCCGTTAAATCTTTTTGCGTTTCAGGCTAGCCATATCACGTCGATGATTGTGATAACTTTTTTGATAAAAATGTCTATGCGTTCTGAGCTGTTTATGTTAAAGCTCTCGTTAATATCCAAAATTTTGCAAAGCCCTTCCCAGCCTTTCGCGCCCACTTCAAACTCCCATCTGAGACCCCACCCTTCTATAGACCATAATCTCGATCCTAGATCACACTAAAAAAAGATGAATGATGGACTCACTGTGGGTCGCGCACATGTTGCATGCCGGGTCCGTCGACTGGAGAATTCTAGCAAAAAAATTTGCTGTTTGGAAGCTGTTCTTGCCCAATCTCCACAAAATCATAGTATATCTGTGGTTAAACTTGAATTTCCACACCTTCCTCCAAACCTCATTACTTGGATCAAAGGTTGCTCTACAGCTCTCGTTGTAAGCTGACTTGATACTGAACTTGTCATTCTTTGTGCCGGACCACACCCTCTTATCCTGTTTGCATTTTGGTAAAAATTTGACAAGAGAAATTCTGCGCTGGTATTCAAATTTGAATTCTTCAAAAATAATCCTTAAATTTCAACTCCTGGTCCCTGGGAGAAACAGACTCTTGACCGTCTCGCATTCCGTAAGTCTCGAGCCCTGTTTCCTACGCAGCATTTCTCCTTCAACCCACTTGTCTTTGAATATTAATGTCTTGTCTCTCTCTCCGATTATCATGAAGGAGTATTTTATAAACATCTCTCTCTGTCTACAAATATCCATCCACCCACTCGAACTCGAGCCGCTCCTGTCATGATGCAAAAAAAAATTTCCGCCGCGATATTTTTGGTACATCGTTTTGACCCAAAACTGTTCGGAATTAGCCTCCATTAGCCAGGCGAGTTTGACGAGGAGAGCTTTATTAAACTCATTCATTGATCGAAATCCCAACCACGAATTTTGGGTTATCAATGATTGATTGAAGCTGAATCAAATTGAATCAAAATCTACTGCTTTGCCTGATCTCAGCTACAAGATTTTAATAATGAAAATATCAGTATTAAAACTTATACTCACGAGTCAACCAACAATGTCCTCTAGTGTAATCGAATGAAGTTTTACTAAATTTTAGCTATTTGACTATCAAATTTTTTAAAAATTGAATGATATGTTAGGTAAATGCGATATCTTAAAAGCTATTAAATATGTTACATCGAGATTCTTCAAAATGTAATCATCGATTAAATCTATTTAATTATTGCTTATATTAAAATCTCGGTTATGACATATTCAATAAATTAGCTGATATATGTAATTGCTAATTTGCAATGTAGAATCTTAAAAAAGAATTCTAATATTTTGAACTATTCGAACTCGACAATATAATTAATTACAAAGACATGATTTTAACTTTATAATCAACAAAAACAAATTGGTCAAAGCAAATATTCATTGATCATGTAAATTTTATAAATAAAAAAAAGAAAGGGAAAAGGTGTTATTGTCGTAGTTCCTACGAGTAACGAGTTGTCCACTCGAAATTAAATATTCATTAAAATAGATATCCATGCCTCACATTGAACATTCACCTTACCTAGTCAAATTTTTAATTTGCTAAATTATTTGGTTCGAAATATAAATGCATTACACTACGCCGAGGAGCACGATTCAATGATAAATGCACTTTTGTTAAATTAAAAACAGATAAGAAAAGAAAGATGATAAATGGCACGTGCAGACCCAGCTAAGCATGAGAGAGACATGTCCGCTAGCTGGCAAAAACAAGACCCTCCGCACGTGTGCAGTTGGCAACGACTACTCGTGTCGTGTGTGCTCTTTCCGATTGGTGGGTCCCACTTACATGTATCATTTTCTTAGGAATGGGCTTTCATTTCGTGTGCATTTTCAGACAGTAGTATTTGGAAATTATTCAATACATATTTAATTGGTCCCTATATAATTCGGATAATTTATAAGGACTACCATTTAACTCTTAAGCATTTACATGATAGATCTCAAGCTAATTATATTTAAGAGAAATTATAATTGATGTCGGTATATATTTCGTCGGTCATGATAGATGTGTCTTGTCCAAAAATCAAATGTGTATACATGTTCTAGAGTATATATCAATTCGTTAAATTTTATATTTCTTTGTATTGAGATATTTCATGTCTGAAAGACTAGACATTATAACAGGAAAACTATATAGCACAAATTATTTGCAAGACCTAGTATAATCGTTTAAAAGTTATAAACAACAATGAATGAAAAATGTATTAAGTTTTTATCTTCGGTAACATAAAAGAACATGTTCTCTTCTGTTTTCATACATACATTCAATAAATAGATTGTTTAAAAAAAGTAAGACCAGTTATAGTTGTGGAAAAAAGTATTCCTTTTAATAAAACAATAATATAATCATCTATTTAATTTCCAATTGTATATGACGGTATCTTAGTCTTGGCTTGCACGTGTACATCGAATTATTAGGATAATATAAATTAAGAAATAATATTTAATACTGTTGGTCTATGGAGCCAATAATCCCTGCGCATGCACATGCGCATCTACGATATAATAAGTATTCAAAACTCGACAAACTTTCTAATTATATTATTGCAAATCCGACAAAGACTTCGGACACTAAGCTATCTGTAACCCAGACTATTTTTCGTTAATTTTTCGTAATTATATATTTGCATGAGTTTTAAATTTCTGGAAGACTCTACGTCACCCAAGAGCTAAATAGGACGTCACAAGTTGCTGCAACACTTCGTTAACAAATGCATTACTTTATAATCACACACAGTACGGGATATTATAAATATATATCAGTGATAAATATACTAATATGAATACGGGATTATATTATCTATCTTCATCAGATATTGATACCGTTGCTGACTGAGAGCATAATTCTCCAAGTTACTCTCATATGGCAGCGACGTCTACAAATTACAATATAAAACTTTTTAATTAATTTATTTCCTATTATACAACACTAGTATCCAAAACATTCAACGATAAGTTCTTACCGATACCTCGTAACGTGAAATTGTTGGTTCGGAGAGTATGTAAAACGAAAAAGGTGGGGTGGAGGTGGAGCGAAGGACATGATCTCAACATCATCAGTTAACAATTGTATTTAATGTAATTAGTTAAAGTCAATTATGAAGTTAATTAGTTAGTTTTATTAGTTGGCTAGACAGTTAACTAATTTTAGTCATTTAAATACAATCGATGTAATCTTCATCTTAATGAAGAATTTCGTTTTGATCTCAGATCATCTTCATTATCTCTTTCTCAATTACAAAAAAATTCAACAAAACTAACATGATACCAACACCAAGAAGTTCGGGCGGAAATTTGACAATGCTTCGATCAGCAAATCTAGTATCGTTTGCTCATCCGATCGCGACGAAGCTTCATCAAAATAATTTCCTCTCGTGGATGAAGCAAGTCCTTCTGGTTATCAAAGGACAACGCCTGCAAAATTTTACATCCTCAATATTTTGCGCCGACGAAGTTCATGTCACCTGAAGAAAAAAAAAACAAAAAAAATGACGATATGAATTCAGAATTTATGGATTGGGTAGAACATGATCGTCTAATCATGGCGTGGTTGTTCGCATCGATGACAGGTAACCTAGTTTTTAGGTTTCTAAATTGCGAAACTACATATCAACTTCTCAAAATTTTAAAACAATTCTTTGGATCGCAAGTTCGTATGAAGGTATCTCATTACGAACAAGCTTTACAAAACGCATAGAAGAATGATCTCATTGTGAATGATTTTCTTTTGAAAGTACGTAAATTTTTAGATTTCCTAACCTTAGTCGGACACAAAACCACTGAGAAAGAACACATTGATGTTATCCTGAATGGTTTACCTCATAAATATGAAATGTTTATCACCACAATTAGTCTACGCAATCATGAAGCTATGTTGGAGAGGAAACACGCCAACGATGATATTCTAGGCCATTCTTCATTAGCGAATATCTGGAAAGAACTGGAAACAATTACAGAAGAAACTATAAAAACAATCAAGGCAATTACATCCACAACAAAGATCGGAGGAAATCTACACCAACAGTCAAGGGCGTGGAAATTGCAATACGAATCAAATGCGTGGAGGCTATCAACAAAGAGGAAGAAGATGTGGAAGTCAAGCATCATGAAGATCACATTGATAGAGCAACAAAGTCCAATGTCAAGTCTGTAGGAAGTTTGGGCCAAGCCAGATGCAAACTCATAGTCCAGGTGCTCTAAAATTAGCGCAATGTGGCCCAAGTGAATCAATCCTAAAACAATGTCATTAGCAGAGAGTTGAGTTCTGGCTGCAGGAAAATGGAGGCTATCTGATGTCATCATACAACCACAACTATCAAAAACCAACAACTTGGTACAATGCCAATGCGAATTCAGAGGCCACAAATCACATCACCATAGATGTTGGGAATTTTTTACAACCAAGTCATAATTCCAAGGCAAATATCAAGTACATATGAAAGATGGTAAAGGTATTGCTATTCATAATATTGGATATTCATGTTTTTGGTCTCCTTATGTTATGTGCAAACCAAATACCTATGCCTAAAACAACTTTTACATGTCCCAAAAATAACTATGAATACGATTAGTGTGTCAAAATTTGCAAAAGACTATTCTGACTACTTTAAATTCATATCTGATGAATGTTTTGACAAGGATATCTACAATCACTCAATCTTGACGAGAAGGCAGCTCAGAAAAAGACTGTATGTCTTTGAAACAGTGCCCAGTCAACATTCACAAGTCCAACCTCATAAAAAATCCACAAGCCATTGAGTCAACACATGAGCCAAAATAATTTTCAAAGTATGTTCATGTTTGTAGTTTAAATTTGTCTAAATTAGATTCTAGTCCAAACTGTAATGTTTTTGTATCAACATTTCCTACTTTTGAAATTTGGCAAAATAGACTCGGTCATCCATCAGAAAAAGTGACCGAATATGTTTTTAGAAATCTGCAATATGATGTGTCAAATGTATTATTTATTTAACGAGTTTTTTCTCATATAATTGAAATATAAAGTTATTTCATTAATTTAAAACATCATAGAAGGCAGATAAAGCATTAGCTCATTCTCGTAAATATATTGGGCCATTTTTAGCCAGGCCTTTTAAAGAAAGGCCTCAAATCAAATTACTCTATCAAATCAAATTACAACACTATACCTGACAATGGACTTATCATCTGTATTCCAGAGTCCAGACACATTTCTTAAAAAAAAAAAAAAAAACGCACTTAAAGAGAATTAGGATTTTTCCCATCCCAAAGCTTGCTCGTTATTCTTATTAATGGTCGTCACGATCTTAAAAAACCTGACGTTTGACCAGAAAACTAACATCTAAAAAAAAGAACACGTGTAAATTCCTCAAGCCCATATAACTAAAGAGAAACTCTCGACGATAAGAAAAAGTAAAAGAAACTATCTGGGTTTCCCATAATATACACGCTTACGCAAAAATAGACAAGAGAGATAGAGAGAGAGAATCTTATATTATTATTTTCTCTTTCCATTGCGTTTCATTGGGTTGGGATTTGATTTGAATAATCATTTTCGTTTCGTCGTGGCTAATAACTTATTTCTTTTTTTAAGGAGGGAAATATCTTGTTTATTCCGTTGAAAATTCGAGTGAGAGGAGAAGATATTTATTTCGTTGAAACTAAAAAAGTCATTGTAATTACATCAGGCATTGATGTAAAGTGAAAGCATTTCTTATGTTTAAAGGAAGAGTCTGAAAACATAAGATCTATCATTTCATGGGCCGTAAACAGGCCTCTGGATTTCCTCTCCGATTCGGAAATTTAGTTCCGATAAGCTTGGAAAACATGAGGCAAGTATTTCTTCTTTTATTTCTATCAATATCTCATTTCATAATAATGTCGTTATTCTTTACTGCTTATATTGAAGTTGTGTTTTTATAATGCCATCTTAGTATGTTTCTGAAATCTGATAGACAACTTAATCATATGATTTCCCTTCACGGCGACGAAGTTGACTTTTATATTTTTAAGGAGTAGATTTACTTGAACGAGAGGATTACTTGTTTCCCTTTTGTTTCTTTTGATCGAGCTTGAGCCGGGATACAATCGTGCCTTTTAAGGTTTTTCAAAATAGAATCGAAGAACAATAAGTACGAAAAGAAGAAAGTGGCGATCTCAGAAAAGAAGCTCAAGTTAATAAAGTCAAACCAGCCTAATTAAAGGAACTATGCCATTCATGAAGATAATAAGGGAACAAACAAAATATAACTCTTTATTGTTCAATTAAAAAGAAACCCACCCACAATAGTTAAAGATTCTCGAGCAATGAGAAGAGGGTTGACGCTATTTAATGTTTTCAAAATAGAACCAAAGAGTTTCAGAAACATAACAACGGTTTCAAGTACCAAAAGAAGAAAATGGTGATCTCAGAAAAACAAGCTGTAAGCCTTAAGTCAATAAAGTCAAACCAACTCAACAAAAGGAACTAGGCCATTCGTGACGATAATAAGGAAGGACCAATCAATAAGCTTCAATCTTCAATCTTGACAGGAAGAGGACGATCTACGGGGTGTCGGTTTCGATACTCCTGATAAACCTGGCGGCGATAATGGAGCGAGCGGACGAGAATCTCCTTCCAGCGGTGTACAAAGAGGTGAGCGAGGCCTTCCACCTCGGCCCCTCGGACTTGGGGTACTTGACCTTCACGCGCAACTTCGTGCGGGGGATCGCCTCCCCTCTGGCGGGCCTCCTCGTGATCAGCCACGACCGCCCCACCGTGCTCGCCACCGGCACCCTCTGCTGGGCCCTCTCCACCGCCGCCGTGGGCCTCACCTCCCGCTTCTCCCACCTCGCCTTCTGGCGCGCCGTCAACGGCCTCGGCCTCGCCATCGTCATCCCCTCCATCCAGTCCTTCGTGGCCGACTCCTACTCCGACGGCCTCCGGGGCCTCGGCTTCGGCCTCCTCCACTTCGTCGGAACTTTTGGCGGGATTGGAGGCGGGGTCGTGGCCACTCTCATGGCTTCGCGGAGCTATGGTGGGACGCCCGGGTGGAGATGCGCGTTCCTTGGGGTGGCGAGCTTGAGTGGGGTGATCGGAGTTCTTGTGTTCTTGTTCGTTGTTGACCCGAGGAAGGTTGGAAATGAGGGTAAGGCGTCGGAGAGGGATGAGTTGGTGGAGAAGGGGAGCGGGGATGTGGGGTCCGTTTGGAGGGAGGCGGTGACAGCTGTTAGAGCTGTTTTGAGAGTGAAGACGTTTCGAATTATCGTGTTGCAGGGCGTCGTTGGGTCACTTCCGTGGACGGCTATGGTGTTCTTCACAATGTGGTTCGAGCTCATAGGTAATAAAGAAAATGAGAGATTGCACGATTTTGTTGATGTTTTACGTTCTAAATTTTTAAGGAAGATAAGAAAAGAATTAGTAATTTCTCTAATTTACGACAATGATGTTTTCTCAGTTTGCTTAAAAATTTAATTTTCTCCCTACGACACAGATGTCTATTGTTGATATCTAGACGTAAAAAAACAACTTATTTCTAGTGAAGAAGTGAAAAAATAATATTTTTAAGGAAAATTTGGAAAAAAACAAGTAAGTTCTGTAGAAGAAATCTTCCTATCATTTCAATGCAACTGGAATGACCTGACCTGGGTGGTTCCTGCAGGGTTCGACCACAAGAGAACAGCTAGCTTGCTGAGCCTATTCGCGATCGGGTGCGCTTTGGGGTCTCTGCTGGGAGGGAGCTTAGGCGACAAGATGTCTCGAGCGTACCCTCGGTCGGGGCGGATCATGTGCGCCCAGTTCAGCGCGATCATGGGGATTCCCTTCTCGTGGTTCCTCCTGAGAGCAATCCCGCAGACCTCCGAGAGCTACGGGACGTTCTGCGCCACCCTGTTCCTGATGGGCCTCACCATAAGCTGGAACACCTCCGCAGCCAACGCTCCCATGTTCGCGGAGGTGGTCCCGGCCAAGCACCGCACCATGATCTACGCCTTCGATCGCGCCTTCGAAGGCTCCGTCTCGTCCCTGGCCGCCCCCCTCGTCGGAATCCTCTCCGAGAGGATCTTCGGCTACGATTCCAAGACCATCGACCCTGTTCTCGGATCAAAGAAGGAGGCTTTGGCGCTCTCTCGGGGGCTTCTGACTATGATGGTCGTTCCGTTCGGACTCTGTTGCCTCTTCTACACGCCTTTGTACACCATCTTCTGGAAAGACCGTGAGAACGCCAGGTTGGCGAGTGCAAAAGAGGAAGAGATGATTTGAATTCGGCAACTTTTAGGAGCTTTAGTTCTAACGTTTTTCTTCAGGATTACAGAATATATACATCTCTTGATAGCGTTTTTTCTTCGGTAGCAGATTTGCAGAGCACAAATCATTACTCATTTTAACATTGCGAATCGATTGATTGTAACGTTACTATTCAAGAAAATTTAAATACATTCACTTCACATTTCCCACTAGATTCAAGTTAAACAAGTATTACAGAAAACAAATGACAACAACAAAAACAAATTGCAAGAAAATGTTAAATCATGTGCTTTTGCGGGATAAATTATACAATAAACTTTTGTTTTTTTCACTTGAGCTTTGAGTAACATATAGTGTTCATAGACTTTTGGCCCCCTATAAAACAAAAGACTACATGCAACGAGTGAAGAAGTGTTGGCCAACATACCCACCAGCCATGGCCCTTCTTACATTCGATTCGAAAAGCTTCGGATTATCTCTCAACACCGCAGCTGCTTCGTGATTCAGCGGGTCCTCGTAATTTGGTTCCTGCGCTCAAAAATTAAGATAGCAAAAAGAACACAAAAACCACTAAATCTTTTATTTAAAAAAAATATATATAGAACCATGAATATCTGCGTTTCGAACAATACCGTGAATATATGGTACAATCCGTAGATTACGGTGTTTATACTGAGGACGGGTTTCCAATCTTCTCTTAAGATGTTCAGGCATACATTTCCTTCCAAATCGATATTCGGATGATAGACCTGCAAACAATGTGTATTATTATTATTATTATTATTATTATTATTATTATTATTATTATTATTATTATTATTATTATTATTATTATATATGAGAAATTGTTTTGATTTTGGCCTTTTTTTCCTTCTTCTTTTTACCTTGACTTTACACTTGACTTTTGGTGCCTCGTGCGGATAGATAGATGAGACCTGAAAAGAGAACAAGAATGTGCCACCCCTGCGATATACACGAGACCAACGAGTTCATTTAGTAGTCTCTAAAAGCTTCAAGAATGAGTTCTTAGGCCTGACCAAATTTTTGAGAGAGATTTGTTAGAGAGCTGCTTACAGATAGAATCCTTCGTCGGGTTGAATTGCAACCTCGAAATTCATCAGCTCATCCTTTCCATTCGGGAAAGATATAGTGCAGGTCTCTGGTAGGTTCAGTTCGCTTATATCTGTGATACACGAGCCAGCAAATGAAGTATGAAATAAAGAATACAGATGGATTTTCTATATATCGTATCATTCTTAGTGACTATAGATGAAAACAAAAACCAGAAAATGGAACTGATAACTCGCAAATTCCATGAACTATTATGCAATTGGCAATTTGGTCCTCAAACTACAAAAATAGTTTCAGAGCTATTGATTTTGTAGCATTTTACAACTGAGCTAAGAACATATTTACAAACTTCAATAGCTTGTAATTTATACAAGAAACCCTTTTTCATTTTTTTATGAGAAATGAAAATAAATAAAAGAGGAAGATAATGGTTGGACTGGCTATATTATTAGTAGCCTAACCTTGAAAACACTAAATAAAAGTGAATCACTTTAGTTTGATAATTGTGCAAAGATCAGATAGAATGGCTCGCCTTTCTGAAGACGCAACTCTCCGGCAGATTGCTTCTTGACAGGTGGACCGCCATTGTTATTCTCAGCAAGTTCTCTCTGCTTCTCTTTTACTTTGAAAAGCCTAATCATTTTTTCTGTAACGAATTTTTTATTTTTATAATCAGACATTTATTTTGCTTACATCCATATTCTTCTGAATATAAGCAGTCATTTGCTTTCCACATCAAACTAAATCTTCAACAAAAAAATCATCCTAGCTGCCTCTAATAAAATAAATCATCACACATTAGAATAAAACCTGCTGATACATCAAAAGATAATCAGTAGCCACATTTCATTCTTAATTTTGTTCTTGCTTGTTTAGTCGTGTTCAAACATAAAAAACCTCCAAAATCGGGAGACTCTTCTCTAACCCCAAATTTCTTAGTTGTTTATGTTATGAAGTATCGTTAAGATATCACCAGAGGGATAAATTTTACTCTTGGTGATAAACCCTCTCAACCCTTGGAGGCTTCAAAGTTGTGGGTTCCAATAAAAATCAACAGCAAAAAATAATTCCGTAAATCAACCGATCCAAGAGACGGAAATACCCTGAATTAATTTTTAAACGAACAGCCTTTAGATTCTATTCAATTCAAATATTATATCAGAAGGAAACAAAATAAGCACACACACATAAA
The DNA here is from genome assembly GCA_958296335.1 of Urtica urens. Taxonomy (NCBI): domain Eukaryota; kingdom Viridiplantae; phylum Streptophyta; class Magnoliopsida; order Rosales; family Urticaceae; genus Urtica; species Urtica urens. Next base: position 17,843,279 of record OY282522.1, on the reverse strand, counting down.
TACGAAGATGCAACAATACTGAAAATGATCAACAAATCGCGTACCTGTTTTTCGTAGGCAAAGATAAGAAGAAGATGATCCAAGTATGAATTCGGGGGAACAATAACCCAAAAGGTAAATACTTTTTAGGTAAATAAAGAAAATTGGTAGAAGAGAACCTGGTCGAGAAAAATCCGCAGCGAGGTTTGATGATGGGACCTGATGGCCGAGGATGAGAAAGAAAACGACCTGCGTTTTGAGAAGACTGAATTTGATGTGCAGATATAATTAGATTTTAAAGAGGATAAATTAGATGTAGGATATGTTTATATAATACAAGGAAAAATATTCGCTAGGGGTGTTTAATGTATCTTATTTAAAATTATTAATGTATCTCACATTATAATGTCCGCTATTTAAGTTGTGTACATATCACGACTACTATTTATAAAAGTTAGAACATATTTATTGAAATTAAATACTTATATATGCATTAACAAATAAAAAATCACGATCGTAAGTTTTCTCACTATTCAAATCATGATATTCTCACATCATAAAATTATAGGGTGTTTATTCTAATGGCATAATTTATAATTTTAAGTAATGATGTGGTTCAAATAAATAGTAAAATGTGTCTTAATAAATAATGTTTTTTAAGTTTCCGTTATATATATATATATATATAATAATAATAAAAAAGAAAAGTTGCTATATCTAATCCACAAGCTGTAATTGTAAAATATTTAATGTTTGTCATTTTTTAAATAAATAATCATTTAAGCTTACGTGGCAAATTCTCTATCATTGCATTTATAAATCTACTTTTTTCTATATTTATTTTTATCTTAAATTCGTAATCTGAAAAATAGCATATAAATGTAACCTTTGAGATGTACATGATTTTTGTTCTATTTTGAGAAATGAAATAGTCAAATGATTAATTCACGTTTTCTTGGAAATTCAAATTTATTTTTGACATATTTCAAAAATATTTTGACTATTTATAATAATTCTTTTGATTTAAATTTGTCGTCTTCTAATTATATTATGTTAATTGATTTTTTGTTTTTATATTTATAGTACTTTTATTTTCGTTAATTTATTGTTTTGAGTATTAACCACATTTGTTAATTAATTAAATATTTTGCAAACTAAACAGAGAATGATATATAACTCAACTGCTATAAGAAATCATAGCTTTTCTAATAAATATATTATTATTTGTTAGCTAGTTTTGGGGAAATTACACAACTATCCGATTTAAACATGTCAACTTCTAAATATCTCAAACTTCCAAATATTTCACTTATACATATTATTATTGGGTTAATGTCTCAACAAGCTTAATGTAACTTCTGTATAATACTCAATTACCATTTGTATAATGTCTCAACAAGCTTAATGTAACTTTTGTTCTTAATATATTTTTCTTTGAGATGTTTATTTGAGTGGTTATTAGCTTTAGTTAGCGAGCTTTGAGACTTCAATTTGAAATCATCTTCGTTTTTTGTTTTTTGATCAATGTGTTTTCTTGTCTATTTTATAAATTTTGAATACTATGTCAAAATTCAATTACCAGTCAACTTATTTATTTATAGAGGGCAAAAGTAATATGAGAATTCATTTTTACATTAAGACTCCATTTTTTTTACACAGGTGTTTCTTAACCTAGCTATACAAAAGTATTGGCTTAATATATATTGAGACTAGCAAACACTTTGAACATAACCAAAATTGTTTTGTAGGCTCTTTTTTAATAAATAAAAAAAAAAGGTTGTTCCCTATACATGGTAATATATTTCCAATTCGAACTTTGGATTGGTTGAGAACATAATATTGTATGTAAAATTGTAAACTCTCATTTAAAATTTTATAAAATCTAAACACTTAGTGTTGGAGCGTAATAAATATTAGTGTATATTATACCTATTACTCAGTGAATAGTCTTGATTTCCTTATTTCTAAGGTTTTCTTAGCTTGTTGCTTCTGATATTAACTTGATGCAATGATTGAATTTATTGCTTGTAGTGGTTTTGTGTGGGGTTGTCTTATGTTGTCACTTTCTCCATGGTCTATAGCTTCATTGATCATGTGTCACGAAATGCAACTTAACATCGATATGTTTGGACCTTTCATGAAAGACTTGGTGTCTTGTAAGGTGCAATGCACTCGACTGTAGCTGACAATTTGAACCTGGTCTTGGTTGAAACATAACTTTGTAATAAGGTCCTTCATTAAATTGATTCCTTAAAACCTTTAGTAATCGTCATATATTATGCTTTTATGGTTAAGAGAGTCACCACAAATTAGATTTAACTTCCAACTCACAACTTCATCACATAATGTGGATATTTATCATGTTAAAGATCTTATAGTGTCAATACTACCTGCATAATCTGCATCGTCATAGCCTTTTACATGCACTTGCTAATGTCACAGAAATACACAATGCCTACATATGATAATCCTGTAATATATTTTAAAATCCACTTGCCTGCATTCCAATGTTCTTTACCGGGATTAGACATAAATATATTAATTGACTAATAAAATATGCATTATATGGCATTAAACGTATCATATCGCACATTAACTACCAACGACACTAGCATATGAAATTTTTGACAATCAGATCATCATCGGTGGTAGGATATTGTGACACAGGCAATTTTAAAATATTGAAGTATAGAAGTAATGATTAGTTTGGCATCAATCATATCTTACATTTGAGGCACCTTGATGAGATAGTGCTTTTGGTAAAGTTTTAGGACTATTTTTTTTTATGTATTTGACTATCTCCATGCCCATAATTTTCTTTGCAGGGCCTAAATCCTTCATCTAAAATTCACTTATGAGCCATGTCTTCAACTTGTTAATCTCATATTTATCTTGACAAACTAAAAACATGTCATCTACATATAAAAGTAAATATAGCATAGTTGTATCTATGATAATTTTAAAATACACACTAGTCATATTTGGTTATAATGAAACCATGCTTAATCATAAAAAAGTCAAATTTGAAATACCACAACCCGAAAGATTGTTTCGGGCCATAAAGAGACAAAATATTTCGTTCTTATTTCATTGACTGAAACCATAAATGAAAGTTTTCTTGATGTCCATCTGTTCCAATTCCTAGTTGAATTTGGCTACAAGTGCAAGAATAGCTCGGAAGGATCCAAGTGCTGTTGTATTTTAGAGATTTGATTTCTTTCAACATTGCATCTCTCCAATGAGTTTATTAAGGGTGTTTGCGGGCTTGAGTATAGGTGTCTGACACTTCTTCCAAAATCTGAGAACATGTCACAAAGGCATAGGTAGTGAGGTCATAGCCAAATCTTTGGGTTAATATTTGTATTCTTCTCTCTTTGACCCTTGTCAAATTATAATTCAAGATTGCTTTATCTTCTTCAACTGCTTGATGTTGAGATTGATTAAATTGCTCAATTTCTGGTTTAATCACCTGAAGTTCATTATGCTCAAGTATGATTCTCTCAACTTCAACTGCTTCTTGTTGAAGCTCCACCTCAACTTGTGCTTCATTTTGTAATTGACCTTCAAGAGGTGCAATGTCATCTTTAGTTTGAGTTCTTCCCTGAAAATCATGTTCATTGAACCTTACATCTCTGCTAATTATGCATTTTTGTGTCCTCACCATAACATATAACTGTTTGCTCTATCAGGGTATCCAGTGAATATGCATTTGAGTTCCCTGGCATCGAGTTTGACTTGCTTGATGCGAGCATATGTTGTACATCCAAAGACCTTGAGTATAGAGTAGTCTGTTTTGTGGTCTGACCACATTTGCATAAGATTTTTGGGATTAATGGTTGTAGAAGGACATTTGTTAATTACAAAGAAGCCAATATGAGCAACTTCTCCCCATAAACTGTGTGGTAATTTTGTGTGTGGTAGCATACACCTTACCTTATTCATCATTTTTCTATTGAATCTCTCAGCAATTGCATTTTGTTGAGGAGTATGAACTACATTATGATGTCTTCTTATGCCTGATTGTTTGCACACCTCGTTGAAGAACTATGATCAATATTCTAAGCCATTATCTGTCCATAGGCACTTAATTATTTTGCCAGTCTGATCTTCCATTAGAGAAACCCATACTTGATGATTTTCTTGATCCGTTATGCTGAGAGTTTCTGCACTGTCATACCCTTCCTTGGTAATTGATGCTTTGGCACTTCTCTTGGGTTTTTGAAGGCCTTGTCTTTGTCAGGACATTTCTTCTTCATATGACCCTTCATGTGACAATGATATAACTTTAAATGAAAATTTTCTCGTGATTCAATTACATGAGTCTTTAGTCTATTTTGTGTTTTGGATTTTAATTATTCTTATTATATTTTCCCTTCATGTGTAGACCTTCAATTGGGATCCTTTTGTTTGGTTTTGAGTCTAATTCCTTAGAATTTGAAGCCACCTATACTTCTTTGAGGGTGAGAGATACGCGACCATACTTCATTATCGCCACAAAAATTTGCATGAGATTTCGAGAAAGCATCTAGGATCATGACATATTGATCTTCATCTTCAACCTTCACATCGATGTTGGTCAAGTCGATGATGATTCTATTGAATTCGTCCAAGCTCTAAAAAAATAGGTTATGTCTTATGATATTTTGAAGCCAACGAACTTTCCTTTTAGATGGACCATGTTGGTTTGTGATTTGGTCATGTAAAGCGACTCGAACTTTGACCAAATCCCGACATGAGACTTTTTCTTAGAGACTTCACAAAGAACCTTGTCTCCTAGGTGAATCGTGATTGTGTTGTACGCCATTTCGAGAATGTATGCTTTCTCAAGAGGATTCAACGATTCTAGCAAGTCTTTCTCCCCTCCATATGCCTTTGAAACTTTCATCTGAAAGGTGATCACCTTCATTCTTGTTCTTTAGAGTGAGAAATCGCCTTTTCCATCGAATCTCGCCACCTGGACCTTGCTTACTCTCATTCTTGAATCATTTATCGCAGTACGAGGGTTTTAGACAAATTGTTATGACCATATATAGATTTGATAAAGTTTCAATTCCTTGGCTTCAATTGCTTGTGATATGCAAGTAACTTGATGACTCAAAAATTCTTGGAGATGGTTTTGCAGAATACGTAAAAAGAACAATAACTTACCTTGGTTCGATCTTAAGACTTATATCTAGCATTAAGATCATCAACTATCAAATAGACATACACACTCTTCCTCGCTCCAATACGCAAAGCTAATCAACTAGATTTACAAGCTATTTCCTTACCCCTACTTTGAACATTTCTCAAACTATTCCCGATTACAAACTTCTCAATACTTCTTTTTCTTTAGCTAAGTGTTACAAGATGTTGTTGCGTGTGTGAATTGACTAACTAACATATTGGCTATTGACTAACCTTAATACGTCTAACATTTATTACTTACTACTAATAGAATTCTATTATCAACATAATTCAATTATAAGAACAAAAATAAAAGCTTAACTAACGTGTTTAACATTCACTCGTCGTATGAGTGACTAGTATTTGAAAAGGATGATCACTCCCATTGAAATCCACCAAATACTATTGCAGGATCTAGACTTGATGGCTAATAATTGGTTTATTTAAAGTTTAAAACCTTAAAACAAAATCCTTCATGTTATATTTGTTTTTTCAGAGTCAATCTTTATTTTATTTTGTAGGCTAGTATTTTTTTTTACCTCAAGCACATTTTCTACATCTTAAGAAATTATAATTAGAGTTCACAAGTCTTTATTTTTTAGGAATCTCTTTGGGGATTAATGACTCAAGTAAGTAATTGTAATTGATTTGCTTTGAAACATTCAGAAAATTATTACATCTCATTTAAGGCTTTCTATAAAACATAATCTTTTTATCCCATATCTTTGTGTCATTATTAATTGAACAAATAACGCAATAATGCATCTTCATTTACTCAATAGTCAAATTTTCATTTTTTATTATAATACAGTGCACCATGCCTATTAACTCCGTGTACCTTCTATCCTTTTACTCCATGTAATTTATATTTATTGGATTTGGTTCCATGCATTCGCTCCCCTATTAAAAGTCATTCTTATTTCTCAAACAAAAAAAAAAGCCATTCTTATCCCCGCCAATCACATTGGCCCAACATTACACACTAAGAGGGCCCACAGCCCGCACAAATGGCTAAAATGGACGCAAAAATGGGATTAAAATAAACAAAAAAACGACAAATGATAAAAAGGCATGCATTGATATCGTATCTATGCAAAAAAAATGAAAAATAAAAATAAAAAGAAGATTGGGATGGAGATTCCGGTTGCGAAGAAAAATAATCCAATCCAAAATTCTATCCTAGTCCTATGTTTCCCCGTGTTTGCTCTCGTTCTCATTACATTGCCTCTATTTTCTATTTTCCGTTTCCCTCGCTTTAACTACGAAAACAGTAACGCCTTCAAATCTTCTCCTTCTGCTACTTCCCAAGAAATGGACATAAATTCGAAGCAATATCTCTTACCTAGGCCTCTCTCTCGCTCCCCATAAATCTTAATTAGATTTATATCCCACACAAACCACAGAGTCAGACTCTCACTAAACCAACCACCACCACAACTAACAAACAAACAGAGACCCAAAAAGATAAAGATGAGCTCTGCGAGTATGACTATGGGCGCGTGGGTTCAGACGTGCTCGCTCAACATCAACCCTCATGCGCGTGGCTTCAGATCCGCCTTCCTTCCCCAAACCTCAACCTTCGCCTCCGTAACCGCTTTCCCCGTCCGACGCGCCGTCGAGATCCACGCGCCGATATCCACCGTGATGGTGACGGCGACGGAGGAGAACGACGGTCCTCAATCTTCCTCTTCGGCGGCGAAGTTCGACTTCAAGAAGTACATGGTGGAGAAAGCGGAGACGGTGAACAGAGCTCTCGACGAGGCGGTTCCGCTCAGAGATCCGCTTCGGATCCACGAGGCGATGAGGTACTCTCTCCTCGCCGGGGGAAAGAGAGTCCGGCCGGTCCTCTGCCTCTCCGCCTGCGAGCTCGTCGGAGGTTCAGAAGCCGCCGCGATGCCGGCGGCGTGCGCCGTGGAGATGATCCACACGATGTCGCTGATCCACGACGATCTTCCATGTATGGATAACGACGATCTCCGCCGCGGAAAGCCGACCAATCACAAGGTCTTCGGCGAGGACGTGGCGGTCCTCGCCGGAGACGCTCTCCTCTCGTTTTCCTTCGAGCATGTCGCCGTCGCCACCGCCGCCGCCGGCGTATCTGCGCCGAGGATCCTCCGCTCGATCGGAGAGCTCGCTCGATCGATCGGATCTGAGGGACTCGTTGCCGGTCAGGTCGTGGATATCGATTCAGAGGGCGTGGAAAACGTCGGCCTCGAGCGATTGGAGTTCATCCATATCCACAAGACCGCCGCGCTTCTAGAAGCTTCCGTCGTTCTCGGCGCCATCCTCGGCGGCGGCTCGGACGATGAGGTCGAGAGGCTTCGGAGCTTCGCGCGATGTATCGGACTTCTCTTCCAGGTCGTGGACGACATTCTTGATGTGACTAAGTCGTCGCAGGAGCTAGGAAAAACCGCCGGGAAAGATCTCGTCGCCGATAAGGTCACTTATCCGAAGCTTCTAGGGCTTGAAAAGTCTCGCGAGTTCGCCGGAAAGCTCAACGCCGACGCTCGGGCTCACCTCACTGGATTCGATCCGGTCAAGGCCGCTCCTCTGATCGCCCTCGCGGATTACATCGCGTACAGGCAAAACTAATCGATGTTTTACTTAGTTTTCTTTTTACTTTAAATTAAATTTGTAATGGTTATATGGTTTTAGGTGAAAAATACACATGGATTTATTGTTATGAGTCGCTGTTCTTAAATAATGAAAATAAACATGTCGTTTTTGGAATGTGATATTCTTTTAATATCGCTGCAATGACATTGATCAGAATGACGTGCACTTTGTGTGCTTTTCTTTGGCAAATTAAACGATGATGATTCTGTTGATTTGAGTTCTCTAGAGTCTTTATGATTGCTTTTATTATTTTTAGTATATTGGACGAGACAATTTAGGTAGATGTTGTTGGGTCTAGTCTTTGGAGAGTGAGAAAGATTGCTATGCCCTCTTTATCTTGTGTTTCACGTGGTCTTCGTGTGTGTTAATATTGTAATTTTCGCGTTTAATGTTGAAGGAAAGTCAAATTTGGGATTGACTTTGCTAGTTGATTTATGTCATTTCGTTTAACTTCTTCATTTGATTACATAGTCCGAGTCCGAGAGTAAAAAGATAAAATTTATATCGTCTCTCAGACGCTCTCAGAGTATTTACCTTGACTGTTCCAAGTGGCGTACACCTGTCCGGTAGACCCGTCCCACATTTTTGTGTGCGCAGGAAACGTAATTTTTGGGGCCGTCAAAATCGGTACCAAGAAATCCCGAAACAATTTTTCACGGAACCAAAAATTATCGATACCATATTTTGGTTGGAAATTCTCATACTTTTTGTTGTTTTATTTTAATAACGAATGAGTGTACTAAAATAAATAGTTTATTTACAATTAAAAAAATAAATTAATCAACTTAAATATAGATTTAAATTTGACTAGCGTTTATTAATTTTCTTATCGATTTGTATTATTCGTTTTTGGAATGAGCATGAAACATATTGAATTAAATTAGTCCAACGTAGTGATCATTTACCAACAACTTATCAAGCGTCATTATATTCAAAACTAATATAATTTACATGACTAATAATTATATTAAACCTTAAAAAATGGCACTATTTATGACTAAAATGGAATCTCAATTTCGACCTCGTTTCCCTCAACCATGTTTTCGGGCCCGAGAGAGCTTTTTTTATGATAAATTCTTATCTTTTCTATTATAAATATGTCTTTAGTTTTTTTTAATGTCACAACTAACGGTTAGGTTATTCTGGAAATTAAAATACAAATTTGTAACCATGCATGCATTCAAACGCTCATGTGAGCGTTTTGCTGGATGCATTTAAGAGATCTAAAGGTACATTTTAATGGCCACAATGTTAGCAATCCAACATGACTCCAACCAATCCAACATCATGTCATATATCGTATTGGGAGCATATGATAATCAACAATTATATATAAATAAACTATTAAAATTTAAATACAATTTAATTAAAATATAATAAATAATGATTCACCAAAACATATTTTTTTTCCAAAATACAAGTAAATTTCACATGAAAATACGAAATACCCTTTAAAAAAATCTAACATAAATACATTACACTACCGATTTTTAACTTTTTAGTTTAACTTTAAAAATATAGATAGTAACCGGTTAATCTGGATACGAAATAAAATGTAAAAAAATTATTTTAAGGGTATTCTAGTATTTTGAGAAAAAAAAAATCAATTTTAATGGATTTTGGCAAAACCAACTGCAAATGGTGGTACTTTGGGCAATTCTTCTTATTATAATGTACATAAAAGCTCCCGGCTTATTTATAAACAAAAAATAATGTTCTTTAGACCATCTCCAACCCAAAACTCAAATTTGGATTAATTTTTTACTCCAAATTTCGTGGTGTTATAGTGTTTTCACCCCAACTCACAACACTAAATCCCACCCCAAAAAAGAATATTCTCTTTTTATACTTTTCAATATTACTTTATATTAATTTCATATTAACCCTTCTATTAATATGTTATGTCAATATTAATCTTATTAAACATTAATTTACTTTTGTACGTCAACAATATTAAATTAACTTATATTTATATTAAATATAGTTGTGTTTAAAAAATTTGTGTGTTTATTATAAATTATGCATACTTTTATTTTTTTTTCTAGTTATATGGCGTACATTGTAATTTTAATTTTTATGTATTGTGCTTGTATGACTATTAGTATAATTGATATATATTTAATTTAGTTGTATTTTGTTAATCAGTTATGTATTATTATTAATGTCATATTATATATGCTATTTTCTCAATGATAATATGTATTTTTGTATAAATTATTTAAATTATGGTCCAAATTACATATTAATATTTATATGGATGAATTTGAGTTGGACCCCAAATTTGGGTAATGAGTAGTTGGACCCCAAATTTGAGTAGATACTATTCATTTTACTCCAATTTGGGTAAATATTTGGGGTGGGTTGGAGCTCTCCCACACTAAATATGTCTCATCCCCACCCAAATTAAGGGTGGGTTGGAGATGGTCTTAGAAAGGTTAACATCATACATATAGTATTTCTCAGCAAAACTCTTCTCGAATCATAATTCATAGCTCGCAAGTCGAAAGATACGTGTTCTGAATCGGGTCTTCATTCATACTACTGCATAGTCGTCTTCACCTTATCTAAATTACCATAGGTCATACACCTTGAGTTCATTGACTCAGTAACCATGAGTTTAAACTAGGAAGATATAGTAGTCTAATGCACAACATATGACGTGCGAGCAGACACATAGAGATGGACCATTGAGCTATCACCTAATCATTATTAGTTCCGCAAGACTATTAGTTCATCACTGTTATAATCATTGGTCCGACCAAAGGCCAGCTTCAGACTTGGAGCCGTAATCTTAAGATGACATGATTTTTTTTATTATCATTTCTCAGCGATCCACTAGTGGTACTTTCATTTCACATGATATGAGCCGTTGGTCTCTGGTTTAGTGAGCTCGCAAATCGCGACCTTCACCCGCTTCACCCCTGGATGTTCACTACAGCTCATGTCGAGTTATTCATCAAGTAACAAGCTCGCGATGTGTGACCTTCACCAGTTACTTTGAGTACTCAGGGCACAGACGGACATGATCCTAATCACAAGTCATGGACTTGTGAGTACCACCGACATTTGTTTCGTTCATGTTTGTGTACTCTGCAACTAACAGTGTACTCGTCGTTTTTATTTACGAAAGAGCGTTGTAAGGTTAAACCCTGAAGGTAATCATTGTTTCACTTATTTGCTGGTTAAGTATTTTATGCTGGAGGTCAAAATGTGACTTTCGATTCTTCTATTTTTTGTTGAATTTGGGAATCTGTTTTTCTCCCGGAGATCGGGTCCTAACTTACTTCTTAGAGTTAGGAAATGGATCTAACTATACATATTGTAAAGAAGGCTAGTTCAAGTTAGGGTTTGAATTAAGCAGGCGTATCCGAATCAATATTTAAAGTAAGAGTGGCTGAAGCCTCAAAATTCAAGTTGCATGTTTTAGGAGTTTTTCCTAGTCTTGTTTACTAACAAATAAATACACAAACAAGCAGGATTATTCCCGTTGTAAATAGTTGAATTCTGTTTCCTCACTTACCTCGACTAGCTCGGTAATTTTTTTTAATGATTCTCAAAGATATCTCGAATTTCACGTTGTTGGAGATACTTAACACTTTACCGAACATCGAAAGAACTATAATCCGGAATTAAAAATCACTTAGTTACGAGGTTCAAAATTATTGAAGGCTATAGAATTGTAACGATGAAACTAATTTATATACTTAAACATTCTCAAATAAATAATTTTAAATTATTTACTTAAGTTACATAATAACTATGAAAAAAAAAGTTTCAATATCCTTTCGGGGTTCTATTAAACACTGTAAGAGAATACTACTTACGAGAGGACGAAGTTTTAGATCTGGATAGTCAACTTTCAGATCTTGATGTCGGTTCTAGAGCTTTGGGACGATCTTCAAAACTTCACATGAATCTGAAAAAAGATTACTGAATCCGGTAATAAATTAAATTCATCAAAACTCTTGATTTTTGAAATCCGAATCTCAACTTTGGACATACAAACTAAACCCCGAATCCGAATAATATTAGATAACATACCATCGAATTTTAAAAAAAAAATCACAGTCCTTTAGTATTCACAAAATTTCCTTGAATTTCAGAATCTGTTCACATATCACTTTCTCTTTCTCGGGATCTCAAACCCCTAATATTATTTCAAAATCCTAATTTTCACAATTAGATTCAGTCAAATATATACATTCAGATTTCAATATTTATTATAATTAAAACATAGATTACCAGGTTATACCCGGGTTGAATCTCAGATTCCCAAAACCCAAGCATAAACCCTAAATTCAAAATTTTGGTCCAAGTAATTTATCCAATTCACTCATAAATCAAGCTACAATTTCAATCAATTTGACAACATAATCCAGATTCAACAACATCTCAAATTTTCCGAGCATGAACCCTAATTTTTGGTTCTCAGCTAAATCAAATATAAAATTTAACAATTCAAAACTAAAACATAATTTAACGTACAAACAACATCAATTTCATCAATCAGGCTCAAATCATGAAACTCCCAAACCTTTTGACAAACCCTAAATTACCAAATTCGGAATCAAAATTTTAGTCAAAATTAAATTGACCATGGCTCACCTTGGATTCGTGGAATTTGACATGTTCCTCATCTTTTCTGGCGCTTGAACGCACCAAAAGACGACGGTTCACTGCGATTGAGCTCTCGGCTGTCACAGAAGAAAAGAGACGTGAACGAACGAGGGAGAGGTCGACGACGAGGCGGATATGGACAGATAAATTTGTGACAATAAGAATAATATCTTTGTGGAAGAGTGACGACGATTTCGGCCGGAGGAGCGAGCGCCTGATCAACACACATGAGAGAGTTAGAGAGAGAGAGAGAAATTACGGTACATGAGAGAAGAGAGATGTCGTCAATGAGAGGGTGAGAAATGAGTGAAGAGAAAAAAGAGAATAGGTGGGATTGGGACACTTGGCAGAAAAAGAGGGAGAAGAGGCCATGTGGCAGAGAGAGCATGGATGAGGAAGGAGGTGCAGGCCACATGTAAGGTAGTGATAGAGAGAGAACATGAGTAGGATTTACAATCGCTAAACATTTTGTGGTTCAAATTTGCATAACCACTTCGAAATTTTTCTATTAAAAGAGGCATTCAACTTTCATTTGTGTAACCACCGCGATAAATATTCTCTCTCTTCCATCTTTCGTTTTTGGAATTGTGTTTGTCATTGTTGTAGTCGGTGATTGCTCAGTCACTAGTTTGGTTCGTACGGCTATTCCAAAACTCTTGTGAGCCTCATATACATTTTAAGAAAAATTTTGAACAATTTTCATCATTTCCTTAATGTTATTATTAGTTTGTTTTAAGGTTATTTGTTATATTTCTAACATTACCATGCATCAAAATATCACAAGCAACAATCAGAATATAATCAAGAGTTGATTTTTAATGGATTTTCAGTGCTACAAAATCTGTCTTCACTTACATATTACCGAAATCACATCTCACCATACATAATTATTTTAGATCCCATGGTCTTAAACATTAGAAGTTAATTGAGAAAAAAGTGTGCTCATTCCTAGATTTTATTGAATCAGCATTTAGTTTATATCCACGCAATAAGTTCAATGCTCTAAAATTATTAACAATCTATACATTCATACCTCTTAATTATTGTCGTCCACATAAAATAAAATAGTTATTCATTAATAGAGTACATGTGGAGGAAAAAACATGACCAGCTTCACGAATGTTACTATTGTTGGAAATTATTTAACAATTTAAACAATAATATTACATAACACATCTCTATGTGGCAGAATTATATAATATGATCTGTATTAGAACTCATTTTAATAAACTAACAACCTAGGCATTAAAAATCACAAACATGTTAATAAATCATTTATTCTAAACATGTCAACAAATTGAATCAAACCATCTAACAACTTATAAACACATTCATAAATCATTAAAACAGATCCAATTCGTTTAGAACACTTACATGTGAGGTTGTAAACAACCTCGTGCGTTGCTAGCTAACTCCTGAAGGCCTCGTCAAAATCTGAAATCTAACCCGCCGGATTGGAAGTTCTGACCCGCCGGAATGGATTTTGGCCGGCCGGCCAGAAATTGGCCTGCGACGATGTGGCTTCCTCCGGTGGAATCTGACCGCGAAACTTTGCAGGAACGTGGAAGACACCTAGGGCTAGGTACCTGTAAAAGGGCTTGGCCAGATTCGTCGTCAAACTCCCGTGGTGAGCTAGGCACGTTTTGAGTCCGACGAAGTCCTCCAGTCCGGCGACCAATCTGGCGACCCAATCCAGCCAGCAGGCTGAAATGAGCCTCGCTCTGTTTCGCTCGATTTCTTCACGTCTCGAGTGAATACCTGCGTGTATAAAGTCACTAAAACACCAATAAAAGAGTCAATGGTAATTCCCTCGGGATTTGATGAGATTAAGAGGGTGGGCTCTTCAATTGAACAACAAAGGACACTTGGGATCACTCAAGAACTTTCGGGAGATCAAGAAAATATTTTTTGATCTCTCTCTAAAAAATTCCGACCAAAGAACTCAGGAGAAGGGGGGGGGGGGAGAGAGAGAGGTTGGTCGAAATTTATCTGATTAGGGTTACGGTTTTCAAAAAACCCTTTAAATAGAGAGAGAGCGGGCTTTTCTTAGGTCAAACCCAATAGTCAAACTTAAGCTCATTATTCTTTTAATTAATTTCAAAAATTAATTATATGACCTAATTTATTAATTATGCCGAGTATAATCCTATATATTTCGAAAATATTAATTTTGATTTATTTTCATAATAATATTTAATTATTTTGAAATATCTCATTTATTTAATGACAAATCATTATTTCCATACTATTCAAGATAGTACGAAATGAGAAAATATTTATTTTCATCTTTTATTTATTTGAATCATTTAAATATGTTAATATCCATATATTATTATGATATGATTCATTAAATAAATGTAATAATAAATAACCAATTATTTATTTGATTACTTAGAAAAATATTTTCTTAGTGTAAATCATTACTTAAATGAGAAAATCAAATTGTCCTTGTTCAATAAATCTCGTTCGAGGGTCTATCATTGAGACCTAGTGTACCCACATGAACGAAACTTTAGAATAAAGATTGGACTCAAAAGTTCACAAACCTTTTCCGTCTTTTAATTCTTAATATTAGTCGATTCCACTAAAGGACTAATATTGAAACTCTCTAAGTTCATATGCGTATATTTTCTGTTTGATGTAACAAAAAAAATCTTCACACGATCCACATAGTATTTTACGATCTTACCCTTCATGTGTATCAGTAACTCAGAGGAATGTAAAATTATCGTTTTACCCTTGAGTTATTATTTCACTAACTCCTTTGTTATTTGTGAATGAGAAAAATGTAAAGTGAGATGTCTTTACATGTCACATGTTTTAATAAAAGAATGTTCTTATTCGATGAATACATGGCCAAGTTTATTCATCCACACGCTCATAACAAAGCATAGTGTGATACTAATGCATTGGCATTGTTTCAACATGAATTTCGTATATGTGAATCACATAACCCAACATGACATCATTATGACACCAACCGCCGGGTCAGATGCAACTATAATTTACCATTGCCCATTGAAAAATCAAATGTCATAAGGTGTCACATCGGTTATGCATTCACTTCAGAATTTAGGTAAGTACCAAAATACCCCTCGTATGTGATCTTGAAGTTTCGAGTGTTTAAACGGTTTTATCTCGAACTTCAGAGTATCACAGGTCTTGTTCAATATCTTCTATAAGATATCAAGAATGAAACACATAGTCACAACTATCTATATCACAAGATAAGATATCATGATCCATTCAAAATATCATTACTCAGATTCGATTGGTCCATCGATCTTAAGATTGCGAACAAATGTTTAAACTATTCACAAGTGGCTATCTTGTCAAGTCTATACTTAGCACCCCTTTTGTTGGTGACAGTTTCAGAGCGTAACATATATACATAAACACAAACTTAAATGAAGAATGAATATTAACTTTATATAATGTTTCAGTAAAATCAAATAAATCTCCTTTTTGGGCACCAATCATAACAATTATTGGAAAGAGTTGGTCATTAAGTGCCAACAGTTAGACTAACTCCACTTATCATAATTTTTAACCTTTAACCTTTAAGTCAAAGTAAAATGATGTTTGAGAGAATATTTTCATGGATTACAAAATCATTACAGAAATCGAGATATATACAGAGATAGTACAAATTATGTTACAACGACTTGTACACGTGTATGCTTTCTATTGAATAGATAAGCATTGCAAAAGTGCAGCCAATACCAGGGTGGCTGAACACGTGGAGAGAGCTGATTTGAGAGCCTGAAACTGAGCTGGCTTGTCAACTTAACACTTCTCGTGAGCTGGACGTGGATAAAAAATGACATCATCTAGATGATGACGACTGCAGAGGGTGTGAAAACGAAACTTCAGCAACGCCTTTGTGAATAAATATGCAAGTAGATCATCCGTAGGGACATATCAAATTCAAGAGACTTGCTCGCAACAAGGTTACAAACATAATGAACGTCCACCTCTAGTGCAGGCACGAAACACCGGGTTAGCAGCCAGGGAACTGACACCAAGATTGCCACACCACAAGAGAGCAGTCAGAGAGCTGAGAGGAACGTTCAACTCATCTAGAATTGAGTGAAGTCAGATCAGTTCAATGGTAGTGTGTGCAAGGGCATGATACTTTGAGTCGGTGCTCGATCTAGAGACAACTTTATGCTTTCTTGCAGACCAAGTAACAAGGTTTTCGTCGAAGAACATCACATAGCCTGTTGTGGAGCAACGATCATCTGAGCAGTTGGCATAGTCAGCATCGGAGAAGGCCTCAATAGAGATCCGGAGGAGGGTTTAAAAACAAGACCATGGCCAAGAGAACCCTTAACAAAACAAAGAACATGTTTAATTGCCTTCCAGTGTGTCTCCCACGGAGCCTGCAGTTTTCGACTGAGTTTGTTCATAGCGAGCGAGATGTCGAGTCTAGTCAGTGTCAGGTACTGGAGGCCACCAATAACCTACATATACGCCGTGGGATTAGAAAGCAGTTCACTACCGTCGTCATCAACCAGCGAAGCATAATAGACCAAAGGCGTGGGAGCTAGTTTAGCATCGACCAAATTAGACTTGAAAAGGAGATCAAAAGTGTATTTATCCCGAGTGAGCTTCAAACTAGCCTTGTTTTTTGTGATTCGAAGCCAAGAAAGTGACTGGAGGAACCCAAGGAACCAAGAGACTTTAGGGCAAACTGAGTATTAACATCAGTAATGACAAGCTGAACTTCAGACGAGTGGCTGCCAGTGACTAGAATGTCATGAACATAAACCAGCAAAAGGAGACTAATCTGGCCAGATTGATAGAAGATAAGAGACGTGTCATTTTTAATGTTTTTGAAGCCCCATATAAGAAAATAGTCATGCAGTTTCTCATACCAAGCCGTTGGAGTTTGCTTTAATCCATATAAGGTTTTAATCAACCGACATACATGATTTGGTTTAGACTCATCAATAAACCGAGGTGGTTGCCACATGTACACAGTTTCATGTAGCTCTCGAACGCATTATTGACATCAATATGTTGGACATCCCAGTTATGCGTGAAAACCAAAGTAAGAATTATACGGATGGATGGCTGCTTAACAACAGGACTAATCGTCTCAAAATAGTCTAAGCCATAAGTTTGCTGAAACACCTTAGCAACCAAATGCGCCTTGAATTTGTTCACCGAGCCATCAGGCTTGTACTTGACTCGGAAAACCCATTATTTGAGCATCCAGAGGAGCTAGAACAAGTTCCCAAGTGCAATTGACATGGAGCGCAGTGAGTTCAGCATTCAGGGCTGCAGTCTATCGAGAATCACTCAGAGTTGCAGTAGTACTCAGAGGCTTTGCAATGGTTATAGCAGACATCAGGCACATATATGTTGAATAGGCCTTCGTTTTGAAAGTCAAGGTTTTGGCACAAGTGATCATGGTGTGAGAGGAGTTAAGGGCAGGATATAGAAGGGACTAGATGGGTTGAAGAAGTGAGACCATGGTCAGGATGAAAGGCAGTGTTAGACATATCTTATGGCTCAAGGAAGACTAGTCTGAGGAAGCAACTGAAGAGATATTCAGGTTTGGTTGCGGGTCAGGGTGTGGGTCGTGATGTGTTATATGTGAGTCATGAGAGAAGGCTGGTTGTGTGGGAGGGGGGACACTGGTAGCTGGAGGTGAGAAGATAGTGGTGAGGACAGGCTGGCTAGAAGCACATGGAACAGAAAGTGTATCAGGCTGTATGGCATGAGAGAGAGCAAAAGGGAAGTTTTTTTTTCCTTAAAAACAACACTTTAAGCAATATAGATCCAACCTGAGCGATGCAAACATTTGTACCCTTTATGATTCTCACTATCGCCAATGAAAGTGTATAATGCAGAACCATAGTCAAGTTCGTGCTGATTGTATGAACGCAAATGGGGATAGTAGGCACAACCATAAATTTTCAGCAATTTCGGATCATAAGAGGTTTGAAAGATAACCTCAAATAGAGATCTGAAATTCAGTGCTGATGATGGTAATCTGTTGATTAGAAAGGTGGAGGTGGACATAAAATTAAGCGACATTGAGCTCTCAGCAAGCAAGGTCAGCGCAACTTCAACTAGCTGACGATGCTTGGGTTCCATTATACCATTTTGAGGGTGTGTATGAGGGCACGAGTGCCTTAAATTTCCAAGCTGAGTCAACAGAGGTGTAAACGACCGGAATTTTCCACCCCAGTTCATTTGTAGACACTTTATCTGAGTGTTGAAAAATCTTCAACGCGGTTCTTAAAAATAATAAATGCATGCTTTGCCTCATATTTTGTTTTCAATGGATAAGACCATGTGAAGTGACTGTGATCATCCACATATATAATATCCGAATCCTTCATATGTCACGACTGGAGAAGGCCCCCACATATTAACATAGAAAATTTCAAGTGTAGACTTAGCACAAGACTTTGACGTGGAATACACTAAATGCTTGGAGTTGCCAAGTTTGCAAGAATTACAAAAATTCAAATCAACTGAATTGCAGTCTATTCCAAAGTGCTTCATAACAAGAGATTGTACTTTTTACAAGGATGGCCTAAGCGTTTATGCCATAAATCAAACTCAGAATCTTCCTGTTTACATGTACTCATAAAATTAAATCTGTTGAGTTTATTGCTGAAGCACTGCTTTTGACACATCGCGCCTGTAAAGATCATCTTTAAGCTCCCTCGTGAGAAGTACTTGGTTCGTTGTTGTGTCCTTAACACAACAACCGAGTTAAATTCAGCAACCACATCATTGTCTCGAGTGAGTTAGCAACATTGACCAATTTTTTTGTCATACTTGGAACACAAAGTATATTATTAAGTTATATATTTCTCGGATGAGACTTGAAAACAAAATTACCAATATGAGATATAGAAAGAGAGTTTCCATTACCGATAATTAATGTCTCCTTACCATTGTAGCTGTCAGCTAGGCTCAAGTTGAAGAGCCTTGTAGTGATATGACTCGTAGCACTTCTATTCATATACCACGATGGATCATCAGCAATGTTTTGAGTAGCCAAGAAAGCAGCAACAACCTGTAGTGGAGCTCACGAAGCTGTCTGAGTACACTGATTAGAAGCTGACTGGACCTGAGCTTGAAAGTTCTGATCAAACATGAACCAGCAGGCTGATCCCAGATGACCAGATCTGATACAGATTTGTCAAATTGGGCGATTTCCTCGTCCACTCCAATCTCGATTTCCCCTGCTTTTTCCACCACCACGCTGCCTGTCTGAGGAGAGTCACGTCCCCTAAATATGTTCTCAGCGTAATTAGCCGAGGCATGAGACATATCTACAGTGATGATGGAGTTTTGCTGGTCAAGGCGAGTCTCATGAAATTGGAGAAGAAACTGGGCTTCAACCAGGTCTGCAAAATCGGGTCTGGCAGTGAGAATGGAAACAATGGAGTTATTCTCCGAGTCTAAGCCACCAAGGACATAGAGGAGCAGCTCATCATCACTAACAAATTTTCCAGCAGCAGTAAGATTATCTGCAATTACTCTAACTTTCATAATGTATACACTGACACTGAGTGAACCTTTTTTGACGGTCTATAACTGAACTCGAAGTTGCAGCAATCTTGTCTTCGAGCTTCATGCAAACAGCTGAACGAGAGCTGACCAAATCTATGTTGAGCTTTGTCACGTGACACATATCCGAGCATTGACTCATATACTGATGACATCAACCAGGACATGATTTCCTAGTCTGTTCGAATCTAGATCGAGAATTTTGGATTAGGTTTAGCTGAGAGTCGCAACACTATCACCTGACGGTGTTGACTATGTAGTTGCCCTTTTCTCATTTTGTAGGAACTGCGGTGGAGCTGTTTAGGTTCCATCGAGAAAGCGTTCGAGGTCGTGTGCGCGAATCGCTGCCATCACCTGAGACCTCTAAAAGAAAAAAGTTTTCATGATCAAGCTTTAAAGTTGTTAGTAAAAGATAAGTTGATATCGGGAAAAGATTTTCAGGATTAGCCATAACGTTAGCCTTTAATGGCTCTGATACCAAAAGAAGAAATGTGACCAAAGAATAGAGCGAGAGAACACAATAAGAGAATCTCAACAGTAATTGATGCTTGAGAGAATGATTTTCATTGATTACAAAATCATTACATAAATCGAGGTATATACACAGATAGTAAAAAATCTGTTACACCGACTTGTACACGTGTACGCTTCTTATCGAATCGATAGGCACTGCAAAAGTGCGCCCAATACTAGGCTGGCTGAACACGTGGATATAGCTGATTTAAGAGCCTGAAACTGAACTGAT
Organism: Urtica urens; assembly: GCA_958296335.1. Lineage (NCBI taxonomy): Eukaryota > Viridiplantae > Streptophyta > Magnoliopsida > Rosales > Urticaceae > Urtica > Urtica urens. The sequence continues at coordinate 17,822,620 of OY282522.1, read as the reverse complement.
TTGTCAAACTTAATGCAATTCTCAACTTCGAAAGAAAGTTAATTATGTCGAGTTTACGATGACAATTTTACAAACATGAAAAGAGACTAACTATTCATTATTATAGTAATTATTATTGTCTTTTAGACATTATATTTTTTTATTGAATTTTGTATTAGCATTTAAAAGAGTTATTTTGCTAGACCCACTTTTTGTTGCCTTTCCGCTATTGCTTGCTTAGTTTCGTTGTGCCGCTGAACCGGGTTCTGCTGCTGACCCGTCCTTGACCACTGAAGAAGATGATGTAATGTTATGTATAAATAGAAAAATGGAAGAGTGTTTTGTGAAAAGACGCCGCTGCCGGGGATCGAACCCGGGTCACCCGCGTGACAGGCGGGAATACTTACCACTATACTACAACGACTTTGGTGCTTGACTCTGCTCAATTTATTTATATTAACTAAAGAATGACCAGTTATCTCAATGCCTGCCATTTATTAGCATAACGCAAGGCTTAAACTCTCCTCAATTTTTTTTATTAATCTTATTTCGTTATCCAATTTAAATTTTTTATCTTGAAAAATTATAAATTAGCTCCTCATAGATTTTTTGTTTTCTTTTAACCCCTAAGTTTATAGTTTAGCTCTTTCCCTATTGAGACAATCCTATATCCATGCTAATTAATGCTCGCTATCTGTTTCACTCTAAATGTACTAACTGTATTTAAATATATATAAATCGACTCATGCTACTAAGCATGTTTTACGCATTAGTATTGCTATATAATTTTACTTTTCATAAATTTTAAATAAATAACTATATTCATAAATTAGAAATTAACATAACTGTATATCTTTTAATTTGAATAAAAGAGCATATCATATATGTCGCTTTAAATTTTTTATTATTTATTGAAACATGAAATTATAAATATATAATGATATAAAATTGTAAATTTACTCATTAATTTAAAATTGCAGTGGTATTTTGTTTTCATAGAATGGAAAGCTCTGAATTTCTTTATAACAACATATATTTGGAAAAAAATTATTTGATTTTTTTTTCTTTAATATACGGATCCATATTGAATACACATCTCGATCTCCATTGCCCTTCACCTGTTATGCATGGTTGGAAATAAATTTGGGCTTCTAATGAAATCTAGAAGCTCTTATGATTGGACAACTGAATAAGAAGATACGAAGTACGTTCCAAAGTACCAATAAGGAAAAATATTGTCCGTGTATTTAATATCAATATAGTCAATCGACCATCACCAATCATAAATTTCTATTAGTAGTTTTTCATTGCACAGTAATGGTTTAAGTTGCCTTTGCTAACAAAAGTTGCCAAACCAAAGTTACAGAAACTATATAAAAAAATACATATATAAATATAAAGTTATTGTGATGAAAACGCGACACCTTAAATATTTTAGGATATGTATTAATTATGACCTTTAAGTAATTTCTAGTACGTCCTGATTATTAGGTTAGTATATACTGGAGTATTGACTATTGACTTGTCAAACTAACAGGAATCTTCGAAGATGGTCCCTTTAGATTACGACCCATCTCCACTAAGCTACCTTTTTCGTCAAAGCACAAGTATCTTATCAGGATTTTTAGCACGGATACTCCCTTAGCTTTCCATTTGTGTGATTTTTGTCCCTAATTTATTGATTAATAGCTCTTCACATTGTTTCCAAAGAAAAGTAAATATGTTTGCAAATACATTCACTAAAACTACCTATAAAATATTTACTAGCTAAATCATCTTGTAAATTTTATAAAACAAACTAATAATCTTCTATTTGACCCTAAAAACTAAAAAAATCATTCCATCTCAGTAAACAAACTATTAATTAAATTTGATTTTAAAAATTAATCTTGTAAAAAATATAGACTAAAATGTTCTAAACAAAAGGTTCAAGACTAGAATAAAATTGAACAAAAGAAAAATCGGGAAATTTCTTAGCTAAACCATGCATATATATTATAAAAAAAATTGAGTCTTTAGAAACGTAAACATAAAAAAATTGAAGATAACCAATATTCTGTAAACATGTTTGTAAATAGTTAATGTATTTACGCGAAAATCATTTACATATAACTACAGACCGAATTGTTTTTTTATAGTCGTTTACAATCATTTTGTGCACTTTGAATTTTGGGCTATATATTAGTCAAAATATTGTTGTAAATGACTTGGGCTGGCTATTTACTATACATTTACGAAATATTGACTATTATAAAAAAAATTTACATGTTTATACGGCTAATAACTAAAATTACCCTATATTATAGATGTGCATGCGTGTGTGTAAAAAAGCTCGGGATAGTAATTCGCGTGTCTGTTAGCTATTCCAAATAGTTTGTAAGCATATAAGAATACCATAATAACTCACTTTAGAAAAATTAAAGTCATTTTTTCAAATAAAAATTAATTATAATATTTTGAAACAATATACATTACAAAATTAACAAATGAATGGCCAATTTGTCGATCCATGCTTATTCTCCAATGCCACAAATGTGTATTTATCAATAAGTATTTTCTCAGTTTCAATGTCATCCGTATTTGGTTGAATATCTTCAACCTATGTTCGACGAGTCAATTTTCCTAATCATCATGGACTCAATATATGACCAGACCAGTTACCATTCGTATAATTTAAATTTTCGGTGGATCTCATTTTCTCAATCCTCAATGTTAGTTATCATAGGTCGGTGGTTATTTATTTGAACTTGATGAGGCTCATTCATCGGATTGTGGTATGATATCTAGTGAGGCTCACTCGTTCGTTCACACGGTAATGGTCGTCCATGTGCTAAAAATGATTCGTCCAACTTCCATCTATTTCATCCTTGTTAGATTATATCGACGCGTTGATTAAATAATCCATGACCTAGATCATCATTTTGTGTTTATATGAATACTATTGAGAGCCTAGGCTTCTATAAACACATTTACTAGAGAAAAGGTAATATAAATGGTAAGTTAAAAGCTCTTTCCATTTTTATTTTGTCAATATTCATTATCTCCTAAACCTTTTAGTCGAATTATAGATTTGAATCTTATATTCCAGGGGTAATAATTTTGAAGGTCGGGCTATTTATATGTAGACAATATAACAAACTATCTCTTGTTCTTTACCTGAGAGAACAAACAATCGGAAGGCCATATTTCGAGGAGTATTATTGAGTTATTGTTCAATTTGTATTTCCAACGACTATAGAGATCGTGGTGCTATCTCCGTTTATAATCAGTGACTCGAGATTGCAGAAAAACCGACACTATACGACTTGGATAGTGCATATGACATTTTCTAAGTCTGTTTCTCACATCGTTACATGTCCGTCGATCTGAAATTTGACATTAAGAGCTATCATCAGGTCAATTATACTCATTATATACATACCTTAAACAAGAGTTCAATGCATTGTGAAACAAATTCATATCGGGCTTTACATTTATTTCGGTAAATGCAAGGGGCAAGTTTACAAATTTTCCAAATAGAAGGGCATGTTTACTGATATCAGAAACTAGAGGGACGATGTGTCCTAAAAACCCATATCCGTTTGTAAAACAAGTCATTTATTTGACTGGAAATATTTTAGTGAGGGAAATATGGAGAGAGACCAAATCAAAGGCCGTCACTGAGTTTGACGACAGTGGTTTCTCTTGCCCTTCCTCAGAGTTTCTCAATTTTCTTCGCTACTTCCTTGGCATCCAATCCAACCCTAAGGTCCTCAACCTCTATCATTTTTTATTTCAATCGAAATTCTTTATCTATAATTTTTTTGTTTTGTGTATGGGTTAGATTTTAGCTTCTCAGCTTTGTTTGTAACTTGGGTTTGGTCTCACATCTCGGAAATCAGTTACTCTGTAGAAGAGAATTGTAGTGAGAGAAATCGATTTCAGGTAACCCCAGTTCGTACTTCAGTATGAAGCTCAAATCTTTTACGAAAAACAAACTTGTCTGAAAATTTGTGCATCTCAATTCTAGATCTTCTCGTGAATAACTCCATCTGGGATTTTTCTTTTAAAGCTGAAATAGCATCTGGTTTATTAGGATCTCACAAAAATAAAAATAAAAATCCGAGCTTTTTCTTCTCTTCCTTCCAGTTTAACCCAAATTTAGTAAGCTCTGCTTGATCTTCGTGTTGGAGAACTCTCACTTTAGCCATTCAGATCTTGCTTCTCCATAGAATTTCGTCAAAACTTGAGCTGAGATTATAGTTTGAGACTGAGTAGTTTTGAAAGCACACACCACAGATGATGGGAGGACAATGTAGCAAAAACAAGAATGGCAGCGATTCTCCGCAGCCACAGCCGCAGCCACAGCCACAGCCACAGCCACAACGACCACGGCGATCACAATCACACCCGCATCCGAATTCACCACTGCCACGTCCTTTTGAGATGAGCAATAATCCGATGTTCTTGACTCACCTAAAATCGTACGAAACTGCGTGCCGTGTCGACCCGAGCTTGCGAGCCTTCGACGAGGTGATCCAGCAGCGAATTATCCAAGCACTGGGGACTCTCAGGACCGGCGTCGATGGCCACTCTCTCTCGCTGGGCTCGCTCAGAGGGGTCACGGATTGCCTCCAAGACATGGACCTCGAAGCGGCTCGAGTCATCCTCGAAAACAAAGAAGGCGTGTGGAAGAGCAAAGATATGTCCGCCCTGGTCGAGCAGTACTTCGAGAACAGCTTGCAAACCATGGGCTTCTGCTCAGCCCTCGAGAAGTGCCTGAAGCGAGCTGCCACAAGCCAGCTCATGGTCCGAGCCGCGGTGAGCCACTACGAGGAAGAGCTCGCCGGGCCTGGGCCTAGCTCGGGGCCCAAGAGCTTCGAGAGGACGGTTTGGGCCTTGGAGAGCTTCAAGGCCGCCAGAGACCCCTTCACGGAGGAGTTCTTCGGGATGCTGCGAGACGTGCTCAAGAAGCAGGACGCGATGCTGACGAGGCTCTTGGGGAAGAAGAGGGAGATCGACGGGAAGCTGAGATCCGCTGACACCTGGCGGAGAGTCTCGAACGTGATCTTCGTGGCGGCTTTTGTGTCGGTGCTCGTGTGCTCCGTCGTGGTGGCGGCTCTGGCGGCCGGGCCGGTCGTGGTGGCGATCGTCTCGGCTTTGGCGGTCCCGATCGGGTCGGTCGGGAAATGGTGCAACTCGCTCTGGAACGGGTACTCGAAGGCGCTCAAAGGGAAGAGAGAGATGATCGACTCGGTTATGCCCAAGCTTCGCGTGACTCTCTTAGAATTGCAGAACATTCGGGTCCTCGTGGACAAGCTCGGTGACGAGTTCCGGAATCTGACGGAGGTTGTCGAGTTCGGTCTTAAAGAGGAAGGCTCGGTGAAGGTCGTGATGGAGGAGATCAAGAAGAGCCTCGAAGAGTTTGCAGAGACCACCGAGACACTGAGCCGACAGAACATCAAGTGCTATGAATATGTCAAGATGGCGAGGACTGTCGTGATTCGGAAAATCATAAGCCAATCCTCCTCTGACTGAACATTAGATTGTTTTTTTTTTCTTTTTCTAATTTATTATCATCACCTTTTATCATTGGATCATTGAAGGTGTGAATTTGAGCTTGTTCCTGAGCAGGCTCTAAGTATGTTGTACACTGCAATAATATGCATTCTGGGTCTTAGACAAGTGTTTTTTCCTTTTCTTCTTGTAAGAAAGTATAGCATTAGCTCTCAATGTTGTCCAATGATTTACTTTTCTCAATTACTGGATATCATTATCTTGGATCCTACCCCATATAGATATTCTTGTGACGTAAAGAAGAGAGAACATTCTGATGGACAGAGAAATATCTACTGTTTGCGTGTAGCTTAAATGTTCAGTCTAAGTCTAGCTAGAGAGAAAATAGCAGCTTTGTTAGAATTGATATTATTTATTTTATTTTTATTGTTCTCATGATATAAAACTGGTGAGTAGGAATCACTACAGAATTAGGCTATTCATCAATGCAGAGTATCGAATAGGCCAATTTATTGTATGTGTTTGACGAACTAACGGCTTGATTATAATTCAGATCCTGAGTTAGTAATTAAAGGTATTGTTTTGTAACCGAGTCTGAGATATGCAAGCTGCTCTCGAGGTTGCGTGTGTTCTAAGGTATTTAGATGAAGAAAATTGTGAGGAAGACATATTAAGCGAGCCTTATTAGGAATTCTATGATACATATATCTCACGTTTTATCACTGTACTGGAATCGGATTTGTGTAGACCAAATCAACAAAAGTCTCTGAATTATTCATACAAGGAAAGGTTAAGTGATGATCTACGTGTTGACCAATTTATTGGTTTTAATTTTAAAAAATGAATAATTCATCAATTATTCTCTTATTTTATATATAATTATATTTTGTCAATGCGTGTACAAGGCGTGTGGGGTGTAACGAGAGCCTAAAGCCTTAAATACCTATTTACACATCTCGCTTTGAATATAACACCCGGTACAAACTTTATCCCGAAAATAGAATTATAATTATTTTGATTTTTTTTTCTTACAAGTACTTCTTAATTACATCTAATTAAAGGTTATTTCAGGTATTATCTAATTAATTTAAAGAATTTAAATTTTCTTTTAGCTTTGTGTCTCTATATCTATTATTTCAGAACATTGTTATTACTAAAAAAAACAAAAAATTTATCTTCTCTTCTTAAAGTTTAGCCGGATGAAATTGCTTAACGATGAAAGTTTTTCCCTCAATGAATCTGGCGTGTGTTGTTTTTGTTTTTTGTGTTTCTTTTTCATTTTTTTGTTCAATTTACCAACTATTAATCAACTTCAGTTTGGACGTTAATGCTTAAATTATTTTTATTTCGACTTTCATTTACAGGTATTTTTAGAATTTTTTAGCGTCAATGTTCATAGCCCCGAGAAGTTGAAGATCTTGGTGATGAAGGTCTCAAAAATTAAGAAACAACCTTATATAATCAATAAATAGCTTGTAAACAAGTTGTAAATAACTAGCAAATTAGCAGTAAATAACTTATAAATAAGTTGTAAATAACATATAAATAAGGTTTTCAATGAGTACGGTTTCAAGAACACGTTAATCACATTTTGGATATTTTCCATTTATTTTAAGAAGAACACATTTCTTTCGACTAAGATCGTTAAACAAATATCATTCGTAAAAATTTAGAAAATATTAACAGCGAATCAGTAAACATTTTTTAAATTTTAAACCATCAATTCATACTCTACAAAAAAATAAGTCAACATGCACATATTATTTGATATTCTGCTTTGAAGCAGTTCAAAATGTTGTTCTTGAGATTTTCAGGTTTTGATATTTGTTCATCTTACGAAACATAAACATGGAGGTTAGGTATTGAGTTTGAAACTGAGAAAGAGAGAGAGAAATGATTTCGAGAGAAAAAGATTATTTTTCATTCAACAATAAGACAAAGTTTATATAATTTTACAATCGTCATTAAGAAAGATGACTTATATTAAACGACAGAAATAATAAAAACGACATGTAGTACGTATAACTAAAATCTCTTATTTTCTCTCTTAATACACCCCCTTAAGGTGGACGGAAAAGGTCTTTGAAGTTCATCTTTTCCATCAAGAACAACAACGCTGGTGAAGCAAGTGGTTTAGTAAAGATATCCGCCACTTGATGATGCATCCGAATCGGCAAAAGTCTAACCGTGCCTTGCTGAACATGGTCACGAACAAAATATAGATCTATTTCTATATGTTTTGTTCGTTCATGGAAGGTCGGGTTAGAAGCAATGTGGATCGCCGCTTGATTATCGCATTATACCATAGTCGACTTGTTCTTGACAATCTGAAAGTCCTTCAGTAACTGCTGCATCCAAACAAGCTCACTGACAACAGCTGCCAACGATTGATACTCAACCTCTGCAAAACTCCGTGAGACAGTGTTTTGCTTCTTTGACTTCCAAGCCACCAATGAATCACCTAAGAATATGCAATAGCCAGTTATGGATCGGCTAGGGTCAGTACATGTTCCCCAATCAGCATCAAAAAAGGCTCTCAGCTGACTAAAAGAACTTGAAGAATAAAAAAGTCCATTTCCTGGTTTCGATTTAATGTATCTCAGTAAATGATGTGCAACTTTTAAATGTATAGTCCTAGGTGATTGAAAAAATTGGCTTAATGAATTTACTGCAAAGGTTACATCCGGTCGTGTGATTTTTAAATAAATCAATTTTCCAATTAATCTCCGATAAGATGTGCTATCTTCCAGTAAATCACCATCAGAATTGTTCAAAAAAGTTTTCGTATCCATTCGAGTTTTAACCGGTTTAAAATCTAAGAATTGATCTTCTGAAAGTATATTTAGAGCATATTGTCTTTGATTTAATGTTATTCCAGTGTGTGATCTTGCTATCTCAAGTCCTAAGAAATACTTTAAATGCCTAAATCTTTTAACCTGAAAGATTTTCCTAATTTTTTTTTGACATCATGAAATTAAACTTTGATCTGGACTTGCAACAATGATATCATCAACGTATAATAGATGACAATGAAAGGATTTCCAGTACCACGAGTGTACATGGAATAATGACACCTGGATTGACGAAAACCAGCTTGAATGACTGATTATGTGAACTTGATGTTCCATTGACGAGAAACCTGCTTTAAACCATAAATAGACTTATGAAGTTTGCAAGCATAATGTGATCTCTCGGATTGTGGCATCCTCTGAACTGAATAGCCTAAAGGCAGTTGCATAAAAACTTCTTCATATAAATCACCATGCAGAAAGGCATTGCTTATGTCAAGTTGAGACAAAAACCAGTTCTGAGAGGCTGCAAGACTAAGTAAGATTTTAACAGAAATCAATTTTGCTACAGGAGAAAAGGTATGCAAAAAATCAACACCCTCTTGTTGTGTAAAACCTTTAGCAACAAGCCTTGCTTTGTCCCGTGCTAAAGAACCATCCGAGTGAAATTTATTTGTGAAAACCCATCGACAACCTATGGTTTTTTTATTTTGTGGCAATAGAACAATTGTCCATGTATTATTATGATGCATTGCATCAATCTCTTCAGACATGGAAAGTCTCCATAGTGAAGAAGTTACAGCTTCATGATAGTAATTAGGAACAATACGTGATGAGACTGAACATACAAAAAATTTATGTGAATGAGACAAATGTTCATAAGACAGGAAAGTGTCAATAGTATGTTTTAAAGTGATTTTAATGTTTTTAATCAATTTGCAATGATAATCATTCAAATACTTTGCTACATGCTTTCTAGTAGATTTCCTAAGGACAGGTTCAATGTTAGTACTGTGTGTAACTAGTGGTGATGAACTCCTATCAGTAACAGGCATAGAGGGCAGATAAAAAATTTGATGGCTCAGATAATACAATGTCTTGAGAAACAGGGTTTGTAAGTTGATCATTAGTAGGTTGAACTAAGTCAGGTTGAATTATAGGTTGTTCATGTGAAGCAATATGAGAAATATAATTAGAATGCAGAATAGGTATTGGAAAATCAACAAACGAATCTGATGCATCATTAGAATAAACAGTAGTATGAAAGGGAAAAATGTTTTCATAAAAAATCACATCACGCGAGATAAAAACATGTTTGGTATGCAAGTCTAATAGTCTATACCCTTTAACCCCTTGTGGATAACCAATCAAAACACATTTCCTTGCTCTAGGGTTAAATTTTGTTCTATTGGCTTTAAGTGTAGATGCAAAGCATAAGCAATCAAAAGTTTTCATCATAGAATAATCTACTTATTTTTTGTATAGAATTTCAAAATGAGACTTATCGGATAAAACAGGAGTAGAAATTCTGTTACTGATAAATGTAGTAGTCAAAACACAATCTGTCCAAATACAAATTGGTATTTTTGATTGAAAAAATAATGATTTAGAGACATTAAGCAAGTGTTGGTGTTTTCGTTCTGCAACTGAGTTTTGTTGAGGGTTTTCAAAACACAAAAATTGGTGTATGACTCCTTGTTTTTTTAAAATAAGCTGTAAATTCTAATTCATGAGCATTATCAGATCGAAAAAATTTAATGGATGTTGAAAAATGGTTTTGAACGTATGCACAAAATTGTGGAATAATTTTATGAACATCTGATTTCTGTTTTAACAAAAAAATCCAACAAAATCGAGAGTGATCATCAACGAGTGTTAGAAAAAATATATGCCCTAATCTGGAGGAAACCTTGTAGGGTCCTCAGATGTCACAGTGGATGAGATCAAAACAAGATTCAGTAATGTTATTATTAGATTGAAAAGGTAAGCGATGTTCCTTAGCCAGTGGACAGATCAAACAAGGTATATTGTCTATTTTAGCATTCGTAAAGGATAACCTATGTCGTAATGAATTCAGACAGTTATTAGAAGGAAGACCTAAACGTTGGTGCCATGTAGTGGTGAGGTTGATCGTTCGTAGTGAGCTGTGTTGACAAAGAAGTTCGCAGACAATATGTAAAGGTCGTTGGTGCTTTTACCCCTGCCAATCGTCTTCGAACATACCGAGTCCTGTTTGGCAAGATGACATGTTGATCGCGTCATTTGATGAGCTCGGAGTATTCAGTGTGAGCTGACCAGAAAGGTGGTTGATCAGTTGATGAATCTGACCAGAGGACATATTTTGAGGAAGAACTCCAGTCGGAGCAGTAAAATATGTCAGGCCACATCCAGTTGCACCACCAATTGTGCTTCCTTCGACGGTATTTGCTTTTGATTTGAACTTGTATCCTGGTGGATATCCATTCAGTTTGTAACACTTGTTTTCCGTGTGTCCTAAGAGTTTGCAGTGAGTGCACATAGGACGATCTTTGCCTTTGAATTTTTTCGAGTCTTCACTAGCAACTATAGTCATGGTGTTGATCTGTTTGGTAATGGTTTGAACTTCATGACCAACCAATCTTTGTGTCTCATCAGGTGATTACAAGGCATAGACCTTGCTTATTGGTGGAATCGGTGTCATAAGCAAGATCTGAGTTCTTCCCGCATACTTCTCATTTAAGTCCATAAGAAATTGCATCACATACTCCGATTCATTAAATTCAGCAATCTTCACCTTGCCTCCACAGTTACACGCACAAGTGCATTCTGGTTTGAATTCACAGAGGTCTTGATGAATTGACTTCAATCTTGTGAAGTAGATTTCAATAGAATTCTGATCTTGAGAAATATTTATGTATTCTTTCTTGAGTTGAAAAATTCGTGGGCCATTACTCTGTTGGAATCGATCCTTCAGGTCTTCCCAAACGTCTCTTGCAGTGCCTCCAAGAAAAATAGAAGCTGCGATCTCCTTGGAGACGGAATTTATAATCCATGAGATAATCGTGGAATTGTTTCGACTCCAGATTCTAGGAATTTCAGGCTGATTTGGTGAAGGTCGTTGAAGAGTTCCATCGATGAATCCGAGCTTGCTCTTCGCCTCAAGAACAATGAGCATTGAACAACTCCAAGCCATGTAGTTCGTGTCTGTCAAGACATTCGAAACTAAATATCCACCTGTCGAGTCTGAATGATGGAGGAAGAACGTAGATATATCCTCAAACTGATGTCGAGGTATTTCCGGTTGAGCTAATCGTTGAGGTTGTGATTGAGACGGAGGTCTGGGGAGATTTTCAAGTCGAATTGGAGGAAGAGTTTCTGGTCAAGGATTCTCATTTCTCACCGTTGATTGAGCATCCGTCGCTGAAAATTCAATTTCTGCCATGGATTCCAACGAAGAGAAATTGAAAGCGAGAAAGATGAAATCGCAATTGGCGAGGAAGACGAGAAAAAAAAAATCAAGAATTATGGATAATTTGCTCTGATACCATATTGAGTTTGAAACTGAGAAAGAGAGAGAGTAATGATTTCGAGAGAAAAATATTATTTTTCATTCAACAATAAGACAAAGCTGATATAGTTTTACAATCGTCATTAAGAAAGATGACTTATAATAAACGACAGAAATAATAAAAACTACATGTAGTACGTATAACTAAAATCTCTTATTTTCTTTCCAAATATTAGGAAATATTTGGACACCAAATACAACAATAATCCATTTACAGAACAAAATCATTATTTTTCAAATCCCAACTTTTTCAATTTTCAAAAAGTCATTTGACTAGAATAAACGAAAAACCAAACCTTCGTCAGTACTCATCTACAGAAGAACACTATAAAAACATTAATCTTCTATTTACTAATATGCTTTTATTCATATCAAACTTTTTTTCCCGTGTAAATAGAAGACTTAACTGGTTTAAAATAAAAACCAACGTACTTATTTTGCGAACCTTCGATGTTAAATATATTTGACGATCCAATTTTCTCTTAATCTAGTTTTGTTACGATGTTTTGGGAAAACTTTTTAGGGTTTCGAGTTTTGTTACGACGTTTTGGGAAAACTTTTTAGGGTTTCGACTTTTGTTTGATTTCATTTTTTTTTGTGCGGAAATGAATTCAAACCGTAAACACATGATGATTTCTTCCTTTATTTACATGGACACTTAATTGTAAATACGTTAACTAAATAATTTTAATTTTGGAACGTAAATTGAGTGGGAATCCACTTTTTGGGTAATTTGGTCCAATAAAATTGCAAATAAATGAGACTGGTAATTTACTATATGTTTACATAACGTAGTGTATTTTTAAAATGTACTTAAATATACAAGGATTGAACGGCTGAATGCCGATAAATGACCGATGACTCAAAAACTCGAGAATGCCGTTAGCCGAACGGAAATCCGATGAAAATTATGGAAAACGGAAAAGGGAATGCCGATGAGATTGTCGTTGGCCGGTCAGAAATTCGACAAAAATAACGGAAATTCGACGGTAAAAATGTTAATTATCAAAAATTGAATATTACAAGAATTATAGCAATAATATTTATAAGATCTTAATTATATATTAAAATATAAACTCAAAATTTAGTTGAAAATGAATTTTTATTAAAATTTGTGCAACATTATAAGAGATTCAACATTATGAATACTAAATTTTTAGACTAAAACAAAATAATATTGACTAATTATAAAGTTTATATAAATAAATAAGTTCAAAACTCAAAAATAATATATTAATATGAAGACTTCAAAATTGAGTTAAATTTATATAATTAAACTATTGGTTTTGTTTAGTGTTATAAGAAAATAATTATATAAGATAGTCCATTATATAAATATTATGTTAAGAAAAAGACATCCAAGAAATAGTTCAACCTGAGATTCAAACCCCAACCATGCATTCGGTCTTATATAAATGAATGCCAATTGAGCTATCTCATTTTTTTTTTGTTAATGTTTTCCGCTATGTCATATTGAACTATAAATGGAAACGAGATTGCCGGAATCCGACGAAAAAACGACGATTTTCGTTGACCAAAAATGACGAAACACGTAACTTAACCGACGAATGTCGAAAACCGGCATATCCATGAAATTTCAACGAATTCCATGGGCCATTTTTTCATTGATTCTAATTAGTAGTCATATAAATTATCAATGAAAAATTGCCCATGGGATTCGTTGAATATGATTTACATTAGTAGTATAAAAATTGATTTACAGTTTACAAACAAACTTTGCAGGTTTATTGTGTTGATTTATAACGAACAAATCTCTAGTGTAATTTAAATAAATAATAAGTGGTATAATAATCATTAGAAACATACTAATGGTTATATAGTCAATGTTTGAAAAAAATTAGTTATTATTAATTAATCAAAATAAATCGGTATATATTGACTAGTCTATTTTTATAAGTTTTGAAAATAATTACAATAACTGTTTATGAATTAATAATCATAAAAACAAAAATTCTCTCCCCTAAACGAGCATAAGAAAAAAGACAAAATGATACAAAAAATATATCAAATAAGTGACACCTCATCGAATATGGTTACACACTAAATAAATGAAAATTTTGACCAAATTGCAATTTCAACATTTTTTTTTACTAATTAGTGCAATTTTGATGAAATAAAAAGGATAAAGAAAAAAACAACAGTTTATTTATTTTATATATCTTTAAAATTTTATAATTAGATTTATTGCTGGTAATCAAAATTCAAAACTAACATATAAGTGGGTTCAAGCCCACCAATTTATTCCGGAAATGCGGGATAGAGCCTATAAGTAATCGAGTGTGCGCTTAAGCCCATAAATTATTTATGTTTCTTTCCGTAATGGAATGGAATATCGAAAACTATTTTATTTGAAGATCTTTCCGTAAATATTCCCCTTTCCCTTTTATTTTGACAATATTTCATTTCATTATTAGAATATCTTAATTCATAGTTTTGTTTTTCTTCTTATTATTAGCGTATATATAAATATATAAACTTATGTATTCTTATATGTAAAGGTACATTTGTCTTTTCTTACTTTGTTTTAAGATTATATAGGCATTTTTATCTTTTGACATTCTTCACTCCAAAATCCCTAAAATCCACTTATAACAAGTTTATTGAACTTATTGCTTAAAATTTCATCTGAAAAATAAAAATATGAGGCATTTATGAAATATATAGACACAATTACATTTAGAAAATTATCATTTTAGATGAGATCTTGTGAAATCTCTCCCCGCTTTTATAGTTTCCATTTCCCAGTCGTGATTTTATGGTGACACTTTGGGCTTCATTATGAAATGATATTGAAGATTAAAAAAAACAAATAAAAAGATTACAATTATAATGAAAGAAACAAAATGAAAGCACGCTGGCAACTTCACCGACTGTGCAACAAAGCAACAGTGATATATATACATGTTTGTCTACCCACCATCACCATTCAGTTTTGAAATCATGTTTTGTCTTTGTTAAGGCACACAATTAAACTCATTTTTTCTGTATTGTTTCCTGAGAAGCATCAAATTATGCATTATTTTATATACACACACCGTAGAAAAAACATTAACAATTGGGATTGGAATTTTTTTATTGCTTTTTATTAGATCGTATTAGTGAATATGTGTTTAGAGATATAATAAAAAAAATATAAATATACTTGATTGTTTATGTTTGTGCTTGGTAAAATAATCACTCTCTTTCTCTCCATAGTTGTATACACTATACATAAATAAAGTTTAAATTGCCGGCGAAATCTAGCGGGCTTTCATCGGAATTTTATGTTTTGAAACTTACCGTATAATTTAGTTCAAGATAAACATTTGTCCATTTAAACTACGTCGAATTTGATAATTTTTTCATCAAATTTGGCATTGTCGTTTTCGAACTTCATTTAAATGTAATTTAATGACAATAGATGAATAAAATAACATGTTGGTATTTGGCCAGTCCCTACATCAAGGTTCCACCAGCTGGTTGTGAATTTGAATCTCTTGATTGATTTTTTTGCTTATTATTTATTTTTAGTCTTTTACTTAATTCATATAATTAACACCGTGATTTTAAAAATATAGTTTCAGTTAAAGTTTAAGTTTAAGTTTTAATGGTCACCAAAGCCATCCACGATTTGTAAGCATCCAAATGGTCACCAAGGTCCGTCTTTTCGTCATATGGAGAATACTCGGCATATCGAATCCTCGGTGAGGTAGTTGTTCTAGGATTTCTTGCGTCAACGGTGAAGTTGTGTCACGTCCTTTCGCTAGTCGATTGTTCTCGAGCGCAATTTCTTCTATTCCTCGCTCTAACCTTTGAAATTTCGTTTGTTCGGTGTTATAAGATTCCCTTGATTCGCTATCAGTTCCGGGCGTTCGAACGCTTTTTGATCGTGCTTTCTTAGAACGAGTCTCTTCATCGCTCGGACATCATCGATCTTCGAAGCAAGAGTCGGTTTCCAGGACGGAACCGTGAGTGTATCCACTCGACTGTCCTTTTTCATATCGATCTCTGGCATGTTTTCGATTCTTCTTATATTTTTCTTTCACTGATTCAATTTCCTTTCCGGGTCTCTGGATATGGAACTCTTCACCGAGGGTCACAATTTCACTTCGAATAGTGACCCTCTTCGCTTTCAGTTGCTCTTCTAAGAGTTTATTCTTTCCTTCCAATATCCCGAGACGCTCTTGCATCTCCCTGAACAATTCTGGTAAGGTCTGGTGTAGATTCGCCTCCGCCATTTCTTCCTCCCGTCGGTGGCAGAGTGCGATTGTGCTGTTCTATCTCCTCAATTTCAATCATAGTGCGCTGATCTTCAACCTCAAGAATCGGTGATGGTGACGTCTTCTATCCCCCTCCTTCTAGCGCCAAATGTTAATGCCTAAAAAAGGTTCAATAATGTCTCGACGAAAGTAATCAAAATGAACAAAATAATCTTAATACTTAGATCGGATTTTCCTTATACAAGACTAATCTTCAATACAAGGAGAGTATTTACAATAGAGATTCTATACGTAAGTCAGATGTGCAAGTCCTCAGTCCCCTCTCTTTTCTTTATACTCTTCCTTTTATAGTGTCTTTTGCTTAGAACGTGGATTGATCAGACCCACGTTCATGATAACCACTGCCGGTTATTTAGATCATGTGTTTGTGTACTCAATAATCGTTATATGGTTATTTTCCACGGTTTTTATGCTTACCTGGCCTTCGTAAGTCTTAATTTAAATGACTAATTTTTATGCTCGGAGAACTTATCCGATTGATTCGGTTACGTCACTTGGAGTTCTGAACTTAACTTATGTTCATATTCGTTTCTCTTCGACTTCTCCGAATATTCTTATCATTCGGTGAAGAATTATAGTCGGTGTTTTTCGGCTTAATTCCGATAATAACACTGCCCTCCAATTTTTCAGCATATAAAAATTATTTGGTGAAAAACTTTATTGTAATAGTTAGGCGCTGGTCTAGAGTTTATATCCAAATAAATGTTAGTCTGCCGAATCTTTTTATGCTATTTATATTTATTTTTATTTTTAAAATCTCTAATAGATGTGTCGCTTCGTGCGATTGGTCATGACCCTTGGCTTAATTCCGATAATATAAACATTATGTTTAAACTTTATTATTAATCAACAATATTTCATTTTTTAGTCCAAAAGTTAATATTGAAATAGTTAATCCCTTATATGTTGACACGTTATTATAGTTTCAAACTTTCAATTAAGTTTTAAGTCTATATTTCAATATATTATTAAGATTCAATAATAATTACTATTATTGTTGAAATCTTGAATTTTGACTTTAATCCTATGAATTTTGTGTTCTACATTTTGCAAATAATCAACAGTATTATCTTCAAATTGTTCGTGTTTTGTCGATATTTTCATCAACAAACAGTGCTTCCGTCGATATTTCTTACGATTTTCACATTTTTTTCGTATAAATTTTATTCAGCAAACAGCATCTCATATCGACCGTTTTTTAAAAATTATCAATTTGAATCTTGTATACAAGTGACGATGACATTGTTAATTTATTTATACTATTTATTCGGACGTAGTTATGAAATATTATTTTTAAGTTGATTGTGTAACCTTTTTGCTTCACCGATTATTGTTATAAGACGTTAACTTCAAATAATTAACACAAGTTCCGATGTCGTCCAGCGGTTAGGATATCTGGCTTTCACCCAGGCGACCCGGGTTCGATTCCCGGCATCGGAAAACTATTTTGTAATTTTAATACTTTACTTTTTAGAGAATTTTTTGTGATTTTAATTCTTGTTATGGTAATATATTCATTCATCTCAAAATTATTATCCTGCAAGCGTGATACAATAAAACACTGTATATCTTTATATTTACATATTACGCTCGCAAATAGATGTATGAGATTCATCAACACCCCATGCTGAACCGCAAAAAGAATACAGTTACAACGCTCAAAAACACACGACGCCTCGTGAAGCATGTTATGCTGAGTCATACAATAGTCGATGACAATTATCTTTTTATTTATATTATTCTACGACAATCCAATACAGATAAATTTGCACAATTCCAAATCAGATAATTGGATACCAACGACAAAGTTTTATCACTGATTGTTTGTTTATTTGTTCGTTTTTTTTTCATGATAAGATACTAATGGTTGGATTAGGATGGTGAAACGTCATTTATTTATAATTATTTATAGTCCCAGTGTCTTCGGGAAAGAGCCAGCTCGAAGGCCAAACAAATATATATGTATTTCTCTTACCAATTCAAGCATGAAGTGATCCTTACAAACTGATTCATCATCTACTCATTGGCATTAGTGTTTTCGTTTTCCATTAGCGTTCTCTAATTATATATTCTTTACCTAATAATCATGCCAATTGCTACGTCTAACAAAGACTTAATCATCAATAATATTATAGTGTGTATATACGTGTAAACATGGCCTTTTGTTGCGAATACAGCCAATTATTAAAGTCATGATAAATTGATGCTTATGTAGAAGTTTGTCAGCATTGTACGAGTCCGTTCAAGTTGGTCATGGCATCAATGCTATTAGAATAACCTTTTTATACATAATTTTAATAAAAATAATATGATCGTTTTCTTATCTTGGCTGAGTTCATCATGCCTCTACCTATGATCCCTCCTCCTGAATCGTTCCTTTCAAAATTAGCAACTTAATACTGATCGTCCAGTGATTATGAGTATAAGATAAAGCAAAAAATATAACGTGGACCAATTTTTGTTTTAAACATTAATATCCAAAATCATTATATCTCTACTAGGTTTATCACCTCAAGCCTTATAATTCTATTTTCTTAAAAGCAGCTTTGTTACGGGTGGGATTCGAACTCACGACCTTCTAACTGAAAGTCATATGTTATTATCACTAGGCTATCTTAGCAACCACTCCTATATGTCTAATTGTGTATTTAATTTATCCATCTTAGAGTCAACAATGTATTTTGATATATTTTGTTTTTCTTCATTGGAGATGTAAGCAGTTGATCAAAAATCACTAATTTAAAGTATAATTAAACACACTCAAACAACTCTCGATTCAAATTTTTTAGATGAGTACGATCGATTTATTATTTTTGAATAATTATAAAGTATAATTAAGGAAAAAAGAAAATTCGAACAAGGTTTACCTCATGCTTAAACTATTGAAATAATTTTGTTGTTATTGCAAATGATCATTTTTTATGTAGGTTACATCTGTTAACAAAACTTTAATTGGTAGGTTAACCTCTTGCTTACAAGGTTTAATCCCTATTTACAAATATATTAAAATAAAAAGATATATCAATGCAGTAAAATAAAATAAATCCTACCACATACCCTAACAACTTTAATGAGGTGTAAAAATAGGATATATGCTAAAATATTTATACTGGGATATCTTTCAGATGATTCTTAATCATCTAATTTTGTGGTGATTTTATCAGCAACAAAGCAGTAACAGCTATTTCTCTATAAGCAAAATGGAGAAATTGAAAATTATTACAACATTATTGATGCGTAAAATATTAAAATGGAATTATGCTGTGAATCGTACTACGTACGACGTTTTATTTAGATGTTATTATTTGTATTTTAAATTTGGGGTTTTTGGATTTGATTCCTTTGAAAATAGCGTGATTTTAGGGGATTGAAATTAAAACTTACTTCAATATTGATATATTATGCTTGAAAGAAACACGAACAATCCATTTCCGGGAAAGAAATTCAAATAAAATGGATGGAGAATACAAATTATTGCTCCTACCGTGTTGACTTATAGAGGATATAATAAGAATTCTAATAATAACACCAGAATATATTCTTCATTTGCAAGGCGGAGAATGCGAAATCAATATTATCTACAGATACGTAATATAATAACGTTGCAAAGAAAAATATAACGATAATGCATGAATTGCAAGGACGGACATTTTGGTTCCTCCAATTTAATCTAACTATTTTCTTCACGCTTCATTAACACAGAAAAAGTTCAGACTCTTCAGAGAAGCCAATTGGATATATAGTAGCAGGAAGAGAAGCATTAGAATCTAGCTAGGATGATCTATATCAAAATGTGTTTGGATTATCACAATCACTCATTTCATTATTCTTTTCGAACCGAATCAAACAACGAAGTAAAAAATATTCACAGCTAAGTAGTCGATGAAATTCAAGGTTTTAAATATTGATGATTTTCCACGAATTTTTATAGAAATATGTATTTTTGGGCCTTAACAATAATAAACGTGGATTTTTTTTGTTTAACACGGAAATATAAAATTTATTTTCTATGGCATTTGAACATGATGAATTTCAAATTTGGCTTTTTATTCATGAAAACCAGTATACGGTATAGATTAAAAAACATTTTCTTTTAGTTTTTCATGAAAATTAATTCTATAACTTTTCATATGAGTGTTGTTCAATCTACTTACATTGTATATTACACAAGATTTACAATTTTAAGTTAGAGTAATTGTTTTTCTTATAAAAATATGTATTAACGTAGCAAAGTTTTAATTTTTTTGCCATATATATATATATATATATATATATATTGACATATTTATTTAAAACGAGATCATGTAACATTTACTTTGTTTGTTTGTCATCAGCAAGAAATTTTCCATGGAGAAAATTGTTTCTGATTACCACACTTTTTTCAGTTTAATTTTGTTAAACACTTGATCAACTGTTACACACAACATTGTTAAACACTTAACCAACTGTTACACACAACAATCGTAACAATGTATGTAACAATTCACAAGCAGTGAATAAATGACAGTAAATGTGCAGATTAAAAGTAAAGAACACACACAATTGATAATTCAATTCGGAGCAACGTCTCCTACATCTGGGGGTGTGATAACCCGGTGAAAATAATTTCACTATAATAATAGTTCTCAGTACAAATGGGCTTACATGAACAACACAAACATCAAAACCAAATTATTAACAATAAAGTGAAAATCTAATCCAGTCCTCCCCCTGAATTAGTGACCCTTCACAGATTCACGAAAAACACACTTTCACGTGTTCTTTAATTACAAGAAAAACTCTCAGGCGTGACTAGTTCATTCACATGTAAACACAACACCAAACAAAAATCAATCACAGTGGATGATGTGATTCAACACTGCTATTCTTCAAGTCAATAGTTTTCCAGGCCGCCGATCTTGCACGTCTAGAAAAGCTATGAACTCAAACAAAAGCATCAAGGAGACTAAAGGTAGCAACCATGTCTTTTATAGCGTCCAAAAGAGGAAGGGTCCATGCTAGGGTTTCACAGCAAATAAACTCGACATCACCAATAAGCAATGACCCTTAATCATCACATCAATGAGAATCATAAGACTGTCTAAATACAACACACATAATCGCATATTGTTAAGACATAAAATCGTGATAAGATAATGTGACAAATCTCGGTTAAAAACTTGTCTAATAAAAAACAGTCAATCAAACGTAATAACAATTAACATTTTCATTTCTGGGACTATCATAACGACTTTAAATGATTTAATTGAAATGGTGGAAAAAATTCAATATTTTCGATTCATAACATTTAAGTTCTTAATATTTAGAACTGGTGGACAAAGAACCTAATGTCACAATTTTGTTCCATTCGTTACACAAAATTAATTAATTAAACTGTTGCTCATTGTGTTTCGATATCAACTATGTATATTACTTGTGACGATATGATAGAATTATTGGGTGAGGAATTGACACGGCCACTCGCCCCAACCTGATCAATCGTAATTTGGTTGTTATGGTTATAAAAGACGAAAGTAAGCCTATATTTTTTGGTGGCGTTTTGTAACGACATTATACAAAAATAATTTTTGGCGCGAGGATTTTTTAAAAAATATATTTGATTACTTTTGTTAAATTTACCATATTTTGACATGTGTCATACATCTAATTCAACTTCAATTGGCCTAACGGCGCAATAAAGTCTTGACATTGAATATTGGGATTTTGTAATAGGTAGTATAACTTAGTTATAATATCACATGATTTTCAGTTAGGACCTCGTAGGTTCGAACTTCACCCGCAATAAAGTTGTTTTCTAAAAAATAAATGAACATTGGGATTTTTCTCGTCAGTTTGTTTTGTTCGACTGGGGAAAGAATGAACGAGCAAAATCAATATAAAAATACAAGTAACTAGTGTATATAATTCATTCACCTTTGTAAATTATTATATTTTATAAATTTTAACTTTGTAAATGTAATGTGAAGATATATATATAAGTGTAATAAATAGTATAAACACAAAGTTAAACTTTGACCATGTTGCTAAAAAAACTTAAAATGTGATTTTTTTACTAAAATTATATAAAACCATAACTATTTGGCTTTATAATTTAGGTTCAAAGAGTTCTCAGTATATTTTTTAATCAACCCTACTTTATTTCTATATAATTTTACATTTGTTAATACATGAAAGTGATATGCATAATTACGGAATAAATGAACGAGTTTTGGTAGAAATTTGATCCGTATAAGAAAAATATATATCAATATGAAGTGGAGTGTTTTACTATTTAAACAGTTGTAATTATACAAGTTTAATTATGCATATCACTTTCATATTGAACTCACATATAGTTCTATAAATAGAAAAAGAAACTTCACCATTTGCAACATAACACACAAGAAAAAGTCTCGAGATTGAGTACAAATAGTTCTGATAAAACTGTTTGTAAAAAAATCGATTTCTCCCTCTTACCTACAAACATTTTTTTTCATTTGGATCTAATTTCCACAAAAACCATTCCATTTAGTTCATAATGGTTTATAAAATTTTCATGTATGAACAACATTTTAACTACCCTTTCGATATTCCTATACAAAAACTTTGTCGGCATAAATCTATTCTAATTCGCGAACCTGTTTTTCTATTTTTTTTATATAATTTTTGTAGAATAAATCCTTATGAAAATAAGAAGTATAAATATCGAGTTATAAAAGAACTTGACAAATGACGGACATGTTCTTTATGGCCACATTAGCAATAATTGCTTATGGTCGCTTTCAACTAGATATTGAAGTGTAAATTAAAGATGAAGTTGGGAATTTCAGTTCCTATGTGTGATAGTTTTTTGGTAATTTTTTTTATATGTGTCTCATGTTTTATTTATAGATTCTAGTACTCAACTGATAATAATACCTTTAAAATTTGACAGCACGTTTAACCTAAAAATCTCATTTTATTCCTTCCATTTCTTATCTCTCTTCACGCACATAGACTCTGTACACCCGACGAAACTTAGCACCGAGATATCTCCACCGTCGCGTCACCTTTTTCTCGCTCGCCCATGCTCGTGCTCGACGTGGTCGTCGGTCTTCTCCTTATGTGTTACCTTCTCGCTCTTCTATGGGGTTTTCGACATCGTTCTTCCCTGTAGTCGTCGTTGGGGGATTTCCTAGGTCGCCGTCGCAGAACTCGCCTCACCTTGGTCTCGTCCTTCTCTCTCAATCTTTGCAAGATACTTTACTAGAATTGTATGGATTTTTTTTATATTAGATTTCTATTTGGGGATTTGATCATTTGGGGATTTGATGATTTAATGATTTGATGTTTCAGGGATTTTGTTGATATAAGTTTTAAATTTGAGGATTTGATGTTTTGGGGGTTGTAATCGTCACTCTTCTCGCGATGGTCGTCGTTACAAAATTTATCTGGTCGCTCTTCATCTGTAGTAACTTGCGGTGATTTGCGGTGACTTGCGATGCGGTAACTTGCAGTGATTTGCGGTGACTTGACTTGCGGTGACATGTTTATGGCTTATTATTTGGTTGAAACATGTTTATATATTGTTAAAATCTTTTTGACATATCATGTATATCAAAACATGTTTATGTATTGTTTACAGCCTATTGAGTAAGATTTGATGGTTATGTCGTGTTTATGCTTTTTGATGTTTATGTAGGCAATACACATCATAATTATATTAAAGTTGTGGTACGTCACAGTTTGTTGTGGCCTATGCGGTATCCGCCACACAAATATTACTAGTTAATAGTTGCTTCAAAAGGTTGCGGTGTATTGTGGTATATTGTGGTGTATTACAGACATAAATGCTAATTGAACAAACAAAACAAAAAAAATTGCAAAAATGAGCTAAAGTCATCGATTACGGGACATGCAACGTATTCATTGAAGTGTACATTTTCGTAGGGACAAACATCCTTTATACGTTTCTCAATTCGAGTGATACATAAATGAAAATTTTGACCATACTTGACGTAGTATAAAATTGTGCCATCATCGCAAATCGTACTAGGAAGGCATTGCACATCACCGATTTTGTAAAAAACTTCAATTTTGAGATCAAATATTAACTTATCCACGCGAAATAGTTCATATAACGTATCCATACTCGTTATACTTTATGTTGTTTTTCATTTCAAAACCATACGTAGAACTCCCTCGAAATGCGGTACTTTGTACAGTTCAATAACAGGTTTTCTAAAAATATGAAAAAACGTAAATAAATTATTGCGGTTGGTTGCGGTAGACTGTGGTACGTTACTGGATATTATACAGTAATTGATCGTAAACATGAATAAAATAGTGCGGTTTGTTGCTGTTACTTGCGGTCGTATGCAGTACTTTATATCAGATAACAGACAAAAATGTCAGACTCATTAGAGACGACGAGTTTGCGAGCACATAGGACTGCACGAGAGGAGATCTGCGACAGCGACGATTGTGGGGAAGAATGACGTCGAAGACGCGAAGGCAACCCCCAAGGAGAAAACCGACGACCACGAGCGTGAGCGAGAGAGAAGAAGGTCGAGCGGTCGGTGTCGGGTCTGCGTCTGTGAAGAGAGGCGAGAGAGAAGAAGGTCGAGCGGGTTGTAGTGGGTCTACGAGGAGAGGAAGGTCTGCGTGAAGAAAGACGAAATTGGGTCAGCTGTGCGTAAAAAAAGGGATGCGTGAAGAGAGAAGAGAGAAGAGTATTTAGGTTAAATTTGGAAATTTTATTTTAAGGATATTTTAGTACTGCGGGTATTAAAAATCACAATTAAATCATGGGAAACATAGAAAAAAAAATTATATCCCACTATTACACATAGATTCCGAAATTCTCCAAATTAATTGATGTTGAACGTCTGAAAACTAATGTTAACTTTAATGTGAAAACGTAGATCGTCAATTAAATTATAAAAGTGTGGTCTCACGCTCACCACCAATTTCTTTAAATACTCTCGCCTGTTCTCTGACGCTCAATAGTCATTTCTCACTGTTTTATGCAAAATATTTATTGCTTTACTTAATACCATAAATGGTGTCAATTTCTTGCGTATGTTGAAGTTAGTCAGTTACCAAGAACTCTTTGCTTTAAAGAATTTCAACTCCCCAGCGTACTGAAATTCAATTGATTATTCTCATAAATATGGACAAATCGACACGTTTGTATGGTAAATGGAATATTATTTATTGATCCTCATTATTTCTTCATTTCATAATTGCATCATACATGAAAAAAAAACTGCGAGAGATTGAGACGCACCATCTAATACTTACCCGCCGAATTGATTGATGATTTAATACTTGTACCATTCGGGCGTGGTAACGACCAAGTTTATTCCACAAATGAGCATATAAGCAATGCTATTTTATTAAATGTTTTGAAATAGGAGTAACTATAACTAGTGATTATACACACCTCCTCCAAGTTGGACTTGGAGGTCGTGAGTTCAATCTCCCCGTATAAGTTAAATTTACTTTAATTTTTTTTTTTTTATTGAAGTACATATATAAGCATGTACATGGACATAATTAGACTTTGTTTATAAGGGTTAAAATGGAACAAAAATTTCAAGCGAGGGTAATTCATAAATTCTGTTGGATAAAAATTGAGAAAAAAGTAAATTTGAGCTATACAAAAGGCTTTAATGGTATTGATATAAACCCACATTACTAAGATTAAAAAATTTAACGTATAACCATCTCCAAACATGAAATATCGATAACAAACCCACATTACATAAATCAGTGCAAATTGCATGATTGGGGTAATCGAAACCTAAAAATTGTTTTCTCTTACGAACTCTAGGTAACTATATTGTTAAGTAATCAACGAAATCAAATCAAAACTTAGAACACAAGTAAAAACCACACATATTGAATTTTGCAGAATTAACGAAGAACAATAGTAAAACTTGTAAAACACGCAAGAGTTTTATTCTGGTTCGGATCTATTTATCCTACTGATTAAAATATATTAACAATTTAATATAAATGATGAACATATCATATTATGCGGAATTAAAAAAAAAAGTAATATGAAAACATATTTTCAACATATTAAAATTAAGCATGACGTTAAATATAAAAGACATTCATGCAAAAATATTATTATTACATAAACATTTAATTCAATACTCCGAAATACTTATAACTATTTATAAGCTTACGATATTTAGAATTCGAATTTACTTACGGTTTTCGTCGTCAACTTCACGAGTCGTCCTTCCGTCTTCGATCTTCATGAATCGTCCCTCCGTCTCTAATCAAACGTCCATGATGGGTTAAACGTTATATCCTTCAGGGTTTAGTGAGATTAAAGATGGTGAACTCTCTATGAACGAGACATAAAACATTTAGAAACTATTATCACTTGTATTTCTCTCTCAAAATTGACATAATGTAAGAATGCTTTCTCTCTCTAAATAAGACACAATGAAAAACAATTTTCTCTCTTTCTCTCTCTATGATGGTCGGCCAAAAGTCCTTTGGGAGGAGAAAAAGATGTTCTAGAAGAGTGAATGAGTATAATTTCTAATCAATATTAAATATTCACCCAATATTTTCTTACCAAAATTTGAAGCAATAGTCAACTATTTTCTCCCTTAGTGTGGCTGGCCATTGCTTCTCAATATTGCGTAAATATTGCTTAATTGATACCAAAGATAATCCAATCAATTCCACATAATATTTTCCTTATAAGTATTATCATGAATTAAATTAAAAAATCTCATTGATTCTCATGATCTAATTGTGGAGATAATGACACGTCATCAATCCTATCCATATTAGATTGATGAGAAAATGATCAAATTAACTTAGTACTTAAAAATATTTCAATTCAATAATCGAACTTAAAGTATGATTTCAACAAATCATCTTTACATATTTTTAATACGTATTTTGTTCATCAAAATCTCGTCCGAAAGTCTAACATTGAGACCTCATGGACCCACATGAACGAAGCTTTAGAATAAAGTCTGGACACTAAAGTTTACAAAAATTTTCCGACTTTTTAATTCTTAATATTGGTCGATTCCACTAAAAGACCAATAATGTGGATCTCTAAGTTCATATGCGTTTTCATCTCCGTTTGATATGACACAACTATTCTTCACACGGTCCACAGTGTATTTTACGATATTACCCGTTGTGTGTATCATTAACCAAGAGGGATGTGAAATTATCATTTAACCCACAATTATTGTTTCAATAACTCATTTTTTGTTTGTGAACGAGAAAAATATAAAGTGAGATGTCATAACATATCACATGTTTTATTTAGAGAATATATTATCTAGTGAATAGCAGGCCTGGTTTATTCACTCACACTTCAAAGAACAAAACATGGTGCGATGCAAATTTTGTAGCATTCTTACAACACAAATTCCATATCTTTGAATCACATAATTCAACGAAATAGTATTATGAAATCAATAATCGAGTTTATGAAATATTGTTTAGACATTTCTCATTACCTAATCAAATGTCACAAAGTGTCACAAGACAACACGTACTCACTTCAGGATTTAGGTAATTACGAAAATGCTCCTCTTATGTGATGTTGAAGTTTCGAGTAATAAAACGGTTTTACCTCGAACTTCAAAGTGTCACAAGTGTCAATAACTTCAGTAAGACATCAAGAAAAAATCCAGAGTCACAACTCTCAATATCACAACATACGATATCGTTAGTATATTAAAAATATCATTAATCTGATATATTTCCCTATCGATCCTTAGATTGCAAACTGTTCATTTTAAACTAATCAATAATAGGTATTTTGTTAAGTTTGTGCTTAAACCTTCTTTCGATGATGATAGTTTCAAGGCATCCAGAGAGAGTACACCGATGAACAACCAAGAAAAGTCATCACAACAATCCCCCAAGCGATGAATTCTATTTATCGTTCTCTACTTTTCTAAAGATGAATTTCGGAAAATATGTGCTATAGTAGTGGTATATTCTGTTTCTATGTGTGATGAAGTTTTATTACGGAATATATGTGCTAAATGGCAAAAAAGCCCTTGATAATATTTTGGTCAATTGCGGTATGTTGCGGTCGATTGCGTTATCTAGCAGAATTTAATATTAACTGCGGTATGTTGAGGTCAAATTTTGTAAAGTGTTATTTTGTTTTTTGGCACATATATTTCGTAATAAAATTTCATCACACATAGAAACTGAATATACCCCTACTATTACACATATTTTTCAAAATTTCTAAAACACCCGCTTTTAGTAAACTCTTACAAATGAATAAGATAATGAATGACTAAATTATAACATACAAAACAGATCCTTACAAGATCAACTAAACAACTAACTGTAGCTTAATATATGCTAGCGAGGCTGATGTAGATCAATCAGCAAGGCACCTTCGTTTACATATACAGTATTTTTATTGTCTTGGATTCTTAAAGAACTTGGAGAAGTGACATAAGGGTTAAATTGTATGATGTTTAAATAAGGGACAAGTAGTTATATATAAACGTGGCCTAACGATAGTCACGAGACTTCTCGATACCGGTCCCGGTGCCTACCGGTAGGGGGGCGGGACGGGACTCCCTGTCCCGGGTTGGAGCGGGATGGGACCCAACCAGGAGGCGGTATTTCGTCCTCTTGGTTTTAATAATAATAAAAATTAATTAAAATAATGTTAAGAGGCTTTAAAATAATATTGACTAAGGATGTATTTGTAATGTTTTATGAAAAGTAGGTAAAAATAAAAACGAAAAAAGTACCACTTTTATATATTGAAGTTTGAAAAATTATCCCAGACAAGAGCCGGAATATCCCTTCGTGATAATGCTAACCAACATCTAAGTATTAAGGTTGATGTTAGAAAAGTTATAATCAAAATCATCGATAAAATCAAAATGCTTAAACGTTTCTTGTGCTCGGTGTCTATGTAGAAGCCAATCTTTTCCGCACGTTAATACTTCCACCATCTCCGGATGCAAGCTACATCTTCTTTTGTCAATGATCCGGCCGACACTGCTGAAAGCCGCCTCCGATGACACCGTTGAAACATGAATGGTGAGGATGTCTTGCGTCATGGTTGCTAATATTGGAAATGTTCTTGAGTTTTGTCTCCACCATGTTAGTAGGTCTAACTCGTTTGGTTTGACTCACTCGTTTTTGTCGTACTCCATTATCTCTGGATGTTGGTGTGTGTCTACTCCCATTGGCTGACTTGACCCGGCCTCTTGTTGTGACCGAGGCGATGGACTATATGCTGGAGCGTTGACAAAGACATTCTGGAATTGATGGTGTCGTGGCTCCTGCGTCTGTGACTGAGTAGACTGCGTCCGGTACTGCGGGAGGAGTTTTGCTTGGTAAACCCTGAAAAGAGCATAAAAAGCTTCAACAATTCTGGAAAAATCAAGTGCATAGTGATCTTGATCGACAAAATAACGTCTCATATACTTGAGAAGCTTCTTTAGTCCTATAACTTTACACCTACAATCTAAAATTACTGCAAAACCGTATAACAAAGGAACCTTCCCAGCCCTCCAGTACTTTAGAAATTTTGATTTCATTGCTTGAATACATTCATGAAAAATTGGTTCCTGTCTTTATTTGTCTAAATGAACCGCAATGGCAGTCATAGTATGCAAAGCAAGAAAAGAAGCAGGAATGTAAACTGCAGACAAATAACATGATTCTTTATAAATAAAATGTCTAAAAATGAAACAAATGACTCAGCCATCCTCATGTCATAATCAGTAAGAGAGTCCTCGCCTAGTTCGTTGTTGATATAAGCTACAAAAACATCTACGTAGCCTAAGGATAAGAAGTTGGTTAACATTAAAAAAGTTGAATTTCACCTAATTTTGTTATCTAAATGAAAGATGCGCTCTTCTAGTCCGTTGTGCCTAAAACGTCTTTTAAGTTTGTCTACTCTACTTGTGGAACTATTTACCCAGTTAATGTAAGTTCTAATTTTATTTATTTACGGGTGATAACTAGCTGAACCGGCTTGAACTATTAAGTTTATTATATGCGTAGCACAACGTTGGTGTATAAGAGAATCGTTTGTTTGTAGTTTTTCCTTTAAATCTCGAATCATTGCATTGTTACTTGTTGCGTTATCTAAAGTTACCGAAATGATCCTACGAGTTAAACCTCATTCATCTAGTACGCTAACCATTATCTCTAATATCTTTTGACTAGTGTGCGAGCCTTCTATTCTCTTGAATCCAATGATACGTTTGTTTAAGTTTCACTCATAATCTATGCTATGAACTACAACACTCATGTAATCCATTTTACCTTGAGCCGTCCATATATCTGATGTTAATGCTACACTATATCTACCACTAGATATTGTTGATTTTAGTTATTTTTTTTCATTTAGAAACTTTTTTAGAATATCGGCACGTAAAACTTTTCTAGACAAGATTTGAACGTTTCGAATTATAGTACTAATAAAACTAACAAATCCATGAGACTCTGTATGATGAAAAGATTGATCTGTTGAAACAAAATATTATACTAAATCTTTTCTAAATTTAAGTGGGTCGATATGACTTACAGAACTTGAAGAGGCTCCTGCTCGATCTCCCTTGCAGTGTTTGTTGTGACTCCACAAGAGCGACGCCCCGACAAGATCGTTGTGCACGCTGAATATATTTCCGCAAGAGTAGCATTTTCCTAATTTTTCGCTGTTGTGGATGATTTTTTCGAACCACGTCTAAACTTGGGACCTAGGTTTCCGTCTGGTTGATGGCCGTTGTTGTGGATCTTCGGGTTGCTCGACCGCCGGTTCTTGTCGTTGTCGTCGTTGACTTCGTTGATCCGTCTCTTCCCGATGTTGACGTTGTCAAGGACGAGGAACGGAGACCGAAGGTGAACTCCGACTTCGACTACGTTGGGGCGGTGCCGGTATCTCTTTGGGTTCCTCGTCATATTCTCCATCATTTGGATCTTGAGTTTCATAGTCATCTACTTCGACATGTTCTTCAAAATTTGGATTTTGGGAGTCATGGATTTCTTGTTCGCATACCTGAAAAACTTGAAAGGCGATATCGGCGTCGGATTTAGGTGGTGGAATATGAGGGACGTAATCGTCTTGTGTGTGAAAATTTGGATTTTGGGAGTAAATAACATTTGGCATGGTGGATGGAATATAATTAGGATCGTATGTGTATTCGGGATTTTGGGAGTGGTGTAACCAATTTTACTCGAAATTGGCCATCGAGATATCTTGAGATCCTCTACCCCGACGAATCCGACCTCTTCGGTTTTGGGATGCCATGAGATTGTAGTGAGAGTGAAATTGAAAGTGAGTTAGTGAGATTGAGGGAGTGAGAATGTGAGATTAAGAGAGTGAGATTGAGAGTGAGTGGAAAATGAAATGGAGGGAGGGGGGAGGGTTTATAAGAAAAATTGAAGGAGGGAAAAAAAATGGTTAAACGGCTAAATAGCCGTTGGAGCCTAACGGCTCTCTCCCCCAACGATTATTGTTTTTTGGCCGTTGGATTTAACATCCTACGGCCCACGTTTTTTGTTTTTTTTTTAAACTAACGGGTAGGGGGGCGGGACTCTCGCCTCCCGGTCCCCCTACCGGTAGGTGGACTCCCGGTTCCGATTTTGATACCGGGACCCCTGCCTCCCAGTTTTTGGCCTCCCGATCCCGTCCCGGTAGGCCAGGATTAGTTATATAGTTATAAGAAACATAAATATTGCAATATTGTCATGTTTGAGTGTTTTAGTTTATAGAAATTTCTTTAAATAAATCGGAATAACTTCACAAAAACACCCTTTAATTAAAAAGAAAAAAATCCACTACAGGCGGTTATCTCATTTTCATTTTCGTATTTTAAAAATTATTTTTTTAATGTTTAGTTTTAATATCTTCATAGATACCGAAAAAATCCTAATACCTCTTGTACCGAAAGAAATCAGTGGAAATACCAAATATATTAAATATCACAAATAAATATACAGTATACGTGGGAAGACTTATACGAATCGAATTTCCTCGCCAAATTTCGGGGCGCGAGGTGTGGTTTGCCATCTTGGTAGACCCTGCAAAGCTTAGATCGGAGCGTTGGTTTGGGTTTCGGTGAAGCGACGATGGTCGGAGTTGTGTGGGACCGAGTTTGAGTCGATGGAGACGGCGGAGAGAGAGGAAGATGAACGGAAGTTGACGCCGATTTGGCTCCAGTGGCTGCGACGTCAACGATGGAGGCGTTGGCGAAGGCAATGATAAACTCCGACGGTGAACCCCGGTTTGGCTCCGGTGGCAATTAATATTTTCATTGTTCTTCGTTCTTCTTCTTTGTGTTTCGATTTTGATTTCAAATTTATGTATAAAATTTTGATTTTCTTTCATTTAGTCAAATAAACGTGTTTTGTTAATTGGTATGCAACTAACGGAAGTTTCAATTTACATTACAAAAATCAATTTACGTTGTACAACATAAATCGATTTACGTTGATACATTTCCAATTCAAGGTAAATGAGATATCAATTAACGAACAATATCAGTGTAAAAATCAATTTACGTTGTAAAACGCAGTTCAATTTACGTTGTAAACAAAATCATTTCAGTGTAAAATGAATATCAACGACAAAATAATAATATCAAATAATAAAACCGATTAAAAATATTAAAATTCCCAAAAATAACTGAATAAGATAATTCGGCTATTAATGAAGAACTTTTATTAATTTATTTGAAAATAATTGGTCAATTAAACCGTCCATAAATCTAGGATCTAAAAGGAAATATTCAATTGCCAAAAATTGTTTAAACAAAAAAGGAAATTAATTCAATTTTGAAACAAAAATTAAAAAACGAAATTAATTCGAAATTCAAAATAAATTTAAAAATGAAAATAAACATAAAAGATAAAAAGGTAAATTAATAATATGATTAAATATGCTACGTCATCATTTTGGACATTTACGAAAATTTTACCAAACGTTGGCCAAATCAAAAAAACGTTTGTAAATTAAGATCAATTCTCCAATGTTTATGTTAAGTATAACACTAAATCACGAAATACATAGTATACTTCTAATATATATATATATATATATATATATATATATATATACACATACATATTTTTATTATAACTGTATTAGAGTATAACGATTAGAGTTAAGATCAAACTGGACAAAAAACAGTTGTGAAAATATTATTTATTATACTATATTATTTTAATTTAACAAAAAAATACAATTCGATATTTTTTGAAACTAAATGTTAAACCTGAACTTTCACTAATATTTATAGTATATATTTTATTTTCCGGCTTTCTTGTAACAAGGTTGTCTTTAGTGTTCAAATCACCGTTGTGATCAAGCTAGTGGAACAAACTTCGGTTCAATTCAAAAAAAAAAAAAACAAAAAAAAAAAAAAAACTTCCGTTTGCAGGCTATACTCCATAGTTTCCTCCTCTTTCTTTTTTATTACTTATTGTCAGCTTTTAATTTTTTGTATTTTTTATTCTAAATATTTACAAATCAGTTTTTTCTCCAAACTCTGTTTTCTCAAGCTAAAAAATAATTAAATTTATAGTTTGTCAAACTCAAAACTTAAATTAGGATTAACTTTATATTAAATTGGTGCAATCTACAGTATTTTCACTACCCACAATACTAAATGTTATTTAAAAAAATATTCTCTTTTTATATTATTAATTTCATTTTAACCCCTCTATTAATATCCTATGTAAATATTAATCTTATTAAACACTAATTTAGTTTTGAATGTCAACAATATAAATTAATTTTATATTAAATATTATGTTAATATTACGATATTAAAATATAAAAGAATATTATTAATATATTTATTGTATTGTCTTTAATTAATGTTATGTATTATTATTAATATCATTATTTATTCTTTTCGCTCATGGATAATATGTATTTTTGTATAGATTACATATTAACATTTTCGTGGGTGATTTTGTAATTGAAAAAAAAGTATATGAGTGATGAATAGTGCACCACAAATTTGGGTATATACTATTTATTATATCCAAATTTGCTTAAGTATTTTGGGTGAGTTTGAGCACTCTCACCCCAAAAATGTCTCATCCCCATAACATGGGTGTGTTTGGTAACACTTATTAAGCCACTTTAATTTTTTTCAAAAGCTAAAATATTTTTTGGGTGTTTGGTAAAATCACTTTTAAAATAATTTCCAAAAGCACTTTTTGAAAAAATAAGTTAAATTCTAAATTTTTTTAAAAGCTAAAAATTGTAGTTTTTGAATTTTTATTTTTGGGCTGTATATTTCCTTTACTATTTTACTCTCATAAACAAGTCAATTAATTACCCTAATAATGAGATTCCACGTTCAAGTTCTTATTATAGATATTATAGTTCAAACAGTTTAATAAGTTCATTATAAATTTGTTGGCGACAAATTTTATTGAATAGCAAATTTTTCAATAAATTAGAGATCAATATGAAAAGTGTAAAACTTGTACGAGTTGTTTGGATAACTTAAAAGATGAGATTGCTGCAAGTTTAATAGAATCGACAAATTAATAGTTTATATGTTTGTTAATAAAATAAATTATATTTAAATATGAAATTTCATTTTGTTAGTCTACATCATCGAAATTTAAATAATATATTAACATCAATATGTACATATAAATTAAACACCAAAATAATAATAATTATTTAAATATCTATCTCCGGGGTTATTTTAGTCTTTTTTATTTATAATTTTGTTTGTTTTGCCAAACGTTAAATCATTTTTTACTTTAACAAAAACCTAAATTAAAAATAATTTAACAAACACTAAATAATTTTTGTAAAAAGCTGTTTTTTGGGAAAAGTAATTTTTAAAAACAATTTTAAGAAAAAAAAAGTGTTACCAAACGGAGCCAATATAAAAATGTGTTGGAGATGGTCTCAATCCACTTTCAACCTTACTTCGCTGATTGGCTTAGCCACGTGGCACATTATGAGGATGATACGCCAACCATGCTTCATTTTTGCGCTGCAAGCCCCACGTAATTGCACTTTGTGCATGGCTTTAATATTAGCATGGTGTTAATTTGTTGCATTAAGTGTTAACTAAAATTGTATAGTGTTAATAGTTGGACTTCGTGGTTCAATTCTCAGTTACCCCAAACAAATGAAAAACATACGCTTCAAAAAAAGAAAAATTTATTGCGTTAAAATGATTCTTTCTGTAAGCCAAAAGCTGAAGCTGAGGAGTCTTAAGTCCTTGGTGTAATGACGATGATTAACTATCAATAACAGAATTGGAGAAATCCCTTAGCATCCGAAATGAAATAATTGATATTTATTATTAATGTAATATAATAATAAGGGAGAGAAGGAGACTTGCCTATATAAATATTTACACGTGAAATGGTTTATTTGCTAAATTAACACATTGTCTTTTATGTCGTTGTTTGGATTGAATCATTCTACTAATTATCACTTCAAACATTTGATGCCATTCTACAATATATAAAAAATAATTAAAAAATCTAACTTAATTTAACAAATATATATAACTCGCCATTTATCACGCATGCTCAAATATTTTATTAAAAGTGTTGTTGAAAAATAACAATTGGGATCGAGTACAATATTTTACGGAAGCTTTTGTGGAGATGTTGCATATCGCGATCAACATTATACCTTGCATTGTCTCTCTTTTGTTAAGGTTACAGAATTAATATATATCTAAAAAAATCACAAAGATGCAATTACCCGCAGAATCTTTCAATCTAAACCAGAAGAAAAAATTAATTCCATTTTTCCTGCGCAAACAAGAGAGAAAAAATTGGGATCGAGTACAATATTTTACGGAAGTTTTTTTTGCGATGTTGCATATCGTGATCAACATTATACCTTGCATTGTCTCTCTTTTGTTAGGGTTACAAAATTACTATATATCTAAAAAACAAAAAAGATGCGATTATCTGCGGAATCTTTCAATCTAAAGTCTAAACCATAAGAAAAAGTTAATTCCAATGTAAGCCTACAAGAGAGAAACATTTCAGTTGCCTACGTTTATCCTAATCATAATGCTCAACAAGAAAATTGTGTTATACGTAGCTATCAATGTGACAACCTTTGATTGTGGATTTTGAGAATTTTTGTCCTTCCAATCTTTGTGGTTAGTTTAATGTGAAATCTGAGGAGAGGAACAAAAACGTATATATCCATTACTATGATTTATTTATTCTATAACGTGTTATTACTATAGCTTATATGACATCGCCATTCATAATTTTCTACGACGGTTCTCTTAAATAATATTAATATATATTTCAATTTAATTTGATCATGATATATTCAGATTTGATTGCGTTCATTTCTCATGCATGTATATGCTATACATTATTAGACGCTAGGTCTAGAGTTGGCTACAACCTAATCTTTCTTTTTTCTTAATTTTAAGTTTATGTTTCTTCTAGCACACATTAATCATGACTTTAGAATGAGTAAATAGCGACATAACTATCGTGCTTTTTCGACCTTAGATAAAAATAATTTCATATTCCGGGGCATATCTATAACTACTATGGTAAAATATATACGTATGCATATTTGTATGCATCAGAAAAACTGCACTATAATTGCTGAAAACTATATCACTTCTTTAGTATCCCCCAAATAATATATTAACCACTTGCTTAATAAACTCGTATAAAAGAGGCACAATATAAATATTTTATTTTCTATAATAATAGCTGGAAGCATTAGATAAATAAAGGGCATAGCACTTATATAACTGGAATTATTTTCTCAACTTGTGGATATGCCGTGTAATAGTACAGCTGTGTTTACATATAAAGTAGCTAATCACTTAAAAAGATTGTCTTTATTTTAAAGATTGGGTTAGGGTAGCTCTAGTAAATATCAACCAGCTAGGACTTTGCCGTCAACTACGGTTACAAGTAACCTATCTACAAAAATTGGTTGCACTCGTAGATATAATGGGCGGAAATTAATTAAATTTTCAGAATAAATAGATTATAATAATATGAAGAAAATAAATAACAATCACAATATTTAATTATAACAAAATAAGAGAAAAATAGAGACCGTTCGATAGTTTCCTTAAAGTAATATTGTCTTTCCACTGTCGGAAAACTTCGAGCAATTTACCTCACAGGATACAACGGTGGATGAGAAGATCTTTGAGCAGTTAAGAGACTTCCGGCGAACAAAGCTCGTAACTAAACCAACCGGACTACAAAAGAAACAACTGGAACAACTGGTCTCCAAAAGAACAACTCGGAACAACCAACTTTTCAGAAGGAATACCAAATTTCCTGAAATAACAACCAAAATTCCTGAAGGAACAACCACAATTTCGGAGGAAAGAAAGAAATTTCTCTGTCTTTAGGTGTGTTTCGGCATGTCTTTCTGAATTAGAGCACTTGAGATTTTATAGGCAAGGCAAGGTCGGTTTCAGCTTACAAAACTGCCACCATTAACAGCCCTTAATTGTGCTTTAACACCTTTTAATTATGCTGAGAGTGAACGTCCAATAACCTCTCAAAAACGTCCAAAACGTTTTACCTTCATTTGTAACCAATGCAAATAAAACTGCAGCACAATTAACTGGTAGTATATGCTTAATTGATTCCCAAAATAACCTACAAGTTATTTATAAACTTAAAATTTTTAAGAAGTGAATTTTGTAATAAAAAGTAAGGGATGAGCCCGGAAGCCCGAATGCCCAAGAATAGCCCAAATGATCAAGATTCAAGATCCAAGTCCGAGCCCCGAGCCCAAGCCGGCTCGGCGGCGGCGCGTATGTGCGCGCGTGCGAGGGGTTAGAGCTATTACACTCAGACTCTCCTATATAAACACCACACCAGTTCCCTTACCCAACCCATGTGAGATTTTTTTGGATTCTCTCAACTTCATTTCTCTACAACACATAACAAATGTATTTTTAATCATACTTTAAACATCAATTTCTCATTCATCATAGACATAATTTTGGCAAATAAATACTTAATCTTATACCCGTCGTAACGAGGAATAACATTATGAAAGAATTATCAAATTCCGATGTGTGAATTCTCACTCAAATATTAGCCATTAATCATCCATAACCTATGTTAATAACATTTTATTAACATTTCTTCCAACATAAACTATATAAAGATTTGCATATATCAAACGTTTTGTAAAGAATTATAAATGCTCAGTTTAGATTGCGTGACAAACATTTACAACATATTACTTTTCTTAGGTGAAAAATGTTTGGATTAAAATGGTCTAATTTTTTTTCATACGTATTGAACTAAACATTTAAAATTCGTTTACAATACCTTGAGTATTTTCAAAACACTCTATGTTTATATAGTTATATAAAGAAATTACCTATATATATATATATATATATATATATATATATATATATATATATATTTAAACGCGCGCACATTAATAGACACATGTTCCATTCATAATCTGTTTAAAAAAAATAAAGGATGTACGTATGACGAAAGTTTAAAATACCGGTAATATACTACGATATCATCCACTATCTTACCGGTATAATCAAAGTTTGGTATCATTACTTAGGCTCAAATCTTGACCAAATCTCTAATCAAGTGGAGTTTATCAAGTTGGATCCTTCCGGCATTAACTTTGATAGTGCATTAATGCACACCCGCTCCAAATTAGAAAGCGTGAGTACAATCCCTACCTTTGCTTGCCCTTCAAAAAAAGAAATTGGATCCATCCGATCAGGATGTAGCCAAACCCTAATGTTATATATATAAAGTGAGATTACACGAAAAAAATTTCGATATAAAATAAAACAAATGTAATTAAGAAAACTGAAAATATATAGACAAGCTATATCCGTCCATGAGCCCAACCCTTTTCAACTTCAAGGGAGACTTTGACCAGTACATGAATCAAACATTTTAAACCAAAATAATAATAGTTTTGATTAAAAAAAGTTATATCACTGATGAAATACTTCAATATAAATGTGGAAAATATTTTTTCTCAAATATATGAGTTATTAAGTATAATAAGTGTTCAAATATAGTGCCATTTTCAATATGGTCTACGTTTAATATAAATTTAGACTATTAATATAAATTTAACTAAACATTGATTATATTAAAAATTGAGATAATAAATATGAGTTATTTCATCAATTTTTTTTTAAAAAAAAAATAAAATATATATATATATATATATATATATATATATATATACGTTAGAACAATTATTTTTTACCTTCTAAAGACATTCAATTTGGAGACATCTACGTCTTAGGGGTCAGATTGCTGACGTGGAATACAATCCAAACACAGTGTAATTCATCATTCTCAAGGCGATAGAGATCGAAGACTCGCTCGCTCGAAATAAATGAAAATCCCAAGGGTTGATTCACTCATTGTTAGTTACGATTTGAATTAAACCATTGTTGACCAAAATTTAACACATCCAACATTTTTTACCAATAATTTCAATATTAAAATAAAGTTACTGCAGAATTTAAAGCTAGTTCAAGCGCTATCTTTTGGATTTTAGTCGTTATAAGTTGCGGCTTTTTATATTTTGTTGTTATTTGGGGTAGGCTTTTAACTCAACGACTGAAATTGGGAACAAATTTCAAAAGGAAATCTTAAAAGGCTCAATATCGAGAGAAGAAATAATGAGCTTTGAAAAGGGTCAAACAGTGACAACGTGGAGAAAGAAGACAGCAGACAGAAAGAGAGTGAATATATATGTGGCGACACGTTTGCGTTTATTTCATACAC
Organism: Urtica urens; assembly: GCA_958296335.1. NCBI lineage: Eukaryota > Viridiplantae > Streptophyta > Magnoliopsida > Rosales > Urticaceae > Urtica > Urtica urens. The sequence continues at coordinate 17,782,811 of OY282522.1, read as the reverse complement.
ATCACCTTCCCCGGTTACTTCTGACTTTGCCTACCTAATTTCTAGCCTTGACAACTATTTATGTTCCGTTTGACATTTATTAAGCGTGATCATTTCTCTAATATATACTCCTTCTATTTTCTTTACTATTTTATGTCTTTGACTCCTAAGATCTGTTCAGTACACGTTTTAAATATTTAGATTTTTCGAATTTAAAATGGGAAAGATAAACCAATATCTCTAATTATTCTCTTGTATGAAGTCCCAAATTCAATGTTGTTGTTGTATGACCAGGTTTATGACATACAGTAAATATATACAAAATAACTTATTAAATTTACACGTTGCAAGATCAGTATATTTTAATTAATGCGAAAACTGATAAGTTCATACGTAAGCATATTATCTTACGCTGGCCACTTACTTGTAATAGGTGATATCTTAGTTGACCCTAATAATTAAAACGCAAATAAAAAACACTTATATTTGTATATCGTCGAAATTCTGTATCCTAACTTATATTGTTGTTTTTCATAACACCTTATTAATAAGTAATGAGAATAAATAAATACTAGCCAGTAAACCCCAATATTTTTAAAGATACGCCAAAACTTAAACCATGCAAACTATTTAGGGCATGTATATTGAGCTGTTAGATCTTTAAAATGGAGGGTGCTGCATGTACCACATTATATTATCAATATCTAACAATACGTGTTTAAGCTATTCTTATTAGCGTTTTATTATCTACTGCAAATTCGCAAATTATGAAATTCGATGTGTCAGTATAAGATGTCAAATGAACCACTCTTACGATTATAATGAATCGGCGGATACTAATTAATCGGTTATAAAATAATAAAATTGTATAAGAGAAGATAAATTAGGTTGCGGGAAGCAGTCCAATGAATGAACAGCTTGGAATATATGGATTAAGAATATGTGAATGATCAATTCGTTATATTGTTTTATATAACAAAATATTAGTTAAATGATCGAAATTTGGTGTGTCCAGTATAAAATGATCAACATTTTGATTAATTTTGGTTAATGATTCTATTATTTATCTGACATACATAATTAACAAGATAATTTTACAGTTTTGCCCTTTTCTATTTTGGGAACTTTTGAAAATTTTGGGCAAATTCGTCCTAAAATTAATGTTAAACATTAATAGGGTCATTTACCAAAAAATTGTTAAACGTTGGCCATTTTGAAATATTATTATGTTTAAAAGGCTATAATACTAAATGACCCTTTATATAATTAAAAAAAACGATAAGATAATGTTGGATTGACCTCAAAACTTCGTGTACTTTCTCTTGTAGGAACTTTCTTCATATATTAAAGGTGGAATCACCGCTCCCCTCTCGATGTCGTTCGACGGTAACTCTCATTCTTAGTCGTGGCAAAGATACTTTTTGTTTGTTATCTATTTTCGGGTTAAATAATCTGGAAATTATGTGGTCTTTGTAGATTTGGGTCATTGCTTTCTTATATGTTAACTTCATGCAAATCGACCCTCTTCTTAGATGTGTTTAAGAGCCAACAACTCTCGATCTTTTGTTTCAAAGTCTAAATCTAGTTGGTGAAGGAAGCATCATTGAGTACATGATATCTTTTAGTTTGAGATTTGGTTTTCTCAGCATTATAAATTTGGTCTTTTTGTTCTAAGTGAAAGGGTCATTTTTTCAGGGTCATATGTCTCGATTTATATGTTGAAACTTTGACAACAGATGTGTTTAAATGGCTTTAGCAGCTCTTGGACAGTAGGGATTCCAGGTTAATGCAAATGACCATTGAGAAATATAAATGCATTTTTCTCCATTAAAATATATAGCCTTGATTTTTTACTTTGCAATTTCATGTGTTTTTGTTATAAGAAGTTTGAAACATGTAGGAACTGCCAACATATTTTGATAATTTTTTTGTTCGAGAGATATGACAACATAATCTTAATAAAAAACACATATAAAATTCACCTATAAGCCAAACAATTAGGGGTCCCATCAGACGACACATTTTTGCCTCACATCGCTCCATATGTCGCCTCACCTTAAACAACGCAGAGCCAAGTTGCCTCAAACGACACAACGTTGCCCTACCTCAGACGATACAACTCGCTCCGCCTCAGTGTTGCATCGCATTAGTGTTGGAATTTAGTTAACAATTAACCTAATTAATTATGAAACATATATACATGTGACGAAAATTCGTAATTCAATTTAATATGTTAAAACACTTTTTAAAATATATTCAATAATCATGTCATTAAATTTCTAAACATGTTAACAAATTTATTCAAACATACAACGAATGATCTAAACACACTAACAATCCTATAACGTTTATTATATTCATATCCAAGACACACTAACAATCCTATAACGTATATTATATTCATATCCAATTCGTTTCAAGGAGACTTACGTAAGGTTCGGATTTGCAAGATTCTGCCTCGGATGTGCATCCAAGTCCTCGGGCGATTCTCATTCCCACGCGTGTCTAGAATGTCACAAAATACGTTCTCGCTTTGTTGCTCCAAAAAGTGGCCGGCCCTATAAAACAAATATCACTTAAACAACTACAAAGTTGATTCAATGATATATCTCTGGGAGTTTTTAGGAGATCAAGATGACGGGCTCTTTATGGGAATAAGGGAAGAAGAGGAAACTCAAAGTATAAAAAGAAGGGCTGCCGGGAAACAAATTTCCTCTCTTTCTTTCTCTCTATAATTCGGCCAAAACCTCTCAAGCACAAGGGGGAGAGGTGGCTGAGTCCTGGTCGAAATTAGGTTAGGTTTTTCAAAGAGAGAGCCTCCTTTTAGATCAGAGAGAATGAGGTTAAGGTAGGTCAAAATCCAATTAAGACCATTAGTCAAACTTAAGACCAATACTTCTTTTAATGAGTTTAAACAATTTTTTCAGCCTATAAAGCCCTCATTATGGCCAGCCATATTGTCTTCATATCTCCCAAATTTATTTGATTTATTTTTAAAATAATATTTAATTAATTTAGAACATTTCATTAAATCTTTTCATACTGCTCAAACAAGTACAAAACGAGAAAATATTATTTTCATCTTTTATTTATTTGAATCATCAAATAATATTTTCATCAATATAATAACATAATATGATTCATTAAATAAATATAATAATAAATAACTAATTATTTATTTAATTACTCAGAAAATAATTTTCTTAACGTAAATCACAATTTACGTTGAATGAGAAAATCAATCAATTCTTGTTCACCAAAATCTCGTTCGAGAGTCTATCATTGAGACCTTATGGACCCACATGAACGAAACTTTAGAATAAAGTTCGGACACGAAAGTTCACAAAGTTTTCTCGACTTTTAATTCTTAATATTAGTCGATTCCACTAAAGTACCACTATTGAACATCTTTGAGTTCATATGCGTTTATATTCCCGTTTGATGTGACAAAACTATTCTTCACACTGTCCATGATGTATTTTACGATATTGCCATTTGTGTGTATCATTAACTCAAATGAATGTAAAATTACCGTTTTACGCTTGAGTTATTATTTCACCAAGTCCTCTATTATTTGTGAACGAGAAAAACATAAAGTGAGATGTCTCATCATGTCACATGTTTTATTTCAAAGAATTTTTTATTCGATGAATATCAGGTCTGATTTATTCGATCACACTCTCATTACAGAGTATGATGTGATACTAATGTCTTAGCATTGTTTCAACACAAATTCCATATTTGTGAATCACATATTTCAATGAAACAACATTAAGACACCAATTGTCGGTTTAATGAAACTTCATTTAGCCATTGCCCATTGACTAATCAAATTTAATAAAGTGTTACAAGAAGATATGTATTCACTTCAGGATTTAGGTAATTACCAAAATACCCCTCGTATGTGAGTTTGAGGTTTTGAGTGATTAAACGGTTTTATCTCGAACTTCAAAACTTCACTGGTCTTGTTCAATATCTTCATTAAGATATCAAGAATAAATTACAGAGTCACAACTCTCCATATCACAAGAAAAGATATCGTTTAATTAATTTTAATAATCATTACTAAGATTCGATTGCCCAATCGATCTTTAGATGGCGAACTATTATTTAAACTAGTCATAAGAAGATATCTTGTCAAGTCTGCACTTAACACTTCTTTCGTTGATTACAGTTTCAGAGCATAGACATTCATGCATAAACTAAATCTTAAATAAGAATGGATATTCAATTATTATTTAAATTCTAAACAAAGCCAATATAAAAGTATTCAATATAAAAAATCTCATTTGTGTGCATAAATACCAACACTTAGACGGCGCGACGTCGCCTCGCCTCATAGGACAGTGTCATCTCGTCATAGCCCAATATGTCTAGCCAAATGACAAACTTACACAATGCTCCACCACCCTCCTATAAATATCCGATGCAAAAACACTTTCAATGACAACTCTTTGTCATGACAAAAAAACTATACTAAATTCTCTCATCGATTATTTTTCTCACAAAAACGCATTTGAAAATAAATTAAGAACGACGAGAGATCAAACCCAACAAATCCTTCAAATATCATACCAAAAATAGGAACAATCTTATTCCATTCTCTCTAGATTTGAAGAAGAGAAATTCACTCACTCTCATACTCAAAGTTTCCGAGCCGAATTATATTATCTCTAAAAATGTGTTCAAGAGTTTGAGAAATCAATTATTGGTTTTTCACTTAATAAGAGAAATATTTCATAATTAATCTCATAAATTTAAAGACGCATGACCAAGGCCACTCACGCCAAATATATGTAAATGTTAATGCAAAAAACGACTTAACAGAAACAATTCCAAATATAATCAGAGATTTGATATTCTTAATCTTAATGGAAACAATTCCTCTTAAATTAGTGAATTTAAAAAGCAAAACAATTTATTTAGTTGACTGGTATTTATAACCTTTATTTATATAGTTACTATGTAAAAATAGTACTATAATCTTTTACTGATATAGTAAACAATCCAATATTTTTTTTTCATTTATACCTAACAAAAAATAACTAATTTATAATATACCATCACATTACACTAAATCAATTTGGCTATCAAAATCACCGACTTCATTTACTTTTTCTTCTTCCTTGCATTATTCTATTCATTTCCTTAATTTTCAACGCTCATGCTCATCATTTTTTCTCTATTTATTTTTTATAACTAATTTTATGTTTATTTTCTTATTTCCTTTTTACGGTTATACTTAATTTGTTGGTGATGCAAAGCTACGTAGTTAATCATGCCACACTGGACCGTAACAGGTCACGCAACACCAGTCAGCATCAAGAGTTCAACTAATCGTCATATGATTTTATACAGCAAAGCTTTCTCCGATTAACAAAGCTTAGCCATCCACGTGTCATCGCTAATCATGTTTGCCAAAGATTTCTAATCCCGTGACGGAGGTCACACGCTACCCTATTGTGTGTCCACGCGAATATCGAAGAGATTATGAAACGACATGTTGTGACAATATAAAGAAAAACGATACGAATAAACCACCGTTTGAGAGCGCTCGTACAAGGAATATTCTTGAACTAGGGCTGACATAATTTCTCGCTCCTTTTCCACGTATTTATCAATATCTCGCGATAAGATTGATGACATCGTCATCTTCCTTGCTGGTTACCCCCTATTTAATGGGAAAAAAATCGACCTTATAATTCAAGCAATTAAATAAAAACACAGAGAAATCTTTTCTATTTTCTCTTCTGATTATCATCGTAAATAAGCTTTTTTCAAAAGCTTCATTTCTTTCAACAATGGCGTCGAAGAAAACCCTAGCTCAGCGCCTTCTCAATAAATGCCGAATCTCGAACTGCCGTATCTCGACGATTCAGAATCGGAGCGTCCCTCAGATCCACAATCAAGCAAGCATCTCTCACGACCCCGGAGATAAAGCTTTCTTCAGCCGTTACCTCCACCGGAGAGCCGTTCCCGCGGCGGCGCTATCGTCGGAGCTTCGGTCGTTCCCGACCGGAGACAATCTGATTGAGAGGATAAAGGAGATCGGCATTTCGAAGGACCGGATCAGATTCGACGGCCTCGCACCGCCGCCGGTCTCCTCCGTACCGGAGGTAGTATCTTCGGTGACGGAGCGAGCAGATTTTAAGAAGCTGCTTAGGGTTTCGCAGTCCGAGGCGGTGAAATCGAGGCTGCGAGAGTCTCAGAGGACTTGGATTCCGTACCCGGACTTCGTTCGCATATGCGAGGAGAGTTGCTCGAGTCCGGAGGAGGGAAGGAGCTTCGCGAAGACGCTCGACGACAGCGGAAATGTCGTCGTCTTCGGCGATGTCGTTCTTCTCAAGCCAGAGCAGGTGATTTTTCTTCTGCATATCTTTTATTTAAATATAATATACATTAGATTGTTTTTGTTTTTCCTTTCCATTTCTATGCTTTGTTGTGTTTTTGTTCACTCTTTGTGATTGTTTCAGATTGACACTGATTGTCATGGTCTTGGTTTGAGACGAGATTTTTAGGTTTTTATTTGAATCTGTGTTGCAAAAAAAAAGAAAAAGTATTTCAATATGAGAAACTGATGAGTTTTTATCATTATTTTGTGTCTTCTCTTCCACAGGAAATGTGAACTAACAACGTGTTATCGATTTAACACGTTTGTGATGGAACTTATTGGGGAGGATCAGTTTCTTCAATGGGGCTCAAGAATTTTCATTTAGCCCCTTTTTTAGTTCACCACTTTCCTCTCTAAACATCCTCACGGTTCACCAAAAAAACAAACAGAAATTCTAACCTTGGTAAATTTCGAAAACGGAATGAAAAATATTTCACGTTTTTCATGAACTCAAAAATTGGATTTTATATTTTGTAAACACCAAGTTATTTATAAAAATTGGATTTATTTTTATAAATAACTTTTTTCCCCTTAAAAAAAAAGTTATTTATAAATGAAGAAGAAGTTCAGACGAATCAACCAAAGGCAAACCACCATTGGTTATCTTGCGTCTTCACTTCTCTTTCTCTCTCCTTTACATTATCCTCATAACATTTCGTACTTCCAAATAACAAAAATAACAAAATTTCTTCTGTTTCTTTCATTCTACAGCTTATTCTTCATTTCTACTTTGCTATTATTCTTCATTACTTTATTACCTTTTAAATCGGCGAGCATTCGTCAATTTAAAACGTTTGGGTGAACTGAATATATGAAAAAAGAGTAAACAAATACAGCGTTTATGGCTTAGATTAGTGTTTGTTATTTTTCCTGTGCCAACAATTTATTATTCCTTCGAACAGTACTATACACTAACAAAGTCGTTTGTCTTCAGATTCATTCTGCTTTCACATTTAAGTTTACAGGGTTCCTCTTTTTCTCCTCTCTTTCCTGATTGCACTATATTGTTCTTTCTCATTTGTTTTTCTTGTTATCTATAAGGGTCTTCTTAAGTTCTTAATGGTCGAATTCAATCTTATAGGCGCCAAATCAGTAATACCATTTAGCTTGAGAGCTATAAAAAGTCAATCTTTACCCAACAATTCGGAAATTGTGTTTGTTTTCTCAGGTAGCAAAGGCAATCCAAGAGCTAATCCAAGTCCCACAAGGCAACCCAAGGGACCTAAAGGAGCTAGAAGAGATGGAGATTCTTAAATCAGAGATTGACCAAAGAGCCGAGGCTTTGGTCAGGAAAGAGCTCTGGTTGGGCCTGGGCTACTTAGCTGTTCAGACCGCCGGGTTCATGAGGCTCACGTTTTGGGAACTCACTTGGGACGTAATGGAGCCCATTTGCTTCTACGTCACTTCCATGTACTTCATGGCCGGATATACCTTTTTCCTTAGGACCTCCAAAGAGCCCTCTTTCGAGGGCTTTTACCAAAGCCGGTTCACCGCCAAGCAAGCCAAGCTCATGAAGCTCGAGAACTTTGACCTCGACAGGTATAATCAGCTCAGGAAGGCTTGTTGCCAAGCCTACACAACAACAATGTCGTCTTCATCGTCGCATTCGTTTGATAAATCGATGGAGAAACTTCATTTTGATGTTGTACCCAACCATTAATTGATTGTTGTAATACAAAAGAAAAATTATTGGAAAGGAGAAAAATTAAGAATATATGAGAAGAAGAGAAAAAAAAGAGATGCAAGGGTTTTGTTTCGCTATATAATTGATCTCGTTTCCTTGAATTCATTAAAACATGATTCTATTATGTCAAATTCATTGAAAGAGGTTCAAGCACGCAAGAAGCCAGTAGAGTATATATCTTTTCCTCAACAACTTCGACTCTAAAAAACTAAAACCTAAAGTAACACTCTTGCTCTCTGGAACCCTAGCCAGTGCCGCCATCAGATCTTCGCCTCCCCCTTGGGTTTCGGGCGTCTTTCGCGCGTCCCAAGCCGGGGGAAGGGCGATTCCCTCTGCCACTTCTCATACTCGCCGATCTCCTTCGGAACGGCCGCGTCACCGTCGATCCACAAGAGCAAGAAGATCGGTCTGGACGAGGCTTCGGCGAGAAACGCTCCACCATTTTCTTCTCTGTGAGGGCTCATCTTCACGAGGTATCGGCGACGAGCGATTTGGACGCAGCCATGTTTGAGAGGTATTTGCTTGGAAGATGCATGGAAAGTGTTCGTCGTAATGCTGGATTAGCACATCGTTTTTTGGACCAGCTTGTTCGCTGCTCAACGACGTCGGTGTGGTGCGAGGGCTCACCATCTCCCTTTCGGCAAGATCTCTACTCATCGGTGTTTTTTGCGGAGCAGTGTCGAGGAATCCGTCGAGGACCGTGTTTCTCTCGAATACGGTTCTGTTTTGGATGGAGGTTGGTTGAGATTGGGATTATCGGACAGCGGGGTGAGTTTTCTTTTAGTTTTTAGTGTCATTTCGATGTTGGTAGTTTAAGTCTGCAGTGATTTTGATTTAGCCGTTGTTTAGTAGATTGTTATATTTCGTGATTATGTTTTTAGTGAGATTGGATTTGGAGTTTGGAGGTAGACATAGATGTCCTCGAAAAAAAAAAGAAAAAATAAATTGTTAGTAGATGATTGCTGTCTAGTCTCTGGTTGTTCTTAGTGTCCGACTTCGGGTTGGCGACGTTTTGTGCGCGATTAGGATTTGCAGAAGATCTCATTTAAAGGGGTCCGAGGGTGTTTTTGTCAGACTTCGTTTAGTTTGCAATTAACATATCGCCTCATTTGTTCCGACTCTACTGTCTTCTGCTTCTCATTAATATTTCAGATTTGTTTTTATGCATTGAGGTTCCGGCCACTGTCCGATTTGCTTGTAAGGCTTATGCCGTGACATCTGTTTATTAATAAGAATATCTCTTTCAAAAAATAAAATATAGCCCCTCCATTTTTATGTACTCTTTTTTAGATTTTTCGTTTTCATTTTTACTAAAAAAATTATAAATTAACCACCTATCAAACTCTTTGTTTTTAGGTCGTTGATCTGGAATTTTGTTGGCATATAATTGATCGCATCTCCTTAAATCTATTGAAACATAATTCTTATGTCAAAAATTAATTGAAAGCTCATGGTTTATTTTTCAAGTAGCTAGACGTGTGAGCCAAAAGGAACGAAAAATAAGTTGGGCGAATATTGGGTCAACTAGTTTGAGTTGAGTGGAAAAGTCGCAATAAATATCCGGGGAAAAAATGGTCCAAAAATCGTCTAACAAGTGGGTGCCAATGTATGCAAGGCATGAGGTCACACCATAAGCATTAAAAATAGAGTTGATTTGGTTAGTCATTCAAACGGCGCGGCTTCTTATAGTTATGTGGGAATTACGAAACGAAAGCATGAGAATCAAATATGGTTTCGCTACACCGAAATGGAACCGTAAGTTTGGACCAAGGCATCTGTATAGATACGTGTTAAATATTTAAAAGGAAACAACATGTTTCAATGGAGTGATGTTCTTGTGACAGATTCATTCAGTCTTTAACTTTTATACATAAGGAGTATATTTTTCTTGACACATGTGCCTTTTAATTTTCTTGACTGTTCACTTGTCTATATATCTTTCATACAATTGCATTTTTATTCTTTGAAATCGCACATAAGATTGCATGTGCTAATGCTTAAAGGACATAACCTAATTTTGCGTGTGACCGTCGTCTTTTGTTTTACTTCCCTTATTATGTCTCATTTTCTTCCCCATGTTCTCTGCATTTCTCCCACTTGTTAATTATTTATTTACTATTTATTTTCTTGAGTAAATTCATTTATTTATATTGTATTTGTTTTCTTTCCTGAACACTTTTTCTCAGCTTGGGATTGTGAGCCACCCATCCTTATCACTCTTTTTATGCAATAGAAATGAGTAATGACTAAGATAGCAGCATAATAATAATTGGGATAATCCTACTATATCCTGTATAAAAATATATGGATTTTTAAATAGCTAAAGTTTGGTAAATGAACACTCAAATATGTTTGCAAAAATCAAATTCTTAACAAAAGTAATATGGGTTGAATTTATAGTCACTTTATTATGAGATAACATTTATAATCTGTTTGCGGAAATTTGGATATTTATAAATCTGTAGGTAGTTTACTGGTTATATAGAGCATATTTTTGTAATACTTATTAATATTGATACATAAAAATTATCATAATTAGGTAGTGGAAAGTTCACTTATCACGAATAATAATAGTAATTATTAACGAGGACGAACATGTGTTATGGAGAAGATAAAATTAGGGTAGTGTATAATGGGTGAGATTTATAAAATTTCTATTAAAACAATACAAGGATAACAAAAGAAACGCATGGCCTGTATAAAATTTAAATTGATTAAGAGACAAACTCTTGAATTTATAGTTAACAAAATCGATACAAAAAGTTCATCATTTCTATATAAAAGTTGATTTGGGCAATCATATTAGGACTTCTAAGTTATTTTTCTTAAATCATTAAGTACATGATTTTACTTACAATTGATAATAACATTTTGAGTAGTCATGATTTTCTACAAGTTCCTCATATTTGAGATACAGCTCAACAGGTACGCAGTCATTGTTTCTCATAACTAATTATAATCAAGATGTACATGTTCGTGTCATACCGATCAGCGAAAAAATTGGAATTTGGACTCAAGATAATCGCAATTGATAATAACATAATTTAATAGAAAATCAAGGGGGTGTAATATATTTTCAGGATGGAAATATGAAAAAGAAAATCACATGTTTTTTAGCACAAAAATATAAATAAATAAACATATAAATAAAAAAATTGTTTATTAAAGTTCGGGGGAATGTGCCTCCCCTCATCTTAACCTCCTTGTCTTTGGTACACTGACCATTTATTAGCTACATACAAATTATTATTGTTAAAGTTTAGCTCGTTGAATCAGTTCGTTATTGTTGAAGTAGAGCTCGCCAGCTCAGTTCTTGAATTGCCTTATTTCTCGAGACTTTCTCCGCTTCTTGGTCTTTACGAAGTTCTTAAGTATCTATTCATCGTGAAAATATGTGTTGTCTTTTTCCAATTTCGTTTATATGCCTCATGTAAGACATAATTGTTTATTATACTTTTCTAGAGTTTCATCTCTCATAATGAAATCAATAACGTATAATACAATTATCATATTGTTGGATCTCGATCTCTCTTTCCAATTTATCTCTCGAACTCTATACGATAGTAGAGCCCATAAATACAAACATCATACCCACTTTTTCATCTAACTCAATGCCTAGTTAGTCAAACTCGAAACAATTCTCTCACCATACCATGTCACAAACTCAATGGCCACAATTTCTTTTAGTGGTAATAATATGTGCTCATGTTCTAAAGTAAGGTAACTACCTCACATGTACGTCCACATCACAAAAGTTCGAAGATCCAACATACAACGTCTGAAGGTGAAGAACAACATGGTGATGCCCTAACTCCACAACTCTATGACCCGTAAGTTCAGAGAAATATTTATCCTCAACTTCACCTCGGAATTTTTTTGAAAAGCAGCTATATAAATCTTCTACGACTCAGAAGATGCATATGAACTGTTTGAAACTGAGAACATTATCCATGACCTACTGAGATACATATCACTCAAGTCTTCAGTTCGCTGATGCATCTGTAACAGAACATCAACCTATACGAAAACACCAGTGGACCTACTCGAAAGATGCAAAAATTTATCGAAAGATCATAGATGATACCAAACAAGTCTTCAAGCTATTATCCGCACTCACCAAAGACCTCGATGAGGTTACATGACATATTCTCATCACAAAGCCATTATCATTTCTCTGTAAGCCTTCTTCGTGGTTAGATAAGAAGAAAGCAAGAGGAAAATTATGCTTTAAGGAAGCTAACTCAGTATAAGCTCAATTTTGAACTTAGACTCATCAGCTCTAAGCATCAGCGATGATAGCCTCACAACTCGGATTACCATAGATGAACCTAGTAAGGCCAAGTTTTACGGGGATCATTGCAGGCGACCTAGTCATACTCGAGACACGTGTTGGAAACTTCGTGGAAAGCCACCACCTCCAAAGTCGACAAAAGACACTAAAATTCAAGTTTTATCAGATATATGGTATCAACCTTGTCCGCTGCACCAATGTCGACCTTAAGTAGTTTGCCATTAAACAACGACCAACTCGATAATTTTCCAAACATTCATCCAACAAGCTCAACTCAGAGGAGAATGTATTAATGTGGCTCCTCTAGGGAATTTAACTCTAGCCTTCCAAGTTAGCTCGACAAATTTCACTATAGTGCAATCATGTATATGCTAATAAACTCAATAGAAATTTTCAATGTCGAGCTATATTTGTGGAAAATCAGTGTGTATTTCAAGAGCGATAATTAGGGAGACAAATTAGTAATGTTGAACTCGATGCCTGACTATAAATTATCAAACTTTCTCACTTCAGCCACCAACGTCAAGCTCCCCAATCATCCACAAACAAATAGATCATACTTTCGAGTGTCAATGTCGGTTATGGGGCTCTGACTCAGTTGACATTTGAACCTTCACGTAAATCCGAAACAAATTACAAAATTCAGTAACAATTAATTCTTTGAATTAAATTAATCAAAATTCTTAATTTTTGAAGTCTGAATGATCTCGACTTCCGACATAGAAATTTAAACCCGAGTCTTCATAAAAAAGAACCAAAATCCAATATCCACTAATTCTCGCATATTTGTCACCAAACCCAAAACCGAAATGTCAATTCAAAAATATTCACATAATTTCCCAAATTCCAAAAACCTGTTTACAAATCATTTTTTCTATCCCGAGATCTCAAATATTCAAATTTACGTCCAAAACCCTAAAATCAAAATTGTCGGTCCAAATCAACTCGAAATCCATCATATTCAGTTCCAATATTAAATTCTCAATAAAATTTTATACACAATTCAATGAATTCGACAACAAAATCCAAAATCAACAAAAGCCCTAAATTTCCTGAGCTTAAATCTTAATTTTCGATTTATAGCAAATTATATCCGAAACCACAATAATTCACACTTAAAAAATATAATACAAGGTACAAACAAACACTTAAACTGATCAATTTCATCTTTGATTCACGAATTAAACAAAATCCCTAAAATTATCGGATGTACCCTAACGTTTTACTTCGAAATCCAAATCTTATCCAAAACCAATTTTGGATCTTGGCTCACCTTGTGTTTGTGAAATCCGAGAATATAGAGTCGAATATCATCGAAATGAAAAATGTCCCAACTCGTGCTAAACTCGTAGACGTACTCATGAAACCTCTTCATCGATTGATCTTTGACGATGTGTCACAAGATTGATCTTCTGAATATTTACCAGTAAGGTTAAAGAGGAGTGTTGAAGTTCAACTCGTCACATCAGCTCGTCTATGCTAAAATAGAGCTCGTCAGCTCAGCTCGTTACCTTAATTCTTCAATTTTCCTACTCCTCAAGATTTTATTCCTTACTTTAATGTAAAATATAATTGTTTATCTCTTCTTTCTTAAATAAATAAAGTTTCCCTTCTCACAATAAAATTAATAAACTAAAATATAATTCTCAGGTTATTAGAAAAGTTTTTCTTTTCAATTTATCTCTAGCAATTATTATTCTGATAATGTTAATCTCAAATCACCGAATTTAGTTTATAAGTAAATTGTTTTATAATTTGAAATTAATTTGATATAGCTCACAAATATTAGTTAGCGCCAACAAGAAAATAAGAAGTTTCTTGTTTTCCTACGCAGCTTAGATATGCCTAAAGGAGTAATTGAGAACTCAGGAATAAATGGCCAAAATCACTAAACGTTATGATTTTTTTAGAAAGCGTAGTTGGTGCCACGAAATATCATATAAGTCCTCATATATGACGAAAGAAAACCGTAGTTACAAATATATGACAATAAAACTTAACCACGAGTAATAAAGTGAAAACTCAATAAACAGGCGGGCTCTAAGTTGCCGTGCGAGAACCTCAACTCGCGATCATCGACTCTAATAACCTCAGCCGAACAAGACGAGACTAAACCCAAATAGATCGAACTCAAATTATGGTTAATCGCATAACACGCTAAATTATGCGCCGCGACATTACAAAAACAAAAAATATGAATAATAAGAAATTTATCGATCTCGCTCACCTCTCTAAAGATGCGGTGCAAAATCGTCCCTTACTCTGTCGTTGGCATCACACCTTCCTCTATCAACCTAACCGCCTCCAAGCAATCAGTGAAATCTCCACTCTCATGCTGCTTACGCTAGCGCTAGCATTACGCCACATACCAAACATTATGGTTTTAAGTCCTGGGGAAAATAGAAAACGGTAATGGATTGATGAAGTATATTAAGGCATGCAACTGAAAATCTAAAGAAAACTTGGTCATAAATCGAAAATAAACGTCACCATTTAGAAGGCATATCGGCTCACAATATCACTAAGAGATAATGATAGGAATTACTGTGACACGCATTATATTCATGATATTTAAACTGAATAAATATGTATTTTAGTTTATGGTTTTAAAAATGCTGTACAAGTCAATGACGCGTAGGCATTGATCAATGAAGAGATAACTAGCATCAGCTCGTATGTTCTGATCATGTAATGTGCATCAACATTTGTTTTATTCATTTAAACCGATAATTTAATGTATCAGTTATATTTATCAAGTTTAATTAGGAGCTGAAATCAGCAATCTAGCGCTTCTTCACTCTCTATAGATTTTACAAATTGTTTATTATGTAAGATAAGATTTTAGGTACATTCTCTCTTTGCACACATATACTGACTTTCCGGCTTCCTGTTCGCAAAATAGAGGGCGTTTAGTAGGAATATAAAAGATCGAAACTTTATTTTCTTGAAATTTTATTATAAGATGTTTTTGTGAATTGAAATATGAAGACTTTGGGGCGACATTCTTATATATACACGACATTCTTTTATTGTATATATATATATATATTCCACATGTGTAATAATGAGTAAATTTGGAGAGTAATTCTTCATGGTGTTCTTTGTCAACTGACAACTCTCGTTTTATCTTTGGAAAGGTTGAAGATTTTCTATTTTCTGACCAGTTGTTTCTGTGCATAGTTCTTATTGTGGAACTCGACATTTACTTTATCATCTCTTTACTTTATTTGATTACTTACTCTGTAAAAATAACTCGAACCCGTGAGCGACACAATAATTTTTTTGTTCATACATAAATATAGAAGAACGGATTTAATTAAGGTCTATAACTATTAAAAGAGGCTTAAGCCCTTCTTTAATTTTTGAAGTTTTTTTATATTTTAATTCTGAAAGTTTACCTCCCGAGAAAAGTTCACGCTATTTAATAAGAGTCTTTCGGC
This sequence comes from Urtica urens, assembly GCA_958296335.1. Lineage (NCBI taxonomy): Eukaryota > Viridiplantae > Streptophyta > Magnoliopsida > Rosales > Urticaceae > Urtica > Urtica urens. Next base: position 17,767,026 of record OY282522.1, on the reverse strand, counting down.
TGCCCAAGGGCTTTATTGATGATATTCATTTCGCTATAGTCAAATTTTGGTGGGAAAATAGTGACGAGAAGAAAATCTATTGGTGCAAATGGGAGGTGTTAGTCACTCACAAATCGGAGGGGCGTCTTGGGTTTAGGGACTTGGAAAAAGCTAACCAAGCCCTCATTGCCAAGAGTGTGTGGAGGCTTGTGCGACGACCGAATAGTCTTGTTGGGAAGGTGTATCGAGAAAGCTACTTTCCGAATAGAGATATTTTGGGAGCCTCTTGCAAATCGAACGCCTCATCTATGTGAAGGAGCCTTGTGTGGGGTAAGGAGATTATCGAGAAGGTGGCGCGATGGAAGATTGGTGATGGCGAATCGGTGAGTATCCTTAGGGATAAGTGGATTCCCCGTGAGCACGCCTTTACCTTTGTGGAACCTCCCTTTGTGCCCGATGTGATGAGGGTGGCGGAACTTAAGAACAACAATGGTAAGTGGAATGAAGTCTTGGTCCGAGCCTTGCTTGTCGAGGAAGATGCGAGAGTAATTCTCGGGTTTTCGGAGAGCATTGTGAGGATCCCCGACGAAATGCGATGACACTACTCTAGTAATGGGGAGTACACGGTTAAAAGTGGCAATCGAGTGGTTATATCAAATCTTCCGAGGGGCAGCCCCTCTAATCTCGCAGCCATGACCGATTGGTGGAACTTTCTTTGGAAATGCCCAGTCCCACTTAAGGTGAAGCTCTTGATTTGGAGAACTTGCAAAGGTTGGATCCCGGTGAAAATTAAACTTTTAAAAAGGAGAATCGTCGAGGATAACGACTGCCCTAATTGCCGAGCCGGCCCCGAGACCATCATCCATGCTATTTGGGGCTGCAAATGGACTCGGAAAGTGTGGAGAATTGCGGGTTTCGAGAATATTGTGGGGGAAGCTCACGGGGAGGACGTCACAGTCATGTTCATCAAAGCTAGAGATCGCCTCGAGGTTAGTAGTTTTGACTTCTTCATCACTTTGATTTGGGAAGTGTGGAACCATAGGAACAAAGCTACAATGGGGCAAGGAGGGTGGAAACCCAACGAGCTTGTGGAATGGACCGGAGGTTTTCTTGATGAGTTTCGGAAGGCAAACGCGAAGGACAACAACCAAGAAGGGAAGACCATCGCAGATTCATGCCCCCCCTCCCCCCGAGAGAGGGTATGGTGGCGGTTTGCGTCAATGCGGCTTTAGATGCGAGGGGTAACCGGTACGGAATCGGGTGTGTTGTGCGTGATCCTTGTGGTTCCGTTCTGGAGGCAGACTGCACGGTGAGTAGAGTTGGGTTCACATCGTCACTTGCGGAAGCCGCAACTATCTTACGAGGGCTGCAATTAGCCGGAGAATGTGGGTGGAGACGGTTGGTGGTGCAATCCGATTGCCTCAACGTGGTACGAGCCATCTCGGAAGCTCACATTCCTCCAACAGAGTTGGGGACGATCATCAACGATATCAAGTTTAGAGCTTCTTCCTTTATTGAATGCGTGTTTCATTTTATTACGCGACATTATAATGGGGTTGCCTACACTCTTGGCCGTTTTGCGCTTTCTATAGTCTGATAAGCGATGGACGGGGCTTGTCTCTCCATGCACCACGGTATTCCTCCGCCACCTCAGTAAAGTTTTTCAATATATTTTCCGTCGTGCCGCCCACGTTTCAAAAAAAAATAAAAATAAGAGTACAGTAAATATATAGTTATATTGATGTATATATTCAAGCTTGAGTAGATATTTGATATAGAATGGACTGGACTGACTATATTTTGTCGGAGATATCTATCTGTATGAAATTTCTGAGTTAATTATCTTTATAATTAATTGAGCATGATTCCGAGAAGGTTCCGGTAGAATTGAGGTTATAAATATTTTACACTAACAAATTAGTGGTATGGTTGTAAATATTATATAGTACGAAGGATGAAACTGGAAAATCATTGTATACTGAATAGCAAATTGTGGCTAAAGAGAAATTGATTTGTATAAGAAATATCAAATATGACATTTGTATATAAAACTAGATCATATTTAAAAAGTAGACTTTTATTTATTTTTGGACAAAATTGTTATCAACTTCAATTAAATTCTATCTTTTCTCATCTTTCACTTGTTCTCCAACTACAATGAGTAAAAGAAAGAGCGAAAAATATGTTTTTAACTTAATTTTTAAAACTTGTTTTAGAGTATGGATTGTAATTTTTTTTACGTGTAGATGAATTTTAGAGTTTTTAGGGTTTGAAAAAATTGAATGGTCGGGTGAAAATTTTCCGAAATTTTAGATTTGATAACTTTTGATAAAATTGAAACAATTTTTCGATAATATCCGATAATTTCTGATATTTTTTATTTGTTTAATGAAATTTGAAATTTTTGATGAGTTTTGATAGTTTTCGATGACTTTATGATGGTTTTTTATATTTGAAGGGTTTCTATATTTTCGATAGCTTTTGATAACTTCTGATAGTTTTTAATGGTCTTGATATGTACAAAATTTTGAAATTTTTGATGAGTTTTGATAGTTTTCTAATGTAATATATCAAAAGTTATCAAAAATTATCATCGAATTGATATTTTTGTACGAAAATGAGTCAAAAAACTAATTTGAAATACATGTGACATACTAAATACACTTTTCTTATATAATTAAGCTCACAAAATGCAATTTCTCTATCTAAAATAATAAAAGTGCATTCAAAAAATAAAAATAGTTGAGGCTTCTTCCCAATAAAAAGGAAATTATAAATAAAATAAAATATTGTTATCATTCAGATTATATTCATCTTTTTAAAAATATATAAAACTGGATTTTAGGCCAAAAATTGGACAAAAATACCCTTAAACTCATTTATAGAGTTTTTTAGAGATTTCAATTTCATTTTCAACTCAAATTCTCTCTATATCCGTTGGAATCACCTAAGATCATCGAAATAATGAATATGTTACTTCATTAACTCTACTTAAATCACTTTTGTAGTCGTTTTTTGTGTTAAAATCATTTTTCGATCAGAAAAAATAAGTTCATCAAAAAATTTGGTATTATTATTCGAAGATTCTGGTTGAAAGCCATCGTACGACATAGTACGATGTGGTACACCATCATACGATATCGTACGATGGCGTACGATGGTGTTCAACCTAAACTATCGTCCAAAAAAATTCAGATTATTGACGAACTTATTTTTTCATGATCGAAAAATGATTCTAACACAAAAAATTACTATAAAATTGATTTAAATTGAATTAATGAAGTAACATGTTTATTATTTCGATGATCTTAGATGATTCCAACGGATTTAGAGAGAATTTGAGTTGACAATGATATTGAAATCTCTAAAAAACTCTATAAATGAAGTTAAGGATATATTTGTCCGATTTTGAACTTAAAATCCAATTTTAAACATTTTTAAAAGATAGATCTAATCTGAATATTTTCAATGTTTTTGGCCTTACGCAATAAAATTTCTCTTCAACAATAACAGGTCAAATGAATAGCTCTGTTGTCAAGTATATTATTTTTCACTTAAATCATTGGATGCAAAACTATCATTATATTGACACGTCACTGTTCAAATTTCAAACTACCAAATATCACATGGTTTGTCCAAAATCCAAAGCACCGATGGAGAAGAAATCTCCAGGAAACTGGGACGTCATTATTTCATGTAAAAATGCTTGCCTTAATGCATGTATGTATGTGATATATACATTTATACATACGTATATTTTTCAAATCCTATATGTATTGTTTTCTTTCAATATAGTATGCGTCTAAAAAAAGCATACATACATAAACGCTAAATATTGCAATGAATCTTGGCGAATAAATTAATACAAAGTAGATCACATATAATTATAAAAAAATATATTGTGTTTATCCTTATAAAGAATATATATATACATATTTATTGTTTCCGTAGCAGCTTTGATTCAGATTCATTAGTAATATCTAAGCATAAGAAAAATTCAACAACCATAGCCGCGTTTCTCCGACCACTAGTTTGATTAAAGTAAGGAACGGATAATATGTGGACTCTATTTTTCTAGTTTAAAAAATGTTGGCGATAAATCTTTGTTTTATTGAAGATTAGGGAAGGGATAATGTATATCTGTACGTTAATAACGAAAGCTAGAAAACAAATTTTTGTATTATAAGACTATTATTATAGATGAGTAGCACATAAAAATAGCAAAAAGAGTTTATTTATGGGTTATTGAGTTATATAGCTTTTTAAACATATATCAATTTCTAAAAGGTCAACAATTTCTAAAAGGTCAACGTTGACAAAAAATTCGGTTAATGTCCATGTTAATGTTTAACGAAATTTTTTAAAGACTAATTATTAAGAGTAAATGCGTAAAATTTATCAGTAAAACAGTGTGACACGTGTAAAATGGGACCATTAACTAAATTTAATGCAAACGTTGATCATTTCACCATTACTCTTTCAAACGCTGTCCATTTGACCAATTTTTTGTTTATTTATTTTATTGGTGATTTTTGCTAACTGATACATCTCGATTGGATTAACATAAATTACATTACAATGTATAGCCCCTTACATCTGTCAATTGTAGAATGACCCTCGCTTATTGTAATAGATTATGTTTACGTTTCAAATAATTAAAAATTAAGATATCAAACTGGCCTGTCATACCTTCTTTGTGTTAATGTTTCATTTCCAGTACATTGAATAAAAACATAGTATAATGCTATAGCTTATTTCTGATTATAGCGATTCAACTTTTGTAAAATATTACTTCCAATAGCATTTCTAAGATATGAGTCCTTTTCACGCTGTTGTACATTCGATTTCTTATATGAACTTCAGGATCTCATATATCATTCCCAAACCAAATGATTAAATTGATGACAAAATTTTCCATGCCAGAAGTCGTCGGTCAGTTTTGAACACGTTAAATGTTTTTCGTTTACTTTTGTTGAAGTCCGTCGTTTTTATGTCAAAATTTGAGAAATCGTTTGTTTACAATATGTTATAAAAGCTCATTTTTTCGGAATTCTCGAAAGAAACCCTAAAATTGAATTTTGGCAAATCTTCGACGAATTTCGGCGACAAATCGTAGGTTCCGAACAATAGCCGAAGCGGGACGTGCAATTTCAACACATCTTTGGCAAGTTTCTCGGCTCAACGACGACATTTCCATCGATTTTCGACAACGATAATGACATTTCAACACATAGTGCGAGTGAAATTTGTTAGCAGGGTTTATTTTGTTATGGTATTGTTTTGGTGGGTTTTATCAATGTTCATTATTTGATGAAACTTTGTTTCGTGGGATTTATACCTGATCATCATTGATAATATTTTTTAATATGTGATTTTTTTTTTATGAATTTGTAAAATGAATCTTAATTATTAATATAAAATTTATGTTCTAAAGTGATGATTAGTCAATAATATTTTCGTCGATATCATTTTATCGGCATTTCCACATTTTATTTATTTATTTTCATACTATTTTTGTCGGCAGCAGCGTAATTAGAGGTTATCGATAATTTCTCGTCATTTTGTCCCCAACATAAATCATCTACCTTGTAGAGGTATAACCTCTAGAATTATTGATGCCCAAAACAAGTTTAATTTTTAGGTATTTCTAATATACTACTTAAGTAATTTAGGCATTTTTAATACACTATTTAAATAATTTAAGCTTAAAAATAATTTTAAATTTGAGTCTTTCTATTACCTAATTTTAAATTTTAAAATAATGAAGCATAGATCAATTATTTTTCTAGCATAGCATAAGAGTAAAGCTAGCCCCGGTTATAACCAAGCATAAAAATGTATATATTTAAAACTGTACGAAGTTCTTCAATTGTTCAATAATACATGGAAATATATTGTCAGGAAAAAGAAAATCACACATGTTAAACAATGTCTCGATAAAAATAGTTAGAATGAGCCAATCTGAATAGGATACTCAATATATTTAAGTCGGATTTTCTTTATAAAAGACTAATCTTCAATACAAAGAGAGTAAAATTCAAGAAAGGTTCTCAGTGTTGTTTCTGTCGTCCTCTTTGCCTTCTTCTCAGTCTTCCTTATATAGGTTCTTCTCTGAGAACGTGGGTTGATCAGACTCACGTTCGTGATAACCGTTGTCAGTTATCTATATCGTGTGTTAGTGTTCGAAATAACCGTAATATAGTTATTTCGAATGATTTTTATGCTTACGTGGAATTTGTAAGTCTTAATTCAAATGACTAGTCTTTATGCTCGGAGAACTTACCCGATTAATTTGGTTATGTTACTCGGATTTATGAACTTAATTTATCTTCATATTCATTTCTCTTTGACTTCTCGGAATATTCTTATCATTCGGTGAAGACTTATGGTCGGTCTTCTTCGGCTTAATTCCGATAATAACATTGCCCTCTACTTTTTTAGCATAGAAGAATTAATTGTTGAGAAACTCGTTAAAAATATTGGCGCAGTTCTGGGTATTTATTCGTTATTTCGTTCTTTGTTTCTCGGATTCTTATTCGGAGTACAAATTTTGAATAAATGTTAGCTGGCTGTATTTCTTTAATGTTATATATTTTATTTTTATTATTATTTTTCGAATGTGTGCGACGATTCGACTGTTAGGGTTGCGACCTTTGGTATTCGGTCATGATTTCTCCTGACTTTGCATCCTTTCGTGTCAGGTATTTTTTATTTGACTTTAAGCTTCCCCTATAAGTTTCTCTTTTTCCTTCCGAATTAAATCTTCTATGGCTTCATTAGGATTGAAACAATCTGCAGTGTTGTGTCCAATATTGCTAAGGAAAGCGCAATATTTCGTTCAATCTCTTTTTGATATATCTTTTTTAATTCTCTCAGGCCTCAAGAATTCTTCTTGATTTTGTGTCAAGGCGAATATTTCTTCGATCCCTTTAGTCAAAGTCGTGTATTGGTCATACATGCTCCAAAGGGTTTGCTCAAGGTTCCGTGGTCCCTTTCTCTCCGAGGCAAACTGGCTCCCTCCTCTTCTCGGTGGCTGTGTCTCTTCCGATCATTTCTAAACCTATTGCGAGGACACCGATCTTCCCTAGCATTTCTTTGCCGATCATTTTTATGTTCTCTATCGTTTCCTTTTGGTCTCTAGACCAATCCTGCAGCTATTTTTGCTTCTTCGGCATTGATGTACTTCTTAGCTCTGGTGATGAATTTGTTGTAATCTTTTGGTCCGATTTTTTGCAAAGACCACCATAATGCTGAATCTGTTCGGAGTCCTGAAGTAATTTATGGCAGAGTTCGATTGTGGTATTCTATCTCCTCGGCCTCAGTCATGAAATGTTGATCTTCCGCTTCGAGGATTGGTGACAATGATGAACTAGCCATCTGAAGATGACGCCAAGAACCACTTCCTTCTAGCGCCAAATGTTAATGGTTAAAAAAAATTAAACAATGTCTCGACGAAAGTAGTTAGAATGAGGCAATATGAATAGGATAATTAATATAGTTAGGTCGAATTTTCCTTATACAAGACTAATCTTCAATACAAAGAGAGTAAAATTTAAGATAGGTTCTCATTATTGTTTTTGTCGTGCTCTTTATCTTCTTCTCAGTCTTCCTTATATAGGTTCTTCTCTGAGAACGTGGATTGATCAGACCCACGTTCGTGATAATCGTTGTCGGTTATCTAGATCGTGTGTTAGTGTTCGAAATAACTGTTATATGGTTATTTCGGACGGTTTTTATGCTTACGTGGCATTTTTAAGACTTAATTCAAATGACTAGTTTTTATGCTTGAAGAACTTACCCGATTAATTCAGTTATGTTACTCGGAGTTCTGAACTTAACTTATGTTCATATTCCTCTCTTTTCGACTTCTCTGAATATTCTTATCATTCGGTGAAAACTTATGGTCGGTGTTCTTCGGCTTAATTCCGATAATAACAACACACTTACGACACAAGGAATCTAGAAAATAAAATTTGAAATTTTATTTGACAGTTTCGAAATAGTTATAAGAATAAATCGAGAAATTTTAAACATTTGTCGTTCATAACTATGTAAAAGATAAACCTTCATCCCGTAGCTTAACTTAAATATGCGTCAACGATTTTAAACAGGCATGATTTTGTTGTTTCAAGTAAAAAAATATTGGGGTGCGACCAAGATTTGTATCTTGAATAATCAAGTCGGACTTAAACTAATGAATTGAATTTTAAGCTCAGTCATGTTACAACCCCTCACTCTAACTAGACTTAGGACTGAAGTCTGAGCCTGGCCTTGAAACTTGTCTAGACAAACAAGACATCAAAAAATCCAAATCAAAATAACAATATAAAAAATTACACAAATGTTTAAGATATTTACATAGTTGAAATTGTTTATAATATGCAATTATTCTTTTACACCCTAACATGTTAATAATATTATCATAAAATGTCAACATTTTCTAAAATATTTTCATTTCTTTTATTTTTCGAAAAAGGAGTCTGTGTAATTGGAATTTTGATCTTGAAAACTTATACTAATAAATGACGAAACATGATTTAAATGAGCTGGATCGGAAATAACTCTAAATGATGGGCCTCTTTTCTAGAATCATCCTAATAGGCACTTCGTTTGGATTATTTAGACTGGGCTTCAAAAATATCGAACAAACAATTTTATTGAACTTGATTTCTCAAACCCTCATTTATTGTTAGTGTTTCTATTCCAGTCTAATAATTTTGCTCGGAGCAAAGCAGAATATTATTTTTTAAGGCAAAATATTCTAAAATTAGAAAACATAAAAGAATAATGCATGTATACAATTTTATTTAACTTGATTTCTCAAACTCTCATTTATTGTTCGTGTTTTTATTCCAATCAAATAATTTCGTTTGGAGCAAAGGCTGAATATTCTTTTTTAAGGCAGAATGTTCTCAAAAACTCTATTTACGTAATTTTATTTGAACAAATTTAGTATCCTATATTTGGTAGAGATCAATGTGTCCATGTATATATATATATATATATATAATAATAATAATAATAATAATAATAATAACTAAAAAACATGGCGTTGTTGCTGACTACTTGATGTTTTGTGTCGCAACGGTGTTTAAACACCGTATTAATAAGATAAATCTATCCAATCCAAGTTGTACACATCGGATTTATAATGTTCTATCAGCAACTAATTCTGGCTCTATCAGAAGTCCCATCGCGGATGAGAAACTAACGGTACCGGGGTCCCGGTACCAAAATTGGGAGCGGGTTGTATACTACCGGGACGGGACTCCCGGTTGATTTAAAAAAAAACTGGGCTGTCGGATGAACGATCAGACGACCAGGAAAAAAGAGCTGTTGGAGGAAGGAGCCGTTGCAGGCTCCAACGGCTCTTTGAGCAAATTTTTCTTTTTCCAAACATCAAAATCCAAGCACAGAAGCCCGCTACTACCCTCATATTTCGCCACCTCCACCCGATGTCAATATCTATTTTGAAGCATTTCAACAATGTGAACAAGAAATTCAGGATTCCCAAAATCCAAATGTCGACGAAGTTGTCGACATCAATGACGACGAAACGTAAGATCTAAACGATGATGAAGAAGAAGATATATCGCCTCCTTAACGAAGCCGAAGACGGAGTTCACCTTCGGTTACCATTCCTCGTCCTCGACAACGTCAACAACAAAAAGAGACGCAACAACGACGACAACGACAACAACCGTTGGTTCAGAATCACGAAGATCCACAAAAACCTCAACCTACCGGACGGAGGCAACCTAGGTCCCAAGTGTGTACGTGATATGACAAGAGATTCACAACAGTGAAAAAGCTGGAAAATGTTACCGATGTGAAAAGATCTGCAGCGCTCACAACGATAGGGTCGGGACATCGCTTTTGTGGGGTCACAACAAATACTGCAAGAGCGATCGATCTGGAGTCTCTTCGAGTAATGTAAGTCATACTGATCCTATTCAATTACGAAAAAAATTAGTAGAATATTTTGTCTTAACGGATCAATCCTTTAAACATATAGATCTCAAAGTTTTATTAGCTTTCCTAGTAATTTAATTCCAGGTGTTCAAATAATGTCTAGGAAATCTTTAAGAGCAGATATACTAAAATGGTTTTTAGATGAAAAAGAAACACTAAAAACAACAATATCCTATAGATATAGTGTAGCTTTAACTTCGAATATATGGACGGGTCAAGCTAAAATGGATTACATGAGTGTCGTAGTTCATAACATTGATGACAAGTGGATTGAACAAACATATAATAGCATTCAAGATAGAAGGATCGCACACAAGTCAAAATATTTTAGATATAATGGTTAATGTATTAGAAGAATGAGATTTAACACGTAGGATTATCTCAGTAAAGTTAGATAACGCCACAAGTAATAATGTTGTGATAAAATATTTAAACAAAAAATTTCAAACTAACGGTTCTCTTTTGCATTAACGATGTGCTACTCATATAATCAACCTAATTGTTCAAGCCGGAGCAGCTAGTTATAACCCTTCAATAAACAAACTTGGGACGTACATTAATTGGATTAACAACTCAACAAGTATAGTAGACGAACTTAAGAGACGTTTAGGCACACCGGTCTCCAAGAACGAACATGACATCTAGATAACAAAATTAGGTGGAACTCAACCTTCTTAATGTTAACAAACTTTTTATTTGTAGGTTGTGTAGATGTTATTGTAGCTTATATTAACAATGAACATGGCGAAGATTCTATTTATGATTATGATATTAAAATGGATGAGTCGTTTGTTTCCTGTCTTGACATCTTTTATAAAGAAACTTGTTATTTATCCGTCGTTTACACTCCTACTTTTTTTCTTCGTTTGCATACTATTACTATTACTGCAATTGCACTACATTTAGAAAATTATAGAGAATAAACTATTTTTTGAAGATTGTATTAATGAAATGAAAACAATTTTTTTTCAATATTGGGGGGTTGGGAAGGTTTCTCTACTTTACGGTTTTGGAGTCATTCTAGATCTCCGATCTAGAGTAGTTGGTTTCAACAAATTCTTAAGTAGCTTATACGTTTTTTGTTAATCAAGATTAATATGCACTTGATTTTTCCAGAATCGTGGAAGCATTTTATGCTCTTTTCAAGGTCTATGAAGCCAGACTCCTCCTGCAGTACTGAGTGCATCCTAGTCAGTCACAGATGCAGCAGCCACGACGACATCAATTCCAAAATATGTTCATCAACGCTACTGCGTACAGTCCATCTCCTCAACAGCACGAGGCGGGTTCCAGTCAGTCGAGCTCAGTCGACATACACTCTCATCCTGAGATCATGGAGTACGACCAAAATGAGTGGGTCAAACCGGATGCCGAAGGGTTAGACGTATTGGTGTGGTGGATACAAAATTCAAGAAGATTTTCGGTGTTGGCTACCATGACTTAAGACATCCTCACTGTTCATATTTCAACCGTGTCATCGGAGACGGTATTCATCAGCGCGTGACGCATCATCGACGACATAAGATGTAGCTTGCATCCGCGGATCATAGAAGCATTAACTTGCGGAAATGATTGGCTTCAATATAGGCATAGAGCACAATAAACATTTGAAATGTTTGATATTGTTGACGATTTTAATGTTAACTTTTCTAACATAAACATCAATGGGTAGACATTTAGACTTTTATCATAAAAGGATATCACGGCCCTTGTCCGGGATAAATTTTTAAAACTAAAATCGATGAAAGGGTACTCTTTTTTCCTTATCGTCGTACATTTTTAGGGGTTGGTGATGTTTTTTAAGATGCCAATTTTTATTTTACATTCGTCTAAATTAATTTTGTTAATTAATGTTATTTATACTTCTCTTAATTTAGTCATTGTCGATTTTTGATATATAGTCCTTTAATTTAAAACTTTCAATTAACCCCTAATATTCATTTCTTTCTAACTCCTTTAATTTTTATAAAATAACGTTTCTTATTAATTTTTAATTGAAATGGGGAGTTAAACTCCCGGCCAACCGCCTGGCTCCCCTCCCGTATACTATCGGGAGTCCCAGGGGAGCGGTACCGGGAGGTACCAAGACTCCCGATAGGCCAAGTTTAGCTCTAATTTCATTTTTGTGCCTTCACGTCCATTCAAGTGTAAGAAACTTTAAATGAACACTAAAAACTACTCGAATTATCAAAATACTTGAGAATAAACATCGATTTCTCGTTTAAGTTCATCTAATAATCACGTATAAAACGTACTTATCAAAACATTAATACAAAATTGGTCTTCTAATACGGATGACTTTCGGATGCGACTTTTGGCATTTGGATGCAACAAAATGTCGCATCTAAAGACTAGTTTGTACTAGTGAAAATATCTCTCACAGTCTGTATTTAGATGTTTATTGTAATTTACTATGTAATATATCATATGAATGTTGTAATGTTGTTTGTGATATATAGAATTGAGATTTGAATATTAAAAAATAACTAATTTATAATATCCGCTAGAAATAAAATGGTCGTTAGATTACATTAAGGGTTAATGTAATTACTAGCCACATAAACTATATGAATTTTAAATATAGTACACATTTGGTAAATTAGTATATGATCGGCCTAAATCATTTACAATTTCTTATGGACCAACTTAGCCAAAGAATTACAACAAAATAACAAAAATATAAATCAGTATAGAAATTCCGAAATAAGTATATCATGTAAGCATAGTTGTTATTTACAACAAATTAACAAAACGTTGGTTAAATCCAGATATCTTATGTTGATATTTGCTAATTACCCAATTTCTCTTATAGGAATATAATTTTTGTTAATATTTTATCTATAAAAAAATTAGATAACTTAAATAAATAATTTATCCATGTATCACTATTAACCGTTTCTAAAGCCAGCATAAAAAAAATCAAAATTTGTAAAGAAAATAAAAAATATAATATTTTTGGAAGAGTATGTACAAAACGTCCATAATAGTAGCGCCATAACAAACGCAGCTTTATATTCTATGCACTGCCCGAGAGCAAAGGATCAACGCACATTAAGGTCGAGGATTTTAATTTATGTGATGTTGTCATGTTGAATTTTATCTTATTATGCATTTAATTCAAAATGAACAATTTTTGGAGTTAGCAAATTAAGCGTTTCAAAGTGCTTTGAAAATGGGATTGTATCGTTGAAGGCACTTTGGGAATGTAAGTGTTCATAATCGATCTGCAACTTGGCCCTAAATGCCAGTGCCAGCCTACCAGCTGTATATAAGGATATTATGCTTAGCATTCACTTATTCGTGCCCGTCGAGCACTCCAGCTGTTATTACAAAGGTGTTATTGACCATCATATTATATATATGCTATTGAGAAACAAAAGTTAAGGATGTGCACGTTTTGGTTCCTCCGACTATAAAATTTAAAATTGTTCCAAACGACTATTTAATACAGTTTAGAAAAAATTGAGATCGCACATGCCACAAGAAAAACCCAGCCCAAATCGTTTTAGTTTGAACTGTGCCATTAAATCCTTTAAAATCGATATAAATTGAATATTTTGGGCGGTTCGACCCAAAGTGTGACCAGGTAACCGCATCCAAGCCGAGTGTGCAAAAATCCAGTCACGAGCGTGATATCTCCAGCTCTATGACGTTTTTCGGTTTTTTGCAAAGATGTAAGAATTATAAAAAGAAGAAGTAAAAGTTTGAGTTACGCTCAAAATTAGTTCAATTGTTAAGAGTGATGCAGAGGGGGTCATTGAGTCTTTACCAATACCTTATCATAATCTAGTTCTACCAAAGAGAAAACAAATGCACATGATCTTTGACTTGTTTCGCGACTATGAAATTTGGTGAATGAGTTTTTGATCGATTACCTCTTTATTTACAAGAGTGGAGTAAGCTCCTCGTTAACAATCTTATGAACCAAGATAGAACGCTCTAAAGACTAAACACATTTTGATCTCTATAACGATGCTTATAATGTTCAGGCCTTCAATTTTTTTATCAAAAAATTGACTCTTTATTCATTTTCATGTTTAGTGTTTTCAAAATACTCAACGTGTTATAATTATCTTGTAAATACCTACTCAATTTTGTTAACACGAATATTGAGTCCAAATTTTTCTCTTGCAACTTCTGTAAACAATTCTAAACTCGAGCAAAAATAGTCCAATTAATTCTGTAAACAATTTGAAGTGTTTATTTACACAAAATTAACAAAACGTTGTTTATTTTAAAATTAGTAAACGTTTTTATGAGTATATAATTATCGACTTTTTTTTATGTCGTCTGCAAGGAGTATTAGACTTTCGCAACATTCCTGCAATTGCAAAGAATTACTGTAATCAGATTGTTTTAATTGGGTCCGATGTAAACGTGTTGCAATTTTTCGGACCTAAGGCAATAATTGGGTCCGATGTAAACGTGGAATTCAATACGGTAAACCACCATGGACTTTCGGTAAAGCACCCTCGTCTGACTTTAACCTTCACTAAAATTCTGATTTCCCTCCAAAAGAAATAGTATAGAATTTTTAGTGCGCAAGTCTAGGCATAATTTAAAAAACCCACCGTCCAAGTCCCAATCTACGCCAGAACAAGAAAAGAAAAATCTTAGGTCCACGTGAAAAATACCACACCCACAAAATCAGAAGATTAAACCCCACATTTGAAAAATATCACGTATGAAAAATGACTCAGTCCTCAAAATCAATAATATTAAAGCGAAACCCCATCTGAAAGCAAAATCGATGGAAAGGGACAAAAAATAGCCTTTCGTTTGTAAACCATACGTGTACATTCGCCGGACCTATAATTCTGTAATATATCTACCTGTAGTCTTCGTACCTCTTAATATACATGTGATAATTATATAATTTATAGATTAATCACACATCTTTGTTGTTGGTATTATTGTCATTATCAATACTCGTTTTGATGCCACCCTTGGCGTGGAAGTTCAAGAAGAGGAAGAGTATGACGGCGTTCAGCGCCGAGTTTATAACCCACGCGCCGCCCACGCCGCTGCACCCGCCCTTCACCACGTGCAGTGCCAACGCCGCCACGTGACACGCCACGTGGCACCCCAGCAACCCCACTCGGCACGCCACCACGAACGTCAGTCCGAACTCGCCGGTGGGAAATCCGATCGCCGTCCAAACTCTGTACCCGTGCACGGCCGCGTGGGAAAGCGTCGCAGCCAGAATCGCCGGGACCTAATAAAGGTATATATATATGTCATATTTAAGTTAATCGCCATGAAAATTAATCTCAGTTAACCGATTTTTTTTTATTATATATTTTTTTCGATTGAAAACAATTCGTTCTAAAATTTCGGTAAGAGAATTAGGTTTAAGATATTTTGAACCTAGATTTTATCATCATCTGCCGTGTTTAATTACCTGAAGCGACTGTGAGAACTCAAGCCAAAGGAAAGAGGCGACGGCGAGGATGGAGTGGTTGAGAAGCCGGAACACCGTGAGTCTCCGGCGGGACCCGGCGGAGAAGGAGTCGGCGAGGGCTCGGGACATATGGAGGAATCTGGAAAGGTAGAAGAGGTAGGACCAGAAGAAGACTCTGCCGGAAGGCCGGGTTCCGAGAGGGAAGCAGAGGAGCCACTCCACCGGCGTTAACCTGGCGCCGCGGCCTCGCCGGAGGTGGGACCAGAGCCACCGCGTATCGCGGATCTCGGCGGCGGCGGATATTAGGGTTCCGGCGAAGATCGTAGCCGATAGGAGCGCGAGGGCGAGGCTGAGGAGGGCCGGGAGGGGACCGAGGGGGACGGACACGTGGCGGGGGAGGAGGAGGCGGAGGAGGAGAGAGAATGCCACGTAAACGGCGATCGCGGAGAAGAGGAACGTCCACGTGGAGCCGTACGATTGGGTGTGGCTCCAACGGAAATTGACGATGGTGGGATGCTCCGATAGGAAGAACGTCAGGGCTGACATCCCGACCCCTCTTCTCTTTTCTCCTTTCTCTCACGTTTTTGGTTTATGGTTTGTTGGGTTGTTTGTTATATATATTTATGTTAGAGTTTATTGGTGCAAATTGGAAAAGCTGAATTATTAGCCTGTTATTTATATATTTTAGTTTAAAAAAGGAGGGGATAGTGAGGTTTATGGAGTAAATATTTGGAGAGAGGTGAAGGGAATGAATGGTTGATAGGGATGTTAGAAGTGGGAAAATGTATTTATAAACACATTGGAGCTCTAGTGTTTCGATGACGTACCGAATCAAGACTGGAGTATTATTGAATATGTTCAATAATTGGAGTGGTTTTTTTATAAAAAAAATTAAGACCTCGTTATAATTGGAGTGGTTGCTAGCTAGTATATTATACTTATTCATACACTTTAATTGCAATAATATATTTAAAAAAATAAACACAAGCAGGGAGAGCCACCTCCGGTCTAGAAGCTTAAGCTAAATTTTATTTCTAATATATATATATATATATATATATATATATATATATATATATATATATATTATCTTTTTAGTTTAAAACTTAAAATTAGCTTTGTGCAAAACAACAACAACCGGCTCTTTATCCACGAAACTATGAAGTGATTTATAAATATCCAACGATTTGTATACAGTTGGTATATATCTAGTCCAAAATGTTTACACGATTTTATGGTCCATATTACTCCATTTATATTTTGTAATTTAATTTTCTGGTTCAAATTTTTTTTACGTGTGAAATCCGAATTATTTTACTGAAAATATATTTGGGTTTCGCTGAAATAATTTTGCATTTGAATTATTGATGTTTCACTTATTAACTGGTTATTTATGATTTAAAAAGAATCAAATAACCAAGTAATCAGATCATTTAACTGTGGTTACTAATAACACCACATTGATTACCTTGTTTACACAATTAATTAATACATTTATTTATTTATTTATTTAGCCGGTTGACTATTATGTTCTTTCTCTCCATATCTCTTCCGTCTAAAAAAACATATATCTTTCTAAACTCGTATAACAGTTTTCCATATTAATTATTTATTGATTTTTGTTCACAGAACTCATAACGTATACCTTGTTCATCAAACATAAATCATAGTTCTTATCATCTTTTTGTTCTTCTTTATTAGACGAATGAAATTATATCATAATGAATTTTTTCACATACAGATTCGGATTTCAGTTTTTGTATTTTTTTTTTTTTGTTTTATTTACAACCAGCTAATAAAATTGCAGTAAACAATATACGTGTGATCTGGTTACGAATCGGTTGTTTCAGTAGTTTCGGTTAACACTCGTTTACATGTTATTGTTTACAGTCCGTTTTCTCTCTCATAATTGCACTTCCATTTATTTTTTTAGATTTGAAACGTTTACTAAATGTTGTTAATTATTTTCCTTGTTTTATGCGTTGACAAATCGGTTGATTTACGTTTTTTATTTATTTTTTACTATAGTTTGATCGAGATTCGTAGATGGAAATTTCATTTTAAGCTAAAATAATCTTAAATTTTTTGTAAACACATTGAATTGGGTATTTATCAACAATTTATATAATATTAAATATTTCAAAATCCATAAACGTTTATACGAGTATATATCTCAATTATTTATAAATTAATGTTGTTTAATATGATTTTTACATTGAGCGCTATAGGTATGACAAGCAACTCACTCGTGCAGAATTTATTGATATAGTTATATACCATTCTAAAGCATGACATTAAACATGTACGTTTTACATTGCATGAAGGTATAATTGGATACACCTTCACAAAATACAAAAGTAAACCAAGATTTAAAAATGTAAAAATTGTATAAACTAATGATATACTACATTAAGTTTACAATTGACATGTTTACCGTTAAATCTATAAGAAAAATAGAATAAATTATTGTAGAAATAGATATATAAATAACGAAGTCGCAAATATTTAAGATTTTTTAGATAATTATAATTCTTTTTGTAAATTTTTTTGTGATCATTGTAGTTAGCTTATTTACAATTATTAATTTCTTTGTTGGTTACTAAAATGTGTGGCTATTTATTTACAATTATTAAATTATTTATACGATTATATATAGAAAAATAGTCTAAAATGCTACTCATTTTCATGTTTTTCCTTGTTTATCTTTTTTTTTTCTTCAGTTTACCAGTAAAAAAAAGTAAAAAATCATTTATTTTTTATCATTTCTTTTCAAAATTTTTGTCTCAATCGTTAACCATTTTCTTGTCAGTAATAAAAAAATTAAAGAAAGGCGACTTTAGGGGGTGCAGTTATTACTGCACCCAGTAATCACCCATATCAATCAATTTAGTTAATTCAAACATTATTTACTTGGAATTATCAAATTTATCATTAAAAAAACTCTAAAAAAAATGTAAAAATACCACTAGAAAAACTTGAAAATTCATATTTTAGATGTTGTAACAAGCCTCTCTGTATTCTGCAGTCGTGATATGCATCTCCGCCTCCACCATCGATATTGACGACATACAAATTGACACTGATAGACCTCAATCTCAACCGGATTCTCTTTTAATTTATCGGTAAGTTCATCGATGCCTCCGGGGAAAGGCTCCGACGTGATCAACAAGAGCTTCATCAAAATCTAGTCGGCTTTCGTCGAGCATTGGAACCAAAAATTTTGCCCTGAGTTGTGGTGGGTATGTCCGTACTGCCCCGCCACCAACGATGTTAATGGTGCTACTGAGTGGAAGCCTATGTTTCTCCGATGGCTAGACGAGAAGGACGAGAGATGACGTTGATCATTTGTTTTGATTTTTTTCTCTTAGAGTTTGATCTTATGAGCTTATCATATTTATATTACAAAAATTTGGGTTAATGTAATTCAAAAAATTTCTAGTTGTTGCGAAATCAGCGAAATCAGTTTATAGTTGCCCCGTAAATAGTGTGTAAATAAGAGACACATTGAAGTGTAAAACGACTTTCAATTTACAACATTTTATAATAAATTATCTTCAAAATACTGGAAATTGACATGTAAAATGACTTTCGGTATCCAAAAATTAATCGAAATTTTGGAAAAATAAGAGTTTTGAAAACACGAAAATGGAGATGAAATTATTATATAATTCGAGAGAGAGCGAGAACCAATAAGTAATTTTCCAAAATATGGATAAAAAAAATAATAATTTTATTTCTCAAATTATAGAATCTAACAACATTATAGTAACTAAATCATGAATTTACCAATTAAAAATCGGCGAATATTATCAATAAAAAAAGAAATAATTTTTATTCACATATTATAGGAACTATAATTTTGACTTCCTAAAATAAATGAAATTTCTAATTGTGTATAAATGAAATTCAAAATTTGAACTTCAAATTTTCAAAAATTTGCCGAATATTGAAAGACAACGCAATAAAAACACATGGTTAATTAGTGTGACACATAAACATTATGATTATTAACATAAATTTAACGAAACGTTTGTCATTGAAAATGATGTATTAAATGTTAGCTATATCGCAAATTTTTTGTTTATATATAAGAATCAATACTTAAAAATTGTTTTTAAGCAGTTACTTTAAAATCATCCATTAAGTTTAATGAGAAGCTGCGAAACGGAGAGTAATTGATTGAGATATTAAGGTGACTTAAGGTATGAAGAAGAAGGAGGAGAAGAATTGTGAAACATAATAATCTCGCTGGAGTAACCATCCGCGAACACTCTTCATTGTGCACAATATTGGTAGACTTCGAATTCATGGCCAGCTAGATTGTACCACATATAGTACTGTGATAGCCTTAACCGATTCTTTTTATGAATGACTCAAACATATTTGACATGCAAAAGATAAAGGAGAAAAGGAAATTACAGTGTCAGGTTGGCAAGTCAAGACAATTTCAAATGCTTCAACGGTTTTGGGTTCAAAAAGAAATATAAACTTTTCTCGCACATTTAATTTTTTCATCACCTGAAAAAAAACTATGTTCCAGTATCAATTAGAATAAAACCCCCTTGATCTCACCGTGTATTTTAGAAAAGAATATCCTGATGTGGATCGATTTTGTGTCTTATCGACGTCGAACGGAATAATTAATTCGTCAACCGTGGCGGTGCCTACCAAGGCTTATCCAAAGCGTGATTTGCGCGAGGCTTCGGGAAAACCTCTACTTCGACGAAATAATATATATAAAAATTCAAAAAAATGATAAATTAAAAGGATGTAAATATAAGAACTTTAAATAAACGTGTTATTTTGAATTGAAATTGTAACTTGTTAATATTCACTGAAATCGCATTAGAAATTCATAAAGTTTAAACATTACAAATTTTACATTTCTTTGATGTTCATGGTTGCACACTTCAAGGTATAGTTGTCAGCAATATCAACGTTGACAAACGTTTTTTGAAAACGGTCTTCGTGTTAACACTAATCTTTGTAAACGGTGAGAGGTTTCACTATGTGAAACTTTGTTGTTGATCGTCGACGACTCGGTCCGAATTACTGAATGCATATTCAAATGAGACTGTTGAAACCAGATCAAGTGGATATCTCAAAACCATCTTTGATAGAAAGTGAAACATATTTTGAGGTTGTGCTAACAAATTGAGATCCTTTTTGAATTATGAGTGCGAACTGATGAGAGTTGTATAAAGTGATCTCGTCATGCTCTGACGTCTCCAACATAGGCTCCGAATGTGGTGATGATCTTGGCATTGAAGTTTCTCCCCGTGCCAAGCGAGTTATCTCCCGGAAGATCTGCCGACTAGTTGCGGACATGTTGGTGGTCGTGGTGGACTCATCTCCTTAATTTGTGGAGGTTTTTTTTTTTATATAAAACCTGAAAAAAAAAAAAAAATTCTTCCACAACCTTTGTATGATCGTGCGCAACATAATCTTGTCCGATATAGAGTTTCAAGTATCATAAAAATTAAAATAACCACCAAATATAATTTTAGGATCTAATATGCATGGAAACTCATATTTGTTTAATGTCCTTATTGATTTAATACAAGGTTGAAAAAATGCAGAGTCGTTACAATCGTTTTAATGTTGTGCAATAGTTTAAACACTATGAAGTGCTAAAATGAGGTTGAAGTATAAATTGCAGACAAAGTACAAATTTCATCATAATAAGTTTAAAAATTCAATATAACTCCTAGTTATGACTATTGTCATCATTAGTTGTATTATGATTTCCAATTCGACTAATGTGTTCTATAACAACTTGAATATATCCATCGGTCAAACAATGTTTGAGCATACCGATCAGGAATGGGTATTGGTGCTTCAATGTGTTTGTAATTTTTGAATTTAATTTTTTTTTAACTATTTTTGTGGATATTGATTAACGGGAGATGAAATTAGTTGATTAATTTCGCATCGAGACCGATAGATGGTGTTAGAGTGCGAGAACGATCCTGAGAACTTTGTGGTGAGATGATTCTCGAGAGAATTTCTAAGTTTGTAAAAGAAAAATTGTTTGAAATGTAGTGAGAGTTGTACATATTTTTTGTATTGAATGGTTGTAGAAATTATAGAAAGATATAAAGTTGAAGTATGAAAAATGTAATGAAATTGAGTTTATTTATAGGATTTTTTTGAAGTAGGTTTAATGTGTAATGGCAGACTAATATTTAAGCCGTTTGATCAAAGTACGATAATAAAATCAATAGTCCATATTAATTCTCTCATCACCAACAGTAACATTCTTCTCAACAATACGTTTTAATACCCAAGACATCTACGATAGATAATACATAAAAATCATTCTCTCTTTTGCGTTGCTACCAAGCCTGGCCCAAGGGAGGGGCGAGAGGGGTGGGCAGTCCAAAACCTCCAACCAATGAAGGCCTCCGTTAAAAAAAAATTATTTTTGGTGGTAATTGAACCCATAATCTCTTAATTGAAATTCATGTGGTATTAACACTAATCTATCGTAGCTAAATTTTTATTAAACTAAACCTTTATATTTTTTTTTCTGGTTCAAAGTCTCCAAGTTGTTTTAAATTATACAAAAAGCCGTCTCCGGTTGTTATGTGTCACTTTCGTAGTTATCAAAAGTGTTTCTTATGTGTATTCAGGGCCTACCCGAATGCACTGGGGGCCATAGGCCTTTAAACAATTTAGGTCACTTTCATTACCATATCTTTTTCAAAAAATTATTAAAAATTTTTGAACTTATTTTAATGTGGGGCTATAGTACTGTGCCTAACCCGCCTATACCAAAGACCGGACCTGCGTGCATCGGTCCAATCGAAACACAGTTTCCGTGGCTCAAAAAATGGGGCCGCAAAATCTTCCTTCCGCGGTCTTTCGTGTCGTGAAGAGCCTCACAGTCTAATACTTTAACATGTTTTAGTGAACGAGTCAGCTGAAACTGAGTTCCTTGACCGTTGTCTCAATGACTAATACAGTGGTACTTTTTAATTGTCATTTTCATTGTTATATTTTTTTTTTTTCGTTTGACGTTTTAGTTTTTGCATTTTACTTTTATTATGCGGTGTCATTTTTCTACTATATGCCGTCGTTCGGTATTCGATACTATTTGTTGCGATTTTTCATTAATTAATAAAGCCTTTTACTGTTATTATATTGTCGGTTGACGTGTATCTGTCGTTTAGATTTTTGATACATCGCGTCGTTTTAGGTATAGAATGTCGTAATGAGTATTGGGCCCCGACTATTTGAGCCCAGCATACAAGCTGTTACCTCGACGAGAGTGGGTAACTGATCTCAACCGTACATATCCTACGGAATCATCTGATAAATGCGATAATTTAATGTAAGCACACCAATGTTTCTAGTAATTCAAAACTAACCCCGATAAGTTTGTATATCTACATTTCTTAACCCCCTTAAGGCTTAAGATAGACTAACTCAAACAGAACTATGGGAAAATAAAGATACCGAAATACCTAGAAACTTCCATGAAGATTTAAACTCCCCATCAATTTTCTGCACAATTCCTAGAGAGCGGTTGAATCGCTCGACCTGCGATTGGCAGTTCAAGAGCTTTTTCGTTTCAGTTCTTATCTCGCTCATCCGATATTTTTTGACAGGTTCTTGAATTCTTGTAGTTATTATTAAATCCAATTTTATTATGTCGGATCGTTCAGAAAATTATTGAATTCATTCGGCGTACTTCTCAATCTTGATGCTTATCTGACTCGTTGTTTGCGGATTTCAATTTTTTATCATTCTTTTTTCTACTTATAATTTCTGATAAATGCGTGAATCGCAGACCTGAAATCATAATCCCTAAGCAATTTAAGGTTCGGTTGTATCACCGCGTTTAATTTCCGGATCGCTCGAGAAATTATCGGAAAAAAAAAATCGCAGAAAAACACAAACATGCGAAACGGATAAAAAATCATTCAATTGTTTGGTATCTCTTCGTTGCCTTTCGTATGTAGTTTGTAGCCTTACATTCATCGTCCTCTGCTGCGATTTAGGGTTCCTGATTTCTACCCAATCGCATCGGCAAAATGTCAAGCGAGTTCGGAGAATCGACGAGCTTCCCACCGCAACAACAAAGCCCCTCAATCTCCGGCAACAGCGGTTCAAACGACGCAGGAGATTTCGAGTGCAACATCTGCTTCGATCTGGCGCAAGACCCGATCGTGACTCTCTGCGGCCACCTCTTTTGCTGGCCGTGCCTCTACAGGTGGCTCCACTACCACTCTCACTCCCAGGAATGCCCGGTCTGCAAAGCCATGGTCCAAGAGGACAGGCTAGTCCCTCTCTACGGCCGTGGCAAGACCCAGTCCGACCCGCGATCCAAATCCTACCCCGGGATCGAAATCCCTCACCGACCTGCGGGCCAGAGACCCCAAACCGCGACCCATGACCCGAACCAAAACCAGAACCCAAACCCGTTTGGGAACTATGGTTTCGGATTCATGGGCGGGTTCGTTCCCATGGCTAGCGCGAGGATCGGGAACTTCACGCTCTCCACAGCATTTGGCGGACTTATACCATCTCTGTTCAACGTGCAGTTTCATGGCTTTCCCGATCCGACGGTGTACGGTTCAGCTTCAGGGTATCCTTATGGGCTCCATTCTTTCCACGGTGGACACGCCCACGGGTTTCCGCAGCCCGCTGGGCGGGCCCACCAGGCCGACACGGTGTTGAAGAATCTGCTTATGGTGATCGGGGTCTTCGTCGTCATTGCGCTGCTTTTTTGGTAAATATAAATAAATAAATCACATAAGAAATAAGTCCCTTTTTTCCCAACTTTTTTTTTGGTCTAGTTTCTACTTGCTTAGCTTCTTGGTGATATTTAGAACTTTGTCTACCTGTACATAAAGATTCCATGGTGTTCTTTTGTTTTGTTTTGATTTGCTTGTATGTTTGCGTATCAATTGTATTATTATTAGCATCTGCATAAAACCTTGTGTTGAGTGTTATTTTTGGCGAATAAATGGCTTTTCAATTCATCACTGAGTTTCACACTAGAACTTCATCCAATTTTTTATATTTTTCGTACATGTGCTAGCTTGTTCTAGCGGCTATGTGCATGGGTCCTTTTCTTTGACTGAGTAGCGTCATAAGAAACGATGCGTTTGAATCTTTAAGTTGACTTTTGATCAGGCCTGCGTAGTTGACTTAATATATTTTTCTTCGATACATACGTGTTGTTTAATGCAATCTTAATGCATTTATTTGCTGATTCTGGGCCACCATGTTGGTAGGTGAAAGACTTAAAGAGATTATCTTTCGAGCAATTATAGGTCCTGCCCAACTACCCAATCAAAGATCTTAGTTGTTGTATAATTTATTAGTCGACACTTGTGTTCACATTACGAAGATATTTCAAGACCATAAAGTTTCAACTACATTGGTATACAATATATATACTAGAGTTTCGGGGGCTTTCTGGTTTGGTAGAGATAAGAACTGCTAACCGTGTACCTCTAATTCCAAAATAAAAATCATTAATAATTGAACAACGCAATCAACTAAAACAAGGAGAATAAAAACAAATCCACTACATGAACCAAACTATCTACTTCGAAACAAAACTAAAACTAGAAAAACCTCACTCCGCTTTCTGATATCTCTAGCCCATCCGAACTTTCTTCCTGGTCGTAATCGTAGTCGAAGGGATCAGGGCCGGTCTCCACATTTGCGCGACGGAAAGAAACCAGTCCCGTCGAAACCACACCCGCTGGATTGAGCCATCTTGATTTCCGGTGCGTATGTCCCTCGGGCCCGGCACGCAAGCCTTGTCCAAGAAGGCGAACCGAGCCTGGTGGCCTGGGGCGGGGCGGGGAGAGGAGACGGCGCTTGGCCCAGGCGGCGGCCGTCACCTGGCAGAATGGTCCACGAGGCTGCCGAAGGAAAGCTTGAAGCGGAAAGGTGGAACCCGCAGAGGAGGAGCACGAGGGCCTCGTCAATGGAGGCGTCACAAAGGCCGTAGGCCCATGAGCGGACCACCTCGTCCTCGACGTAGACGAGCTCGGTGACGACTAACAGAGCGCCGAGGCTGAAGAGGAAGGAAAAAGCGTTGGAAAAAGAATCCCATCTGCGACTTCTCCCCACGTCCGACTCGCCGAACTGGTCCGTCCCGAAGCCCGACACTCTCGTCACAAAGGCCGCCAATGGGAAGTCATTCTACGTGCACGCCGCCGATTGCAACTCTTGCACCGCCGTTGATATCGCCAACGTCGTCGTCCGGATGATTTGTATGGCAGCGAGAATTACGCACACCACCATATCGACTTGGAGTACCCTCGCCGAAGCAGAGTAGAGAGAAAACAGAAAGATACACAAGGAAGAGCTAGAGGAAAAGAAAATGAAAAGTCCAGAACGAAACTCATAAATGGGGGAAACTGAGTCTCCCCTCCCGATTTTGACCATTCATCCGGAGAGTGAACACGGGGACCGAAGTCACCTGAGAGAAGGAGCGGCAACTAAGGGAACGAAACCTAGTTGTAACAAAGGACTTTTTTTAGGTAAATATTTGTTCCTTTGGTGTATCTTTTTTTAAACAAAAGTCCCCAGTTCATCAAATTTTAAATGCGTAAAACACAAATGGGATTATATTAAGCCTCATCTCTTGCATTTGGCGTTGTTTTTATTTATTTTTACGCTGCCGATAAATGGTTCATTAACTGTTTCTCAAGCGAATCAAAGTTTCACCGACCCCTAGTGCTTAGGCAATTTTGTTTTTCCCTAATCTCAGTACCTATTTGTCTTAGTTTTGGTATACAAAGTATAGTTTCATCAAGTTATGCTTGATCAAGTTATTTCAAAAATTAAGCTCATGTTTAAATCCAAACATCAGCTACGTTTTAAAGCGATTAAAATAACAAACGACTAGCACATAAATATCTTTTATGCTTCTAATTTTGTATTTATAATTTTATATGCGCCTTCTATCCAACAAAATTGCACTATATTTAATCTTTATTTATAATTTATAGTGTTTTGTTATTTTTAATATTAGTATTTTTAAAGAACAACCAATAAAAAATTGTCGTGATTTCACTTTCATGTCCAATTTTGATAAGTAAATGAAATTATTATCGTTTGAGACTGTTTCAAAGACAATGCAATTCCACCACTTGTTTACTAGTGCATATGCCATAAAAATAGAGATATTTTCGTCCAAAGATTTCACTGCAGTAAGAAGATATTTTGTCATGATCTTATCTACCCAGAAACCATTGTTCATGAATAAACCAACCATCTCGACTATACTCAAACCACCTTTCAACTCTCCGTCTCCGTGTGAACTATTTATCATTCAATCAAGCCTACCAGGCTTATCGTCCCAAGGGGAATTATCCTTCAAGACAACCACGTGTGAGTCCTAGTTTTCACGCGCCTCTGGTTACCTTGTGGAACTGTTGGAAGGCAAATGATATCTGTCAAATTTGTTCAAGTCTAACCTGCAAGAAGTTGTTCAATCAATTTAGGTTAAAACTTTTTTGTGTCTTGCTATGCTTTGGAATAGAAAAGAAATTAAGCATGGAGAGTCTATAAACTTTAAGTCATGTACCGTTCATTGTTAATACGGTGAGTCGGTTCTCCTGAGTAAGTGCTTTATCACCGAGCGTAACTAACAATTCCTTGTGTGTTTTAATTGCTTTATGTTAAATTAATACTATGAGTATCGGTATTCAATAAGTAATTACACATAAATTAAGAAAATAATAAAATTCAATAGGTTGACGCCACCCAATATACATGAACAATCATCTTAATTTGTCGACTTATTAAACCTTGCAGGTAATTGTATACATACTGTTTGAGAACTTTAAACGTTGCAGGTAATCGTATACATAGTGTTTGAGATATATCATATTCAAAGAAAAGAACTTGAGAAACCGTTTTGAAATCCTACAATCAGTCATGAAGTTATACCAACCACGTACTATACCCTACGTGTGCGTTCACTCTTGCGGTTATTACCCTTTTCGGTCGGTCTCTAATTCAACAAATTGTTGTACACAATTTATTGAATTGACATTTTAGATGACACAACCTATGTTCAAAATAACCCACCAGGTCTCAATTATGTCTCAGACAGCTCAAATATTTTTGGCAGTTTTTGGTGGAAAATTATTCCTTGCTTACCGAGGAAATTTTGACACTGAGATCATCAGCGAGCCCAACACTCAAATGGGTATGAAAAGCTCTTGTAGCTGTACGGATTTTGGAATCATTCGTTGTTTTCAACCTACAAGATTTTCAGACTCAAAACAAACCAAGTACATTGTTGACATTCTAGTGAAAGCCAAAATTACAATTTCAAAACCAGCCTTTAAAATAAGAGATAATTAATATAATAGAACTTTAAAACATTGTAATTGCAAAATAACCAAGTTTCAAATAAATTGGTTTATAGCAATTACTCTGAATAACCGTTATAAAATGACTAGACTACCTTTAGTTTATAGAAAAATCAGTTACTAAACGAAATACGACAGATTAGTAAAAACTAAAAATACAATATTAACACGTCATCATTATTGGCTATAAACTAAAAAAATAAAAGTCTGACTATATAGTAAATTCAAAGTTTTTCATTAGTTATATAAAGCAATTTTTCTAAAAATAATTTGTCCGAACCAAAAACTTATCGTTGGTGGCAATGCAAATAATTGGTCTCCCTAGAAAGCATTTTATTTCGAGATACTTTGTTCAAAGGCATAAAGCACAATGGTGTACTTCTTACTCCATATAACAAGATTATTTGGAACAACGCTGGTCGTAGAAAATTACCTTAATTTTGGGTATTATTTGTTTAAAGTTCTCGCGGTAGCTAGGATATTATAGTAGTAATATCACATGACTTCCAAGATAGTAGGTCGAACCCACCCACAATTCAAAAAAAAAAATTGTTTAAAGCCCGCATTAATATGTACGCATCAGATGACATTTTACTATAATTAATGACAAAATCGCGTGCCTGAAGTTTCTATGGCGAAACATATTTTATTGGGATGGCCAAACTTTAAAAGCATTATTCATGTAATTTTCTGAATAGTTTTTGAATTATTGTCGTTTGATCTAAGAAGCCCAAACTAAAGTACTCTTAGCTAGTTTTATTTTGGTTCATATTTGGTTCTTCAGAAGATAAGAACCAGTGTACTCGTGGAGGAAATTATTGAGCGTAAGTTACAGCGATTGAAGAGGTGATTGCGAAACCCTAACTATTGAGTATACATTAGAATCGTCTATTTGCGTTTGTATCAAGCCAAAGTTCAAAATACTCTCAAGAATTCATTTAACTTGTTATCCTTCCCATATTATTGAACTAACACTGGATTATAAACGCCAACCAATAAAATTTGTGTCTGTATTGCAGAAACATAATAAACAAAGTGGTGTCATTATATTTACAAAAATTTGGTCAAATGCTCTTGACTTAGGAACGTGATTTAATTTTGTCAAACGTTTCGTAAAATTTTTGTAAAAGTCTAAAACATTTACGTGACATTTTAATTTACACATTTAAGTTACTGTTATATCATTTAAAATTTCGAAATTATTTCTATTTAAAATTTTCCAAAATTTGAAAAAAAATCGTTAATTAATGTAGATAAGATCCTACAATTTTGGGTACTATTTGACTCATTAATTTATGCATAATTTATTATTTTCTTTCATTCTTGGCCAGTTTTAATTATCTTTTACAGTTTTATATCCATTTATATATGGAGAGATTTTATATTGCCAAATTTTAATTCTCTTAATAACATATCTGTTTGTTCATACTTTTATTTTCAAATTCTCCATTTACATCGTTCAATTTTATGTTCGTTAATTAATATTCAATTTACACTGAAATGGATTGGTTGCATAAATTGAATTTTACGCTGTAAATTAATTTTATAATGTAAAGTAAAGTATTTTTTATCGTTAATTGCATATTAATTAACAAAACACGATTATAATTTATTCTACTGGATGAAAAAAATCAAAATTTCATACATGAATTTGAAATCAAAATCAAAACACGAAGAAAAAGAACGAAGAACGAAGAAATTTTTATAAGCTCCACGAAGGACCGTGACTATCCTCTCTGCCATGAAAGCTTCCACAAGCGCCGCCCACACTTTCGTCGTCGTTTTCCTCGCCGCGTGTTGCACTATCGCCGCGCTCACTGGCCGCCTCGCCGCAGCGAATTGGTGATACTCCTCTTCCATAACTGCCCGGAGTTCGTATTTGCCTTCCTCGGCGCTTCCATCGTCGACGCCGCCGCCACTGGAGTCAACCTTTGCCTTCCTCGGCGCCTCCATCGTTGGCTCCGCCGCCACCAAAACCAACTCGACGTCCACCGCCGTTGAGATCACCAAAAATGGAGTAAATTTGAAGAAAACATTATAAATAAAAAAACTCTGTAAATAAGAACCCTTTTATGAGAATCAGGAAGCTAAAGTGGATACAAGTGATCAAGGAGATCAAATGGATGGAAGTGGATTTGAAATTACTAGAAGAAAACTATCAAGTGATCCATTAAATTTTTCTAGTGGGTCTCTCACAAGATTTAAGGCCAAACAACTCAAAGAGACTTTAAATGGGTTTATTCAAGAAGTTAATTTACTTGGGTCAAAAGTTGAAGAAAATCTGAAGTAAAAAAGTCTAATTACAATGATTAAGGCTCTAGAGGAGTAATCAGAATGCCTATGTCGTTTTTAGGAATTGGACCCATGTTTTTAGCATTAAATAAGGTTGTTTAATCTTTTGGGAGTTACTTTTGTAACCACTCAGAGATGTTGGACGAATTTTGGGTGTTTATATCCACTAAGTGTGTTGTTTAGTGTCTTTTTATGTCAAAAACTTTCAGTTTCAAAGTTATAAAGGCTGATAATTATTGGCATTTAGTTCCAGGTTTTATTAATCAGTGTAGTCAATGTTGTTTTCAGATTCATTGAGAAAAACTTCTGGCCCAAGAGTAAAACTTTAGTGTAGTTAATGTTGTTTTCATGATCATTTCTAGGCATCAGAAATCATGACTTTGTTGGTCAACAATGGCAATTAATCGGAGAACCTTTATTGAACTAATCGTGGTTCTGTGATATTATTGACACTTAATTAGCGGATGCTGGAGCTTTCCAGGAAGGTCATGGAATAAGAGTGATTGAGAGAATTGACACCAATAGGATTGGAGCTGAAAAAACAGTACATGTCGTTTGAATTTAGATGAACTACGCATGAAGGGTAAAGTGCTTGGAAGACTTCTTTTCACTTCTATTTAATATTTTTTGTTGGTATTTCTTGAATATCAATAACGGAAGAATCCTAATAACTAGTAATTAACTTTGACTTGTTTTTAACGAACTGAGACTAATCTGTACTGACGTGGATGATTATATGTCACACCCGTTGAATTCGAAATAAAAAAACAAAAACGGGTCTAAATAACAAAATGAAACATTGATATTGTTTTTTTAGTAAATAATTATTTTTAGTGACGTTCATATTAATAACGGTTGTTAATGGGTTACATTTTTTATTAATATATAACAGTTTATTTTGATTAATGATTATTAACTAATTTTTTTCTAAACGTTATCTATATAGCAATTAATATATTTCAAATTGCTATTTCACTACTTATTTCTAAAAAAATGACATAAAATAAAAGGAATTTAAGTCATTAAATTAGCAAAAGACTTATTAGAGCATCTCCAATGGAGGCAACCAAAATTGCTCTCCACATCACTAAATATTTTAGTTTTTATTTATTTATTATATTTAAAATATTATATAATACTACACAAATAATGTTGATATAAAAAATTATTATAAATGGGACCACACAAATTTAATTATTGGTGCATATAATATTTTATTATTTTTATTTCCAAAAAAAGAAATGGCATAGGTGCCAAAATTTGCAACTTTGTTATAATCATTACATAATAAAATATTAATATATAAAAAATAAGGTGATGTGGCATTGACATGTAAGCAAAAGCAACTTGAGTTGCTATGCATTGGAGATGCTCTTAGAGTAGTAGTCCAATATAGAGCACTGATAGGAGAAAGATGAACAGTCAAAGTTGAATTATGTAAATACTATTTGTCAGATAGCGTTTTTCTTTAAGATGACACAGCAAACAATTAATTCCTTTAACACGTAGCAGTATCGTACTACTATATATAGCTAGCTATAATAAATATTCAAAACTACGTGTACAATTGTACATAAAGTTAAGAAAACGAGTTTGCCTTCCAAACTGATGTGTCGGTGATATACGTTGATTTATCGCTTTCAATTCCACATGTAGTATATAACAGAGTATTTTATTTATATTTATAAATATATGCAAATGGAATTTATTTTAGATTATACGGACAATTACGCAGAATATTAAACAAGAAAAAGAAAAGTGATATAGAGGACAGAAAAAAAGGAATGTGGTCAATATGACGATGTTTATATCATGGGTTTATAGGCCTTCAGAAGTATTATTTTGAATTTTATAGCCGTCTATATTTTATTCTTCGTAATTAAAGTAATAAATTACTTCTAGATTTGTGTAATTGCGTATTATTTCTTCGTATCAGGAACGTTCATTTAATTACGTTCACATATGGCCAGATCGTGTGATTCATTAACTTATAATATAAGAAAAAAATCGACATGGTTAACTTGTAAATTGAAGTTAAGATAACAAAAGAAAATAAAAATTAAAATACTGGATAAAACTTAACTAGGAATCTTAGTAGCATGTTTCATAGTATTATATACGTTAGATTGTACACATACAAAGTTCACACAGATCGTAGAATATATGCTACTATTTCTTAAGGCGTGATATAGAAGAGCCATAGAAATATATATGTATATATATTGAGCAAGTATTATAGTTGAGAACGTAGAAATCCTGAGCAAGCCTGATCATAATTGCTCTCGGGTGTGTGGTTTAGCCACGTGTACATCACATGGCTACCTCAGTTTGTATATCGAATGACAATGATAGAAGCTGATAGATCATGAGCAAGGGAGGTGTATTTATATACTAATATGTTTCATGGGACCAAAACTAAAATTATAAAGCTAGAAGAGCCTACTCAGGACATGTTATCTGCACATGGAAATTATTGATTTAGTTTCTCCAATAAAATTATATAATAAGCTCTTTGAAATTTCAATATTTGGATCTAAAGACCTATACAGAAATATTTAAAAGTAGTTTGAAACATGACAATATTTATAAGGTCGTGAGATAGAAAATCGATCTAAAAAGAACATATCTAGCCGAAAATGAGGGAACAGAAAAAATAATCATCTCTTGAAAGTCAAAATAATTTTTATATAAAACGAGTCACTCATTGATTTTCCAATAATTATAAGAAAAACTAACTTATATGTGGCGCAGTTAAAATTAATATACGATTTGTACAAAAATTTGCATCGAGTGCTATAAAGATAAAAATTTCATAATTCAAGGGAAAGTTTTGCAGTGATGATATATTAGTGCAAATGTAATCACTTAGGTAACTCGGTGGATGACGTTCACGATTAGGACGAGTGGTAATGTTTGTAGAAACACTAGAGTCTCCAAGATTATGAGCTGGATCAACAACGAGAAAAGTGAGATTTGAAGATGTGTATGGTGAGGAAGAAGCGGGAGTTGGTTGATCAATAATTGGAGAAGTAGGTTCTGAGTACATGGATCAAGAGGGAGACACATAACAAATATCGTCAAGTGGAGTAATGACAAGCGTGTTGTCGGATGATTTGGATGATAAATATTGATATATTCACGAAAATTGACATCTCGCGAAATGTAGACTTTATTTGTAAATAGATCATAAATTCGATATTCCTTTTGACCAAAAGGATATCCAACAAGAATTCCCGATTGAGCTCGGGAATCAAACTTATGTTGTGGATGCATATTTTTAGCAAAACATAAGCATCCGAAAACACGAAGAGATGAATACGAGGAAATGTGCTTGAGAAGAATCTCACGAGGAGATTTATATTTGGGCAATAGAGTAGGTAATTATTAATGGGATCAACGGCCTCAGAATACATTCTCCCCAAAAGGCGAGAGATAAATTAGCTGGAAAGCGTAAAGAGCGAGCGACATCAATTAGATGACGATGTTTATGTTCGACAACTCAATTTTTTCTGGGGAGTCGCGACACAACTACGTTGATGAACGATTTTATTATCGTGAAACCAAGATCAAAGTTGTTTTTAGAGAAATTCGGATCCATTATCATATCAGATTTTTTATGATCCTTTTATTAAAACACCGATTGAATTGATTGAAAAAATGAATTAATATATAATAAGTAACAAATTTATTTTTCATTAAGTATATCCATGTACATAATGAGAAATCATCGACAATTGTTAAAAAGTATAATGGGCCGTTTTCGGATGATATTGAAAAATGACCCCAAATATCAACATGAATTATTTCAAAACAATGAGAAGACATGGATGTATTAGGAAACGAAAGATGTGGCTGCTTAGCACGATGGCATACATCACAAAGAAAATTTGTATTTGCAACTATACTTGCATTATTTTTAACTAGAAACTTGAAACGAGAATCAGAAGGGTGTCCGAGGCGTGAATGCCATAAATTGAACTTATTTTAAATCTGAGAATGAAAATCATAATTTGAAATAAAACGAGAATCGAAATGATAAAGTCCATTGTGAGTTCTACCTCGACTATCGTCGTCATCGTTTGTTTAGTCATGAAAGTAACAACCAGAAGAATAAAAAATGATTTCACAATTAGATGATTTTGTTAATTGTGAGATCGATAATAAATTCAATTTGAACACAGGAATGAAGAAGAAATTTGTTAGAATAAGATTTGGAGAATGAATAACCATCCCAATATGAGCGACATCCATATAAGACCTATCGGGTAATTGGACATAAATTTTGGTGTCAATAACAATATAAGAAGAGATATATGATAATGATAAACTTATATGATTAGATGCAGCAGAATCTATAATCCATATAGGTGGAGAATAAGATAGTAAATTACCTGCAAAATTAATCGAAGGATCGAAACTATTTTCAATTGCAAGGAGAGTTAGAAGTTTGTTATACTGCTATATTGTAAAAATTTTGGTCGAGAGAGTGGAGGAAAATTGCTCGGCATAATAAGCGAAGTTTGTTTTGTGTTTCTTTTTTCGGGAAATCCATGAATCTGAAAGCATGTGGTCAACGTGTGCCCGTGTTTGTTGCAGTGCTCACAATACACGCGCTTTCCTTTTTCCATAATTTTGACCCTAGGCCCTTGATGCATTCAGGGCGGCAGAATCGATGAAAGGTGTTGGACGCACATTGATCTCTTGTTGTTTCTCTTCTTAACGCACAAGATTGTAGATGCGTTGGATTGAACAAAATGGCTCCATCAAGAGAATTTGAGTTTAAACAGCTTGAAATTATTATGGAGACCTTGGAGGAATCCCATTGCACGGTCTTCTTGTTGTTGTTCGATGAGGGATTTTGCATTCCCACAGATGCAGGCAGGGACATAGACAATTGATCCGAGTTCATCCGAATAGAATTTTAATTTAGTATAATAAGACGAGACAGGCATACCCACTTGTTTGTGAGTAGAAATTGATTGCTTTAATTGGTAGATCTTGGGAGCATTTGACTGAGTGAAATAATCTTTAAGATCGTTCCAGATATGTGCCGCTGTTTCAGCATACAGAACGCTCGGACCTATCTCAGGTATGACCGAATTGAGAATCCAGCTGCTCACCAAATCGTTGCACCACTGCTAGTTAAGGATATCATCTTCCTCATCTGGAACAGAAGGAGAGCTATCCATAAAGTCGAGCTTATTTTTAGCACGAATGACCACTGTTATAGCTCGACTTCATGAACCATAGCTTTCTCTCAGAAAGAGAGGAGTCATGGGCACAATGGATGGACTATCAGAATGGTGAGTCAAATACAGCCAAGTCATATTCGCGTCCTAAGATGTTGAAAAAAAATTAATGAACAGACGCAGGTTTTATTTTAGAGATAAGTGGAGTATAAACAAAGACTGCTAGAGTTATTGAAAAATAAAATAGAGCTGAGAAATCAGGCAAATTTACTGTCGAAAGAAGAATGCAAATAAGTCACTGCTCCTCTGGTACCTTTTCAAATAAAATAGCAGAGTGCAGCAAAAAATTTATCAATGAGAAAATGAGAATGAGAAGATGTTTATTGTCATTAATGACTTGCCTTTAAATAGGCTGATTCCATTCGTAACAGATCTAAAACTAATTGACTATGATACATAACATCAGACTGACTTAGGAAAACAATGTCCAACAAAATCTCTCTCTAAAATTTGACTCGAAGGCTGCATGATAGTAAAATTATCTCTTGTATAAGGTCTCGCACAACCATATGGTATCTATATCACTAGAAGTGCATTTATGATTTATCGGAAGTTTGTAACACTTATAAGCCCCACATCAAACACTTGGGTTAGACCATCAATCTATTTAATACGACTTTTTTGCATGTGGAAATTAAATTCCCCATTTTTTAACTGAATGTAATGTAATATTAATTATATTATCTTAGAAATTTCGTAAAGCCGTCAAATTGACATTCCCTAAATCTCACAAACTTAAAAGCTTAATTTGTTGTATAAAGAGCTCTTCTCCGGATCATGTAGTATGTGCGATACTCTTCTTCAGACATATTTATAAAAAAAAATTGGCGAATTGACACTATTTTACGGACGTAATTTGGTTTTGTCCAACGTTTAGTAAAATTTTTGTAAATGTCCAAAATGATTAGGTGGCACACTTATTACAGTTTATTAATTACTTTTATACCCTTTTTCGGCGAATTTTTTTTTTAATTATTTTAGTTGTTTTTTAAATTTTCGGAACAAAGTTTTAATAGTTTCCTTATTGATTAAATAAGTCAATTGGCGGTTAACACTAATTACGTTTTTTAGATCCTAAAACCGTGGTAAATTTGATGACATTTATATTCTCATATTTTAATTTAAATCCTAATAGAGGGCCAATTTTAATTTTCTTAATATATTTCTGAATAGTTTCCTTTTGAATTCAAAAATTAATATCGGTAGATTAAGTATTTTTAGATCCTACAATCTTTGATATATTATTGACCTGTTTTATCCATCATTTATTAAAAACATTTTATGGCCGAATTTAGTTGTTATTTTTTATTTCAGTTTTCTCGAAATTTTAATAGGTTCAGTCGGTTTTTTCAACTTGTTTGTTATATTTTCGCTGGTATCATTTTATCAATTAATTACACCGTAAATTGATATTTATAATGTAAATTATCGTTAATTGCATACTAGTTATCAAAAAACGTTTATTTGACTAAAAGAAAGAAAATAAATTTCATACATGAATTTGAAATCAAAATCAAAATACAAAGAAGAATAACGAAGAACGATGAAAATTTTAATCGTTACTGGAGCCAAACTGGCGTCCACCGCCGGTGTTCGTCTTTGCCTTTGTCAGCGCCTCCATCGTTGGCGTCGCAGCTACTGGAGTCAAATTGACGTCCACCGAAAACGAAATGTTGTAGAAAGTGAAATATCCAGTGGAGAAGAAGAACAATAATCTCTGAAGAAAATGAAAAAAACTGAAAAACGGCGAAAATAATCGCTGAAGATAACGATGAACAATAAAAACCAGAATAAGCTTGTTAATAGCTGTTAATCGCTGAAGAAAATGATGAAAAAGATAAACCAGAAGAATCTCCAACGATTTGGTGGCCTATCAGGAATGAAAATGAGGGTTTAGGGAAGAAATTCTTTAAATTCCTACTTTTTGCATGTAATTATGTTTCTCTTTTCACGTTTCATATTCTCATTAATGCAAATGTAATTTACGGCCGGTTTTAATGTTGTCATTAACCGTCTATTTTTTTTAAAATTCGTTTTCTAATATTTCAGCGGGATTTTTAAATTTGGAGTATTTTGGGTACATATTTTTTATTAATTAAAAGTGTGGACATTTACAAAAATTTTATCAAACGTTGGACAAAACCAAATTATTAAATCCGTACGGGGCATATACTACATTAACTCCATTTATTATATGACCAAGAATGTC
The DNA here is from genome assembly GCA_958296335.1 of Urtica urens. Lineage (NCBI taxonomy): Eukaryota > Viridiplantae > Streptophyta > Magnoliopsida > Rosales > Urticaceae > Urtica > Urtica urens. The sequence goes on along the minus strand of OY282522.1, from coordinate 17,729,577 downwards.
AGTACAATTTAGTTTAGGAAGTGCTTGGGAACAAGAAGTAGCATCTTTAAGCTACTTTAAGTTTTTTTTTTTTTTTTTTTTTTTATGATATAAAGGATTGTCATCATCATTACCTATATTCTTTTTCAGGAAAAGAGTATTATCTCATTTGTGTGTAATTTTTTTTTCACATGTAGGTTTTAAAATAAAATCATAATTTTATTTTCATCAAGTGAACAAAACCAACAGTTTTGATAACCAACTTTCTACAAGTAATAAGATTGTGCAATAAATAACCTTAAAGGAGCAAGATATAAATATGCATTAACTATGGTTGATGAAATAGCTTCTAGGGTACTTTACTGACGTGCCTATCTACCAAATTAATACATGGATAAAAAAAAAAAAAAGAACCTACCAAATTAATATATCGATAACATGTAAATTAAATACCAAATCATGGTAAGTCACGAAAGTTATAAGCTATAGTTTTTTTTCATATCGCACTTGGTTTGTTGACTTACTATTGATTTTGACTTGACTATAGAGACCCCTGGGTCTGTAAGCACAACGATGGACTCAATCTAAATGCTATCTATATACTTTAGCTGTTTTTTTTTGTGCGCTATATTTATCATGATATAGGTTCACATATGCTTTCACATGTTACATATTTTACGTCTTTAAAGATCATATCGAGACCTTCAGTTTACGAAACTATCATTTAACCTCTATCCTCCTTAAAATCTAATTTAAATTTTTAATCTTAACCTCATAGTTTACTATTTACTTACCAAAGGAGTAAACGTATTTGGGGGAGTGTAATAAGTTCCATATATTTTATTTGATGTATCCTTCTTAACCAAGTATCATAATCGACGTTTACAATGAGATTACTCTGAGTATAACCTAATTTTTTTATAATCTTACAAACAGTAAGGTGGAAATATAATCTATATTCTATAACATTACATCTAGTAGACTGCACGAGTTAATCTACAAACTCTCACTCGAAGACAATGAAATATTCGAATTTCGGATAAATATTATTTTACCACTCTTATTTATTTGATAGTAATTAATATTTAAGTTCCACAATATATAGCGTACTAATATGAATAGTATCGTTTTGTTTTATTTTAGACATATTGGATGTGATGAAAGCAAGGCTAATTTCCTCATGAAATATAAAATTTGCTGGGTTTCCCATTGAATGTCCCACAAAATATCCGGAGCTAGAAACCAATAATTATAAATGTGAAGGTATAGCCTCATTTCCTTTTAAATTTCTGAACTAATTCATAGCGAGTACAGGGAAGGAAACTAACTTCTTATAGAAAATTTAATGTAGACAAAACAAAAATGGTGTCTAGATTCAAATATTACAACTCACTGAATGACGCAAGTGAAGTGCTTCGGACAAAATAATTTATTTCAGGGTAGGGAGATTCATGACATACTTTGATTCGGGATTCGTTTACAATTCGATATTTGCGATTTGGAAATTTAACATTAAAATGAATAAAGAAATGCTAATTACAATAAAAAATAATTATATTTAATTTTAATATTGGAATAGGATGGGCCAATAAATAGTTGAAGAAAGTGATAGTTCTGGCAAGCATGGATATACATGCTTTAAGGAGTTTTAGGCTTGATATGAACATGTCCAATTATAAATGAAGAGGTATAAGGTTATACGAGGATCCCCTACGCGTTCAGCAGAGTAGATTTCATTTAAGTTGGTGAACACTTATCAAAATACTATATTACATATTGTTCTCTTACTTTTATATTTTATGTATATTATATATAATTTTGTCATATAACAAGACATATTATTGATTTGGTTTTTCCTATTCCTCTTTTTAAGGAGACGAACTATTATTTATTATTTTTGTTGGACATTTAATTCAAACCAGTTATATTTTTTTAACACATTAATTTGCTACCTACCGTCACAAAGCTTCTTTTATGTATGATTCAATAAATAAATAAAAGGCTCCAAGTTAAATGTTTAAACTTCGTTAAATCTATATCTAGGTTCTAGACACTAGGTATACAATATTTTGAATTAAATTTTGATATATTCTTTTAAAGAAATATATATTGGCTTCCCCACTATTTGACGGCCTTAAGCAGTTACTTTATTTCTTCCGGGTATTCTTTTTATTTCAATCAGAAGTTTGAATGTCATTGATACGTACGCACAAACAGCAAATAAGGTGAAATGGAGTAATTGAGATTGACAGTTCATCAATGGTTTGAAATGCTGATATATACACCTCTAATAGTTATAATAATTATAGTCAATCTTCTTGTTCATACATGAATTTAAGTGTGTGTTTGTATATATATGTTACCGTTTTATAAGGTGATTCAGGATTTACGTATACTTTTTAACCATGGATAATGTACGTATAATTTTTAGCTTTACTTTTCCTAGGGTTTCATATCACGACACCACAACCACATGAGCACTTTAATAATGACCAGTGTCTCTGATAATAATTAGGGTTGTCCTTCGGATCCCATTAGTTTGATTCCTTTTCCCACCAATTTTTATGTTCGTCAACTAGTAAAATGGGTAACTTGACCACTTCTCTATTTTATTTTATTTTTAGTTGTAAATAAGTGGTTAAAATTAGGGTCAATTAGCAAAATTCGCATATATAAGTTACGAATTTCATTTTACCTAACGTTTGTTAAATTTTTCGTAATTACGCATTGAGTTTTGTTACCGAAAAATTTCGGACTAATTTAGCCCTTTTTGTATTCCCGCCCAAACGGTTTGAAGGATATTTTAGACTCATTAATATCGTAAACAAACTTATTTGACTATTTACGAAAAATTAACCAAACATTGAGTATAATGAAATTATCAAATGTAAACATGGATAAATGGTAATTTTTTTTGTTAAAATTAACATTACAAACTTAAGAGCAAAATGGATAATCTGTAGACATGAAACACTACAAAACTTCAAATTTGACCTAAACAAGAGTCAAAGCCTGCAATTAAGTTTGTTAACAACACCCCTGGCAATCGTATTGGAGCACAAAGATTGTCCTTCCATAGTCTGTTTTTCATTCCTTATTTTGTTCTTTTTCTTTTCGTTTTTTATGTCGTTTTATTTTTCTTCAGAGTTATTATCTGATTCATTGAAATTATACAGTGTCGTTTAGAATCTATGTATTAAGTGTCGTTTAGTCTGTTTCGATGTCATGTTTACTTTTTCACAAAATTGAATAATTTTTTTATACCTCTGATCCCTTCAAGAACAAAGTCTTTTCCTAATTCGATCTATCAACCCTAGAAATCCAATGATTCGATTGAAAAAAGTATTCTATAAAAAATGGTATTCCTGAAACTCGACCATATTCTTACAAACAAAAATAAAAAAAACTCAACCATCTGTTTTACTATGAAGAAAATATTTAAATTACTTCCAAAATAAAATCTCAAGTATAAAAGTTGGCAGATAATAAACGATAGTAATCCGCACGTTCACACTGGGTTAATAAGATAGGAAAGGCCATAAGTAAATGAGCATGAATTTAGTTAGCATTATAGCTGTCAAAAATAGATTATTCCCACAAACTTATGTTCCCAACAAGCGTTCATAGTATCACACGCACACACTACAGTTGGAATTAGAATAATGGAAAAACTCAATAAAATTCAAAGCATTTTCACAAAATTGCAATTGGAGACTGGCTATACTTTATTTGGAATAATTAAAGTCATGAATAAGCATTGTTTTCCCAAAGACCTTAGGAAGGAGAGCATTGACCCTCTTATTTATAGTATTTTTTTTTCAAACCCAACGTGGGTCTTCTAATAATGATATTCACACCAAAACTCTCTCTCCCTCGAACTCAAAGCTTTAAAAGCTCAATAAACACACTGGCCATATTACTCTCTCTCTCTCTCTCTCTCTCTCTCTCTCTCTCGATACATATCTCTATTATCTACACCAAACATGTACTCAGAACACCAAACTCTCTCAATTCTGTTAATTATTGTTGTATCAATCGCGGCCGTCCAATCCCATGACGATCAGCAACAGGCGTTCAAAGAAGCACCCAAGTTCTACAATTCCCCAAGCTGCCCTTCCGTCTCCGGCGACCGAGAGGTCCACGTGGCGATGACTCTGGACGCCACGTACCTCCGCGGCTCAATGGCAGCAATTCTTTCGATCCTCCAACACTCGTCTTGCCCAGAAGACATCAAATTCCATTTCGTCGCATTGCCCAAAAACGACAAGGATGCATCCACTCTCCGCTCACTTTTATCAGGCTCCTTCCCGTACCTGAAATTCCGAATCTACCCCTTCGAGCCTGCCACCGTGTCAGGCCTAATCTCCACATCGATCCGCTCCGCTCTCGACTCGCCTCTAAACTACGCGCGCAACTACTTACCCAAGATCCTCCCCGAGCGCGTGACGCGCGTGGTTTACCTCGACTCCGACGTGATCCTCGTCGACGACATAGCGAAGCTGGCCTCCACGCGCCTCCCGGAGGGCGTGGTCCTCGCGGCGCCGGAATACTGCAACGCGAACTTCACTTCGTACTTCACCCCGAGTTTCTGGGCGAACCCGTCGCTGTCGCTCACCTTCGCGGGCCGACGCGCGTGCTACTTCAACACCGGCGTGATGGTGATGGACCTGGAGCGTTGGCGCGTGGGCGCGTACACGGAAAGGATCGTGGACTGGATGGAGCTCCAGAAGAGGATCCGGATCTACGAGCTCGGGTCTTTGCCGCCATTTCTGCTGGTGTTCGCCGGGAAAATCGCTGCGGTGGATCTCCGGTGGAATCAGCACGGGCTCGGCGGCGATAATTTCCGGGGGCTTTGCCGGGATCTACACCCGGGCCCAGTGAGCCTTCTTCATTGGAGCGGGAAAGGAAAACCGTGGGCCCGATTGGATTCGGGTCGGGCCTGCCCACTTGACGCTTTGTGGGCCCCATACGATTTATTGGAGAAAGTAGACAGAAGAAGAAGATCTGCCTTTGGATTTGACTCCTCTATCATGTAGTGTTTTACACACTTTTAGCTTACTCATTATACTATTTTATTTTATTTACTTTTAATATTTTTGGTCGTATCCTATGTATGTGTATGTATACACTGGTGTGGGGTTTAATTGATCATCCTCCGACGAGAAGAGATGGTTTACGATGCCTGAAAAAGAGATCGTTTTTGTATATTATTATTCCCTTTATTATATTATATAGCCATTAAAGTACTGTATGAAGTGAAATGATGAATAAAAGTACATTGTAATTGCCTTGTCGTCCTCTCTTCTTCATTATATCCCAAGCTCGCCTTTCCAGCGTATTATATATATGTGTGTTTATATTTGCTATATATTATAGCTGGTCACAGTACACTTATCAGTTATCACCAATCTTCTAATGGTCTATAGAACAGATATACATAAAATCTAGAGAAAAATATCAGTTGGTTTTTAATAAGGATAAGTAGTAATATATCTTTAGAAATATATTAATTGTCATATGGACAAAAAATTGGTTAATAGTCATTAATTAAAATAAAGTTGTATATATTACTTAAAAAATAATTAACAAAATAGTTATTTGCTAAAATGACTATTTGCGAAAATAAAATAAAATTATCAAACAACAAAATATCAATGTTTCATTTGATTATTTAGAGCAATTTTTGTTTTTAATATATAAAAAAATTGAAAGGGAGACTTCTATGAGACTTTGCCATTTGGTGATGAACTAGTAACCGACGATAGTTGTGAATAATAAATTAATTTCGCACCATTTTGGATTTTTTTTTTCTGTTGGCTATATATATAGAATAATCAATACATTACTGCTACTTAAAGTTACCGACAGCAAATTTCTATTTTACGTGAGTATTAATCTTTTAAATATGCATTTCATACAAAAAATTCCTCTTATTTATCTAACAAAAAATATTTTTATACTAGCCCTAACAAACCTGTAAAACTTGGTGCATGTTATATGGTTTTTATAAGGCAGTAACGTTATGATTTGTTGAGAAAACCACTATAAAGAATCGTATACTGATATACGTATTTGCATTCGTTTTGGCATCGATCCATGTGAAGCATGTTTAGTTAATATTTTATGTCATCGTTGCGTATATATTTGTCTTGTCAAAGCCAAGCATTGCTTTTAAAGGGGGTTTGACCATATTATACATATTGCTCCGTTTTATATTTGATAAAACAAGCTCTAAATCCTTGTTAATCATGAATTCGATTTTTTTAAATTATATGAACACGGTGATTATTATTATTATTATTACTACTTTTAAAGGCACCATGATTAAGCTAACTTTCAAAAGTGATATATGCATAAAAAATGCATGTCGTATAAGAAATTCACTTTTTTGTGCATTAAGTTGAGCTAGACAAACAATGAAAACTCGGAATCAAATTCAAAATCAAGGATGACCGAAAAGTGTGTGATACAAATGTTATTTAAATAGATAAATTAAGCAGTCATTATCGCAAAAAAAAAATCAATATTTTAGATATACTCATTTTTTTAAAATTTATGAGAAAAACAATAGATATTTTTATATCCTTCCACTGTTATTACTTTTCCGTTAAAATGGATGGAAAACCAAATTTAAGTATATGAGAAAAATTAAAAAATAAACTCAACCTTTTATTAGTATATTAAACAAACAATAAAATTTTATATGCTGTCATCTCTTCTCTTTCCTCATCAAGAACAAACACATACATTTAAACATAATTTTTTTGGCAAACTTCATGTCAATAGTAGTTTATTTATTTGTTAATATTTTGAAAAATAAATAGTTTTAAGCTAAAAATTATATGAATTGCTTCTAGTTTTTCTTATTGTTAGTTTAATATATTTTAATCTATTTAGAAATAAAGAGTACTTTAAAAATTAATATTAAAATAAAACGAAAATTCCCTACAGAATATAGTTTATTTTTAGTTCTCCTAAAATAGTTTATTTTTTTCATCTAATTTAACAAACAAGTAATAATTATTGAAGTATTAGGCCATTAACTCATTTAAATATCATAAAAATACCTGCAAATGTCTCAAAATATATCCTTTTGTCAATATTAAAAACAGTTTTTCATTTCACATCACATAAGTAATCTATTATAGTGGGGTATTAAACTATTGTACAATTGCATTTGTGCTAAACAGTTGATGTTTATGTACTCGTTTTTATTTGGATTTCATCTTCATCAGAATAGGCACTAAATAAATTTCTAAGTTTGTTCTCCAATCTATACTAATCCCTAAACAAAACCTACAAATATTATATTTGTTTGTTTCTAACGTGTAACAGAAAAGGATATGGTTTCATCTGTTTGTTTCTATTTTCAATCCTTTGGCCAATAACGAATAAGAAACCGACATAGTTCGTTAATGAGCTTTACTTTTTGTCTCCTAAAATTATGAAGCTAAAATCGTGGAAGCGTCAAATACTTAGTATTATTAACTCTACACCAATCAAGCTGCAACAAATCTCTGATTTCTCCTTTTAAGTGTATTGATGATCTTTTGCCCTGTATATTTGCTTTCGCTGTGCAGTAGACTTATTGCATGTTCAATCATTGAATTTAAATACACAATTCGAACCGAAATTTGAGGACCATAAAGTATATAACCTAAAAAAGTAGAAAATTATGTTTATGCCTAAGTGAAGATGGTGACACGTTAAAATGGTTTGAGAGGAAAAAGAAAAATAGAATCTCTATCTGTCGGTGAGCTCTCTTTATTATGACCACGGCTTACGTACTTTTCCACGTTAGAAAACTCCAAATATATTCAACTGTATTTTTGGACAAATATAGTTGAATTAAAATTCTCTCTCTCTCTCTCTCTCTCTCTCTCTCTCTCTCTCTCTCTCTCTCTCTCTCTCTCTCTCTCTCTCTCTCTCTCTCTCTCTCTCCGCAATGTCAGAAATTTTAATTTAGGGCAAATTTTTGCGAGCAAATGAGCGGAATATTACTATCTTCGAATGAAATCCAAATCACAATTAGCAAAGGCAATACAACATGCAAAACCAAATAGTTTCTCTTTGAGCACTCTTGATTTTATAAATGCTTACGAACATAATGAATATATGGCATTAAATATGTATAAAAAATTTATATAAAATAAAAGTTCCTTCTTGGAGATTCCATATGATTTACTAAGTAAGCTCGTTGGCAAAAAACGTGGCTAACTAACTTCACTCAAACTTCACGATGGGCCATGGCTTATAATGTAAATTACTAATATGATTGAATTTTCTGCGAGAAGAAGAGCTTTACAAAATTAATTCTGATTTGGAACTTTTAATATGCCAGAGTTTACAGTTATCTATTTAACATTAACTATTTTATATGATCAAAATTTTAAGGTGATAACTGCAGGGCATATTTTAACAAAATAATTGAAATTGGTTCCAAATTAACAAAATAATAGGTAACATTTCATTAATAACATCTCATGTATCATATGTACAAATTACTAATAATCTCAATAGAATTATGTGACTTTAAACTGCATAACTCATTAATATCGGTTTATGATCATGATTTTATTTATTTATTATATAATCATGATTATTTAGTTTAGAAGTTAATAAAACCTTGATTTTGTCGTTACGCAGCTGGATTTTGCTAACCTATTATTATTTGTTATTATTATTGCTTCCCTTCTTCTCTATACACGTGTATATGTCGGGCCAGCAATCTTCAGGTCCCTAGATGAATCCAAGAATTTAAAATTCTCCTTAAATCATGAAGCAAGACTAATGAATTAATAAACTATTACTATACAAATAAATACTCAACCAAAGATCTGTAATTTAACCACTGCCTCGGAGAAATCTTAGCTTAGGCATGCAAACATTTAGGACCCCGACAATCAAGTTACTATTTGCTGCGACATCTCTGGCGTGTTTGGTGATCTATGAGACCTTTCAATCAGGTCAACTTTGTAAAATATTGTAGATTTGATCTCAGCCTGAGAATTTAGCACTATATAATCTCAAGTAAACATTATATAATAATATTGTTTAGACCTTGTTACCTGAGAATTTAGCAACACCGACGTGTTACTTGGGATACTGGAGAATGCAGTCACCCTAAGAAAAAGGTCACAGAATAGCAAAATTTGGAGGAATTAAGTTAATGAATCTTACGTTCATAAGTCAAGAACGGACCCTATCTGTCAACACCCCGAAGAGGAAATAAGACAATAGGTCAAAAACTAGTCAAACTAGAATAACACGTGCATAAAGAATGCCCAGATCGCCGAAGCAACCGAGCATAAAGAATGCCAACGGGAAACATCCCATTCAGCACGGACGTGGAATAGATCACACCACGATCCAGGCAAATAACCACCCACCACTCATGATAACCGCTTGACGGTTGAAGAAATGGACTATAAAAGGGAGACGAAGACACAATAACAGGGACCGGATTTTCTGAGACATATTTGTACTAATTATTATCAATCTATTCTTTTGTAACCCTCATCATTTTGCTCTTGTATCGAACTCATTAGTTATAAGAGAAAGTCTCATTCACCGTCTTGGTTTATCCTCTCGGTATACCGAGCATTTTGTTCGAGATATTGTTTTTCTCATTTTCACAGGTTAACAGTTGGCGCTAGAAGAAGGGGGAATTTGCATCGATTCAATGGCTAGTTCGTCATTTCCCGCAGAAGATACACTTATGAATTACGAAGAGGTCGAGCACCACAACCGCACACTTCCTCTCACGGAGGAAGAACTCGCTGAACTCTTCCCGGAACCACACTTGCACGTCCAATTCAGAGAGATGCAAGAGCGTCTCGCGGCTTTAGAGGCAAAAAAAACAAAGAACTCCAGGGTAGGTTTCGAGCTAAGAGGGTCACCTTACGAAGCGCAATAATGATCCCAGACGAAGAACCCTCGCATCGATCAGGAAAGGAGCCAGAAAACTCCGAGGCCCAAATTAAGAAATCCAAGAGGTACGCGAAAGATCGATATGAAAGAGAGGAATTTACAGAGCAGGAGGAAGGGCAAGGTTCACCGAAAAAGATTCCAGAGCGTTACCAGCCCTCTGGTGAAAAATCCGTTCGGAGCTGAGAAGCCTAGACCGAACGGAGATACCGAAGACAGTGCAAACACTGAAGAAATAGAGTTTAGAAGGCTGGAAAGACGGATCGAGGAAGTAGCGTTGGGACGAAAGGAGCCGACCCAAAAGATTGGGGAAGCCGTCTCTCCTTTTACGGCGAGAGTGCTCGGGCATCCACTGCTTGAAAGGTTCATAATGCCGAACATTCCCGCTTACGATGGGAAGACCGGCCCGAGAGATCACCTCGATACTTTCTCTTCCTGAATGCTTTTGCAAAGAGCGGGTCCAGAAGTCATGTGTCGGGCGTTTTTCATAACACTATCGGGATCAGCCAAGAGATGGTATAGGAAACTGAAACCAAACACGATAGGCTTGTGAAACCAGTTAGCACGAAGATTTATGGAGCAGTTCGTCGGGTCGAGCTCAAGTTAAACTCCCAAAGAGAGACTATTGGCAATCAAACAGGCCCACGACGAATCGCTGAAAAGCTACATAAACCGTCACTCGGAGCAGGCATTGCAGGTAGACGACCTTAATGAAGATTTCAAACTCTTTGGGATCACCTCAGAGGTCAAAACAGAATCAGAATTCTGGTGGTCTTTGCAAAAAACCAGCCCTGGAGACTATAACGATTTCCTCAAAAGAGCGAAGAAATACATAAATGCCAAAGAAGCAAGATTGACTGCTAGAAAGACTGAGGCACCAAAGCCACGACATGGTGAACGGAAGGATAAACATTTCAAAGAAGATCGCCCCCAAAAAAGGATGCGATCTGGCAAAGGACCGAAGAAACCTTTATATACTTTGATAGACGAAATTTTCAACCTCTCCCACGACAAGTATGATTTCCCTCACCCCGCGAAGATAAAAAAAATACGTGGCTAAAAGAGACCAGACAAAATATTGTGCTTTCCACGCAGATGTAGGCCACCAGACTGCAGATTGTTTCAATTTGAAGGAAGCTATAGAAGCTTTGATCCGACGGGGAGCCCTGAAAAAGTTCAAGGCTAGAAATAGGGAAGAGGCTACAGAACCTAAAGAAGTATACGGGGAAATCTCGCTCATAGTGGGAGGCCCCCACATTGGAGGAAATTCGAGAAGCTCATAAAAAAGCTACGTGAGAGAGGCCTTAGCGGGACACCGACAAGTCATGTTCGCTGATAAAGAAAGACAGACGAAACTCTCGAAGACGGCAATATAGCCCATTACATTCACTAAAGAAGACGCATGTTGAGTTCTTTTTCCGCACAACGACCCCTGGTAATTTCCGTCAAAATAAAGCAACAAAGTAGTTCACAGAATTTTAGTGTATACAGGAAGTGCTGTGGATGTACTCTACGAGGAAACTTTCGAGAGGATGGGTCTTAAAAAATATATTATCTCCCCTTCTTTGAAAAACTTATATGGTTTCACAGGAGATTCCATTGTTCCTAGAGGAATAGTCCTACTACCGATGACCTTGGGAGAGGAGCCAGGAACCATAACCGTCAGTACAAAATGGGTAATAGTCCCGAGGAAGTCCTCTTTCAACGGAATCATAGGAAGACCGACTTTGCAAACTCTCGGCGCTGTCAACTCGATGGAGTACTTGAAGATTAAATTCCCTACGGAAAATGAAACGGGAGAGGAACTAGGAACGCAGGCTTTGGTAGGAGCTGTTATGCAGACTATTTAAAAAATAGTCAGGACAAAGAATGACGGAAAGTGATCACTATCACCTCCGATTTGGATCCACGACTTTCACACAAAGAAGAAATTGGCCCAGGTGATGAGGTAGAAGAAACCACTCCCCTCCCAGAATGTCTCGAAAAGAAAATACGCATTGACGAACACCTAGCCCAGGTATAAAAACTACTTTAATTTCACTTCTGTCAAATAATATGGACATGTTTGCGTGGTCACAAGCAGACATAATAGGGATAGATCCCGAATTAGCATGTCATAGATTGAACATCGACCCTAAAGCAAGACCCATGCGACAGAAAAGAAGAGCATTAAATACCGAGCGGTATGAAGTTTTGAAAGAAGAAGTAGATAAACTGATTTTCAATAAATCTGTAAGAGAAACAAAATATATAAGTCGGGTAGCAAATCTGGTTTTGGTTAAGAAACCTAACGAAAAATGGCGCACTTGTGTAGATTTTACCGATCCTAACAAAGCTTACCCGAAAGATAGTTTCTTTATGTCGAAGATCGACAAACTGGTCGACGCTACGGCGGGACACGAGCTATTAAGTTTCATGGACGCATACTCGGGATACTATTAAATACCCATGTATGGTCCGGACCAAGATCATACCGCTTTCATAACCGACAAGGGGCTGTATTGTTATACAGTAATGTCTTTCGGATTAAAAAACGCGGGATCTACTTACCAAAGATTGGTAAATAAAATGTTTGCAGATCTACTCCGCGTAACAATGGAAGCATACATTGATGACCTCCTAGTTAAAAGAAAAAAAATGGGCTCTCATACCGAGGACATGCAGACTTCATTCAAAATACTTAAAAAGTACATAATGAAGCTTAATCCTTTGAAATGTACATTTAGTGTAACTGCAGGAAAATTTATGAGATTCATCGTCCACGAAATATTATACGAAGTGAACCCGACGAAAATTACAGTACTACTCAACATGAGTCCTCCGAGAAACATCAAAGAAGTCCAAAAGCTCATATGATGCATTGCGGCTCTCAGCTAGTTCATTTCGCGGTCCATTGATAGAAGCATACATTTCTTCGATGCTATCAGAGAATCAAAAGAATTCGAGTGGACCGAGCAGTGCAACTGGGACTTTGAGGCCCTCAAAAAGCATCTCGCTTGGCCCCCGATTTTGAGAAAGGTAGAAATGGGAGAACCACTCCAAATCTACCTAACAGTATCAGAGCATCCAATTAGCTCGGCACTGGTCAAAGAAGAAAACAATCAACAACTGCCGATATATTATACCTCAAAACGTCTCAACGATGCCGAGGGGAGATATACCGAGATGGAAAAGTTGGCATACACCCTGATAACGGCCTCAAGGAAGCTGAAACATTACTTCCTGGCACACCCCATATCAGTATAAACAAGTTTTCCACTATGGCAAATCCTGCAGAAACTTGACGTGTCCGGAAGATTGATGAAATGGGCGATAGAATTAACCTAGTACGAAATCAAATTTGTACCCCGAACAACCGTCAAAGCCCAGGCTGTAGCAGATTTCATCGTAGAGTTCACACCAAGCCCAATTGAATTCCCCACATGGGAGATGCACGTCGACGGTGCCGCAAATGAAAGAGGAGCTGGAGTAGAGATCACGCTCACGGGACCAGACAGCCACATCGTAAAGTTCTCTTTCAATGCGTCCAATACCGAAGCATAATATGAAGTCATGATTCATGTACTCAAAATATCAAAAGATTTAGAAATTAAAAAATTGCGCGTATTCTCAGACTCTCAATTAATAGTTAATCAAATAAAAAACGAGTTCCAGGCAAAAAACGAAAAGATGTCGCTCTATGCCGAAGAAACCAAACAGCTGATCCAGAAGTTCGAGTCATGCGAAATAGTTCAAATCCCGAGGGATATGAACGAAGAAGCAGACATACTGGCAAAATTGGAAACTCAAGGAACGGCGTCCGAAGACATCCCGATTATACATCGATCAACCTAAAATCGACGCCCAAGAAAAGATCATGCAGGTATCGACGATATCGTCATGGCAGGATCCTTTCAGAAAATAAAAATGAAGTCAGAAACTACAAATATAAGGCTGCTCTGTACCTCCTCGAAAGGAACACACTGTACAAAAGAAGTTTCAGCAGCCCACTCCTCAGATGTCCGAACGACCAAGAGGCCGAGTACGCCTTACAGGAGATACATGAAGGAATATGTGGAAGCCACACCGGGTCAGAGGCATTGGCCTTAAAAATCCTAACGGAAGGTCTGTTTTGGCCCACACTTCAAGGGAATTCTCGGGATATGGTGAGGAAGTGCATAAAATGCCAAAAATATTCCAACATATCCATATATAACTTCTCTAGATGGGTAGAAGATGAACCCTTAAATGAAATAACTGCTCTCGCAATAGAAAAATTCGTTTGGAAAAACATAATCACCAGATTCAGGATATCGATCAAGATCATCTCAGATCACGGAACACAATTCTATTGTGACTCTTTCAAACAATTTTGTGAAAAATATAGTATTAACAAAGCTTTCTCTACTTCAGTAAGGCCACAATCCAACGGATTAGTAGAGGCAGTAAACAAAACCATCAAACATGGCCTAAAGAGAAAGCTGGACAATCACAAAGGAGACTGGGTAGAAATGCTACCCGAGATACTATGGTCCTATCGGACCACAAGCCACTCCGCAACTGGCGAAACGTCTTTCTCACTGGTATACGGAACAGACGCCCTCATTCCTACATACGTCACAATTCCTACCATTCGAAAAGAAACATACACAACCGAGGTAAACAATAAAAACCTAATGCTAAGCCTCAACCTATTAGAAGAAAGGCGAAACATCGTACACATTAAAAATTTAGCTAACCAGAGTTGCTCGGCATTTCAACAAAAAATTCCGCCCGAGAAATTTCACTGTCGGTGATAAAGTCCTTAGAAAAATTGTCCTCCACAACAAAGTACCCCAAGAAAGTGTATTTGGGGCAAATTGGGAAGGACCCTACATCATCAAAGAAAACTTCGGAAATGGAGCGTACATAATCTCGAATATGAAAGGGGAAACGGAAAAGAATCCCTGGAATGTCGAGCACCTCAGAAGATTTTACGTCTAAGCTTTTTACGTTCAAAAATTGGTCTGGCCATATGTAATTTAAGTTTAAAAAGCGGCTTGTTCGCATTTTTGCATTGCATTTTCTCCAAATACTTAGTCATATTTTCATTGTATGTCCTCTAGTAATTTAAAAAGCGGATTGGTCGCATTTCCAAATTTTATTTTTCAAGTGTTTGGTCGCATGTTCACAGTTTATTCGCTCGAGCAAATCAAAAGACGGCTTAGTCATTTTTAGTCAGTACTTAACTTATAAATTTTCCTTTAAATTATCCAAATATTATAAAACTTAGTCACTGCCAGACACGGATCATCGGGATATCACGCATAAAACATAAAAACTAAACTTTTTCAATATAATTATATCCCAAAAGGAAATGGTAGCCAAAATACAAAATCAAAATAAATCTACTTAAAGAAAAATCCATTGGTACGATCTTACAAAACATAAAATCTTTAAAAACAAATAAATCTACTCTCCGCCTCCCTTTCCCAGAAGGTCGCTTCGTCGGGAATTTCTTCTTAGGAGGGGCCGTCGGAGTAATTTTCCTCTTCTTCAGCTGAGGACCCGCTGAGTTCTCAAGTTCCGCGGCAGACAGAGTTTTCCTCGGCATTGCGACTACAAACGCCAAAGGGCAGTATACACAAAAAGGATGAAACGAAAAACGAACAAAATTACCGTTAATAGGAGCCCATAAAATTTGGCCAAAAGGTCCGGATCATATAGGACGTAAGTAGAGCGCTCCTCGTCAGTCGGGTCAAAGATCGAATTGCGATCAGGAGTCTCTTCCTCGGTATATATAGGAAAAGAACCTGAAAGGAAAAAAAAACAATCGGAAAACCTTTCACAAAATCATCAAAAGAAGAAATTCGAAATTACCAAACTCAGATTACCGGGCACTAATAGGGAACTCGGGGGAAGCAATGTGACCCTCGACCCAGAAAAAATGATCCTTCCATTTCTTTTGAGTGGAAGGCAAATTCGTAACGATCTTTTCGGTACTCAAATGAGACCGAGCACAATAAAAGTCATGCTATTCTGAAGCAAGTTGAAAGTGGTAAAATTGAGAGAAGTCCCTGAGTGTGGGAGCCGACCCGTAAAATCAGAACCACAACTGAGTCATCCCGACGAAAAGGCGATAAATGTTTGGGACCAGTTGCGTCAGAGAACATCGAAGATTAGACAGGAAATCGGCGACGCTCGGATGAAACGGCAACCCCCCAACGGCACGAAGATTATGGTCTTCATCGCCACTTTACCTTCGGGAGGTGAGTAGGCACGATCCTGGTTGGAAGGAAGAGAGAAGTGAACACGGTCATCAAAAACAAATTCCTCATACAAAGAATCCAAGTTCTTTGCAGTCATCAGAAAGGTCCATTGTTTGGCCGAAAAGTCCCCCTCCCTTCTCTCAAAATAAGTTTCTTCCAAAGAGTCGGCAGGGAGATCTACGCCGAAAAGACGACCACTGGAACCGGCGGTGTTGGACCGAGAAGCCCCGCACGACACCGTCGCAGTTTCCTCGTCCGGAACGTAGGTAGAATCATCGGTGTGGTCGGAAGACATCTTAGTCCTGAAAGAAGAAGATGCTATTACAGCTTCCGAAAGAAAACTCATCGGAACAGGAGAAACCCTAGTTATCGGGGATGCCTTAACTGGCCGAACCCACCCTACTTCGGGAACCAAATGCCAATACCTCTGGCGGCAAAGTCGTTCAGATTCGAACAATTCGGAATCGCCCTCATATCGGGAAGATAAAAATCATCACCATCGCCATCTACTCTATATCAACTAAAAATTTTCCGAACCATATTAACCTACAAAGCAATACCGAAAATCAATAAGGTTGGAGAACTCACCAAAAGAAACAAAAAATAAGACGACGCCGAATACCTTGGAGAAATCTGAGGAAGATACCGAGAAAGCTGCAGAGCGAATTAGCAAAAATGAATAAAAGTTCGAAACTAAAGTTAGAAGAACCTATATATATAGACTCCTCGGACGGACGGGATTCAGCGTATGGAAGAAGTTTCGCACATCCAACGGTCGAAGACGAAGAGTCGCTTCAAGAAAAACGCTTGAAATCAAACGACGACGTCAGAGAAAAAAGTGCCAATGCTAAATGTCGACGTACTGAAAAATTCAAACAATGATCGGGATACGCCAAACATAAGAAAGTAAAAGTGAAAAAGAGCGCATCAAGGGCATCCGCTCACAAAATTTCCTTACCATTTTTACTAAGAAAAGCTAAAAAACGAGGGACGGGTTGTTACCTAAGAATTTAGCAACCACCGATGTGTTACTCGGGATACCGGGGAACACAGTCACCCTAGGAAAAAGGTCCCAGGATAGCCAAGTCTTGGCCGAATTAAGTTAAGGAATCTTACGTTCATAAGTCAAGAATGGACCCTATCCGTCAACACCCCGAAGAGGAAATAAGACGATAGGTCAAATATTAGTCGAAATAGAATAACACGTGTAACCAAAAGCGTCCGGATCGCCGAAGCGACCGAGTATAAAGAATGCCGACGGGAATCATCACAGTGCACAGACGTGGGATCGATCACCCCACGATCCAGGCAAATAATCACCCACCACTCAGGATAACCGCATGACAGTTGAAGACATAG
This sequence comes from Urtica urens, assembly GCA_958296335.1. Classification (NCBI taxonomy): domain Eukaryota; kingdom Viridiplantae; phylum Streptophyta; class Magnoliopsida; order Rosales; family Urticaceae; genus Urtica; species Urtica urens. The sequence goes on along the minus strand of OY282522.1, from coordinate 17,712,085 downwards.
ACTGTAAAAAAGAGACGAAGACACAATAATAGAGACCGAATTTTCTGAACCACATTTGTACTAGTTATTATCAATATATTCATTTGTAATTCTCATCATTTTGTTCTCTTGTATTGAACTCATTCGTTATAAGAGAAAGTCTCATTATCCTCTCGATATACCGAACATTTTATTCGAGATATTGTTTTCCCATTTTCAGAAGTTAACAGACATTGTAGATTCTTCTTGGCCACTTATCGAAGATAATCAAGCAACGAACGAGCGCTGAAGTGCATATATGTTGCACGCTGATATTGCTTCTACTTGCAACAAAAATCACAGTACACGCTGGTATTGCTTATTATGTTTTATGGAGCAAATAATTTCTCACAAATTATTACTCCACTAAATGAAAAATGAATTTTTTTTTTTAATGAAAAATGAAAGTGGTCTTAGGTTTTAATTTAAGGTATAAGTGTTAATGTACATTTTAGGTTTTACGTTAATTCGATAGATTTTATATTATATTCAACTGTATAACTGACTTAATTTGTTAACCGTATCTTTAACCTTTATCACACGTAGAAAAGCAGCCTGACGAGTATTAGTCTTGGCAATTTAGTGCACTTGTCTTGAAAATCTATATGGCGTCAAAAACAAAATACTTATATTCCCATAAACTCCTGGGTACATCATAGATAAGGTTTCTCGGCTCTATTCCAAAATATTCTTAATGTTACAATTTATCTTAATTAATATTACAATTTCATGTAAAATAATCAAACAATTTCAAAATTGCACCCACATTTCGGGCCTTGCTACTTCTATTCACAATTATATACATACATTCGCTTATTAAATTCTAAAAATCAGCGAGAGCAACGTATAACTTATTTGGCGCGCCTACAATAAATAGCTAGTCAAAATTATGCCTCAGCTAGTTTCAAGCGCGGAACAATGTTCATCGACTGCAATTCCTGGAGGAAGGAATATATCAAGACATGGAAATGTTAGGAAAGCAAAAGACTAATCTTTTTAACTTGACGCAAAACTAGTTTAAGGATTATACGACCAGGCTGTCGATAAATAAGAAGTATTATGATTTACCTGAATTAAGAGCTTGCATGCATATGGCAGTTTCATGGTGGAGATATTATCTCCATTTTTGCACGACGAGCAAACTCCTGTTTTGAGCTTCTGGCTGTAATATCCGAGCAACCCGCAAACTCTGCAGACCTGTGCATAGATCAAATATATCTTAGTTTTTCATTAAACTTGGGACTTGATGAGATTTTGCATTTTATTTTATTTCTCAGAACCAGCAGAATTCATAGGTATCATCATCTCTTTCATAGCCTTCAAAAATAAATCAACTTTTTCATACCTGAACTTCAAAGGGGTCACTGGATATCATCAGGCGCTCATAAATCAACATACTTGCACCATAAGCAATCAGACAATCACGTTCCATCTCTCCCACACGTAGACCTATAATAAATTAGATTATGGCCAGGAACTTCGGATTACATAGAACTGCATACATATATTATATAAATTAAATGTTCGAATTCAGGACGGAAACTAAAATAAAGCAAACACCTCCATTTCGAGCCCTTCCTTCGGTGGGTTGTCTTGTTAGCATAACCCGAGGACCGCTACCACGGGCGTGCATTTTATCCAACACCTGACCATGGAAATTGGGTATCAGAACAAATACTAATACAGCACTGCAAGTCTCAATTGAAGATTGTGAACTTTTCATCCGGAAACGGTTACATGGATATCATGCAACACTAATTGCTAACTTTTTATATATATACATGCCACAAGCAATTAATCATGAAGGCTAAAAGTCAAAAACTTTTTATCTTATTATTTTACCCAAGCAACATTTGGAAATTCCCAAGATTGGCTCATGATAGAATAAGTGGTATCACAAAGTGTGATGCTTGAGATGTGGTTTCAGAAAGTAACATTTCTTTCCAGTTGATCACTCATTTTCAGAAGTAAAAAGAAAAACGAAATATCTCACCATATGCTTTAGCTTCTGGTAGTAAATGGGTCCCATGAAAATGTACGCCTGCAAGGGGCAGCCAGTGATTCCTGAAGGAGAAAAATATACGTATATATGTATGAGCTGGATAACAGAGATACTGGATAAACGTATGGCAATATTTCAGCAAAATCTACACAAGAAATAGGGCCCATGGTACAACTGAGCCTACATTTTAAGACGACTTAGTGCCAATGAAAAAAATTATTTGGTCAATTTATTTTATACAACTAATCGCAAGATTAATGGAGCACTATGCAGACTATATAAGTAAATATTATTGCAAATTATTTGGCCTACCAACATATACAATACATGCCCCTGCGCTATTTACAGATTTCTCTATAAATCTGTATAAATTAATTACATCAATTGGCTACCTCCGTACTCTCAAATTGAAGACATTATATAGTTTATGATTTTGTCTACGTGATATAAAAGACCTAACATGGACATGCTAGAGTCCGTTGTTCTGTACCTCATGTAACATTTCTTTTTTGAGTCATAAATCGGTCGCCCAATCGTACCAAACTTTTTTTATAATATTCTAACTTGTTCTCTCATTTCATAAAGAGTTAAAAAGATGGTTCATAAGAACATAAACTCAGTATTTATGGCCGCAGTTACGGATTATTTTTTTCGTGTGTATTACTTTCTTGGCACAGCCACGGATTTATAAAAGTATCCCTTTTTCTTTTACTTTTTTATTCTTTTTTGGAGTTGCGAACTATTTCCTTCATGTGGAAGAATTTGCAAACAGAAAACAAACCTGAATAGATGAAGTCCTTCCCGCTGTAGTTAAACCCCTTCTCCAATAGTGTTTTACTGTTGAGAGACAAAAAATTAAATAAAAAAATAATAGATAGGAATGCAACACAGGAAAGAGGTCTGGGGAAGAAACTAAGATATCCAGAAACACCTTATGTCTTCCACTTTGTCTGCGTGACCACTTGGTTCACCAAAGGCGCTACCATAATGAAACCGACCACATGAAACGCCGGCCTTGCTTCCAAGAAGCTCAATCATCTTTCCAACGGTCATTCGACTTTTTTTGACAAATTAACAAAAGATATTATTACTCTCAAGAGCTTGGAATCAAGGAAGATACTGTATAATTTCCCGAGATACCAATGCTTTTTTTAATAACAATAATAAATCATCACGTGTACATCGGGAAAAAAAGAAAAAGAGCAATTTTAAATATCGACCGTCAATTTCCCATTCAATTATTGAAGCTTTGATTTCTTGTCAAAAAGGACATTCAACAGCCATGCTCTTGTATCTCAAGTGCAAACGCAAATTTTTAAATAGGTGAAAGGTAAAAATAATTAATAGCTTTCAGAAACACCGAGATCAAGATCACAAAATTCTTTCTTGCTGGTGTATTAGCATAACTAAGGGGAACGAGCCCTATTGATGGATGTTATACTTTTAAGCTGAGCCTCTCCAAAGTTGAAATCTCATTAATTACCATTAGCCTTTTCAGAAACTCTACTAAAATATGGTAAGTTCAGTCAATCCGGAAATTCCATTAAAGACAACTCATGTCCCTACCAGCAAAATTTTGCTCAATTATTATTTGTCTTTATTTGGGAAATATTTCTCAAGTATATATCAAACCTGGTTATATTTGGACACTAGACAAACGTACAACCCATTTAATTGGGGGTCAAGCTATACAAGCAAGAGCAGTTACCTTGGAAACCCGTGCGGGTTCATGATCAAATCAGGGCAAATGCCACGTTCACTAAATGGGAAGTCTTCCTGCTGGACAATGGTTCCACAAACACCTTTTTGCCCGTGTCTACTACTAAATTTGTCACCGAGCTAAGGTTTGTTTTGATAAAATAAAAAATCTCACGTAAGTACACTTTGCGTACTAATTTGAAAAGCGCTAGGAATAAAAGTTCAGAAAACTAATACAGAAATTGTTACCTCTGGTCTTCGAGTATGGCGTATCAAGAACTTTATGCATAAATTATTGTTCTTGTCAGAATAAAGAGCCACTTTGTCTACAACACATGATTCCCCTTCAGTACCTTTGAAGGTTTGATATGCAGACTTGTAATCGCTACATACACAAATAAGAGAATGTAGATAAGAATTATAATGATACAAGAAATTACAGCTCAGTAATGATGAATTTTTCTAACCTATCGCTCATTCCAGATCTTGTTGGGCCCTTTGTAACTTTTGGTGATTGTTTGTTGATATAGATATCATTGGATCGAATAATTTCTCCAGGTGCAGCAAGTCCATCATCATCCAAAACCTACAGAAGTCATAGTATATTTAAAATATAAATAAAATAAACTACGGAATCATATTGATTCCAGAACAGATGGGTAAAGTTAGGCGAAACGACAGAGACAACAAAGTAGCATTACCTGCATCCTTCCGGCATCATGTCCTTCTCTATCGGGTTTAATTATTCTATCTTGTGTGTTATTTTCATACTTTTGGTTGATTGCAGAAAGCCTGTTTATTAGAACACATTTGAATAAGCAACCACCAATCACTAAAAAAATACATCTTTCATGACTATGATATACAAGGGGCAGTTGGGAATAGTAGTTAGTTAGGGGTCAGTATAGTAATATCTCAAAAAGGGTAATATAGTATTAATAGGAAGGAACTGGAAAGGGAATCAACTCATTTGTATAGAGAATTCTACGAAGAAAAAAAAATTGGAGAGCCCCGGATCTCTTAGAATTACCAGGAGATTCAACCACCGATACCAAAGTTCATAATACAATTTCAATCAGAAAAGAAAAACTAGTAAATAATCAACAGCAATAATGATAATAAACCTTTTCATGACAATGCAGCGGCCAAAACCACGATCCAGAGATGCCTTATTCATGACTATTGCATCCTCTATATCATAGCCACTGTAACTCATCACAGCAACAGTTGCATTTTGTCCTGCTCCAAGCTTATCATACCCAACCTAAAAGTAAATCAGTTATTATCTCACACTTAATAGGATGAAATACAATCCAGAGAACTTATTTTTCTACAAACCAGCTCGATGGTCCTTGTCGTCAATAACGGTCTTTGAGGATACACTAAAAGGTAAAGCAATGTGTCCATCCGGGCGAGCTATTAAATCAAAGTTGAGAGCTGTGTTAGTCCAAAAGAAACATCATGGAGACTTTTAGATGAATACTCTTTTGATACATGGTTAATGTAAAAGAAGAGAAACTTCACAATGAAGACAAAAATAAAAACCCCTGCCGCATGAATAAATATTTCAAGTAAAAAACATAAATACTTGCCTGGTTGAATGCAATATTACCCATGGCTTGTTTACCCATAGCACACTGTAAAAAGAGGATACATCAGTAATTATTACATCCACTAAAATAAGAAAAGGTTAATTAATTAGGTTTGACATATACCTGATAAGTATTTCTAGGAGACTGGTTGTGATGGGGATATGGTATCAACCCAGCAATAACACCCAAAATGGTGAACGGTTCTATTTCGAGATGGGTTGTGTCTGGTCCAATATCTTTTTCATACAAAGCAATCTAGCAGAAAGTATGCAGTCCATTAGCTTAATTGGGAAATCTACGACCAAAAAAAATGCAAAAGAAACTATATGGGAGCAAACCAGAGTGTTGTTCTCTTCATTAACGTCAAGAAACTCAATCAGCCCGTCGGTTAAAAAAGTATCAAATGTACGGACTCCATCCTTCAATTAGTTAAACTGCGTCAGATTTATTATACTGATATAATAAAATAAACCTAATGTAAAAATGCAAAGACTTACCGTTAACTCCTTCATATGATGTTCTTTGACTAATGACAAACCTCTCCGCACAATGACTAGTGGACGACACACTCGACCTCCATCAGAAGCAACGTAAACACAGCGCTGACATATAAAATTTTGTTTGATATCAGCTACATTTTACATCAGACACGACTAAACAATGATATTTTTTTGTTGCAACAACGGAATGCAAGATAATATTACCTGCTTTTCATGGACAAAGACACTCACAAATGCTCCAATTAGCCTTGCTCTACGTAACATTCTGATGTTAGCAGTGAATTCCTGAATAAAGGTAAATTAAAACATTAAATTTGGTAAACAAAGATGTTGTCTTGGAACGTAATGGTGTCGCGTCGGATTCTAAAGATTAGCAGAGGGGTATCTAATCGCTTATTAAAAAAGAGAGCTCAGGTGGGCTTTTCACAGGAAATGTATGGAATTCAAGCTTTAAGGTATACACTTTCAGCAGTAGGTTGTACATGAGATGTGGGATTCTAAACACAGAACGGTAGTAGATTATCTGGTTCGATAGATTTCTATCTTCATTTAGATCGTCGATGAGGATTGATCATGGTGGTTTACAAAAAATGTATAATGATGACTAGGAAAGAATTTTGGTATGAGATAGTATGTTGGCGAGAGATAGTGAGGTTGAGATGTTAACGTAATTATACTTTTCTAGAGGAAAGAAACTATCATTCTTGAGTGGGATAAGCACCACGCTTTTTCAGTGATGTTATGATTTTAGATTGTTTCGCTTTTTCCCAAGCCTAGTACCATTTAATTAGTAACGTTTGCTTTAATTTCCAAAATCTTGTATAAGTGGATTTCAGTAGTCAAAGGATCAGATCAGGCCGCAAAGATTCAGTTTCAGCTTTCAAAGAGAGAGAGAGAGAGAGAGTCAAAGAGAAAATACAGATGAGAGAAGAAACTGATGTAGGATGGAATTCCATGTATCATTTGTATCAATGGAGGATGGAGCTTGTCTAACTAAGGCTGGAGTAGTTCATTAAGGTCCAAGATTTTCATCAATCCTGTGATATTGAATTCTTTGTAATTATGTTGCTTGAACTGCAAGGTATTTCAGTTTTGGAAGCTTGCCTCAAGAACAGGGCATTGAGTAATACTCAAAGTTCTAGTCTTAATCATAATTATTCTTCTTAAAACTGCCTATTGACGGTGAAAATTAGAAAGTAGAAAGTAGCATATATAGAACTTTTATATGGAAATTTCCCATACCTGTGGTTTGCAATGCTTACCAAGTATTTGCCCATTGAAAATAACAATAAATGAATTCGATGAGTGAAGCTCTTCTCCAGAGAGCAGTTCAAACTTTTCAATACCCTGGCCATAAAGCTAATCCAAAAGAGAAAAAAAAATATTGAGTAATTAATATAAAACTAAAGCGCAAACATATACATCAATGACCGGCAACATTCACGCTATGAAGTACTGATATAGGATCATTATGTATGGCAGATATTAAATCAGAACAGTGTTGTACCATTTCATTGTGTATATAACATAAACACAGAAATCATCATTCAATAGTTACTTCTGCTCTGTATTGTAGCACAGACCCAGTGTGTAGCTACTTTAGGAACACAACAGGTAACTATATCATTTACTTTGAATTGAATATAATTACAGACTGTCGTTCTGGTAGTTTAAAATTACCATGAACTGGCCAAATTAACAATGAGTAGTTCTCATCTGCTAAAACTAGATAACAAAGCCAGTTGGAAAAGAGAAATCTGCATACCCTTTCAAGTAAATCTGCATCCTCTTTTTCCTCTTGATCCGTAGTTACGTGAGTCATGAGGGCCAGATTTTTCACAAGTCCACAAGCTTCACCTTCTGGAGTGTCGCAGGGACAAAGCATGCCCCACTTAAAGCAGAGAAACAGTTCTTAATTAATTGGAAAACTGAAACACTTCTTTAAACAAAATGAGATGCACCATTGTAATAAAAGAATAATACAGATTGGAATAAGATAAAAAAACAATAGAAGGTGAAAACAACATTGATAAAAATAATGTTTACCTGACTTGGCTGCAGGGCTCTTGGACCACTTACTTTCCTTGATTTCTCAAACTGAGGAAGGATTCTGGTCATATGGCCTAAAGTACCTATAAAGGATAGCCTAGCCAGCACCTGTGATAAAAGATTAAAAATATGCCAGTATGCTTATCAACGAAAGTAAAACTAAGAAATTGATATTCAGAGTATAGAGATTTCACGAACAGTTCATACCAGAATGTAAGAGAATCAACTAAGATAAGTACGAAGACATTAAGGACCTAAACACTTTAGCTTAGCCAGTTGTACCAATTTCTTCAATTCATTGTTAATATTATCAATAACATGACTACCGTAGTTTTACTACAAGGGATAATTACATATTTCTTCTTGATCCTTCCTCAAGGATATCCAAGGGCATGAATCTAAGTTTAGATGAGCTTGATTGTGGCCCTTAAAAACTAAACTTTAGTCTTTCAAAGGATTCTGGATCCTAACAATCTTAGTAATCATGTTAACACAATAACCTTTCATCAATAGTACAAATCATTGGGATTATTTTATTATTTTAAATAACTTACCAGATTGCGGTGAATACAGTGTTTTATCAAATTTGTTAACAGTCGAGGAAAAATGATAAAAGATTTCTCAAACTAAACTCCCTAAGCAATCATGACTCAGACGCAACACATGGTTGGTATAATAGACATAGAAAAATTAGTTAAATAAATACAAAGAAAGATCCACGCTCCCAAAACCAGAGAACAAAAAGATAAAGGTCAAAGGAAGTAAGACCTGCGTCATGCCTTTTCTGTTCATCTTAAAACGCTTAACATCCCAATTTCCAGTAGAAAGGCTCCTCTCAAGACCAAATGTTATACTATCTCTCATAATATACTGCAATAATAAGATAACCAAAACAGGGCACATGTCATTTGCAAATAGCAAAACTACCAATTAGATTATATAATCAGGTGAATAAAAATAACTGAGCTGAAAAATTCATCCTCCTTACCGAACAAGGATAAAACAATTTCTAGATTAAATCATAATTGATAGCATCACACTAAAATTTGAAAATGTTGCTTTTAGGAATCTTTTTCTGTAATATTTTTAATTGTATTAGTAAGAGGGATTTTTCCTATATGAACACCGTTTATTAGTAATTCGTTCTTACAGAAGAGCACAAGGCTTTCAACCTTATATTTTATGTGTTTAATTTTGTGCTTCTCTGTAATGAGGAATCAACTTCTTCAGTAGTGTTAAGTCAGGACTTCTAGCGGTGCATTTCTCAACGACAGACTTGATACAAACCGGGATCACGATGGGAGCTGTATTTACAGTGATTCAAATCCCAGTTACTAAAATTTCCCATAAACCTATCTACAACTGTTTGAAAGAGTTTAAGTTAATTTAGCTAAAAGATGCCTTCTTTATAGATAGAAAGTACCTGTTAATAGATAGGTCGCTTACAGTCGTAAGCGTACTAGGATATTAAATGCTTAATTAAAATCCCAATTTTCTGAAAAAAATAGATCATAAGTGCAAATAATAACACTCATCGCCGAAGCCTACTGGGCCTCAGCAATGATTCTCGGCCTACTAAGAACTTGGCCTGTTTTCAGAGCCTGTGTCATGTTCCTTTTTTTATAAATCTTACCACAGAACAGATATACTACAAATTTCCTACCCAATAGATCAAAGGTCTAACACTATTGTCGCAACAAAAGAAAATCTTTGAGGCCATTTTAAAAATTATAAATTTAAGCCTACTATACAAATAAGATATTGCAAAAATTAAGTATTAAGAACCCTACCTGAGCAAAATCAAATCGCATTGACCTGCTGGGTTTTGATAAAAGAATATCCACAGTCCTCTTGACCTCGCTGATCATTGTCTTGAATAAATCCTAAAAGAGAAACAGGGAAAATACATGAGGGCCTAAAAATTAACTCTTATAGGCAAACAAAGAAAACCAAATGAAGAATACCTCAAAAAGTAGAGAAATTAGCTGACCAGATAACTCCAGTCTTTTGTTTCCGACATAATCCTAAAAACCGGTGACAGAAAACACATCATTATAATATACAAAGACTTCAAGCAACATTGAATGCAACAGTACTATTTCAGAGAAAACATCGTTTTACAAGTTAAAAAAAAAAGAAATCAGTAATAAGTTTCCTAAAGAAAGTGATTAAGAAATAGGATCAATCAACCATGTGAAGTTGTTTTAAAAAAATATTAACCAATTGAAGGAATTCTATGAAAAATCATAAAGAATTAGAGCACTTGAGAGGTCTTTAGAAAATACTTTTTAGACAAGTACAGGCATCGATATTGTTTAACTGAGAGTGTTGTTTATCTAATCTGTACAAAATGACAAAACAAACATAATCTAAGAATTTCAACAATGAACTAGGGGTTCTCATCCATATATCACTGCTACTTATCACAACTATTACTGAGGCATTCATCACATTATTCAGTCCAGGTTGTTGATCAATTGCATCCTAACCATAAAAGCAACTCGAAGCATAACATATAGTACATATGTACATATCAAAACTTAAGCTTCGTGCCTCCACAAATATTAAGGAACTTTTTAACCTTTTTAATGAGGTTCATACAGGAACCTATTTCTGTTCTTCTTTCCTTTTATCTTTCTTTTTTTTTTTCTTTTTAAGAGTAACACCATATTCTTTTGGTTTGATTTATGGTTTTGTGATTTCTTAATTTTGACAAAAATTTATCAATGCAATAATTTTATATTTTTTATAAGCATGGTATCTGTTTGGACACGACTTAATTCCCACAAGGCCCTGGCATTATTGACCGGAAGAATACCCTAGTGGCTCCAATCATTGCGTTCAGGAGGAAGCAAATCAGGGACTTATAAGGTCCAGATAATCACCTTTACCACTAGACCAACACCTCGGAGTTTAACAATGCAATATCTTATGCATTAAAAGGACATATTACTAAGTGGTGATGGAGAGAAATTCATGAACAAGTTACCTTATCATCCATTGCATCCTTATTTAAAATTGCATCCATTATACGTCTTAGCATGACGGCAACATAAATACATTTTGGTCGGAAGTTTCCATTAAGCACCTGCAGAGCAGCGATGAAAAAAAATTAGTATCACATTCCTGTTAAGAAGATAAATGGTAGGAAAAGGGAAAATGTACCGGAACATTCGCCAGGAACACATCTCGAAGGATTGCTATCACTCTACCATCCTATATAATTAGCAAAACGTTGACATTTACTACAGCAAATGATGTCTAACAAACAGTAAAGAATCATGAACCACAAAATGCACTGCATCTAAGCACAAATATGAAAGCATACCTTTTGAGACGTCGGACTAATATACATGGATCTTTTCACCTACAAGATGCATGAAAACAAAAAGTGATTGACATAAGATCCATATATAAAGAACGATAAATGGCTTGCAGATGGGATGTTGTGTACTAGGGCTTCACAAGAAATGTCTGATAAGAATCTTGGGTTCCATCTTAAAACCAATTACCATCAAGAAGAGTGATCAGTGACCTTATAGAAGTTATTAAGTATCCATGCAGGATCCTTACTATGTCAACTCTACACGGTGGCTTCTCGTCTCAGACTGGATACCATATTTCGACGGGGTCACAACAAAATAACATCTAATAGTAGCGCGTACATGAATTTTTTGTCTGGATTCTGGTACTCGGCACTAGATTCTGGGTGTACTACATATGATTTATTAGAGTGAAATATCTAGTCTCACCTTTGATTCAAGGTACTCCAATGCTTGCTCTTTTGAGCATATGCCTTCCTTCGAACATTCCTGTACTCAAAGTTATAAGATTAAAATTAGATCAATATCGTATGGAGATGATAAAACATAAATATATATACACACAAAAAAAAAACTCAGTGCACATATGTCGTGGTTTCCACTTATTTTTTCATATTTTATTTTCTCAAGGAAATGACGTTTTATTAAAAACTACATGTGGTTGATATTGACTATACTCGGGAGTCAATGACACATTGGATCATTCTTTTTCATATTATTTAACTTTCCCAACAAAGAGATTCACTTTGCTAGTAAGCCACCTACCTCCATGGATGGCAAAAGAAGGCCGCTATACTGAGGATCTCTTCCAACCATCTGTACCACTTCTTGATCACTCTCCATTCCCATTGCTTTCATGACAACCATGATTGGTATCTACAAATATACACAAAAATTGAAAATCATTCACAAACATGTTTTATTACAGGAATTTCCAGACCCGGTGTTACAATTCTGATCCGTGGTAGACTTGAGAGTAAAACAAAAGAAATGAATACATGTCTGCTCCTATGAGGTCCGGTGGTTATTTCTCATGTACACACAAACCGAGTAACATACCGTGTTCTTCTCACGAAAGTGAACAGTTCAATGGGTTAAAAAAAAGCCAAAAATAACAGGGAAACCAAGATGTATACCTTTTTCGTAGAAAATTGATTGAGCATCAAATACAATTTCCCATGTTCCATTTGAATAACAGTTTTACTCCTTATAGTCTCAGAGCTGCTTGTAACAGATGCATTTATGCTGAAGAAAAAAAAAGGAACTAAATGAATTAAAAAACCAAAGAAGCAACAGTTCTAGATCATCAATTTACCATGAACAAGTATTGATATAATGTAGGAAGACATGCTTTTACCGCATAGTAAATAAATTATCATAAAGTTATAGCTTTACTGACTCCTTATGTTAAAACAACTTCTAACTCATTTCATTTCAAGAGAACAACGAACCCTGATAAATATGTGCAATTCATGCTAATGGAACCTAATCAGACAGGGGTTTTTACTCATTTTGAAGATCTAGAGACCTAATCCAGGATTTTACATTGTCTTTCAGACTCTTTGGTTTGTCTAACTAATGAATAGAGAGCAATAGTTGTTCAATCTATTACGGTTTAACAATTGTTACTACATTAGACAAATATATATATTTCAATGACACATAAAATACTTGAAACAATGACAATATACTTACTTTCCCTTTTTGTCGGTATCGAGAATGATCCTATTCTTAGAGAGCTGCTCTTGTATCAGGACAACCTGCAAGATTTAAATTACTTTGCATTAGATTCAAAAACCAAAATTAAAAGCAAATTGAAAAAGAAAAAGATTCGACAACCACCAACCATATATACAGATTAGAGTAAATACAGACCAGAAAATCTCCAATCTCTCTATAAATATAAACACAAACAAACACACCCTCTATTACCTTCTCCGTGCCTTTGATAATAAAATAACCTCCAGGGTCAAGAGGACACTCACCTAGAATCAGCAAGAGCACACACATGTAAACAACATTTTTTACGCAAAGACAAAGAAGCAAGAACGATGTATAAACATTTCAAACAAATATTTCACATCATGCGCTAATACCAAGTTTTGCAAGCTCGGCTTCATCTTTCCCGTGTAGGACACAAAAGCAACTGCGCAGCATAATAGGCATTCTTCCAATGATGACATCAGACTGTGATAAAGAGTCGTACATTAGCAGCGCAGAGGAAATCAACATGGCATTCATGCAAATTTAAGCTCCAACAAAATAGCATCATCGTCATTGTACCTTTATCACTCTGTTCTTTTGACCGTGACTTCCTTCGATATACTCAACATCGACCTTTATGGGGGCAGCGTACCTTAATATAGATATGATTCAAACATTACAATGAATTCTCACAAAGAAACTACATCCTGTAAACGATTTGGCTACATAATTTCACAACATTCAAGTACATCAAAAAAATAAAAATATAAAACAAAAAAGAAATCTTACGTGATGTCAGAGAGACGGCATGTCTGTGGATTAAGCTTTTCGCTCACGCCATCCATGGTCACCGAGGGCTCACCAATTCGCACATCTAGAAATCTGCAACAGAAAATTTCATAGTACGAAGACTTCATATTTTCGAAATTCAAAAGCTGCGAAGGCATCAAAATCACATATAATGTATATAACACGTGAACGAAAAGTATGAAACATCTTGTGAGACCTTAAGTAAATACTAGGATCAATGGAGGACTCAATTCGGTCATTGGCGCGAACGATCTTTTTGATTTCCGTGTTAACAAAATAGTTAAAGGAGTCCAAGTGTTGCTTCACAAGACCCCTGACCTAGAAGAGAACAAATTTCGATATCACACGGAAGCGTACTGAAACAGAGTCAAGTGAGAAAGAAAAGAGGTCGTCAGTTATTCAGCAAGGCGTTAGAAATGGCGTACTTTAAGAAACTCGGGAAGGAGTTTGTATTTATCGACGGCTGATTTAATCGGCGCGGCGAGAAATTGCTTGTCGATGAAATCGACGACTTTGTGCCTGAGCGCAGAAATCAACGAAACAGACACGATTTTAGTGCTCAATAGTTACTGGTGAATCTTTAGAAGAACAATAAGAAGAAAAAACCTTTTATCGAAGGAATCCGTGGAGGAAGGCATCGTTCTACGAAAGCGTCGGCGATGGCGATGGCGGTGGCGGCGGCGGCGACGGAGGGGAGATTGAGGAGTGGGTGTGGCCTAGCGGGTGCAAATGTTGGCTGCAGGGAACAAGCATAAACCTTTGCGGTAATTGGCAATTTGCAGACATAAACCTCCGCCCGTATACATTAGCATCATATATTTGGAATTTTTTATAATCTAGGTATAGCCTTGAGGTATTAAATAAGGAATTATTAACTACACAAAATCTCGTTTCATAAAAAAAAACCTACACAAAATTTTGATTAAAAAATATATATATATATATATATATATATATGTATATTACTATACCAAGTATGTGTTATATGTTAAAGAGAAGATTAAATGTGTATTGTTAGATCAATTGATTAATTACGTTGATAATGGTTATTATTGGTTTAGTTAATTAAATTTAATTTTAGCTTTCTCTTTTAAGTTAAATTATATCAAATGTATGATAACATTATTTTTTAAATGTTTGGTAAAATTATTTTAGGATAAAGAGTATTATAACCCTATGAAACATGTAAATTGCTATATAACCAAACGTTATAAAGAAATTGGTTAATGACAATAAACCAAAATAAACAATACAATATGATTAGCTTACCCCTGATTTTGAGCGGCATAATTAAATAAATAAATTAACTCGGCAGTTACTATTCACAATTGGGCGAGATTTAAAAATTAAAAGGCCAAAGTTAGAAAAACAAATCAATAAAATAAGTCACGTTATAGCAAATGGCTATTTACTAAATAAGAATAAAAAATTGTTTAAAATAACAAAATGAAACATTGATATTGTTGTTTGTTAAGAATAGTCATTTATTGTGATGTGGCTGCTACTAATTGGTGTTAATAAGTTCTATTTTTAGTTAATATACACAGATTTATTTTGATTAGTGGCTATCAACCAATTTTTTCAAAACGTTTGGCTATATAGAAATTAATATGTTTCAAAGTGTTATATTGGTATTTATCCCAAAAAAATGGCCAAAAAACAATAATAATATTTCATTTGGTTATTTAGAACCATTTTTCAATTATTTTTCTTTTGATTGAAAAATGTCTTAAACTAAGTTGTCACATGTTTTTATTAAATAATTTTTTTTAAATCCCCAAAACTATAAAACCACTTTTGCAACGCAAATTATATATTTCATATAAATATATTTTGTTTAGAAATATATGCATATATGTTACTAAACACTAAACCATCATAAGTTAACATAATTATATCATCTTATTTCTTTAGCAAATATTTGATTTTGCATAAGTAAATAAAAACCTGAATTGGTTAATTTATTATTATTATATCAATGGTATTCACGCTCATGAAACTATGAAATAGAAGTCATTAATTTATATTAAAACTAATCAATTATTCAAAAATATTAATAATACTACAAAAGAACCCATTATTGCGGCGCCTATTCAATTTATTCTTCAATAATGTAGTTCAATTAAAGAAGAAGAAGAAAAAAATATGATCGTAGGAGGAATGAAAAGAGAATGTTTAGGCCGTAATAAAACACTTGGGTGAATGAAATAATTCTTCATTACATGCACGATACCCATAAACCCATGACGAAGAGACCAACAATAGCACTAATTCAAGAGATTAATTAATTATGTTAAAACAATCTAATTAAAACTGCCAGCGCAAATATTAACAATGCTATCAAGTTTCTTCCGCTTTACTCAATTCATTGTAGCAATTGTCTCTGGAGTCCTGTCCACTTCTCGTCCTCCGCCAATGATTCTTGAAATATATGTACTGAAGTATAATCTGTTTGACATTTTATTAAGGCATGAACACACGTGTGTAATTTAAAGAGTAAACCGATTAGAAAAACGATAATCAAAGCAGTTGAAAAGGATACAAATAAGTCGAGCACGACGCAAACGACGGCATCAAGCAACCATGGCATGTTGGCTTTGATTCTTGTCCACTCTGTGCTTCTCACAAGTATGCTGTCATGTAACAAGATTAATTGCGCATAAGATTAATTAGGCTTTTAAATGTAAAAGCGAGGGAGATTATTGTCGTTTTTTCTTTGCTTCTCATTGTTACGTAGTTATTAAATACATACCATAATTTTGTCTTTTAGGTATATACTCATAAAATTGTTTATTAATTTCAAAATACTCAACGTTTTGTAAATTTTGTGTAAATACCCACTTCATATTATTTACATAATTATTTACATGATGGTAGTTTGGAATCAATATTCGTGTAAACAAAACTGGGTGTATAATTATAAAACATTAGATACATTGAAAACACTAAACATAAAAGTGGGTAAAAAAAACCAATTTTTTGTTTTTCTTATTAAAAATTCGAAATTAAATTGACTAAAAAATAACTTATTTTTTTTGTTAATTTTTTGCAAATAATTAGTCCAACATACGAAACAACTCAAAGCACCCACGTCTATTTTTTTAACCGGTTTTAAAATTTCATATTCTAAAATTAATTCAAAATAGTTTGAAGTCAATATTTGGCAAATTGTTAAACAAAAAATTCTGAAAAAAAAACTCTTAAATATATTTCATTTACAACATGAAACAGAATAATACACGAATAAAAAAAAACTCAAAAATTTAGTGCACGTAATCGTTTAACTATTTACAAAAAAAATAAAAATAATATTGATTATTTTTCCATTTGTAATGTTTTTTGGCTTACTTTGACTACATTTTTGTAATTTTTTAGTTGCAAATCTAAATCTTATTCTTTATTTCATGTAACAAAAAAAAGTAATTAGTCATTTGAGCAACTCTCAGAATAACATACTAATTTTTCATATTTCTTAGTTTACAGAAATTATAATGTTCACTTTCACAGTTGTATGTTTTTTATAATGTTTATGGAAGATAAAACAAAAACGAATCCATCATTATTTCTGTAATTTGCCCATAAACTTAAGAGAAGGGACAGAATAGTACCTAGCCACATAGGTGACATTTGCAATGAGAGCAAAGACGAACATTAGAGGATTCAAACCCTAAAATGACCATAAATATCAAACCAATTAACCATTAACATAATATATATATATATATATATATATATATATATATATATATATATATATATATACGTAGTCCAAGTATAAAAGGCGTAGTGCGTACCTCAACATTTCCTCTTTTTATCTGTTAAGCCAAAGAAGTTGTTATAAGTATATACGAGGTTTATCAATTTTAATATATCTAACGTGGTGATGTAAGTAAACGAAATAATTTTGTAAAATTTTCAAATCGAAAAAAAATCTCAGAAAATCATTTATGTTGACGGTTTGAATAATATTTTTGGTCCAATAATCTTATAAACAACTTCAATTGAACATTTACATAAAATTAACGAAACGTTAGTTATGATGAAATTTGTAAACGGAAAAATAGGTAATTATGCATAAAAGCAATGGAAACAAAAGAATGTAAAGTTGCAAGGGATTTACGTTAAGCCAAATCTGAGGAAGACGACCACCCATGTATATTGCAGCCATCATCCATCCTAACCATTGCCCGTATACGGTGTGACTTTCACCAACATTATTATTCTGCTTTGCACATTATCATATTAATTAGTCATTATATAAACAATTACCATTCCTAACAAAAAGAAAAAAGCATACTTTCTTTTTTTTTGAAGGAAAAAAAAAAGTATACTCTTGAGAGTAGTTTCCTTGCACCGAGTCCAATGTACACATGAGTCAACGCATTGCTTTTTGGCAAATTCAGTGATGCTGCTAGAAATGTTCCATAGCTAGCTGCCTAAGAAAATATGTGACAAGGGTTAATTTATGAAATTATTTAAAACTAAATGTAATGAAAACTTAAAGTGTAAAGAATGAAATAGATAAATGGAACTGCAAATTAGATGCTAAAGTTCATTATATAAACTTAAAAGTTAATCAAACTTAAAATTAGACCTTTAAATCTACATATTTAAAAATACATTTTTATTTTTAATTTAGACAAATATTATTGAGACTATCATGACGTATGATGTCGTACATCACACGAAGAACAACATCGTATGATCATAAAGAGATTTTTATCTGAAATAAACTAAAAGTTTATTTTTCAGTACTACACCTATTTTTGATATTCGGTAACTTTGAGTTCCAGAAAGTAAAGAAATTTATCAATTAAAACATCAATAATCGGGTATTTATCCTTTACTAGTAATTAATAGTTACCGAATTTGGAATGGGACGAGGTTGGGTAAGAGATTTGTTTGAGCGAACAGGAACGTTGACTTCGTCGTCTGAAGAAGACGAGTCAGTCTCCACGCCCAACGCAGAAGGTCCGCTCCTCGCTGCCCTCATATACGTCCGAAACGGCGGAGTCCCACTACCAGCCAGTGATCTTGCTGACCTGTACAAATCAACGGCTCACATTTATCATACTTGGCTCCTACCAACTTGTCCACATCCTATACACACGTGTGAGTTATTTAAAATCATCCTATGTATGATGTTATCTAATTCTTGAGGTCTTCTAGCTACTTCTAAACATGGGTCATGAAGTTAACCTCAAAGCATTAAGTGCTCAATTGTATTTTTGTCCCTCAAACATAATACATATTTCTTTTAGTCCAATACAAAAAATTACGAAGAATAAGTAAATACATAAATAAATTAATATTAATGGATTTACTTGGTTCAAAGTTCAAACAAGGAATGGTGAATTATTTTTTATTAATCGTAGAAATTAAATAAATGATTCAGTTCTTGTTTTTGATAATTTAAAATCCATTTTACTTGGTAATTTAAAGAAGAAAAAATAGCAAATCAGTTCATTTTTCACATTTTTTTTTTTACTGAATTAGTTCATATTTAAGATTAATGCATGCTAAGTTTAAGTTTCAGTACATAGCTCTCAAAAATAGCACCCTAAATAAAAGATGAAAACATGGGCAGAAATTGAACTTACGTATAATAAAAATCTCTTCTTGGAGTAGCACTTGACGTCGTAATTTTAGTTGAAGGAGTTCTTGGAATCGGAATTGCTGAATCACGATCTCGCCCACTTGGATCACAATGTTTCAGTGGTTTTCTTTGATCTTCTTCACCCTGATATATTATCATGGTCAAACATATAATAATCGCCACTAATATATTTAAAAGTAAATATAATTTACAAAGTCTGGAAGTACCGTTTGATTGGGGTTATTGATCCTCCGGCGTTTCAAACATCTATAGATGTAATCGTAGTACAGACTCTGAACCACTAACACTATAGTACTAGTCGTGTAAAGCTGCAATACAAAAATCCAAGCACACATTTAATTTATATGAAAAAAAAGACACATTTAAATTTTATATGTTACAATAATGACAAACTACGATACATGTATTGCCAAACGAAGACGTTGCAACTTGCAATTTCAACGTCTTGAATATTCCTGGTCCTGGATTTTCTCTCTCTTTTAATAGATATGGTGAGTTTACAAACGTAGCTAGAAATTGTAATTACTAGAAAATATTGGACCCAGGGCCAGAGCGTTGAGCTCTGTTTCAAACAAACGATCAGAACTAGTTTGAGTTTATATTTTTCTATAAAGAAGGATTGAAGTTGCATTAAATAAAAAAAGAAGCCAAGATTGCGAAGATTACCAGTGCAGTGTAATATTGTGTTGGTAACTGCATCCACAAAAGAAATATGTCAATATCGTTCATATTTATAAATAAATTATAAAAAAAAACAAATTCTGACAAACATATTAAACTGGACCACCGGAAAATATTTACAGAAGTAGCACACTCACCGTCGCTGGTTCCAGAAGACAACCCACTAGATTGAACACGTCTCTACAAATCCCAAAAAACACATAATTACAAGCATGAGATGGTATAGACTATGGATGTATATATATATATATGTACATGTATATTTAAATAATTACCCGGCGACCCAAGTGAGGAGAAAGGCGAGAGAGACACCGTGGCTGGATTTTGTACGGAAGTTTGTGAAGATCTGAGGAATCTCAGCAACACCCCAACACAGCAAGCTTATGAGCCCAAACCCGAACGAGAACTCATCTTTCACATTGCAAAGACAATCCTTGAAGTATTTCTCAACCCAGCCCACACAAGCCTTGTTTTGCTCAACGCAATATGAGACTGACATTCTCTCTCTCTCTCTCTCTCTCTCTCTCTCTCTCTCTGTATTGTGTTTTTGTAGTATTAAGAGATGTGGCAATGAGTCTTACGTTTTATAATGAAGCTGTCAAGCAGATACAGAATATATATTGATGAAGTGTAAGTCCGTGTACATTTCTCATTTATGTTATATATATTATAGACTGATCTCTATTTTTATGTGTTTTTTTTATGTTTCCCGAAATTAAAAAAAAAATTAGTATATACACCATAAAAATAAAAAGGAAAGCTCAGTGGAAATGTTTATTGTTATCTTTTAAGAAAGATGAAATATTTATTACGTGGCATGGAAGCAAAAACTACGTGGATGTTGTACCTACGCATATTCGATCTCCAATTCGCTTATACCTTGTATTTATGTTTTCATTTTTCAACTAATACAAAACATCGTTTGTGCGGTTCGTATATTCTTTGCAAATTGATCCCTTTTTTTCTGAACTACCTGACATCTTATTCAACGGTCAAAAATAATTACTGTTTAAAATAATTATAAATGAAATTGAAAACTGAATGCGGTGATGATAATGCACAAGATGTCAAAGAATGTCAAAATCGTGTGGACATCCTCTACAGTGATATAAATTCGCTGTATTTATTGCCATCCTTAAAATTTTCTTTCACCGCCTCTTTATTAGTGAATTGAGTCAAAACTCAAATCTAACTCTCTCGATTGATATTTAACTTCATTTTCCTCTATTTTCATTGTAATTAGAAGGTGTTTTTTCGTAAATTAATTAGATTCAATTAGGATTTATTATAATAAATTTTTATAAAGCTTATTATTTAGGGTTTGTATTATTTATAGAAGAAACCAATTATATAATTTTTAATGGTTTTTTTATTTAATTTTATAATTTCCAAATTGTTTCAGTCAATATACATTTATTAGTATTATTTTGTCAAAACGTAAAGGTCTAAGTTTTATAACAATTAATTAAATAGATAAAAGCTAATACGTACTTAAGAATAAATTTGTAAAGATACTAATCGCTTGTTTTCGTTCCATCAAAGAGAGGAGTATATTATATAAAAGAAAAACAAATGCCTTCGTATTCCTAGCGCAGATATTGCTGAAACATTATGGAGACTATAATGAACATCATCCATATGGAATCTTATCTATATCCTAACTTTCCTCACAAAAGTGCTCCCGTGGGTTGGAAATTCGCTTATTTTCTCAAAAGTAAATGACAGATTATGATTTTAATTATCGACCTGATTTTTTCGAATGAGAAAAACACAAATAATTTACATCATTACATGAATCTTGACACTACATTACATGAACCTTGACACTAACTTTGCCGAAAGGGCATTCCCATGTGTGTGATGTTAATTTCGTTTTCTTGCGTTTAGAATAGTATCATTAATAGTATAATTCCACTGTTCTTTCTTTAAACCTAAAACCATTGTGTTCGTACAGATCAGGTCATCATAAAATAATTATTGCTATATATCTATAGCTAAAAAGAATTCATTTATCGAAAGTACTAGTATCTTTCCAAAGTTTGAATCATTATTTGCTATATAACCATATTGGTAGTCAGGAACTATATGAAGCAATATTTATAAGCTTTTTTTTTCAAGAGTTTTAAAGATACCGTTGATAATTAATACGTACTAAGAATTGCTATAGATTATTTTACTAGTGCGTCGCTATTTTATTTACTTTAAGATCTCATTAGCGCTACACTTATATAATTGCGACAAAATTATTACTCGTGCCTGCCATATTTGAGCCCGGCCAAGAACAAGCTTCGTCCATAATATCTTCCAAAAAATTGTACGGCACATCTCATTGTGAACAAGTCCAATATTGTGGCCATGTTCATGAGTAATGATCATTAGATACTCAAGAAGACCAGACACAGCGTCAGTGACTTGTTGTATCTAGGCCTCATTGTGCCTACATTCATTCCCAAACAAAACAGAAAGCTTTTTTTGAAACCCTAAATTCAGTTTGAAGACGAACCAAATATATTGAATGACAAGGTGAGAAAGAAAATTACTAGGAAACGTAACTCACATATTTATGAAGTCGATAATCTTTGAATATGTATAGACCCTTAACGTTGACAACAACTACGTGTCTGTTGTGGCTATGTATATAATCTGCTTACGTGGCAGGCAAGGGAAGGGTTGTGTCCGATATTATGACAAGTAGATAGAAACCAAAGATCAAAACCAATCGTGTAAGAGAAGGAAAAAACAAAGACAAAAAAATGTGAAGGAAAAGAGAAACGGCGACGAGTCGCCTCGACAAGGAAGATAAGCATGTAGAACACGTGTACGTTTCATGCTTATCCTCAACGCAATCCTCTCTTGGGCATCGTGTTTTATAAATCATCTACTTTATTTATTTTTCAATTTTCAGCTTGAATTATCCGTATTTCTTTTCTTTTATAGCAAACCATGTGATTATACATTTTCAAGCAAAAGTAATTCAATCCGTAGCACAACGTATCGGTAGAACTAAGTCATATATGTAATCAGAAATTTGTAACCTCATTAAGTAGTAAAATATTAATATTAAGATTGAGCTTATTTATGTGTATAGTTTTAGTGGGTCTATTTAATTTTTAATTGATATTGTAGATTCTCAATTGAGATTGACGTTACATCATCACACAAAGAGGAGAGCATCACTTAAAGACATTAGTGTAGTAATATGATCGAGACAATTGGATAAACGGCTTGTGAAAAATCCTTCTAATTTTGAACCTTATCTAATTTTTAATACGTAAACAAGCAATATAGGTTTTTTTTTTGTTAACTGAAAGGTTAAAAAGCCAATTTTGTTGGTAAAGGCCGAAGGTAAAAAATTATGCATGCACTTCTAGAAAACATTTCGTAATATTATGTTCTAGTCTGCCACCATTAACATGCAGACTTTTTTAGTTATAAAAAAAAATAAAACAAGTCGAGTATTTCAATTAATTTTAATGAAAAACATCATAAACTAAAATGAGGAACGAAAAGGAAACAATTGCCTTTATTTCTTCAGATTGCAATAAATTTGTGTGGTCATTTATTTAATAAAAGGAAAACGGAGTTGAAAAACGACCACCGAAGTGACACGCTCATTAATTTACTCACGTAATTCGATATTTTGTCCAACAAAAAGCTTGTTATTTTAGATTTCAGATTAGACTTTTCCGGATAGTATAGCTAGTTTGTTGAGTTCTTAAAATTTCGTAGCCACTTAGCATAAACTTCATTCTAGTCATACATGTAGTTGGATCTGGATCTGGAAGCTTACCCTGATGATCTTGACACGTAATGGGCAAAGAATCAAACGTAAAAGACCAGTGGTATGTCTTTGTATGATGTTATTTTCATGCCAACGCGGCGATTCGTTGAGATATGGAGTGCGATTGTGATGTGTCGTTGCTATTTATAACAATGACACCAAAATCATTGAAAGTTACGAGAAAGGTCAGCTTTCTTTAAGCATCCGTTTTGAACCCGTACTTTCTGTTAGAGAGCACTTGAGGTTGAGAGTACAAAGAAGGTTGAAAATTTGGTTAGCTTCAAGTTACTCTTTTCACTTTAAGTTTTTGCTTACGAGACTAAACTGCGAATAAAGAACAAAGTGGTTCAATTAATTAAGTTTTCTACTTGTAACCTATTTATCAATATAACAAAAAACAGCCCTGGGGGAAGGATAGTTACGGGCGAAAAGTCTTGGAAAAGAAAAACATACAAATCTAGGGTTGAGTATTCGCATCGAAAAAAGCCGAGGCAGAAGCTTTAAAATTCTATTGGCCAAAGCTCAAGGATCTATAACCTCGACGGTTGCCATTTTAAGGATCATTGCGGTCGATTTTAAGCAGCATGTAAACTTGTTTGAGGCGGTTTATTGCAATCCTACAGACTGGAAAACCCAAAGCTTGAGAAAGAGGACAACCAAAATCCACCCCAAAACAAGTTAGGAACTGACGACCGAATTTCGGATGAAGCAAACAAGCAAAACTATATCAAAAGTAGTTTCCACAATAAGCTTTTAATTCAACATCTTCATCATGTCGGAATTGAACATATTTTAACTATTTGTTGCGGAACACAATCCCTACTTCCTCCATAATACAAACCTCCATCAACGGAACAAAAAAGTTGAGTGACTGTTGTAAGAGGTTAGAAGCACAAAATCAGACACTTTTAAGTTTATTTTTTTTTCTTGTTAAACAAGGATTGAAAACATTAAGTTTATTTTTTTTTCTTGTTAAACAAGGATTGAAAACAAGAAGAACCGTCCTACCTGCTGCAGAAATTTAAGAGAAGCCTCGAACCTGTCCACGGGTCCGGAAAAAGAAAATAGCTTTCTGTAGTTACAAAACAGTATGATTAGGAAGCGCATACCCAATAGTAAGCAAGTCAAGCGCAATTAAGTATCGACAAAAGATTTAGTAAAATCATTAGTCCTCAAATTGCCACAGCCACAGTACAAATTCTAGGTTAACATAAACTAGCCAAGGAAGTAAATGCAAAGAACTGCACAAGTGATAACAGCATAAGAGCAGTTTAATAAATTCTATCACTAATATATTAGAAACTTGTGGTACTTCCCCATTCACCGTAAGAGACATCCCCGGGTGCTGGATCTGTGTGTTAGAACACTCTTGCTATCAGTAGAGAACAAAATTCAGAACAGAAAAAAAATTATCCTCGCAACAATACACCATAAATGTAGACTTTCTCAAACAAAAATGAAAAATATCTGATCCACTAAATGAGTGATGGTATATGGCTTATGGTACCAAGAAAAATCCAGCGAAAACCTTATACGGGGCTTGTTCAAAGCATGCGGCTTTTCATCTCTTTCTACCACCGCGCTCCCTAAGAGAAAGAGACAGTGCTTCTCCGACAGCGATGTTGTAATACGCGAGCGACATGTTGTCCTTGAGAAAACCAGGCTTCCCACTCAGCTTCTGCTTGTTGGCCGGAAGTTGGATCTCACCAGCAATCTTCTCTTTCAAGCTCCCGACAGTTTCCGATAAAGACTGGACAGTGATCTCCAAAAACTGACCCTTGAGGTTTCCTTCTTCGACGTTGGGCAGAGAAACAGTAATACGAGCGGGTCCCTGCAAAGAAAAAAACAAAAAAAACCCATTAACAAAAGCTGCATAAAAACAAACTTGAAAAGTAAAAGGGAAGCGAAATAAAAGAACCAGTACCGGATGCTGAGTCAAAAACTGATCTTCGGGAAGGAGCGAGGTGTCGTCAAGCTTGAGCCTTTTTGGCTCGGGCTCCTCGGGAAGCGGAGGAGGCGCTTCCTCGGGTGGCGGTGGAGGCATCCCGTGAGGGAAAGGAGAGTGAAGCGGAGCAAAAGGCCGAGGAACGGGTAACGGTTGGAACTGAGAGCCAGGTGGCGCGGGTACAGGCATTGGCATTGGCATTGGAGGCCGGTTTTGCATGAAGGGTTGTTGCCCCGGGAGCAAGGGCATTGGCGGAGGAGCGGGTTGAAGCATTTGGGGCCTCGGCGGAGGAGGCACAGAATACTGCATCGGATTTGGAGGCATGCGAGGAATGTTGTTCAGAGCGAGCCCCGGCGGCGGCGGTGGAAGAGGTCGGATTGTTGGGATTCCGGGTCTCGGAGGAGGACCCGGAAGGCCTGCTGCCCCGTTCTGATCCTCTCCGTTGAGACCCTGCGACATGGCTTGGTTCGCAGTCCACGTGATGCTCCCGGAATGGCCGTCCCAGATGACCTGTTTCGGCTGGTCGTCGGTTATCTTTTCCATCTCGGCCTTGACGGCGTTCGAGACTTCTTCCTCTGTCGTTCC
The DNA here is from genome assembly GCA_958296335.1 of Urtica urens. NCBI lineage: Eukaryota > Viridiplantae > Streptophyta > Magnoliopsida > Rosales > Urticaceae > Urtica > Urtica urens. Next base: position 17,685,780 of record OY282522.1, on the reverse strand, counting down.
GAAGATGTCAGGACGGGTTCTTGCAAGCCCCACGATGTTTCTGGAGATCTCGTCGTCCTGTGCGAGCGTGGTGTCTCTGATCTTGGCAAACATCCTCTCCTTTTGCTCTTTGAACTTGGGGTCGATGAGGGAAATCCTCATGTGCTCCGACATCTCGCTGATCGGGATGAGCTCGCCTGTTATCGGAGACACCACAAACTTTGTCGAGTCACGTTCAGCGGGGATTCTTTCCTCGGGCCTCTTCCAGTTCTTCACGACCCTCAATGGCCTTTCTTGCTCTTCAGACTCCATCACCTCGTAGCTCTTCTCTTCCTCGATGCTCGCCGTTTTCATGCCTTCTTCCACAAGCTGCATCTCCTCTTCGTCCATTTCCATCTCTTCCTCTTTGCTGGGCTCGACAACGTCCTCGTCCATAGTCGAGATCTTACTTCTCCTGATAACTTCCTCGAGGCTCATCGGAGGGGGTAACTCCTCGTCCTCGTCATCCGCAAAGTCGATGGTCTCAACCACAACAAAGTCATGCCAATCTATCATCGCCATTTGGACTCTCTCCTGCTCAATCTCATCCTCGGCTTTTTGCCGAGCCTGCTCCTGCGAACGCTCCCACTCCAACCGGTGCACGCATCGCTCCAGCACAGTCGTCATATCCGCGTAACTCTTCTTCAGCTTTTCCTTCAAGCCTTTCGGAGGAACCAACACTCTCGAATACGCGTCCGCCAGAGAAGTGAAGAACATGAACATGCTGTGCGTCGGCTTCAGGAAATGGAACTGGGGGTTGTTGATCTCCCTGCTAGTCAACCCCGCCAGGAAATTCTTCCCGTTCCGAGCTACAAACTGGGCCGTGAGTTTGATGATATCCAATTCTTCCCCGGTGATCCCTTCGGGTAGCCTCACCGTGTACAGCTCAGCTTCCGGCGGCTCCAAGACTTTACGAACAGTTCTAAACGGAGCCGATGGGTCAGGCTTCGCGGCCACAGCTTCACCGCCCCCATCAGCGGCCGGAGCGGACTCAGTCTCAACCGAGTCAGCCTCAACAGGCACCGAAGAAGCGGGATTCTCGTTCTGAGCACGAAACTCGGCCAAGCGATGCTGGTAATAGGCGTGGTACGGATCCGAGGGTGTCAAGAAATTGAACTTGGAGTTACCTGCGTTCTCGGCGATGATCCTCTTTACGAACTCAGCTCCGTTCCTGGCGACGAACTGCGAGGTCTTGTCGACGATGTTTCTGATATCCGGAGGAGGATGGATGATCCCAATGGTTCTCGTGTGGGTCGCAATCGAAGCTAGAGGAGCGGAGTTCGAATCTTCTTCGTTCTTCTCGACCCCGTCTTGCTCAGTCACTTGAGACAGAGGAAGCGGACCGAGATCACCATCGGAAGGTGGTGCCGGAAGGGGTAAAATTTGCGCTGTGCTCAACATTTTTTTTTACTTTCAACAGAACAAGAAATTCCAAAAAGCAATGAAAAATCACTCTAGTTTAGCATCATCCAAGTGCCTGCATAGAGCGATACACACACAAAAACCCTAATTAGTTCTAACTTCTAAGAATCTATATCCAAAGCACAATCGTGACTGAAATATACGAACTATTAACTGAATTCATTCATTCAAACAAATTGACCTCAGCGTGAGAGCACGGCGGCGAGGGCGAGCGACCGGAGTCGGAAGCGAATTGGGATTTAATTGTTTAAACTTTGCGTTGTTAGGGTTACAGCGGGATTCGAAGATAGTGAGAGATTTTTTGTATTGGGGATATACTTGGGATTTGTTAACGTACGACTTCTATTGATTGAGCTATCTGTAGGGAATATTTAACGTCGTAGGATGAGAATCGAAGAGATGAGAGTGCACCGACAGAAGGATAGGCCTAACGCATGCGATTATGAACAAGTTTTCTTTTCTAATATTTTTTTATGGGATAACTAGTAATATAGCATTTTGAAACAATTGTCATATAGTCAAAGTTTGTAAAAAATTGATTAAGAGTGATTAACCAAAATAAATTTGTATATATTACCCAAAAATAACTAATTAATAACAATTATTAACAATCACGTCATACTAAACATTATTTACTATAAAAAATGTTTAATGTTTCATTCGGGATTTTGAGGTACATTAACGGTTATCTTTCCATAGCAATAAAAAGAGGTATCTCATATTCGATAACGAAGCACTAACCAAAGCTTTAATAGCTTTATTAAGTTAGTAACTAGTGTAATGACTTTTATTAGTGACCATTAGAACATATGAAAAATTGTGAAATAATTTATTATTACGGTGTAAGGAAAATCATGAAAACATGATATGAAGTCATCAACCATTTTTATTTTCGTTGTATTAGAGAATTTTTAAACACTTCAGTTGTCATAGCTCTTCAATTTTGGTGATCGTAGAAGTTGCAAATATATCGATAAAATTGCTTATTTGCATGCTGAGAACACCACTATTTTAAGCAAAAATATAAGGTATGTCATTACATACGACTCTAAATTCACAACATCCGTGGGGCATTATGAAATTTTTGTTGCAACATTTTAATGTCGATGGTGTAACAATGCTTAGCCTTATGTGTTGTAAGCAATGTAATCGCATCATCTGCACTTATTAGTAAATACTTAGTCACGAATTTGAGAATCAACACCGAATCTCACATCGAGTCGTATCGGGTCCCAACAGATAAGCAAGCACATTAATTATAATTTAAAAGTTAAAGTATTATTTTATTAAGAGAATAACACAACTAGTAAGATATTGCATGCAACCCATCAAGTGAAAGTCCAATGGTGTACAACATGTCTCCAAAGAAAATCAACAACAAAAACATCATTAGTCCCGCCAAACTTCAAGCATTCATTGTCCAGAAAGTAGTAGTTAATAAGAGTCGTAATCACTTGTTAATCTTACTAATGAAAACGAGATTTGATTTTCAAACTTTTTAAAGCATGTTCTTTCAACCATGACACGACCTCTTGGATCCACAATCTAAAAATTAAAGACGTTTAAGTGTGATGTGTCTTGCAACACTTCTTCATGATATCTTGTTCGCATTATTCTACAATTCAAAAAGTTTCATACATAGACTAACTTCAAGTGTGACGTTAGAGAGAGAGAGAGAGCGAGAGAGGGGCTATGAATAAACACTCCAAACAGAAAACACACTACACATTATATTATTGACTGATGTCAAAATAAGTATATATACTTTGAATTCATAGTATTTTCTCACATAATTGAACTAATAATTAATATATAAAAAATTAATTCTATTTCTCCGGACTAATTATGTAATATCCAAATAGTATTTTCAAGTCCAAGATGTAAAAATATCAAAATGCCTTTAATATTCGGATATCTAAATATATAAGGTTACTCTTATTGAAAATTTAGGTTCTCAAATTACAATATCTAGCAACGAGCAAAAAAGTCATAAGAAATTAGGGAAATTGTTGTCACTCGAAGAAAAGGGAAGCTACTAACTCGAGCAACAGTTGAGTTGTGGATAGGTTTTAGCGCTGATATGTCATTGAAATGTTTTGGATAAAAATCAATGGATCACCATGGCATATGCTTCAAATGATTAGGCTTGATGAAACTCAACTGGTGAATTTTCTCATTATGGTGAAAAGAAATTTTATAATAATCAGATGTATTATAATTCCTTGAAATATGGAGTCTATAAACATAGAAAATCTCAAACATTACTAAATGCGATCAAAATGATACATTTATTTGTTCAAAACTCGTTATAAACATTCACGAAATAAAGAAAAAAGCAAAAGAATTATAAAGAGTGAAAAACACTGAGAAAAAAATAGCTCTGATATGATGTTTACTTTATCTCCAGTCTCTGTCTTGGATGATTCTATATCCGAGGAGCTAATTTATAAGGATTCTTTTCGTTATCTGAGGAATCCATCACTCGATGAGGTGATTAATAAATATACATGCACACTCGTATAAAATTGATCTTCTGATACAAATAACTTTTAGATGTGACTAGTCACATCTCAAAGTCGCATCTGAATGTGCATTTGGATGCGACTGGTCGCATCTAATCTTAGTATTTGGTGAAATATTTTAGTATTGTTAACACCTTTGGATGCGACACGTCACGTCCAAAAGTCTTGTAGGGATCATTGGATGTCTCGCATCTAAAAGTCCCTAAAAATTGGGCAGGCCAAATTTCTCCACTTTCGCATTATTTATCTGACGTGAATTTCTTTTTTTCTGAGCAACAGACGCGACATAGTCGCACCTAAAAGTGCCCAAAAATTTGAACGGACCAAACTCCTTCAGTTTTCGTCTTTTAATTGACATGACACTAACTTTATTTTTTTATTATCAGACGCGACTTGTCGCACCCATCAATAGTATTGGATGCGACATGCCGTATACATTGGTAATTATTGGATGCGACTTTCCGCATCTAAAATATAGGATTTTCATACTTAACACCTCGCTCCTTCTCTCTTTTCCAAATCTTCATTTTTCATTTCATTGTAAAACAAAAACCACCCGACCTCTGACCACAACCTTTGCATCCAGTGACCTCCGACCTCCCTCCAGCAGTTTTCATCTCTGCGCTCCTCCTCGCCGCCCTGGCCTGACACACCCGGTGACCCACGGTCATCGGCCTCTCCGACTCGGATTGCTCCTCTGCTGAACCTCGCCCCTCCGCTACTCGCGCTCCTCCGCGAATCGTGACGAAGACCACCGGCGAGAATTCTCGACTCTTGCGCACATATCCTCCCACGATCCTTCTTCGGTGAGAACTCCAAAATTGGTTGGTAAGGTTGATTTTTTTTTTCATATATTACTAACAGGTCTCGCCACCGATTTAATGTTTTCTCACCCTCGGGTCAAGTGAAAGTCTTATTCTTAAATAGATTCTTTGTTTCTGGTTTTTAGGTCTCCGTTGAAGAACATGTCATTAGATTTATCCCCAACATCTCGACTGGCTCTCCTGCAACATCTCGCCTCCGACCTGCTCATGTATGTTTTTTTTAATTTATGGTTATGTTTTTTACGATCGTCGTTTGCGCAGGGGGTTAATCAATCACCTCCGCTTCTTTGGTTTGTCGACCGCCGTCATCCCTCTGTCGCAGCCCCTCTCCACGCTTGTAGTCATCGTCTCCGATCTGAATTTCGTCCAACTTGTTTAAGCCTCGACCCTACACAAGGTAATTAAACTTTTTGTTAATTTAATTAGTTTTATTTAAAATGTGTTTAATATATTGACTTTGCGACATGTGTTAGTAAGTTAATTGAAATTGTTAAATATGTTTATTTAATTGCAATTATTAAAAATTATAAGTTTTTAAATTTTTTAAATATTTTTTAGTTGATTGAAAGTGATGAATATGTTTGGTTTGGAATTGTATGAATATGTTTAGTAAATTAGTCAAAAGTTTTTAAAATATTTAGTCTATTAAATTTTTTAGATATGTTTAGTTATTTAAAATTGTATAATATATTTAGTTTAATTAGTTAATTGATATCATTAACTATGTATAGTTAATTAAAATTATTGAAAATGATTAGGTTTTAGAATTTTTAAATATGTTAAGTTAATTGAAATTGATAAATATTTTGTTTGTAATCGTATGAATATGTTTAGTTAATTGAAAGTGTGTAATATTTTTAGTTTATTAGTGGATTTTTAAATATATTTAGTAAATTGGTTGATAAGTATAAGATAATAATGTTGTCGATTTAGTTGTAGTACATTACAAATTTAGTTTTTTCATATTATAGGGGAAACTCTGTCGTCGAAAGTTTGTTAATATTTTTTAAATTCTTTAGTTTTCTCTCAAATTTATTTAATCACAAAATTAAGCTCAATATTCCCTATCTTGTACAAAATTAAACATTCAATATGAATGTATAACTCTAATGATCCTCCTTTTCGTTTAACGAAATGTCGAATCCAAGTAGTGATTGGATTACAAAGAATGAATGTTTGACCTTGGAATATAGGTTTGGTGTTAGAGAATTTATTCGAGTGGCAAGAACGTTTACAAACATGAATAATCAATATCAATGTCTTTGTAAATATTGCAACAACATGGTGACAAAATCTTTTGGCACAAAGACTATTGGATGTGACTAGTCGCATCCGAATGTCGTTTACCGCCACTTTTTACGTTATGTTTTTGTTGAATTTGGATGCGATGAGTCGTGTCAAAGTTGTCGCATCCATGACTATTGGATGTGACTAGTCGCATCTAATACATTTATCTTCGACTTTTGGGATGCGACATACTCTCATCTGAAAGTGAGTTTAGATGCAACGTTTGACCTTTAGATGCGCCAACAATGTCACATGTAAAGGCTATTTTTGTACTAATGGCATGTAAAAAACAACCAGTATTTAAGTTTTTGTGTGGACGATTTCAAGCTACGGGGGAAGAGAGAAGAGTTAACCATCATATTTGTTAGTGTGTCTTGGCCTCATTGCTTCGTCAAAATCTTAATGTTCATTCAGATTTTCTGATCATATGTGAAGAACTTGTTATTTCCTTTTTCTGATGCATTGTACCTGTTTTATACCTGTTTCACTGTTCCCTTCGGCGCCTTTCCCATTTCTTATGGGTTCTCGGGTGGTGTGGTTATTCGTCGTTTTGTGTAGTATATAAACCCTCTCTTGGACTCTTCTAGAGTTTATGCATTCTTTCTTCTGGCGGCGTCTCTCCACAGACAAGAAGCTCTCTTCCTTGTTGTGCGTCTCAATTGTAAAGAACAGTTTTGAGAAGGAAAAGCTTTTCTGTAAGTACATCTTTTCTTTGCCTTCCGTGTTCAAAACACATTTAAGGACGTGGTCCTGACTGAGGTGATTAAGTGAGATAAACTCACTCTTAGGGGGAGCCTTAGGAAGAGTATTACTTTGAGAGAAAGGAAGTGTAGGTTAAAACCTTTGTAACTTTGCTCTTTTATCATATATTATATTTATTCGCCGGGATTCGATATCTCCCGATGTAGGCAGTTGCCGAACTGGATTACCAACGTCCTTGAGTAATTTACATTCCAGTATTTCCTTCTGTTATCTATGTTGGCAGTAAAATTGCCTATAACATCACAACATAGTTGCTTAACCCTCATTTCAATATTGTCCGCCGAGTATTTTCCCCATAAGTGGATTATCAACACTCGCGCGCCATTGATATGTTTTGAAAAAGATATCAATGAATTGCCCTGGTTAATGCTTCAAACAATTAGGCTTGGTGAAGCTTCTCAGGATGGTGAAGAGGAAGTTTATAATAATCACATGTATTTACAATTCCTTGAAAAATGGTGTTCATAAACACAAAAACCTCAAACGTACTAAATGATGAGCAATTCGATACATATTAATTCAAAACTCGCTATAAGCGTTCACAGAATAAAAAAAAGTACTAAAGAATATTGAAGAGTGAAAGAGACTTACATAGTGGAAAAAAAGTCACATGAAAAAATGATTTGCCGATAATATGAGCTGAAGTGCAAATGCTAGAAATGAAAAGACATTTGACTATTTTTACTAGTGAATATTTACTCAAGTGTGTAGACAGACACTACGTGTTGAAAAATTATAATAGTGTTTTGAGATTAAGTTGGGATTTTTGAGATAATCTATGAGCCCCAACCGAGTTTGGCTTAAACAAAGGGAAATGAGATCGACGGCAAGCCTGTCGAGTTAAGAGCTAACGGGTCAAGTGGCCGAGAAGACTAGGGCATGCTCAACATGTGCAAAAAAATCTCATACTTACTCGTGAGGTAGATGAGAAAAGTAAAATAAATTTTAAACTACAACTTTTATCCTGCGTGAAATTCTCGATCATAATATATTAAATATCAGAATAATAATTAAATAATTGCCATAATATTTTAAACGTTCTATATCAAATGTATCTATGTTCTTTTTTTAAGTTTTTGAAATTTCAAGAACTTTATTGAGTTTATGTAGGATTCATTTTTTTTAATTAAGAACCAATTCATGTTACCAAAAAAACCCCTCTATTTTTTTTTTACTTTTACGTTTTACCCTTATCGATTTAGCTTTGTCATTATATATACATTCACACACTTGGCGAGACGACTTTAGTTAGAGCAATTATAAATTATTTTTAAGAAACAAGATGTAAAGCTCTTGTTATATTCCTATCTTGTAAAGAATCTGCAAGGACAAAGTTTCTTCAGATGTTATTGTTAAACTACCAATTTTAGTATTTTACAAGTTATGTATACAAGAGAGACGCTGCACAGTCAATTTTACGGGTCCCCCACGAAACTACACAGCAATTTCCTACAAGAAAATATAAAATAAATTATCAAAAAGCCAAAGAAAAGTAGAAACTTCACTGAAACCCCCAATGTCGATAGAACATAACGTATCTATAATTTATTCCTCCAATAAAGAAAAGCAAACGTTATGTTTACACCAATTGAGATTCTATTCCTAGCTAGATATTCCGCGTGTATATAAATACATGGTGTCACTCGCATATCATTCATATATCTACACTCTCTCAAGTGAAATAATGGCCAATAATACTAGCCACGTAGAGCCTAAATCTTCAATAGCAAAATGGCTTGCAAACAAGTCTCTCAAGCTGAGCCTCAACAATCGTCGCAGAACAAAATCAAACTTGTCATCATCTTCATTATCTTCTTCTTCTTCTTCCAATTCTGCGCTCAATTCTCCAATAAACTCACCGAGCTCGAAAACCATAAGCAAAGAAGACGAGCTCAAGCTAGTCTTTCGTCGCTTCGACACGAACAACGATGGAAAAATCTCAGCCCTAGAGCTCCGATCGTACTTTGGGTCGATCGCGGAGTACATGTCGCACGATCAGGCAAAGGCCGTGATCGGAGATTTCGACGCCGACGGAGACGAGTCACTGGATTTCCAAGAGTTTCTGAAGCTCATGGAGAGAGAAACGAACGGTCGTGATATCAAGGACGATCGTGATCGTGGCGACGATGATCTTAAGAGCGCTTTCGAGATGTTCGAGTTGGAAAACGGGTGCATAACGCCAAGGAGCGTGCAGAGAATGCTCGGTAGGCTCGGCGACACCAGATCGTTCCTCGAGTGCAAAGCCATGGTAAGGGCGTTTGATAAAGACGGTAATGGAGTTCTTGATTTCGACGAGTTTCACCAAATGATGACGGCTTAAGCCGTTCATCAATACCCGTAAATAATGTTATATGATCGATATTTGCATAAAATACTATACATAATAAATCTTGGTTTGGTTTTTGGTGATGTGTTTATAAAAAAAATGTCGCAACGTATGTGTGTGTAATCGAAAGGACATGAAATTGATGGTTTGTGTGATAAATAATAATTAATTACTAGCTGATTTCAACAATCTGTATGTATGAATGGAATTTACGCATGGAGACCTTAAAGACAATTAGTTGAAAGTGCCGTTTATTTACGTTTGCTTGAAAAGCTTGAATACAGAGAGTGAAGGGAAAGTGGAGAAAAGAGGACATGCTTAGTTTCAAATACTTTATCTTAATGAAAGGTTACACATAAAAAGCTTGTAATAAGGAATATATTTTTCTGAAATTATTTATGTTCGTGCACATTTTAAAAATAAAAGTTACGAGTAAATAATACGGATTTAGAGAAGCATATATTCGTCGAAGAGTTGTTTGGACGTTGGAGAGAATCCCCGGTGATGCCACTTGTGAAGTTTGTGGTCATGCTCATGATACCTACCCGAGGAAACTCATGAGAATCCATACACATCTTATTGTTAAATCGATTAATTAAAAGGTTTTCAGAATTCTAGTATGTGTTTGGTAACCGACCTTGATTAAAAAAAATAGGTAAATTTCCACGGAAAATTTTGAGAAAGATATGTACATTGCGAATTTGAGTTTCTTAATATTGTAAAAAAAATTAACTTTGGCACATAACTGTTCTAAAAATAGATTATATCGCGATTGTTTGTTTTTAACTCTTCAAAATGCCTTATTAGTTATTTAATTTATAATAGATAAATTAATAAAAAAATTCAGTTAAATAACCAACGTTAACATATACAATTTAAAGATGGTCACTATTTTTGTAAATGAGCAAAGAGCTTATAAGGCACTCTAATATATATATATATATATATATATATATATATATATATATATATTTAATTTACGTATCTATTTTTATAAAATTTCGTAATTTTTATTTCAAATTTGAATTTTAGTTTTTAATTTCAAATTTCAAATTCAACATGGGTGTGTTGTGTTAATTTGATGCCGTACGTTTTAAAATGGTATTTAATACATATTAGTTTACCAAATTTGTCAAAATCTTATAATAAAGAAATTTTATATATTTGTTAATTAGTTTACTTGCCATTTAATTCTTTTATTTAATTAGTTTGTTTCTTTATTTTCTCGGTTTCTATCTCTTTAGTTCAGGAAAATTCGACATTATGAAATTACTTAAGATCCAATATATTTGAAAATGATTACTTTTAGTTAATAATTTATTTGTAGCGCTGTTAATTATCGCATAATTTACAAGTCATTTACATTAACTAACATCTTATTTAATTCATAGATTGTTTTCGATTTTAAATTTTGAATTTGAGCGTGGGATTGTTTTATCCGTGTGTTTTAAATGGTATTTCTTCATTGTTAATTGACCAAATTAATTAAGATCCTATGTATTAAAAAATACAAAAAATTATCTCTTTACCCACTTTTATGTTTATTGTTTTCAAATATCCAACGTTTAATAATTTTTTTTGTAAATACTCAACCAGTTTCGTTTACACGAATATTGGGTCAAAACTATTCTCTTGCAGCTTTTGTAAACAATTTCAAATTCGGACCAAAATAGTCCAAATAATTCTGCAAACAATTTGAAGTGGGTATTTACAAAAAAACTTACAAAACGTTGGGTATTTTGAAATTAACAAACGTTTTTATGGATATAAAAGACCCTAAAAAATAATCACATTCACGTCAAATCTGAAGAGCTGACGATCGGAGAACTGGCTCTCTCCATTGCTATGCGGTAACCGCTCTTGACGGAATACTCTCCGTTCTCAGTGAAGTGCTAGCGACGCACCTAAGAGATTATCCTCGCCGCCACTCGGGATGCACATGATCGCCGCAACGTCCTCCTCCCCGAACATCGCAGTAATAAGATCGACGTCCCAATTATCGTCGAGTTTCATAGGTTCAGCAACCCGCATATCAGGGGGGATCCAAAGGGGATTGATCCAGGTGGCTGGTCTGACCCTAGGGACCCAACTGTCGCCCATAACCAACACAGACTCCCCGTCCCCGATCTTCCATCTTGATCCAGAGTGAATGATCTCACGCCCCCGTAAGAGACTGTGCCACATAGAAGGGTTGTACTGGCCTGGACGAGCTGTCATAATATCTCCATTGGGGAAGTAGTTTTGTTTGTAGATCCGACCTACCAGGCTATCTGGTCTCCTAAGAAGCCTCCAGTCACTCTTAACCAAAAGGGTCTGGTTGGACTTCTCCAAATCTCTGAAGCTTATCCATCATTCTGACTTGTGTCTCGTAAGCTCCTCTCACTTGCACCAGTGGATCTTCCTCGTCGCCGTACCACCTCCCCACCAGAATCTAGAGACCGCCAAGTGGATGTCTCTGATCACACGTCGGGGGATCTTGTGGCACGAAACCACGTAACTGGAAATTGACTGGAGGACGAACTTAATGAGAACCTCTCTGCCAGCCTGCGAGGGGGAGAGACCGTTTTAACTCTTAATTTTTTTTTCCCAAACACGGTCTCTCACAAACCCAAAAAACTCTGTCGTACTCCGACCAGTAAATGCGGGAAGACCCAAGTAACGCTCGTGGCACTCCGTCATCCTGACCCCTAAGATATGAGCTAAAGCTTCACCTCCTCCTCACTAATATCCGTACCAAAACAGACATCGGACTTATGAAAGTTTACTAGTTGGCCCGAGGCCTCTAAGTAAGCCCATAAAAGGTCTGAAACCCTAACACACTCGTTCGATACCGCTATACAAAAAACCATGCTGTCATCCGCGAAGAGGAGGTGAGATACATGTATATCCCGGAATCGAACTCCTATGATTGCTCCTGCATCCTCACTTGCTCGAAAGAGCCTCGAGAGGTACTCAAAGCAAAAGAATAATAAAAATGGAGAGAGAGGATCCCCCTGACGGAGTCCTCTAAATGGAGTCACACTGCCTTGGGTAGAGTCGTTGATGTTTAAAGCGAAGTTGACTGAGGTGACACATCTCATGATAAGATGGACTCACTACGTGCTGTTACTCAGTCTCAACATCATCGACTCCAGGTAGACCCACTCGACCCTGTTGAATGCCTTCGCCATGTCGAGTTTGAGAGTCGCACACTTTTCATTTCCGAAGCGTTTCCGCTTCATCGTATGGAGAGCCTCGAATTCAACCATGGCATTATCGAAAATCAGTCTACCTCCTACGAACGCACTATGGACTTAGAAATAGCGTCATGCATGGTGATCTTAAAATGTTCGATCAAACAATTGACCAATATCTTATAGATCATGTACATGATCGGTCTGAAATCTTTGACTTTTCTCGGATCTTAAATTTTGGAGATGAAAATGACCACAATATCATTAATGGTGGTCATCTCCTCCCCCATCGTTAATAATCTTGAGGCAGGTCTTCAAAGACCGACTCACAGTTCGATCCGATCCCAAACGTGCGATGAGACTAAACTTGCTTCAATGAGGAGTTTATTGTTTAGTGCGGTTAAAATATACTTTATTTAAAAGAAAAATATGCACTTTAAGTCTTTAATAAAATAATTAAATAAGACTTCTTCGAAATTATAATATATATATATACACATATATATATAGGAAAAACGGGTTCCCATGTTCTAGATACAAATTACGATACTACTCGGAATATTTGTATTTTCTAAAACAGAACATAATTTCATACGATGATATTAGTTACGGAGGAACTCATGCCTAGAATACGTAGTTGTCAGTATTTTTACTCCATTAGATTAAGCAATTCTTCAAATGTAGTTTTCTATTATAATAAAGGCTTCTTATAATAATAATAAAAGGGTTTTCGAGAAAAACAAAACAGAAGTGGGTGTTATAGTAGTAGTGGATACTGATGGTGACATTATTCTATATACAAAGAAAACTTAAAAACTTATTATTAGTTGTCAACCATATAATTGTTTAAAATTATAAACTATACCATTAAAATTAAAACGTCTTGAATTAATAAAATTAAAACTTACATAATTGACACCATATACTTAATAAAATTATAAAATATATTAATAAAATTGCATTATTAGTCATTTATTTTTCATAGATTCTCTGGACGTCTTGAATTCATCAGATCCCTATATCATTTTTTTTCTTCTCAATTTCATGTTTTTTTTTTATATATTCCAAATTATACTGCAAGAAAATCAACACAAAAAAATCAAATAACGCAAATAAATCTGCTCCAATTTATGCTCTATCTTTTTCAAAAAAATAAATAAAGTTATGTAATAATGATTTATGATTTCAACAACTTTAATTTTGGTTTTTGGGTTTATTGATACGTCACTGATATAAATCAACGAAAATATAACTTATGTTATTAATTAACATTACGAAATTTTATGATTTTTAATTATCATCTTTTTCATAAAAAAAATATTATCAATTATTTCAACAATTTCAAATAAAATACATTAAACAATTAGCAGTTATTTTAACGATTTCAAATAAAATACATTAATGGCTTCTCCAACCCAACGTTAGAGTATATATAGTGCCAAATATATTCCAACTCAACTGTATATGAGATTGCATTTATGCCATGTGATACAGTTTCCACTGTATATGCAGTGTGACTGTTCACACGACATTTGTTTTTTTTAAAATATTTTTTTTTGCTTAGTTATATATATATATTCTTATAAAGCTCATAAATTGACCACAAATACCTTTAAACAAAGTTTAATTAATATAATAAAAATTAAAACATAGATTACAAAGTTCAAATTGAAGACACCAAATAAATTTAAAATTTTAAAAACATAGTTAAAACATAATTTAATAATCGGGACAATCATTTCCAGTTCCACTAACATAATTATAATATTGAGTAAAATCTTGAGTTTGATCTCCCTGAGTTTGATCCTCTTGAGCTTGAGTTTGATCTCCCTGAGTTTGATGTCGTTGATAATTAGATGCTCGATATTGAGATCCATGGTATTGGGAACCTTCTCCTGATTCTTCAAATTGGTTTGTTTGCTCTTTAATGCATAATTTTCTGTTTTTTCTTTTTTTTTTATAAATAAATTTACGCATATTTGGATCGGATATAGTATCCAAATTCATGAATAATATTTTATGCATAATATTATAATAGAAGATGAACGTGATGTTAATCTAACCATTGAAGAACGAACCGAAGTATCAAATGTAGAAGACGAGATGGCAGACGATGAAGATGCTAGATTTCAACAATTCTTAACTCGATACTGACAAATCAAGAACAAAGATGCTCATATAGAACTTCGAAATGCATTAATTGAGCACTTGTGCAATGAAGATATGTTAATATGATAAAATATATATTTCAATTGTCTTTTTTTAAGAAGTAATATGTTTTTTAATGATGTAATTTGCATTTCATATTTTTATTTTACTTTTTATAATTTTATTTTTATTAAATAATAAATATTATTTATTTAAATATTTATTGTTAAAAAGGTTTTATAATTTTAACAATATAATAATAGTGAATAGTATTTTTAGTGTGTTGTGGTTGGAGTTGGAAAAAAATTGATGCTAAATCATTCAACATTAAATATAGTGATAGAGTTGGAGTTGCCCTAGCAATTCGCAGTCACGCGCACGACTATTTTTACTTGTAAATTATAAATCAAGAAAGGTAAATAATTTTGCGAGTGAAGAATCTTGATTGAGATGACGAGGTTAAGGAAAAAAGTTTTATAGGTTTGATACTTTGATTAAACAAAAAGAGAAAAGTAGAATACAGAAAACGCAGAAATACAAATATTTCGGAACTTTATAGACGATAGGTAAATGAGACTCACTGAGTTTGTGACAACGAGTTTGGGGTATGGAGCAGAAACTGGTTCATTAACTGGCATTTCTCATACTAAATTTCAATGGAGTGCGACGACCTTTGCCTTCTAAGAGTTTTTTTTCATCTTTATTCAAGTTTAATTTTACTCTCAATTTCTTCGTATCTCACTAATAGTTTCTGTATTAACTCTGTTAATTGTTTATTTTCTACACTCAAATGCCTTCTTTCATTTGAAAGAACGTTTAGGTTTGTTTTGATACTGTGAATAATATAGACAGGCAATATTACTTTAAACTAAAATGCTTTATTTTGTTGTGCATTGGTATATATAATCTCGCAAATTTTGTTTTAGGGATAAAACCATTTTGTTCATGTTCAGTTTTTAAGTACCGATACGGATTACGTTCTATGATATTTTGAAGAAAGAAAAAAAAAAACAATCGTAGTTCATTGTACTCGCAACTTTTAGTGATAGAACAATCGTGCATAATATTTAATCGGGTTATAATTACGGTATATTTCATGAACATGCTACCTCTTTTGCTTATTGGTTGTGTTATGTTATGATTCACAATCTTCGCACTTCAGGTTTTTGTTAATCCTAAATCGAATGGCGAATCAAAGTTTGTCTCTGCAAACTACACTTCTAGTGTTTAGTATCTTCACAAGTCTACCAAATGCATTGTTCAATCTCGTGAGGTATGCTTTCGTAATATCAGCGAAAGAAATAGCCGTTCAGTAATTCATCTCCATTATCTTGCTGAAAAACTAAAAGTTTTTCAGAGGAGAGTTCGGTTCATGGCTTTCCTTCATTTGTTTCGGAGCCAACCTCTACTTTCCAGAAGAATTTCGAGGTTTGAATGTCTTTTTTGTAAAAATTGGATAAATACCCGGCACAATCTATTTACACTCGCCAAATGTCTAAAATAGCTCAAGTAAAAAATTATTTACAGGTAACAAATATTCAAGAAGTAATGGCACTAAAGTAATTAGGCTATTTACGAATAATTAACAAAACGTTATTTACATCCAAATCTTTGAGTTTTAAGCTGGCTAATTACCTAATTTTTTTGTTAAAATAATGTACATATACGTATATTTATGTATAGCTCTGATCAATACGTGTCGCTTGGAATCAAACAGCCGCGCGATTTTTCCTGTTCGTCGTGGTTCCCCATTCGATCGCAAAGGGGCTCCGAACCACGTCAGCGGTGCGATCTTTTGTCTAGTGATTAGCGTTTTACTTGCGCTGTTGAAATTTATTTTCATTTCCGATAATCACCATGATGAACAAACTGGTCATTCCATTTGCTACTATATATGTATAGCATATCTAATGTACTTTGCAATTACAGAATTGTCGTTAGAAGGAAAGGAAATTTGAAAGGAGTGCTTCATAATGATTTACAGACTTGCATCGTTAGATTGGCCTGGTCTTTTCTAAAACACACTTGTTCTTTTAATTTGGCTGAGACAGTAAGATATTTCATGATATCGGGCAAGAGTCGGAAGATCTTTGACCCACAAAAAAAGAGTTTTTTTTTGTTCATGAACTATCTTTTTGGAAGGGCTCTCTTGGTTGCACCTTGAGATGGTCCACAAACAAGGTCATGTTTGTTTGGGATGTGTCGTGATATTGATGAAATGTCAGTTGTCACATCACACTGTCATAGTCAAAAGCATTATTGAAGTTGGGTTGGGTGATTTTGTCGAAGTGGGAGATTTTGTACACTTTCTTAATCGCATTTTCTTTCTGAAGGGAGATTTAGTCAACTTCTTGGCGAACCAAAGAGAAATAGCCAATCAAGATAAGTTCAAGAAGCCATTAACCTTGGTTAAAGCTAAACCATAGTACCCATTTCAGTTTCATATCAATGAGCTCTTACTTTAGTGATATCATTTGAGTGACATGTTCTGGTTCAGTAGGAAATTTAATTTACATACTCGAAATTGAAACTCGGTACCAATTCATCAAACCAAGGTTACGGTATCGTTTTACAAACTAAATAATTTGGTTTTGACCTAAAACAAACTTATTTTAATCGTTTACTATTTTGCATAACTTTGGTTAAAAAAAAATTATTTAAATTTTGATGTTCGTAAAAGAAATGAAAGACAAAGATCTAAACACAACGATGACATTTATAATCTCTTCTCATTCCCTTATTTTGGGATAAAGAGTTATATACCCTTCTATAATATTGAGTTTGCAAACTACCCAATTTATTAAAAGTTTTAGTTAATACTCAATTAGAAAAATTAACGGAAATTAAAGGACTACCATACCCTTTTCCGGTTTATTAGAAAGAGAAACACTAATTTCTGAAAATTAGCGTAGACATAGGCGATATTTAAGAAGAATGGATAGACTCATTCTCTCTCCATTTAATAGCCGGATATTTTGGAAAAATTAATGGAGAAATTAATATTCGGAATTGTTAAATACTAAATCAAACCTTTTAAACTATAACCATTTTCAATACTCAACCTTTATTCCTTCTCTCTATCACCGAAACACTCAATCCAACGAAAATTTCTCTCTGCAACATAACCCTTGTTTTTCTCTGCAAAATTTATCTCTAAAATTAATTGAAATTAAAAGCCATATGTTGATTAAATACAGGTTCCAGAAGAACAAACCATTTCAATGGAAGGAGGAAACGATAACGAAAAGAATTATGAACCAGAGAAAGAGGTAATAAAACTTACATTATTTCGTGTTAATTTCATATGTTGACTAATGGTAATATCTGATATAATACTTATTGGTTGGTGTCAATACTGTCTAATAAATTTTCACAAATTAATAGATTGTCGCAGCATTGAGGGATCTGCAACGCCAATATCTCCACTGGCTGCTGGATTGGAAGGCGCCGAAGGAATGACAATAGTAAGTATACATTATCTACAAATTAACGTATTGAATAAAAAGATGTTTCTAACGTACGAGTCAATTTTTCAGGTTGAGACACAAGAAGGCAGTGAAAACGTTGCAATTGTTCAGCAATATCAAAGGATGAAATTAGCCAGGATTGGGAAGAAGCCGATCGTGCAACTTGCAACACAGTCAAGGCCAAAAATATACTAAAACCAGCTCCAGCTACTAAAACTCCGTTTATTATTTTGTGGTTAATTTGTATTAACTTTCAGGAAATGATTTGAAATACTTAATCTTGCATGCAAGGTTTTACACCATATTCTAGAATAATTTATGATTAGTTCCTATAATAATGTAGTTTAATGAAAAACAATTGTTATTGCTGATTGTTTAAGTTCTGGAGAATGAAAATTTGATTACGTGTAAATCTGTATTACTAAAACATGTTATTGTGGTTCACAGATGTTGTTAATTTCCGTTAATTTTGTGGATGATTTTAAAGTAATTTATCCAGTAGCGAAACAAATAGTCATGTATCAATATAAACTGAAAAGTTTAAATGAAAACAATTTCAAAAATAATAAACTTTAAACCAGTTTCGAATTAATACATTAATAACAAAAATTAAAAAAGGAATGGAACTTATCAAGATAAGATCAATATAAACGGTCATATTAAAGGCTATATAACAGAAAAATTGAAATTGTATAACACCTTATCAGCATATACACGTATTAACCAAAATTAACGTCTAAAGTCATAAGAGCTGCCACATTCAGTTAGTACAAAAAAATAAAAAATTAAATTTAAAATTCTTAATTAATTCTGACTGTGATAATTTACAGTTAATTAGTAGTAGATACCGATTCTATGGCCATTATTTTAGGTAAGATGAAGATAAATTTGTTTTTTAATTAGAATAAACATAACCAGAAAGAAACAATATCGATTATGACGAGTATATTAACTGAAATTAATGTTTCGGTGCTATATAAAAAAAATTAACGCAAATTAACTAGTATTTCATATGGACGAGTATATTTCGATTATAACTTGAAACCATATATATATACAATCGAGCCATTAATGAAATATACAAATCCATTACTTACGGTTTCAAATCCAAGAAATCAGCGGGAGAGATAAAATTTTAATGTTTCGTTGTGCCATGAAGTAAAATTAACGCAAATTAAATAATTTTTCATATGGACGAAGACTGTTTCAAAGGTAACTTGCAACCTTTACATGATATATATCAAGCGATTAATGAAATATTTTTATTAAAATTAAATCAACAACAAAATCGCTTATTAATTAAATAGTTGACTATTTCGAATATGTATTAAATCCATTAATTACGGGTTCAAATCCATGAAATCAGGGGAAGGATATGATTTTAATGTTTCGCTGTGGCATAAAGTAAAACTAACACAAATTAACTAATTTTTCATATGGACGAAAATTGTTTCAAAGGTAACTTGCAAACTTTACATGATATATATCGAGGCATTAATGAAATATTTTTGATTAAAATTAAATTAACAACAAAATTGCTTATTAATTAAATAATTGACTATTTCGAATATATATTAAACCCATTAATTACGGTTTCAAATATGTTAATTACAAATTAAACACGAAAATCCGGAATTTTAGGTTAATTTTCATTAATTACGGTTTCAAATCCAGGAAATCAGGGGGAGGGATACGATTTTAATTATTTTTGTAGCATTAAAAAAAAATTAACGCAAATTAACCACGTTGTGTATGGCCTAATAATGTTTCAAAGGTAACTTGCAACCTTTAAATGATGTATATCGAGTCTTTAATGAAGTATTTTTAATTAAAATTAAATCAGTAACAAAATATCTTCTTAATTAATTAGTTTATTATTTCAAATATATAATAAATCTAATAATTACAGTTTTAAATCTGTTAATTAAGAATGTCTCTTCAAAATACGGATATTCGGGCTAATTTGCATTAATTTTTAAATATCTTAATAAATTAAATAGTTTAAACGAAAATTAAAAAAAGGCACAATTGGAATTGTATATTCGGTAAAAATGCCACGTAGGACCAATTGAGTATTTTTTTAAACGTTTGCAAAAAAATTGGATATTTTACAATTGCAATGTTTTAATTGGTTAAAACCATTCTCATGTAAAATTATTTTTCCTCGGATGACGAGACCAAATACCACCCAGTAATTAGGAAGAATCAACAAATTAAAGTTGCACCTCCAAATTCTCATGGAGAGATCATTGGTACCGATTTCTCTGCTCAACGATTTAGACCTGATTTGCGCGATTTGATCCAACTCTTGCCCAATCTTATCGGTCGCAACGACGTAGAAGAGGCTAAGTTTATCGAAGAAGGCAAAGTCAACAAATTGGCTTTGGACCGCCGGGGAGAGAAGGATCAAAGGAGAATGTGTCATAACAACGAGGAGATGGTCGACATATCGCGGAATAAAAATAGACTATCATAAAAAAGAATATGGATAATCTAATTATCAAATAATTGGTCAAAAGGTCAATGTTTGGCATATGAATTTCAAAATGTCAAACGTTTGGTAAAACTGTGGTAAATGGGTCTAGTGTTTACGTTGCACAATTATTAACAGCCTAACGTTACAATTTTAACCTTATTATTTCGATTGTATATGATTTTCATAATCTGGTAAATATTTACTATGTCATTTACCTAATTTTCGTCAAACATTGAACATTTCAAAATTTTAACATGTTTATAGGACTATACTACTATTTAATCCTCTAATTATAGGGTGCTTATTATTAGAAGAAAAACACGGAGATAATAGAGAATATTAGACCCAAACAATAAGAATATTTTACTTCTTCTACCAATTAGTCAGGTAGCGTCATAACTCTCACATCACATTTGTGATTCTAGTCGTTGGAATATTATCTTACCCAACATAAAATATCATATCTTATAAAATAAAAAAACTTGATATTTTAGTGATCATTGACCCACGTTCCCGCAAGACTATGTATGGCAAAAGGTTATAGAATATCGAGGAAGGTCTGAATATTACATATCTAAATCATAGACCTTATCTAAGATATACGAAAGATTATTCTACAAGTTATAACTACGTTGAATTTTTTCATTTAGACCGTGGATTTAAGTTTGATATTTCTGAACTACTGCCGATTTATATATTAATATTGAACAAATATTCATTGCGTGCTTCTTTTATCTTAAGGACGCGGGTGCAAAACTTTTAATTCGTGGAGAACTAGTGAATTATGATACCCTTTGACGAAATTTCACCAATTCCGTGCCTATTTATTGTTGACTTGAATTAGTATAATAGTTGTTGCGAAAATCGCGCGCGGAAGTACACACGTCGAATAAATAATATAGTTAATAAGTTCAGTTCGTTCCAACGAGAATTTATAATTAAATGTAAATCAAGGCCGACTGCAATTTAAATCAAGAGAATATGTAATGTGAATATGATGACTTCTAAAATATTAAACAATTAAGTTAAAACGTTTAAAGATAAATGTGAGGGAACAAGGGTGTAGTTTCACTATTCTATCCTATTTCTTGAGCTCCGGGTATCGGAATTGAGATCCGTAAAATGTTCCGGAATCATTGCGATCGTCCTGTCATCCTAGGATGCTCTATTTCTCTTTTTCTTTTGCATCTATAATGCTCATTTTCCCATCTTTGCATCTCATAGATCTTTGCGCACCTGAATGTCCTGAAAACTTCACACAAACTACAAAATCTATCAAAATACTTGAGGATAAACATCGATTCTTCGCTTAAGTTAATCTAATAATCACGTAAGAAACGCGCTTATCAATAATATCTTACGAAAATTAATCTAGTATAAGATAGTAAATATAATGAGAGTGTCGATGAGATATGTGAATAACAGTTAGTAAGTGTCTTAAAATTTCTATCCCCTCCTTGTGTGTCTGCTGCGCTTTTTACAAGTTTTTTGGAGTTAACCGTTTGGCGGTTAATCCCAAAATAATTCCGTGGTCCCGATAAATCGTGGTGTGATCAATCACACGTTCTAGCGATATAGTCGCTCAAGGCTGACTTGTTCGTACATTATGGTTTTACACGTGTATTATGGTTTTAAGTAGTATTTGACATATTGTTTTCTCTTCTTTTCGAAGATATGTTCAATAAGAATATTAGCTTTCAGTTATTCTCGAGCTTATTTGACTCGAACTTCTGTGCTGGAATATCTACTCTTCCTCTCATGGTCCGTTTGTGCATATTCAGACATAGCCTTCGGTATACCGATTTATTAGAAGAATTTATCGAGTTACAATTTAGATAACAAAATTTAATCACTCTTTTGTTGAAAAACTTGAGCTTCAAAATAAAATAACTAATTTCCATCTCCAAATTATATCAAGCACATTCGTCAAGGTTTTAAAAACTTTATTGATAGTTTAAATTTGTCTCTAGTGTTGGCAAGTTTTTGAACTAGTGGTGTAGTTTTTTTTTTTTTGTTTTTTTTTTTGTTTTTTTTTTTGTTTTTTTTACGTTTTCTGCTGAAAAACTTGAGCCTCAAAACAAAATGACTAATATCCATTTTCAAATTACATCAAGCACATTCGTCAACGCTTTTAGAACTTTGCTGATGGTTTATGACAACCTCGAAGAAAAAAGTTTTTCTACTTTATTCTATCAGATGCATTTTTGATATATAAACGTATCATGGTGATAATATTATTTTATTTTATAATATGTACAATATTTTGTAAATGTAAAATAAAAATATTTAACCTTTATTTGATATTACCTGTGTTACTATCGAAAATAATATTCTTTAAAAAACAAATTTTTGTTTTATTCTAGCTGTTTTTTATTTTATTTTATTTTATAGAATTGAGTCGCTAAGACTTAATCTCTGAAAGGCAGATCTGACAAAATACACTTCTCACAAACCGGAGGTGCATAATTGTGCCCATTCTGAAGAGGAATCAGAATTTAGATTGGATGTTACAATTTTGAGGAAACATGTGACACAAAGCAATATGAGAAGACAGGGGGCAATGCCTTAATATTTTTCAGTATCACCTTGCAACCAGTGATTAGTTGAGCATTCAATCGGTTTGCACCAAATCTGACTGCCGCGATTTCTGCAATGAGAAAAGTCGAGTTCACCATGGTTTTGCAAGAAGAAAAGAGCTCAAGATAAGTCCAGAGTTGCAGCGAATAATCCGACAAAAGCCTTATTGATTTTCATCGAGAGTGAAGACCATGCCCGTGTTGAAGGCATAAAAACCTCAGTAGGGGATCCAGTGGGGTGAGGAGATTTGATTTGTATTTTTCTAAACTTAATTTTAACTTTTTAACTAAACATTCAAAACTAATTTTCAATTAATTATACCAAAACTTAAAAATAATTTAGCCTTCTAAAGCTAAATACAAGTTTAATAAACTAAACATAGCCATTAATGAGTTCCACCTTTGCACGTCGACGAAAAGTCCACTTTTCCGCTCAATAATGCACTGAGCCAAGTCAACGGTCAACCCTGCAAAACACGCCACCATAAACGATTCCATTAAGAAAAAGGGTTCAACTTCAGAACACAATTCTAGGTCGAAAAAGCGAGAAAAATAAAGAAAGAAGAAGAAGAAGCCATGGGTTCTCTTCTGAACCTTATCATTTTCTCAATACTGGCGTTCGTGGTCTCCTCGCCCCGGAGCGCAGTCGCACAGCAGCCTTACGTGGGACTGAGCACAACAGATTGCACCACTGACCACAACTCAACCTCAGCGCTCGGCTACTTCTGCAACGGCCTCAACGCCACGTGTCGCACCTTCCTCACATTCCGATCCACCGATCGCCACCGCACCGTCGCCTCCATCTCTGCCCTCCTCGGCTCCAACCCCTCCGATCTCTCCGCCGCGAACTCCGTCGCCTCCAACGCCACTTTCCCGCCCAGAAAGCTCATACTCGTCCCGGTATCCTGTTCCTGCTCCTCCGGCAACTACCAGCACAACGCGTCGTACACGATCACCGATATCGACACGTACTACTTCGTCGCCAACGGGACTTTCCAGGGGCTGACCACGTGTCAGGCTCTCCAGAGCCAGCCTGGGAATCCGGCGGCGAAAGAGCTCGTCGTCGGCGGTAGAATCGCCGTGCCTCTTCGCTGCGCTTGTCCAACGAAGAGACAGTCCGATCTCGGCTTTAAGTACTTGATGAGCTACGCGGTCGCCGTCGGAGATAACGTCTTCGACATCGCCTCGAGGTTTGGCGCGACAGAACAGTCTGTTCTCGAAGCCAACAATCTCTCAGAGACAGATACCATAATCGATTTCACTACTCTTCTGATTCCGCTAAAAAACCCTCCGACGAGCAACCAAACCCTAGAAATCCCGGTCCCAATTACACCAACAAGGGACCCGAGCCCTCCGAGCTCTATCGCGAAAGAGAACAAGCAAAAGAAGAAAACATGGATTTACGCTCTCGTCGGAGCTATCGGAGGAGTTGCGTTTCTGGTTCTTCTGGTGTTTGTTCTGTACTGTAAAGTCCTGAGTCCTAAGAAGAAGAAGCAGAACAGAAACAGCAAGAAGAAGCTCGCCGACGAGAAGAACGATCGAATTCTCGCTTCAGAGACTTCCGAATCAAAGAGAACCACGGAGGATCAATACTCCCGGGATTTCTTAGACGCCATGTTCGACATAGATCAGACAGTCAAGGTTTACAGCTTCGAGGATCTAAACAGAGCCACGAGCGGATTCAGCTCGACAAGTCTGATCAAGAACTCGGTCTACCGAGCCTCGATCAACGGCGACACCGCAGCGATAAAGCGATTCGACGGAGACATCTCGAAAGAGCTCAATCTGTTGCAGAGGATAAACCACTTCAACGTGATTCGTCTCTGTGGAGTCTCGTTCAACGAAGGCCATTGGTATCTCGTCTATGAATACGCCTCGAATGGAGCCCTGAGCGATCATCTCTTCAAACTCCGATCCCTGAGCTGGACTCGCAGGATTCAGATCGCCTTAGATATCTCCACCGGGCTCAACTATCTTCACAGCTTCTCGAACCCCTCGCACGTGCACAAGGACATCAAGAGCTCCAACGTTCTCTTGGACTCCGATTTCAGGGCCAAGATCGCCAACTTCGGGCTGGCCAGGTCATCGTCGAAGGGGCAAGATGGTCAATTCGAGATGACCAAGCACGTGGTCGGGACCGTGGGATATATGGCTCCAGAGTATCTCGAACACGGGCTGGTCTCGACGAAGCTTGATGTTTACGCTTTCGGAGTAGTTTTGCTCGAGATTATCACGGGGAAAGAGGTCTCGGATTTGTACGAGAAGAATAAGAATTTGGGTGACGTGTTTGGTGGGGATGTTGGGGGGTTTGTGGATGTTTCTTTGAGGGAGAAATATCCTGCTGAGATTCTTGGCTTTGTGGTTAAGATCATAGATCGTTGCTTGAAGAAAAATGTGGAAGCTAGGCCTTCCATGGATGAGATTGTCCAGTTGTTGTCCATCACTTTGAGTAACTCTCTCACTTGGGAATCTTCTCAAACCTAATCATTAAGTTTTTCCCTAGGTTCTTGTCTGTGAATCCCAATTATATGTAACTTACTGTTTCTTTTGCATTTTGTAAGTACCATTTTTATGTAGTGTATTATATTTCCTTAATGGCCAAAGATACCAAATTCTGCTAGTGTATGAAAAACAAATATGGGATCATCTGCTAAATCTGTACCTAAGTGCCAATGAAGGCTTTTCTCTTCTCTCTGCGCTTGATCAAAACTACATTTGGCCTTTCTGGATCATGAAGAACACAAATGGAAGCCCAAAACCAAAACCAACCAAGAACACCATTCCTGTTGAATCTTGTATCCATCAGAAAACAAATAAAGTTTGTTCGAAGAATAATAATAGTAACAAAGCTTCTAAACTCTTACCATATTCAACAATTCTTGGAACTTTGTCTTTGTTCTTCGATGCTATCAACTGTAAAACCATCGAGACCACGACCATTCCACTTCCGATGTTCTCTCTAACGATTCTTTCGCTCAAATCCAGCGACCAAAACCCGGGTATGCCATTCACAAAACCTTCCACGACGACCTTGACGAAGAGGAAAGCTCCAAGGCATAAATCCGCTTCGGCTATGCTTGTGATTGTCTTTGAGCCGAGAAGAAGATTCACAGCACAAGCACCAGAGTAGAGCGGAAGCCAAAAGTACCAATCTATTTTGTGTGTGTGGTTTATGATTCATTATTATCTATATGGCTTGCAAGTTGTAACAATCACTGTTGAGATATTCAATAAGTTAGATATATATACAGTCAGAAAGTAAAGTAAGAATACCAGAGTCATTCAATTGTACGGCTGCAGAGTAAGCGAAAAGGACGGCCATTAGTAGAGAGCAGAAGATCTGCGTCTTTGTTCTCGATGCCATTTTTCGTGTTCTTTTCTCTCAAAGCTGTAAATTATCCCGATTTTTTCTTTTCCTTCTAAAATGAACTGAAAAAGTCAACAGCTTCTAGAAGCTGACATTTGCTTTTAGTTTTTTTTCGTTTTTTGGATCTATTAGTGTGCTTTGTCATCACTCTGCTATTCGAATGCGCCCTTGTGTCTGCGCCCTGCAATTATACTTTTGATAAAAGAAAAGTATAATTATAGGTTTGATAAAAAAAATTGGACTTCTCGGAATCCAATAAAACTTTTTCGTGAGGACGCCTTTTCGCTTACGATTAGCCATTATGTCATGCATGGTTGATCTTTACATATTCAAAGCGGCACCAATGAGTCAAGATTCGTAACATATCTGGTTTCTGTGAATTTTGTATCAAACTGCTGTTTTTCATTGTCAAATTGCACACGAGCAAGAGTATACCAAACCTATTGCTTATAAAATACCAAGTAAAAGATTTTGGTTATATCTTCACAAGGATTGTCGACGATGAACAACTTCAACAGTATCTAGAGACAAACCAATATAAATCATAAAGTGTAAGGCTTTCAAAAGCTTCAGCGTCTAGATTTCCGGAAAAATAAAAAACCAATTTTTTTCTATTATTCGAAAACAAAACCCGAATTCGAAAAGGAAATGACATGTAGTGCTCATTTGTTGAATCTTAAGGATATAAATATTTGAACAGTAGGTAGAGTGAAAAAAAAACCGTTATCAACGAGAATTCGATTTAAAGCTGTTGGAATAGATGGTGAAAACTTTAATGAGATCAGAAGAGCTCACCGACCAAACATGACCGCATAGTCGAAGCGGAAGAACGGTGGTCGTGTTTAGACAGCTCTCTTCCACGAGAGCAGCCTCTCTCCGCTTCCCTTCCTTCCAGAGGCTGTTCACGAGAAGCTCTTTTGTGGCCGGGTCAGGTATCACTCCCTTTCCCCTGAGCTCCCCGAAAACCCTCAGAGCAATCGTAGCCCTCTCGCACTTGCAATACGCCTCGATCAGAACCTTGAAGACGAATCCGTCGGGCTCGACCCCACTCCGTCTCATCGACCCAAACAGCCTCTGAACCGTCGAGATATCCCCTCGCGAGGCAAAGTGGTTCATCATCCCCGTGAAGGTCTGTACATCAGGTCTCGCCCCTTCTGAGACCATCTCGTCGAGCACTTCCATGGCCTCCGAGTCTCTCTCGCACTTCGTCAGAGTCCGAAGTAGCGATGAGTACAAAATCATCGTGTTGAACTCTGAGATGGGCCCGCAGAGATCTCTGCCACGGCGGAAGATATTCAGAGCCGCTTCGGCGTTCTTCGAGAGCCCGAAAAATTCGATGACGAGCCTGACTGTGGCGAAAGGAAGAGTCATTCTCTCGCTCCGGACCTTCGAGAAGAGCTTCTCGACGAGCTCCGCTTTGCCGTGGCGGGCTAGTAGACTCATCGTCCTCTGAACCGTGAAGATATCATGGGTGAATCCCGGCTGAAATGCGACCCAGCAGAAGAATTTCCAAGCTGTCTCAGGCGACTTGAAGTTTCTGACGACCTTGCAGAACAATCTACTCGTCCACACGAATCCGGCGTCTTCTAAAGCCGACACCTCAGCAGGGGTCCACTCGGAGAAGGCGTTACACAACGCTCTCGGGTCCAAAAAGGGTTTCAGGCGAATGACATCTCCGTCCCCGTCGCTCTCACTATCGTAGTCGCTGCAAAGCTCGACGCCCTTAATCCTCTCATCGGGGACCATTTCCCTGAGAAATTCTGCGGTCTCTTCCTCGAAACCCGCCTCGCTCATTTTCTCGAGGGATAACCGCATCGCTCTCCCGGGCAAAACCCCGTCGATCTGCATTTCCTTGAGCAGAGCGTTGACTTGATCGAACTGTTTTGCTGCGACGAACGCTTCAACCAATGCCTGGTAGAGGCGGGAGGTGCGCTTCATCCTCATTGAAGGAAGGAGCCTGAAAATCTCCATAGCCGGGGACAATGTATCGGAGCTCACGAGGTGCTCGATCATGATCGTGTATGTTCGGTTGTTAGGAATGGCTCCTTCGTCAATCATTCGATAGAAAGTGGACACGGCGTCCGAGTCTTTCCCATTTTTGGCGTAGAGATCCATCACGAGGTTATAAGACTCGGTGCAAACGCGACGGTTGCTTGAATCTCTGTACTCATTCCACACCTATAGATACAAGTATGTACATATAATATTAGACATATAAATAAGTATAAAACTAAAAAAAACGTGTAACATACATGAACTTGAACTCATTTTAGCCGTGTTTTGTTTTATTTCCAGAGTTATTAAGTATAATGGAGTTCCAAATCAAAACCATTTGCCAATAATGTCTATATATTAATCTTTTTTATGTTCAATCTCTAAAAGTACTGAGAGTGGACCGAGTGACTGTTTGAAGTATTGAGCTCTAATACGATGTCAAGCACGATAAAGTTTCATATTAAACCCAACTGAGGGTAGCTCAATTTTTTATTTAATAACTTTGTTAGGTCGCTTCATGTTTTTCATCTGTGATTCCCAATAAAAATTGAGTATTGAGTTTTGAACCACAAAGATTTCAATTCTAAATTAGTCGTATAATCAAAGACCGACACATGAAACCAAACAGTTTGAAGACCAACCTGGAGAGCTGAACCGAGGTCTCCGGTAGCAGCGTGCCAATGCATGAGATTCATAAAGCTGATGCGGACATTCCCGAACTTCCCGCCATTGACGTCGCTGATCAACGCCTCGAGCTCTCCGTTCCGTCGAGACTTAGCGAGCACGGTGGCGAGCGAGTGAACGGTGTTCTGGCTGTGCGAGAACCGAGTGAGCCTCTCGAGGGAGCCGAGGAGGGACAGCGCGGCGTCGGCCGAGGGCGCTGAGCGGATCGCGGCGGAAACGACGAAGCCGTCGAGGAATCGGTCGGAGAGGACGCGCAAGAGCGAGGCGTTCGTGTCTGGGTCGGGGTTTGATCGGAGAGCGAGTCGGAGCGAGTTCACCAGCTTGGCTCGGTAGAGGTAGTGCGCTACTTTGCTGGGAAAGAGGTTTCTGCGAGCGTAGGTTCGGATTTGGAGTTTCGAGGGTCGTGATTCGATGACCTTGTTCAGTCTGAGGAAGACTTGTTTGGACATGGAACGCATTTCTGCTCATTCAATCAAAACGCCGAACATTTGGTGTGCATAAAGAATTCATCTTGAAACTATGACGTCCGTTTTACAATCTCGGAGTGATGTTTTCTTTCTAAAGTTTTCGCGGTTTAAAATACTTGTATCATAGTGAGAAATTGCGCAAGGTACTACATGGTTGGTTTTACCCAAGGATTAAATTACCGATACCGATACCGATACCGAGGTTCTGATTTTTAGAGATAACCGCATATCGATGGATATACCGATGGGTATTCTATAAAAAGATTCTTACCGACTACCGATTATACCGACAAATTTTTGAAGGTATACCGAATACCGACAGGTATACCGACAAATATCATATAACACATATATTTATAAAATTCTAAAATTCTAAATATGAAATTAGGTAGCAAGTTTTCAAGATCCAACATAAACAACAATGAGAAATACAATACCAAATACCAAAGTTCTTAACTGCAATAGACAAAGAGAAAGATCAAAATACAAATGTGGATAATTGTTCCTTCAGTTGTAAGTCGAGTGTCGGGGCGGTTGGAACGTTCGTGGGTTCACCATCTGTCCTTGACAGTACATCGGCCACGACATGTACGACATGTAGTATTGCTCGTAGGTCTTGATATGCATTTCGTAGTTGTACTGATCTAGACCAATGAAAATGTTGAGGATAGGATAGCCCATGTACCGAATAACTTCCTTGGGTGTAGTTTTAGGTGGCTCATTTTCCGTGACCGACATCTCATCAAATTGAGAAGACATTCGATCAATGTCTGTGCTTGAAGACGCACCGGACATGGGATCTGGATATGCCGGAGGACCACCAAAAAAATAGTCAAATGTGGATAATTGTTCTTGATCTAACCTGTCATCGCGTCGAGGTGGAATTTGAGGTTGAGAGAATGCACCAACATCACCATATTCACCTCCAAAATCACGACCATAGTCACGACTAAAGTCGTCGTCGTATCCACCACCAGTATATTCCACACCTTGTTGAGAACCACCCCCGTGAGTACTACCTCCGTGCGTACTACCCCCGTGAGTACTACCTCCGTGCGTACTACCCCCGTGAGTACTACCTCCATGAGAACTATCCCCGTGAGTACTACCTCCATGAGTGCTACCCCCGTGAGTACTACCTCCACGAGTGCTACCTCTACCAACACTACCTCCCCCAAAATCATGACCAAGACCAACATCCTCTCGCATAACTCGATCGACGTCGACGCCCAAATTTCGGGCCTCTTCAACTACTTCGGGATTTGGATTCCCATGATCATCATCGAGGTGCGAAGGTCGAATCCAATCAAGAATTTCTTCGTCTAGATTTTCATTACCCACCGTCGTCATAGATCGTTCAAGAATTTCATAGGGATCTTGCCTATCGATCCCGTCATTCGCAGCTTCCATGTCTCTAATTTGCAACTTCTGATTGTAGCTGCAAAAAACAAGTTGCTCCAAGCGTTTGTAAGCCAATCGGTTTCGTTGTTTGGTGTGAACCAATGCGAAGGTACTCCAATTTCTCTCGCACGCGGATGAAGACGCTGTTTGAGACAAGATGCGCATGGCCAACTTTCGCAAGGTTGGGCATTCATGCCCAAAGGCGTTCCACCATTCGGCTGCAAATAAAAACATATAAGTTACAAAAAGTAATCGCAAATGATTAAGTGTCTTATTACCATACCTGGTGCCATGTTTGTTCTTGCAGATACGGTGGCCCGCTCTCCAAATCCACCATTCGCATCACGAAAATAAACCATCTACGTCCATAAAATACATGTATAAAATCTCTAGAAATAGTCAAAGTCAAATTCATAATTCGAACAAGTGCTTACCTCTTTTCCGATATCGGTAAAGTCGTCGTGAGGATGTAGTCTATCGAAGACTCTAGTCACCATTTGCATGTATTCGGCACGCATGTTAACATCGTCTCTGTACTGAAGCCTTGGATTTAACCAATGAGCTGCTTCATGTAACGGATGGTGTAGTTGTTTTCTCCATCGTTCATTCACTATGTCAATGACCCACTGTTTCCCTTGAAGTTGTGACAACTTAGCAACCATGGTCTCGAACACATTAAACATCATCCCAAGAGTGGGCACGACTTCGGTGTCAACAACCCGTAAAGCTGCATACATGGGCTCAAAAATCGAACATACCATCTCTATCGAAGTCCAAAAAGCCGGATCCATCACTGTACGCTCCACTAATTTGCCAGCGGATGTATTCTTTAGCTTCGACACTTCCCACGAATCGGATTGAAACATGTTACGCAACTCTCTTCTATTATTGTTTAGACTCCTACACGCCAAGTAGTTCGTTGCGAAGCGGGTCTTACCGGGACGAATCAACTCCGTAGGACAAAACTCCCTCATGGTTGCTAGGATGTTCAAGTGGTTGTAAATGAACTTCGTGATGTTGCGAGCTTTGGCAACCGGATCCGCGATACTGTGACGCTTTCCGATATCCTCAAACATGAGATCAATACAATGGGCAGCACACGGCGTCCAGTACACCGGATATTTCCGCATCAACTCTTTACCGGCTTTTACGTACGCCGATCCATTATCCGTAACAATTTGCACGACGTTGTGCACACCAACATCTTGAAGTACCTCTTGCAACACACTAAAGATGTACGCCGAATCTTTGATCTTGTTTGATGCGTCAATCGATCGCAAGAATACCGTACGCCCAGCAGAATATACCATGACGTTGAGAATACTCAACTTCGTGGTCCCAGTCCAACCGTCAGACATAATGGTACATCCGTATTTTTCCCACGTGGGTTTTTGCGCGTCCACATATTTCTTGAAATCTTCTACCTCCATCGGCAAATACACAGAAGATATCTCATATGGTGTTGGAATTGGTACACCGGGACCTGAAAACAAGACATGAACAATGTTTTATACATACATGAACAATATCACATCATATGTAATCACGCAAACAAATTATTACCCGCTTCGGCGACTCCAGCTATCATGTTCTTAAAGTGATGTGATTTCGCTTTATTGAAAGCAAGATTCGTGTGGATGAAGAATTTGCTAATGAGACGACCTATCTTTTTCTTCTTTCCTGGAGTAACCATCTCTGGAATCCTTTGTTGTTTTGCACTCTCGGACCGATAAAGCGACGGAGTGACCGGCGAGGATCCCGATCCACCACCGGGACCTTCAAACCCACTAGCAAATCGTTGTGAAGCAGCATCATGACGTGATTTTTTGAATTCGTTGAACAACTGTCTTTCAATCTCGGCTTCGTCATCCGAATTATCAAGAGTTTGTGACAATCTTCGTCCGATGTTAATATCGGAACTCTTTTTCTTTTGCTTCTTAAGTGCGGATTCATGAAGCAATTCTCGCATCTCGTTTCGAACTTCGGGTGGCACTCTTGTGCATGCTCTCACATTTTTGCGGGGATCATTTCCACTCAAGTGATATTTCATCCGAGTAATCCCGCCACCTCTCATTTCCCATTCACAAAAGTGACAAGTGAACCCATTCGCAACTCCTTGGATAGGCGTGCAATATTTCTTTGCGCCATCGTCCCCCATTTTCCTACACCAATACAAAATTATAATTCAATATCAAACTCACGAATCACAAATTCATATTTTAAATTCAAATTCAATCAACAATTCTATAATCACATAATCACAATTACAAATCACAAATTCATATTTTAAATTCAAATTCAATCAACAATTCTATAATCACATAATCACAAATCACAAACTCATATTTTAAATTCAAATTCAATCAACAATTCTATAATCACATAATCACAATTACAAATCACAAATTCATATTTTAAATTCAAATTCAATCAACAATTCTATAATCACATAAGCACAATTACAAATCACAAATTCATATTTTAAATTCAAATTCAATTAACAATTCTATAATCACATAATCACAATTACAAATCACAAATTCATATTTTAAATTCAAATTCAATCAACAATTCTATAATCACATAATCACAATTACAAATCACAAATTCATATCTTAAATTCAAATTCAATCAACAATTCTATAATCACATAATCATAAATCTATCACAAACTTATATTTTAAATTAAAATTCAATCAACAATTCTATAATCACATTTTAAATTCAAATTCAATTAAAATTTCATAAATTTCGAACACCGGAAAAGGTCACCGGACG
This sequence comes from Urtica urens, assembly GCA_958296335.1. Taxonomy (NCBI): domain Eukaryota; kingdom Viridiplantae; phylum Streptophyta; class Magnoliopsida; order Rosales; family Urticaceae; genus Urtica; species Urtica urens. The sequence goes on along the minus strand of OY282522.1, from coordinate 17,652,087 downwards.
CCGGAAAAGGTCACCGGAAAAGTTGGATCTCGCCGGAACTTCAAAAAAAATTAGGCATCTTAAACATAATCACTTCCCGACCTCAATAACGTTTAAATTTTTCTCAAAAACATGCCCAAAACACCTAGATCTACAAAAGAAAATCAAAAAAATAAATACCCTAAATACCGGCCGGTTACCGGCGGTTACCAGCTACTACCGCCGGTATTCTATAAAATTTCAACTATTACCCTCGGTTTTACGTCGGTATGTAGCTCCCGGCCTTGAAATCGTCGGTATCGTATAAAACCTCCACAGCCTTCGTCGGTTTTTCTCGGTAAGGAGGTGCCGGTATTTTGCAAAAAATTTCCGGTATTTGGCCTTTTATAAGGGGCCAAAATATCGCGGTAAATTGAAAAAAACCGGTATTTTGCCGATATTTTGGTCGGTATTTATAAAACTTGAACTTGAATCAAAGTTTTTTTACCGCACTTCCGTTTTTGGCCGGTAACCGCCGGTATGCCGTCGGTAACCGGCGGTATTTTGAACGTTGGTTTTACCAAATACACAAAATTCAAAATATCCGGTGAAAATACCCCTAAAATAATTTGTTTTACATTTTAAACTAAAAATTAACCGATTACTATTTAAAAAACAAATTAAACTAAAAAAGATAAAAACAATTCCACCCCTAAAACTTTTAAATATTTTTAATTTTTATAATTTTTTGGCCGATAATGTAATGTAGGGCATATGTGTTAGTTTTTTTTTAAAACACTTGTATTTTGAAAAAAAAATTAGTTTTAGTGAATTATGGGAGAGTGAGTAAAAGAAAGTGGTAATTGGGCTATTTCTCTTTTTTCATAAATATATGATTTTTTATATTTTCTTATTTAAATTCCGTAATCTTATTTAATTCAACTTTTATAATGGAATTAGTCAACTGATCAATTAACGTTTTTTGAGAATTTTTTTATATTTTAAATATATTTTATTATTTATAATAATTAACATTTAATTACTCTTAATTCAGTTAAAAATTAATTTGAATTCAATTTCATCCAGAAAATTATTCTTAATTCGGAATGCCATCTATATTATAAATATTGCAATGTCGTTAAAATTACGGCCTTAAAAATGTCATTTAATTATACTTTTTTTAAGTGGATTCTCATGTCACTAAATACTTTTGTAAATGTAATTTTTTTTTTTTTTTTTTGCTATTTTAGTCACTTTTAGTAAAGCTATTTTCGCATTAGCAAATATTATTCACATGATAGGGTGTCATTGGAATTTATCTTAATATGTTTGGTGAAACAGGAATGTATGATTTTGTTTTTTTGGTGCCCTCAGGAACGTATTATTGGATTAAGTGAAATTTAGTCTCGATGAGTTTTTTTCAAAGGTCCATCATGAAGACACTGACAGTGACGTTGGACCATTTTTTATTGCACACTTCGAACATTTATTTAACCATAAGTAGGGTAGAAGATATATTAATGATTAGTGTTTCACATAATCACCATTTTTTTTCTTTTAAGAAACGAATAATTACCATCTTGAGTGAACGTAGATGACATTTAATATCGAGCTTTCTGACTCACATTTTTAATTGAGTTTGAGAATAAGCATACTTACTTAAAGTTTACTTTTCGTTCCAAATACGCATTTTTCATACATAAGTTATTTTTTCCCCAATTCTTTTTTTCATTTGTAAATTATAGAAAAGCACTTATAAAAGCAGCCGTTACCTTTACATTTGATTATTTATATATTTTTAGAGTACATTGTTTTGCTGAAATGTAAAAGTTAATAGTGTTGAGTTTTGACATAGAAATCAAATCGGAGCACTTAAGAGATACCATACAAACTTGTACTTGATGAAACTATATGGATTCTCACAGAATCAACCATTTCAATCGTTTTTATTCATGTGTAATATATATAACTTTAATGTGTCCCTTGACAATGCACTTTTTGGTCCTAAGGTATCTATATTCAGGCCACCAAGCAATTATGTCCTTGTATAAATATCACCCCAGAGAATTCAACAAAAAAAGAAGGTCAAAGTGGAAAGCTCCCGGTCAACCGGATATGGTCGAGAGTCCTTCTGAGGCCGAACTTGAGCACGGCCTCGTTGCCTTTTCTGAACCCATCACCGTACGCCGGCGAAGAGTCCGACTCGATTTGGTGCTTAAAAAAATCACCAAGCTTTTTCTCGAAATCGGACCGTTTTCCTTTTTTGGACGAAGCGGGGACCGCAGAAGAGGAAGATGATGACGTGGAAGGGACGTCGTTTCCGGAAGATCCGGAGTAGAGCTCCGACTCAAGCCACATGTGGGCCAACACTTGGCAAATACCTTCCTCCACCTCCGGACTAAGATTCGGATAACCTAATCATTGTCATCGGACAAAACATTATTTTGGGCCATTACTTCAAATAACTCGAGGGAAAATATTAGAGAAATTTAATTATTTGAACCTCAAAGTTAAAACATTTTCACTTCATAAATATCTAAAAATGGATTTATCGGCCAAAAGTGCCCTTCAAACTATATGATAGCAAATGTCGTCATATGACATCGTGTGCATTATATGTCTCGTATCGCATCATACGCTCAAAAGGGTCTTTTAGGCCTAAATAATGAAATTTCTTGAAGACAATCTAATCTATTGATGAACAAAGTGAGAATTTTTTACCCGTGAGCCTAAGCCATGCGTGCATCATTTCATGAGCAAGAATCGAGCCTGTCAACAATCTGTATATAACAAGCTGTAAGTGTTCGAACAGCTCGAAACGTATTTTAGTTTAACGAGCGATGAGAGGATTGGAAATTGAATAATTACCTTGGAAGGCCGTATAAAATAAGAATCGCGGTAACTTCGCATCTACGGATGAGTCTATAAGGCTCGGTTATCATGTCGATGATCCGATATCCTGCTCCGATCTTTGGCCTCTTTGATATCTGTTTGAAAAATTGTTAGAGCTTTACGCATTGACTTTTCAATTTTTCTTGTCTTCTTTTTTGGAGGGGAAACAATTTCCTTACAGTAGTAACGGTCTGCTCTTCTGATAAGCAGAGTCCTCTGGTCTCTGGCATGTGATGATGACCCTGAAAACATTTATTTTATTTTATTTGTTCTTCACACAACCAAAAAATGAAAAGGTTATATGAGCAATTAACATACATTCTTTTCTCCTTCCATGGCCTCGTTGAGGGCTTGTCTCTCGACCAAGAGCATCGGAACTTGCTGCTCCACTTTCATGTTCAAACCCTCGTAGAATTCTTGTATTTCAAGGTAAAGAGGTTGACACTCGTGTGTGTCCATGATTGAAGAGTCCAAACACTCCAGGCAAAGCTTCCGACCATCGTCAAGCAATAAATACCTCGTGTCCCTAGCCTAACATTTTCATTCCAAGGAAAAAAAATTACTTTTTGTGGAATTATAGTTATTGTCATGAACTGATCTTAAAGATGAGATTTATGACTAAGAATTTATCAACCAGATTATTTTTAATAAAAAATTGGGTAATACGAGATTTGGATTTAGCCAATGTTTTGTTAATTTGTTGTAAATAGCCAGCGTGCTTATGTGGCATACTTATTTTTAAAAAATTACCGATTTGTCCTTTTCGTTTTAGTTTATATGGCTAGTAATTACATTAAATTTGGTTCTTTAACTGACCTCCATTCTTTCACAGCTACAACACCGAGGAGTACGATCGCGCTCGTGAGACGGACAATATTTTTGTAACCAGAACGGGTGTGCCCTATACTCGATCATGCCCGCTGAATTGGTTGGAATCTGGATGGAATAAAGTAAAATAAAAACTCCATAATAAGCGCATATTTACGTAAGTATAGAGAGTCAGAGTGACAATTGAGACTTACAAAGCTACTACAAACATCGCATCTTGGATGATTCTGCTCCTTGTAGCACGATTTGTGGTAAGGTCGATTGCCCGACATGGAAAACTGTTGAGGGAAAAAGAAAAAGAAGAGAAAAACTCTCTCAGAGGAAGCCATTTTGGCAAAATAAAGAAAGCCAATGAAGCTGAAGCAATTGTTTTGACCTCGTAATCGGTGATGGGGAGATTGCAGGCATTGCAGCAGAAGCATTCTGGGTGCCAAACTGCGTTCAAGCAACTCAGATATCTCCCGAGGCCAATCTCAGCCCGACACCCTGCACAAGTTCTGCCACAATAAAAAAAATTATAGATAAATAGAACAGTATTTTAATTGATTTGCACTTCATTCTGAACAATATCTTGGTCTGTTCTACTTGTTGCCTATAGTTGAACTCCCTTTTACACAATGAAGCCAATTCAAGACGGCACTTGAAACCAATTAGCACATCAAGGTATATGCAAATTCGGAAAATCAAATATATGGCTACGTATAGGAAAATGTTGAAGTGTGGAGTCTAATCGATTGTTCTGACTATAGAATTATATTGTAAGGGTTATTAGTGATGGGTTTTGTGAGAATTTCAGACTTGTGTGTTAGCTCTAGCGTTTTTCTTATTAATACTTCATGCAGGGATGTTGTTTTGAGTGTTCTTTTCAGTGAAAAAGTGAGATTGTAAACATTTTTTTTCTCGAATCTGGGTTTAGTGAGATTCTTCTGCGGCAAAGTGAATGTAGTTTTCGCATTAAAAGTGAACCTCATGTTTGTTATCTTGTTCTTTGCGATTAGTACATTTTTTGTTTTTGGTCGGGTTTAAGATTAAATCCTAACATAAAACTCGTTTAGAAAAGTTGTTCGATTACCTGTACCCAGAAGGATTCATGAGCGGATAAGGCTGAGACAAGGTGCTGGGATTTCGAGGAGGAGAGTTTACGATTAGACTCTCTTGAATAGCTCTGGCGAGTTCTTCATCTTCCTCCAACTGGCGCTTCGAAGCTTCCTCATCCTCCGCCTCGACTCTCCTCGGCTCTTCCTCTTTCTCTTCTTCCTCCTCCTCCGACGATTCAACCTTAGCAATGCAATGATCGTCTTCCGAATCAGACTCAGACTTGTGTCCATCGTCCTCTGATTAAAAAGTGAACCAAAAACAAATGACAAAAAAAATTAGATGATATAAATCCCAAGAAGGCTCTTTTATTTTCTTGTGACTAGAAAACTCACCCACTACTTTCTTCCCTTTGTGATCTGCTTCGGAAAGGGAAAGCGCAATTGCATGATCGATTTCTTCTTTGTCGAAATCCGGCTCGGCGTCCTGGTTCAACGAACATAGACTTGTTCAGATAAATCTTTTCTCTATAAATTTTCTTCACAAAATCAAGTACAAAAAGGAAATTCAATGATTACCACGGAGTTGCGAGGCTCGTTCCAATACCCATCTTCTCCGTACCTTTCGTGGTAGTGGCTGTGCGAGCTATGGCTGGTGCCTTTGAAAATCTTGGTTAGCCAACCCATGAAACAACCTATTTTTACCCAAACTTGAGTTCCCCAAATTCTTCCTGCAAAATGAAGAAAACATGAAAAAATATAAGCTCTATTGAAACTGTTTCAAAAGGATGTTCTTGAAGTCACTCAAAAAGTAGACCATCTAAACAAAAAGGGTGTCAAAGAATAAAACCAACTCAAAAGACAATCTTTATTCAAGCACCCAACTCTAGGCTTTAAATTTCTCTCCTTAACTCATTGAAATTAAAACAGCTCCTATTGGGGAATCATTTACATATCATCAAACCCAAACATGTCTATAAGAATAAAAAGATAAAAGAAAAAAAAAACTCCCACCAACCTTCATAATTGATGATACTAAAGAAGGAAAAAGAAAAACCAAAAAAATTAACACCAAACCCAATTATTCCAACTAGATATTATCACGATAATACATATATAATTCAGTGATGATAAGGGAACTGTAAAGCGGAAGAAGAAATAATAAATGGCAATAAGAGCAAAGTGTCAGAAACCTGCAATGGATTGAGAATCGGATGAATCCCAGATCAGATAAAATCTCAAATATCCATGTCTTCATAGTCAACTCACAAGAACCAAAACCCATGAATATAAATTCACCTCCATGAATCAGCCTGGAAATTTCTCGCCCCTCTCTCTCTTTCTCTCTCCAAAGAATCTCAAGTAAGCATTTGGTAATGAGCATAAGCAAACAAATAACTATAAATTATAATATATAGTATTTATATATAGAGATAATGGTAAAGGACTTGGATCCTACGCAAACCCAGGACCAAAGCTACAAAAAAGATAGATACTTTTTTTCACCTGGGTTTTGAAATGAATCAAATTGCTCTCTTTTTCTAATAAATTTGTATATAAAAGCCACCAAAAATAGAATAAAAAGAGATTGGAAGATAGAAGGGAATAACAATGGCCCAAAGTTTTGGTTTTTGGAGTTGTTGTGTTTTAGGCTCTTTAGCACTGTAACCAATTGTTCTCACACTCTCTTCTCTTCCCACTTTAATTTTTTTCTCACGTGGGGTCTATCAACAAATTTATCAACCGCACTTTCGCTAAATGTCAAAATAAACCCATGAAAGCTTTCCCTTTCTGGTTGACAAAATGACATTTGAAGAGAGATTATATATTATCAATTTATTATTCTGAACCTCAAAGTCAGTGTTGTAGTTACGAGTTACTATTTTCATTATACTGTTAGTGTTTAGTACTCCTGATTCTGAACTCTCTTGCTTCGCGACCCACAAACGGCGTTTTGACACGTTCTTAATTTATTCTCTTTCCTTTCAGAAAAATTTAATTACTAATTTCAGGCTTTGGAGACGAACTTTGACTTGATACTATTTATATTTTAGCTAAAAGGTGGAAAATCTCGGCGAGTTATTTTCTCATTCTGTACAGGTTTACATTTCATAATTTTGTTTTTCCAAGTACAAGCCCTTAATGAGTTATTTGAATTTGCTCCAAGAGAGCCAATAAAATTTGCAACGAAAATTGAGGCATGTTGATTAACTGGAGTTTAAAAATAGTAAATCGAGTTTAATGTAAATTTTGGTGCATTACAAGTTTACAACGATGAGTTCGTCACGGTGAGCCACAAGTTAGCATTGATTACCAAAGACACTATCGTTGATGAAAGCACGGAAATCACAACAATCCGGCCAATTTTGTTCATGCACTTGTTTGACTTTTGAGTATTTTTGGGACTAGTCTTAAATCCTTGAACTGTTTATTTTGAAGGATTGTCGTTTCTTCACGTATGAAAGGAACAAGACAAACGTAATTTTAACTATCTGATTTTGCTGATTATTGAGTTCTTGACTGAATATTTTGATATAATTACGAAGAAATGGAAAAACAAGTTGGAAGGGAAATGAATAGACAATAATGATTTATAGGAGACGTTATTTAGCTATTGAATGGACTGCCCTTTTTTTAAATACTTCGATTTCGGGAAAAAAAATTCAAATGTGTGAGGATTCTATTCGGTAAGTAATGTAGATTTTGTAGGATTTTTTCTCTTTGTATGTCTTTGGCGGTTAGCCAAATACTGTCGGTCAAGAAAGAGACTGTTTATGGGTGTTTGCCTTCTTAATATTTTCGTGGTTGATATTAGTACATGGGTTTAGCCTCAGCCCAGGCGTACGGAAGGACGGAAATTCCGTCTACCGCCCAGATGAAAATAATAGTTTCGCGAAAATTGGAATTTCGTGGACCGTTTGAGCGGATTCCGGTATTGTACGGAAGGAGGATTTCCGTCGGAATTACTTCCCTCTGTCGGTACTGTTTGTAATTAAAATATATTAAAGGGAGTAAAATATAAGAAATTTAAAAGTAGTGTAGTATTGTGAAATGTAATTGATATGGATAATTTAAAAATTCATTACAAACTTTATAAATAATAAAAAGAAATATTACACATTTTATATTCTTTAAAGTTCGTTGATGTTCATACTTGCAAAGTTCAAATCGTAATTGTCGACAAGGTCGATGTTTACAAAGGTTTCTTGAGATCGGTCGTCGTGTTGACACCAATCTTTGTAGACTGTGAGAGTTTCGACTATTTCGAGTTTCAAACTTTGTCGTCGATCGTCGATGATTCGGCCCGAACTACTAAACGCCGATTCGGATGAGACGGTTGAAACCGGGATCGAAAGAACATCTCTAGTCATCTTCGATAGGATTGGAAACATATTCTGGTGTTGTTTCCACCATGCTAGTAAATTGAGGTTCTCTTGACTCATTGCCGCAAATTGTTGAGAGTTGTACATAAGAATTTCGTCGTGTTTCGACGTCTCTACAAGTGGCTCCGGATGCGGTGATGATCTTGGCGATGAAGTTCCTCCGCGTGCAAAACGAGCAATGTCTCGAAAGATCCCTCGACTAGTTGTCGGTGACCTTGGTGGACTCATCTCTACAGCTTGCGGCATTTCACGTCGTTGGTAGGTCCTGAAAAACAAATAAAATTCTTCCACAATTCTTAGATGATCATGTGTAATGTAATCTTGTCCGGTTTGACGTTTTAAATAGTTGGCAAAGGTAAGAAAACCACTAAAATTTATTCTAGGATCTAATATAGCCGCAAAACCATATAAGTAAGGAATTTTACCAACCTTCAATATTTATCAAAATTAGCTCTCATTGAAGCAACACAAGGTTGAAAAAATTCAAAACTATTATAATCACTTGGATGTTGGAGTATAAACAGCGGATAAAGCACATGTTTCATCGTAAAATAAATTTAAAATCGCATATAACATGAACATTTAGCAATATCATCATCCGTTATGTCATGACCTCCAATTCGATTAACATATTCTACAATAACATTTACGTACCTATCGGCTAAAAATTGGTTTAACATTAAGTACGTGGAATTCCATCTAACTTTAATATCGGTATGAAATGTTCTCTCCGCTAATCCGTGTAACAAAAATCTTCTTTTTAGTTCATCTAACCTAGACGTTGAACTATTTAACCATGAAATTGAATTTCTAATTTTATCAATTGAGTCTTGAAAATGTCTCGATCCCGCTCTTACAATGAGGTTTATTATATGTGTAGCACATATTTGATGTAATAGAGATTCTTGATTAGGAATTTTAACACGTAAAGCTCGAATCATAGCATCGTTGTTTGTTGCATTATCTAAAGTTATAGAACTTATTCTATTTTTTAAGTTCCATTCTTCTATAACACTTAATAATATTTCTTAAAATCCGTGTAATAAAAATCTTCTTTTTAGTTCATCTACCCTAGACGTTGAACTATTTAACCATGAAATTGAATTTCTAATTTTATCAATTGAGTCTTGAAAATGTCTCGATCTCGCTCTTACAATGAAGTTTATTATATGTGTAGCACATCTTTGATGTAATAGAGATTCTTGATTAGGAATTTTAAGACGTAAAGCTCGAATGATAGCATTGTTGTTCGTTGCATTATCTAAAGTTATAGAACTTATTCTATTTTTTAAGTTCCATTCTTCTATAACACTTAATAATATTTCTAAAATAGCATCCTCGGTGTGACTACCTTCAATTCTTTTAAACGCTATAATCCTTTTGTTAAGGTCCCATGCTGAGTCTATGTTATGGACTACGACACTTATATAATCCATTTTAACGTTTCCCGACCAAATATCCGACGTTAGCGCTACGTTAAATTCACCGGTTTGAAACAAAACTTTAAGTAATTCTTTTTCTTCATTATAATATCTCATTACGTCATTTCTTAAAGTTTTTCTAGAAACTAATCGAATTGTACGAACTAAATAATGAACAAACCTACCAATCCTTTAGATTCTACATGTGAAAAAACTTGATCGGTTGAAATAATATATCTAACTAATTCTTTTCTAAATTGTTCGGGGTCATGGCGTACCTGAGATGAAGAAGATGAGTCGGGACCTTGACATTTTCGGTAGTGATGGCGTAAAGAAGAAGTACCTTGTTCTCTACAATCGCATTTGATGTGTCTCCCGCACTTCCGGCAAACGCCTTTCCGCCCTTCGTCGTCCTCGATTTCTAAGAAGTAATTCCACATCTTGGACCTTTCTCTCCTTTTTTCTTTTGAGTCTTTGGAATCTCTTGAGTCTCGGGGATGTTGCCTTCTTCTTCTTCTTATTCTTCTTCTTGTGAATGTTGTGTTGGAGGTGGAGGATATGTCGGAGGTGGAGGGTATGTGGGTGGTGGAGGTTGTGTTGGTGGAGGTTGTGATGGTGGACGGGGAGGTTGTGAATGACGGGGACGAGGTGGAGTAGGATGTGTTGGTGATTGTGACTCGAAGTGATGAAGTTGTTGTTGATAAACTTGATATGGATCTTGATAAATATTTTGTAGTTGAACCGAATAACTTGTTTGACCGTGAACGTAGGGATTTACCGGGGCAAATTGAGCTAGCTCGGTCATTTTTTGTTGGGAGTACGGGAAGGTTGGTGGATGATAATTCAGTATAGGAGGAGGAGTCGGAATTGAGTTTTCGGTATTATCGAAATTTGGAAATTCGGATAGGTTTAACCAATTTTGGGGGTATTGGAGTCGGGGAGATGGATTTCGTGGCGGTTGATTAACTTCTTCTCGATTCGGAGAAGGAGTTACAGTGCGAGAACGATCCCGAGAATTTCTTCGATGAGATGATTCCCGAGACATAATGAAACTCGTAGAACCTTTGAAGAGATTTTAGAGTGAAATTGTTGAAATTATAGAGAAAAATTATTGAAATTTTAGAGAGAAACTCGGATGGATTGTGAAAATTGTTGTGAAAATGGTTTGTATTTATAGATAAAAATTCGGATGAGATTATAGTGTAATAACGAACAAATGTTTTCAGCCATTGGATTAAAAAACGGTAATAAATTCAATGTCCCAGATGGCGCTACGTCACAATTCCTTGCTAAACCCCCCCAAACGGTAACCTGCAAAAAAACACACTTCCTTCCTTCCGCGTCTGACAGCTTTCCGTCCCTTCCGCGTACCGCTCACCCACCTTTCGCGGAAACCGTTTTCCACACGTGCTGCGGAAGGAAGATTTCCGTCCGTGTTCCGTGTACCGAACGCGCAGGGTGAAGTTTAGCCACAACATTTAACTATTTTATAACCAAACTTCGTAAATGCGTTTCTGAAAATACTGTCACAAATCCGGATGTTCTAGTAAAATAACATTTATTTTTTTTCGAATAAAAAATCATATAATATTATCATGAAATCGTTTTAAGTACCACTAACAAAATAACATCTATGAGATACAATTTGAAGAAATAGACATTTAGCTAATTACTTGTAAAATTTGGATAGAAGGTTATATTAAACACTGATTGTAAAAATCAACTGAACAATGCACACCCATATGCTCATGGATTTTATATCTGTACGGTTAAATTAATTAATTACGATGTTCCAAAAGAATTAGCCTTTCTTTAAACTTGTTTAAAAGTATACAATATATATATAATGTATATATATTGTATATGTATATTGTATATATAACTGTTTTTAGAAGAAAAAGATAAACATTATATGTAAAAATAGTTTTCATAAACTCTAATTAGTGGCTCGTGGTGGTACGATATTTAACTTAAGAAATATATTTAATTAAAAACCCAATTACAAAATACAAGTATATATATCAAGTATTTGCTACAAATATCTTTGACTACATTCAAGGATTTTGTTCAAATTTCATTTCATTAATGAAATATTAAATTTAATCGAAATTAAATTACTTAATTAATTAATTGTCATAAAAATATAATTAGTAAAATTCGGTTAATTTTTATTAATAAAATAAAACTTAGACTTTTTTTTAAAGGAGGGTTGTTATTGCCAATCCTTGAGAGTCCGTTTGGAACCCGGAAAATGGAAGAAAAAATGAAAATTTGAAGGAAAATGAATACAAAAGGGATAATACATGAGAAAATCAAAATTCTATATTATGTTTGGTATTGTGAAAAATGCAAAAGGAAAAAAAATGAGAACCTTTAGTATTTTCCCGTTTTTGTTTGGTTATGCTAAAATATCAAGATGGAAACACAATGGAAAATTAATTCAAAAATTATAATTATTTTATTAACCATTAAATTTAAAATGATTACTTTTTATGATTTTATTTTAACGACTTATCGATTTATGTATTTTCTAAGAGTATCTGGTACTTTAATTTTTTTTTTTTTTTTATAATGACGCATATATGTTTAGCTGAAAATAACTTTAAAATATTGACTATATAAAAAAGAAAAATTGAAAAACTCTATACTGAAATTTTTTAACTCACTAAATTTGATACATTATAATATTTAGCTAAAATTAGTTGCACTTTTTAATAGTCGAGAACTATATTGATATTTTTTTAAGAAATATGAAAATTGAAATTATTATTAAACCATAGTTATTTAAACTTTTTATACCATTTTTTTGCGCACATACTTCACAGAATGTATAGTATATCTATCAATTTTTTTTTTTTTTTTTTTTAGAAAAATGAACCTGTTTTCTTCTTTTTAATTTTTTTTTTAATTTTTTTTACTTTAAAAGAAAAAAAAACCAATTCTTTTATAGAAAAAAATTAATTTTTATTAATTTTTTTAAATCTTTTTTTAAAGAAAAAATGAACCAACTTTTTTATTTATTATTATTTGTTTTATTATTATTATTTTTTTAAAAAAAATTTCGTCAAAATAATTTTTTTAGTTTTAATTTTTTTAATTTTTATATGAAAAAATTTAATTTTTTTTCAGAAAAAAACTAATTATTTTATTTATTATATTTTAAAATATTTTATTTATTTTTTAAAAATTTCTTTCTAATTTAAATTTTTTTAATTTCTTTTTTTTAAGAAGACGTAAACCAATTTTTATTTTGTTATTTCTTAAGAAAATAAACTAATATTTAGAAGATATTTTTTTAATATTTATATATGCATATATAATATAAAATATACGTATATTATACATTTTCTTTTATTTTGTTCAAACGTGTGGGGATGAAAAATGAAAATCTTGCACATGTGTGAAATATGGTGAATTTTCATTTTAATCCACATTTTTAAAGAAAAATCAAATTCATAATTTAGTTATACATTTTCTCTCATATTTTCCAATCTAAAATTTTTCATAACTATTTTTTTCAATCCAAACAACCTAAAAAAAATATAAGAGAATTTTATTTAATTTTTCATCGACTTTTTCGAGTTCTAAACGGACCATAATTGTCTATGTATATGCATATATCTCGGAATTGATCTTTTAGGTTCGTCTCTCAGCTGAAGGGTCACCCGTCTCCCAGCTGAAGGGTCACTCATCTCTCTGCTGAAGGGCCAAACCCATAATAACAGGGCATGTTGGACAACTTTAAATGTTAATGTTATTTATTAAAGATATTTATAGTCTATAAGTTTTTAGTTACAATATTTGTTTTATTCATCAAATATCACGACCATTTTTAAGGGTTGTTACACTTATTTCTACTGTAGAAATAACTCTTCTCCATTTATTTCGAAAATTATTATAAAATATCACAAACCGTTATTATTTTATTATTCATTATTTATCACTTTGTTTAATCTCCTCATCATATACCAATTTTTTTACGTACATGTTTAATACTCGATTCAATATATCAAGTCTATCATTTTCTAAATCAATATCATTCTCATATTTTTTTTTGTCACAAGATACACAAACGATATCACTGCACTCCATCCATCATTTTGACAGTCCTTCACGATAATTATGACGCCTCTTTTGACCTGAGATAACTATGAGTCGTGGAGTTGTGTCATCACAACGGCACTTCGTGCCAATAACAAACTTCGATTTGTGGATGGTAATTGTATTTTAGCTCCAACAGAAGAAGAAGATCTCACTAATTGGCGAAGTTGTAACGATCTATTGGGACACTTACTTATTTCTCAAATATAATTTTCACTCATTTATTTTTATCCCGTCATTCAAATTTAATTTGTTATCCAGTCTCACAATTGTCAACTCGTCTAATTGTGATATTATTTTATCCTATAATGGTTGCACATTTTAGGACCAAACAACAAAAACGACTACTAATCGGGGTAGAACTCATAATGGACTTTATCAATTCGATGCTTGTTTTATTTCATATTTTCCCTTTCAATTTCAAATTTGTAATAAGTTCTATTTATGGAATTCACGCCTCGCACATCCTTCTATATCTATGTTGCAAATTTTTAGTTAAGATTGATGCAAATATTGTTGCGAATAATGATTTTTTTTTTGCGACAAATGCTTTCTGCAAACCAATCACGTCTTTCATTTTCTAAAAGTACATATGTTTCTTCTCATTATTTCGAATTAATTCATGTTAATATTTGGGGTTCCTTTTCAAAGCCATCTCAAGATATTTCTTAATAATTGTCGACGATTTGTCAAGATGTACATGGATATACTTGATGAAAAATAAATCTAAAACAATTAACTCATTTTTTCAATAAAAACAATCGTTCTTTCAATAAAAAAAAATATTATTTAGATTAATCACGGCGATGGTGGTATGTTTTTTACCACAACCTCAAACAAATCAAGTTCTACCATGGAACAAAATTCCTTTCCAGACAAATTCGATCTAACTAGGACAGAAAAAAAAACCTTTAGAAGCGACAAAGTCGTTTTTAAAGGTCAGTCGCTTTTAAGGGTCCTAAAAAGGTACAAAAAGCGTGGAAAAATAATGTGAATAAACATTAGAACCGATATTAGAAGCGACAAGAGTTGCTTCTACTAGTTACCTGCCTTTATTTAGAAGCAATTTTAGAAGCTACTTGTCACTTCGTTTGGGTCTCGAAATTTTATTAACGTGACATTAGAAGCGACTAGTCGCTTATAAAAGTTACTCACCATATTTTAGAAGCGATATTAGAAGCGACTAGTCTCTTCTATAGGTAAAATTTTAGTTTTTAAAAATTTAAAAATTATTAATTTATTAATTTATTATTATTAATATTAATACTAATTAATTAAAATTATCATGAAATATAATTAAAATTAAAAATTTAATCATCATTAAAATATATTAATTGAATTCAAATAAAACATAAACAAAATAGATATAAATTGATAAGTTAAACAT
The DNA here is from genome assembly GCA_958296335.1 of Urtica urens. Lineage (NCBI taxonomy): Eukaryota > Viridiplantae > Streptophyta > Magnoliopsida > Rosales > Urticaceae > Urtica > Urtica urens. Next base: position 17,637,083 of record OY282522.1, on the reverse strand, counting down.
AAACATAACATAATACTAAAAATCGATAATTCATAAACACAAATATAACTCAAAACCGTAAAAATAAAATAACTTGCTTAAATGGAGAGCCTGCGACGAGACAACGACAAGGCACAACGAGGCAACAACAAGACACATCGAGGCAGTGGCGAGCCTGTGACGATGCAATGACGATAATTACAACATAATCGGGTATTCTAATATAATTAAAAACACTAATAGAAATTAAATAAATAAACTACATAAAAATTAAATATATATATATATATATATATATATATATATATATATATAAAAATGGTAGTTGAGGCCGACAGAGAGAGAGAGAGGAACGACCGATAGGGAAAGCTGCAATGACGAGGCCGAAAGAGAGACATTAGTACAAATAAATGAAGGAGAGACATTACCTGACCGCCGGAGATGAGGCTTCAAAAAATATATTATTAAATAAAAACAATCGGGAAGATACAATGAGTAAAACACAATATGGAACAACAAGACCAACCCGAAGCGATTAAGGTCTGGACGGGCGAAGGAAAATCTGGAAAAGGCGGGAGGTGGGAGAGAGGTGCGGGGCGGCCCGTGTAGACGGAGGAGCAGAGGGAGAGCACCAGCGAGAAGAAGTGCAGAGGGAGAGAGGCGCCTAGAAATTCAAAGTTGGAGGGTAAAATGAAAGAGAGAAAGAAAATGGCAAATGGAGAAAGAAAATGAGGAAGAAGAAGAGGAATCATGACTATTCAATAACCTAGGGAAGAACGATGATATTTTGGTAAGTGGAGGCATTAGAGGCGACTAGTCGCTTCTAATGCCCGCATAAGTGAAATTTTGGCGGATAAAATTTCGAGCCAAATAATTTGGGCATTAGAAGCGACTTTAGAAGCGATTTAGTCGCTTCTAATGCCTAAAAATCTATACTTGGTGAAATTTGGTGGACAAAATTCGAGCAAAATATTTTGAGCGTTAGAAGTGAAGCAACTAGTCGCTTCTAATTCTCAAAATACTGAAACCTTGGCGGAAAAAAAAAGCAAGCCCAAGATTTTTGAAATTATAAGCGACTAGTCACTTCTAATATGTCGCGTCTGATTGTCACGAAACTTCTACATAAAAAATATGTCGCTTCTAATTGTCCCGAAACTTCTACATAAAAAAAATATTGTAACGCATACGTGATAGCATATCTAGTTAAAATTTATAACGTAACCAAAAGTGTACCTATATATTTCAAAAGAGCATATATAATATAACTAGCTAATAAGTTACATGAACCTCTATCGCAAATGTCACAAAAAAATCACCATATTTATACAAAAAACAATAATCAGACACCTAAACCAAGTGTTTGTTTAAGATTATCAAAGCTTAATGCATCACTAGCTCGATTGTTATCTTCTTACGGTATATATCCATGAAACTTGGCTGTAAATGTAAGAGGAAACTCGTGATTTAAGAGTTTTTCACCCTTGATGCAAAATATGTCGCAGTCACTGCTAAAGAAACATGTTCAGTTACTTGTTCTCACTCGAATATATATAAAGTTATATAAGAAGACAATAATTCTTACGACTTTGTTTGCTGCATAATTTTCCTCTTTTCAATGTAAATGGGCCCAATTTTTACTTGCGAGACTAAAGACGTCGAATATTTTTGTTAGAAGATCAGCTTATTCCATTTGTAGTGCTTCGTTGTTGTCAAATCTTGACTGCAAAAAGTTGTACACTGTGATGCTTCTTTGGAAAATATTAATGACGTCGAAAATCTAGTTTCGAATCATTAATGGGTATGTATATGTTCTCACCATAAGCCACAGGTGTGATGCACATTTCACTTTCCAGATCTCCCAATACCTGGCTAAGCTTATCATCGTGACTAGTTGTAATTCTTTTGATCAGATATTTGGTTAAGCATGTCATCGTGCAATGACTAGTCGTAATTCATTTCATTCGCCAATTCAATCCATTGGTTCCTAACAGCCATCAAAATAAATAAAAAATACGAGTTTGTAGTCGTGAAATTTTCAACCATTTGATTTATAATACCCTTTTTCATGAAGTAGTAATACGTTATGTTGATGTATTGCAACAATATGTCACATAGTTAAACAAAAAATACAGTATGTTCAGTCCTTGGACCTAAAAAAGTAGTTGTTGTCATACCTCTCCAGTCAGCCATTGTAGTTTGTCTCACAAATTTCAAAAGTATGTCTTCTTCGATACGATGGCCCCATTGTAGTAAAGTGGAGGATCTATGTTTTCATAATTTTCAATGAAGATGGAACTACATGGTCATGAAGAAATTTTTAATGACAACTAAGAAAATTATTTTGTGAACTGTTTAGAATCCCAACTTTGATTCATTTATAGATGCTCTCTAAGTTAATCCTATGGGTTAGAGTCAGTGGATTGAAAAACGGATAAATCATTGGCTTCTTTTGTGTTCCCAATAACCTTTGAAGCAAGGCCGGAAGTGGTGGAATAGGTATAGGATTAAATAAAATTATCATTAATCATATTAATGGCGGAATATAAAATTTCTTTATAAGTAAAACAATTTTACTAGCCTAGGCAAAGTGCATGAGCATGTACTAATTTAAAAAAAATATTTAAAATACTTGAATATTAACATTTCTTTTGTTGCTTGATCTTGGAGTCCCTTCTTAGATGAAGATGATTCTCCTTGTTTCGCTGTCTTTTGTCTTTGGATTCTCGAGCAACCACGAAAGTTTCTACCACTAGAGTTTTCGAGCGTTTGAAGTGTTTAGTGAGTGGGCACTATTAAACAATATGAATCAAGAACAATTCTTGGATCATAAGCTAATGCTCTAGATCAAGTGAGGATCTAGGTGCCAAAATAAAAGAGTATTTGAGAGAGAGAGAGGAAGGAACATGGTCGGCTAGAAGAGAGAGAGCAGGACCAAAAAACTTGTTTTCACATCTCTATGCGATGCTCTATTTTTAGGAGAATGAAATACAATATAGAGTAATTAACCTTTCCTATTGTGTATTCATGACACAATATTTTATTTCATCCTCCCTTTCTCTTCTACATGGTCAGCCACCCTATGCCATAAGTGAGGGAATTTTTTTTCCTCATTTAGCACATTTGTATCCTTCTCAAAGAAATTCATTTCCTCTTTTCTTCTGGACGATTACCAATATGCAATAATGCACCAAATAAAAGAAGATAATTCTCTCCCCCCCTTTATGTAAAGTGGACGGCCATATGGGTGTCTACACACACATATTTACTTCTTAATTTGTTCATAACAAATTATGGAAAACCCCCCGCATTATTGCCCATACAATAACATGTCACAAAATTTAATTCACTAAGCATGAAAATCAATTTTCTGCCGTGTGACTTTAAATTAATTTGTAAGAAAATTCAAAATCTTATTTTAACGTTCAAAATCTTATTTTGACATTTTACATTAATTATCCCTAAGGACGAAAATAACCTTTAGACCATTTTTGGAAAATACGTCTAGTTCAACAATTGAACTTATTCTGACTTAGCTTCTAGTTTTACAAACTCTACTCTAATGACTTGTGATAGTGACCTCATGGACCCAAATGAACAAATTTTCAACTAGGACTCTTGGACTCAAAGTTCACAAACTTTTCCAAGTCTAGTTTAATGTCAACTGACTCCACTAAAGAGTTGACACTGAAAATCTCTCGGTTCAAATGAATATATTTTATACTAAAAAATCTACTTATTTGTGATGAGCGGATCCACTGAATATTATCGAATGATTACCCTTCATGAATATTATCAACTAGATGAGATTTATAAAATTACCATTTTACCCTTCTAGTTGTTATGTCCTCAACTCCTTTGTTACTTGTGAAAAAGTTAGAAACAATGCATTGAAGATGAGCTAACAAGTCACATTGTTTCATCCAAATAAAGCCGGTACTTAATTTTGGATGTTGCGCGGTTCATTTATTCACAATCCAAGTAATAAAGCATGAGGTGATAGACATTGCATTTCAGCAATCTTGTACATGAATTCCATATCTTTGAGAACTTCACAAAATTGGTTTATTACATCTTCATAACTTAATATTTCACCAATTAGTCTAGTCTAGATCACTTAGTGGTTCTAGAATTTGGTGGTGGCGAAGAGAAAGAAGACGTGGAGACAATTTTAGCGGCGAAAATAGATAAGAGAAGAAGATTAAGAATCAGAAGTTTTAAACCCAACTTACATCGAAGAAATATAAGTAGATGAAGAGTCGGAAGTTTTAAATAAGGCAACTAACGCTATATTTAAAAGGACGTTAGTGGAAGAAAGAGAGATATATTACATAGAGACGCGTAATTAAAGGACGCAGTAGTGGATGAGAGAGATATATTACGGAGAGAGAAGTAATTAATTAATAGTTATTAAATTATTAAGTTAGTTAATTAATTGTAGAGATATAAGTGTTATTTTGATTTCAAAAAGTGAGAGTAAATATGTGGCAAAATATTTATCTTTTCTACCGATTTCCTATAAAGTCATTTTTTTGAAAAAAAATTTAAGTGGAAAAACCTTTAAATTTCTCGTATTCTTGAAAAGATCCCGAAAGAACCACCGGATTCACTTCTCTTCTATAACATATTTGTGAAATTATTAGTGCCCGAAGACACACCAGGCCAATCAGTAATTTTTGGCTTGCGTGCAGCAGGGACGTATTATGGACTACGAATGAAAAATATCAAGATTTGAACGGTCGAATGTCGATAAATGACTGATGACTCAAAAATACGGAAATGTCGTTAGCCGAATGGGATTTCGGTGGAGAAAATGTGGAAAACGGAAAAGAGAATGCCGATGGAATTGTCGTTGGCTAGTCGAGAATTTGACAAAAATAAGAGAAATTTGACAGAAAAAATGTTGATTATAAAAAATACAAGATTACAAAAATTATGTCAATAATATTTATATGATTTTAATAATATATTAAAATGTAGACTTAAAATTTAATTGAAACTAAATTTTTATTATAATGCGTTCAATATTATAAGGGATTTAACACTATTAATATTAAGTTTCAGATTAAAATAAATTTTAAGATTAATTATAAAGTTTAACTATATAATTATAGTATATAAATATATAATTTCAAAATTCAAAACTTATAATTTTAATAATATAATAAAATTTAGACTTAAAATTTTTGCCTTATGATTTTAAACTATTTTTTTTAATATTATAAGAAATTAGTTATATAAAACAGCCAATTACATAAATATTAAGTTAAACAAAATTACATTTAAAAAGACCTTGTGGGGATTCGAACCCCCGGCGCACAAGGAGCAGGATTTGAGGCTGTGCCAATTGAGCTGTCTACGATTTTATTTTTATTTTTTACCGTTAAATTTTCGTAACAACCGAATTTCGGCGACTAAACGACAAAAATCCTCGGCTAAAAACGACGAAACGCGTAGACGGGAGTTTTGTGGCCGGCTTTCAGCGAAACTCGGCATTTTCATGGGATTTCGGTGGGTTTCGTCGGCCATTTTTTCTTATTTAACGACACGAATCAAGAATTATAAATTTAAATACGGATTATTAAATATAATTAATCTACAAACATAGTGTATTTTCAATATGACTAACGTTTGATTAAACTTGTGTTAGTGTCCCAGCTCAAGTTAAACTTCTGTAAATGTCCATAATTTTTAGGTAATTTAGTAAAACAAATATAGTTAATTAGTTTGACATGTATGTAGCACTTAACTCATTAACATAAATTTAACGAAATGTTGGACATATTAAAAATGAGGTAGTAAACGTTGATCATTTCGCTAATTTTTTATTTAAATATTTACTACCGTTATTTTTTTCTTCTCATATTAACTTCATTAAATAAATAAAAAATATATATATTTAGTTACTTTCATTATACTTTTCGGTTCAATGTATCAGTACCTACCAGTAAAATAATTCCTTCTAAATCAATTTCTTATTCACAATCTTCAATTTCGTCTCAAAAGTATTATTTCAACAAAATAAAAATAACGATAATATATATATATACACGGAATATATTATGTAATTACCCATTGATACAGTTGCTAATTAAGTGCGCTAGGGTTACTAAATAGGCACATATCATGTTTCATATTTTCTTTCCCATATTAGTAAACTATTAAAAACATATACTTCTCTTCTACTTGTTCTACCAGTACGGCTCGAGTCCAGATTTATAGTGAAAGAGCTAAATAACTCGGATACTTCCACGAACGAAGACTCTGCACCAACAAAAAACGACATCGCTCATGAATATTACAGCGTTTCGATCGTCGTTAGATATGGCGGCGGAGAGAGCGAGTACGAGCCGAGAAAACTACGCGGCTTCGAGGAAGAAAGTTCTGGCGAATTATACCTTATCGTCCGCCGTGGAGACCAACGATGAAAGTACCGTCGGAAAGAGAATCGCTTCCATGAAAAAGCTTCTGACGAGAAAGAGAAACAACAAAGCTCGCGATTACCCGTGTTTTGTGAAGAAGACTTTGATGTCTTTTGTCATGTGCAAAGGCAAAAACTTGATGAATGACGCCCGTAAGTCTCACTAGCTAATTTTTACTTTTATATTTTTAGCATTTGTTAGTTTTAAAAATAATTCAATCTTTATTTTGGTTGTTTCATTCTTTGAAACCTATAGTTACAATTTCCTTTTGAAGTTTCTCTGCGTACTGTAGATTCCTAATTAGAATATAATCTAAGCATTAACAACATTGAAGTTTATTCACTTCTCAAAAATAAAAATAAACACACATAAATTTATCGAAACTATCATATTACGTGTGTTTGTTTCACATTTCAAGGGTTTCATCTCTCTCTCTCTCTCTCTCTCTCTCTCTCTCTCTCTCTCTCTCTCTCTCTCTCTCTCTCTCTCTCTCTCTCTCTATATATATATACCGGTGGTTTCTTAATATGTAGCTAAAAATATTAATTTAGTTTTCCACTCGTAAGAATTTCTTTTTAAATTTGTTTGCGTATTTTTTTTTTGTATTCAACTTAGTTTACCTCTTCATCGTTAGAAGAAAAAGAAAAATAACATTTTAAGGATGAATACATGAGATGTTGCACTCCCAAATTTTCTCCTTTTCGGGTAATTACATATATATCTCGTTCGAATTTGATAATATTCTAAATGCCTTAAATTTAATAAATTTTTTATATATATAACTCATATGTTTTTAATGATTTTTCCTATTTTTCATGAAACTTGAAATTAATATAAATTTTAAATAAAAGTATAAACAATTAAAAATAAAGCCTAGTAATATATATACATATATAAATTAAAACTATAAAAACGAGTAATATTCACGATTAAATGAAACGTTCTAGAAAAAAAAGCTATATTTTAAATTAGACCTATCTTTTTAAAAATATCTGAAATTGAATTTTAAATTTAAAATCGAACAAAAATATTCTTAATCTTATTTATGGAGCTTCTTAGAAATTTCAATGTCATCTTCAACTTAAATTTTCTCTATATCCGTTAAAATCACCTAAAATCATCGAAATAATGAATATGTTACTTCATTAACTCCTTTTTAAATCATTTTTCGTGTTAAAATAATTTTTCAATCGGGAAAAATGAGGTCGTCAAAAATCTGTAATTTTTTGGACGCTAATTTAAGTTGAAGGTTATCGTACAATATCATACACCATCGTACGATGTCGTACGGTGGTTTACAATGACCTTCAACCAAATCTTCGTATAAAAATACCAAGATTTTTGAACTTATTTTTTCCCGATAGATAAATAATTTTAACATAAAAAATAAAGACAAAAATGATTTAAATATAGTTGAATGACATATCCATTATTTAAACGTAGTGGATTTGAGTGTATTGAAATGTAAAAAAAATGAGATTGAATCTCTAATAAAATTTATAAATGAGCTGAAGAATATAAGTCTAATCTCAATATTTTTAACATTTTTGTATCTAAAAAATAAAATTTATCTTTCCATATTTCCATTTTGTAATGCATTGGGCCATAGTGATGTCGTTGAATGACACATTCAGACCCACAAAAGCCGTATTACTTTCCTGCCAAAAAATAGGATTTTTGGCCCAATACGGAATGGACCGGTATGAAGTAAACGGAGCAACATAATAAAACCAGAAAAGTATCCATGCACATAAAAGTAACATACAGAATGTTACTTAGAGTTCTTTATAAATAAGAAATATTTTAAATAATTTGACATCATCACATAATTTTCCCAAAGAAATTCTAATTGAAAGAATATTAATATAGGTAGGGTAATTTTGGTCCAAGGGTTGAACTACTCTCACTAATTATCTATTTCCTTGGTAAACCTTTTTCTTACTCATGGTTATTACAAATAATAATTAAAAAAAATACAGATCTGTTAAACATAATCTATCTGCATGCGCTGCTAGAAAATAATTTTTCCATCGATAGCTCTTAAATTCGCTATCACTTTTTGTTGAATGTAATAAATAGTAATATTCATTTATAAGATTTGTGCTTAGCAAGCTAAAGGAATTATTCCTAAATTATAACCAGACAATATTTTTAAACTAAATTATAATATGTCAAATTGATAAAGAAAAACGATTTTTTATCTATTTTTTCACATACCAAAATTATTTACATGATTGTCAATTTGTAAGATATAGTGACATGATCGATATTTTGAATATTTTTTTTGGAAAACCTAAGGAAAATTGTGGATTTAAAATTTCAAGAAAATCAAACTGGAATTATTTACTACACATCCGGAATCAAGTCTATTTTTATTTACTGACGAGGGAAATTGAGTATAATAATCATTTTAAACTTTGTAATTGTTAAATAGCCGCCTTATGCTAATTTACATTTATGGTAATTAACGAAATTAAAATGAAATTCCAAGACTAGAATATCATTTCTAAGTAACTCGATATTTTTTATTACGTCTATAAATATTTGAATAAATAATATACAATTAATGACAAAAAATAGTTTTGGTGATTGCCGGGGTTTATGATTTGAGAATCCATTTAAAATAAATGAATATTAAGCGTTCAAATCATTCAATTGTCCAAATATTACACCCATTTTTTTTTCTAAAATAGTCTCTCCAATATTCTCTCAAGTGTTTTCTTCCTTAACGGAACTGCAACCATTTTTACCAATTGTTCTTTTCTCTACTGAAACTTTAAGAGCTTGAAAAATGATTAACGAAGACAAATAATTTTTTACCGTTACTTTTTTGCGCGATGAAGAGCTCATTATTGAGTAAGTTTTTATCGGTTAAAACTAAGGATGTTGAATATGCAAGCGACTTATGAAATTTCTGAGTTTAAAATTGTTCCATTATTAACTCGCATGCAATTTTTTATGACATGTTTATTCATATTTTTTGGGGGAAATAAATAAATTATTGTCAAGTTTATTAGGGTGTTTGGAAAAATTATTTTGTTGAATGTATTATTTTATACCACATTAGGAAGATTCGTGGTTATTAAACAAAATAACTTGAAATGAAAATGTTTGTCAGCGGAAGATGTAAAGTTGTTAGATACATAAGTTAAAATCTGATAAGGAAAAGGGAATTGTTTGGATGAAAAAAATTAATAAATGATGTTTTGCGTTAGTCGGTAAATCAAAATAAAAGAAGTTAGGGGCAACGACATGCGATTATATATACGTTACTGTTAAACAAACACAAGTCTAAATAAATGTAATAAATGAATGGATGTAGGAGTAGAAATGAGTAGTATAGATTGCTATTTATTTAAATTAAAATTAACGAGTTATATGTTGTATAACATTGTCACTTGAATAGACAAAAATGGCGATGCCAAAAAGACTGAGAAGCAATAGCAAAGCGACAAATAAGAATAAGAATGAGTTACGTTACTTAATTTTATTTAGTAGAAGAGTTTGAAATGAAAAATGGGACACATTAAAACTAAGTAAATAATCTATGAAAACAATATTATTAAATAATGATAAAAACTTAAAACAATGCGTCAAAACAAAAAGATAATAAATGAACAAAACTTAATACATTACTTACTAGCACAAATATGAACGAAAACGGCGAATAAGAAAGATATTTATGAACAGTTTGTATTCCGCTTGATTTAAAATTCTAAATAATAATAAAAAAAAAAAATCTGGTTTAAATGGGAAAAATTCCAGAGGAATAATTTAAAAACTCTGAAAATAAGCAATAACCAATTAAAAATTTAATAAATAGCAGTTAATATCTCAGATTAAAGGCAAATGTAATTTTGTATGTCTCTCTCCCTCTTCGATATAACATAAAATAAGCCAAAATTAACAATATTTTAAAAATCTAAAAGTTATCCAATTATAAAGAATAACCAATTTCCCTTTTAAATTTGAAACAAAAATCGATTTTGAAGTCCAAAATTTGAATTTATCTAAATTAATTTAAACATATATGGCTGTATATATAAATTATTAATTTCTCTTTTAAAATAAAATCATAAATGAATCAAAATAAATGGGATGACATAAATATATCAAAATTGACTGAAATTAAAGAAAAAGAAGACGAAGAAGAATGACCGGATGATTTGCGGATGATTTGAGGGCATATATTTAAACAAAATACTTGAATCAATATGTTGAAATTAAGAATGGAGCATGTTGAAACTCAATAAGTAATATGTGAAAAACAAACTGAAAATAATGATAAAAACCTAAAACGCTCTGTCAAGAAACAATGAGATAAATAAATAAACCAAAATTAATATGTTACCTACAATCGAAAATATGAAAAAGAACACTTAAGCAAAAGATAATTGTGAACACCCTATATCCCGCTTGATTTAAAATTTTAAATAATAATAAGATAAATCCAATTTAAATGGGATAATAATTCGGAGGAATAATTTGAAATCTCCGATAATAAGCAATAATAATTCAAAACGTGATAAATGGCATTTAAAATCTCAAATTAAAGGCAAATATAATTATATATGTCTCTCTCCTCCAATATAACAGGGAATAATGGAATTAACCATATTTTTAAAATCTAAATATATCAAATTTAAATTAATAACCAATTTTCCCTTTAAATGAAAAAAAAATCGATTTTGAATGTCAAAATTTGAAGTTACTGGAATTAATCTATACATATATATGGTTATATATAATTCACAATCTTTCTTTTCAAATAAAACCGTAATTTAATCGAAATAAATGGGATGGTCATAATATATCAAAATTGACCGAGATTAAAGAAGAAGAAGAAGAAGAAAAATTGTTGGATGATTTAAGTGCATAATATATAAACAAAATACCTGAATCAATGTTGAAATAATAATGAGACATGTTATAGCTCAGTAAGTAGTAACTGTATATAATGATAAAAACTTAAAACAATATGCAAAACCGAAAAGATACATAAGTAAACTAAAATTAATACGTTACTTACCAGCACATATATGAACAAAAACATTAAAGAAGAAAGATAATTATGAGCAACCTATATCCCGCTTGTTGAAAATTTTAAACAATTAAAAAATTAATCCGGTTTAAATAGGATACTAATTCGGAGGAATTAATCTAAACATATATATTATGACTATATATAATTCACAATCCGGATATATATATATATATATATATATATATATATATATATATCATTATTAGTCCCTCTCCTAAAATAAAATCCTAAACTAACCAAAATAAATGAAATGATCAAAATTTTGAAAAAATGGTTTCGAAAAATTATCCAAAATTTTTGTCAACCACAACCATTTACGCTTTAAATTTTGAAAATCAATTCTTTATTTTCAAAAATTCGAATTAATTTATAGTTATTCAAAATAAACAAATTAAAATAATAAAAGACATAATAGCAAACTCATATAATTATAATTGTACGTAATCCCGAATGACTATTTTTTAAAAGAATGTCAAAAGATTAAACAAACTGCAATTGTAACGTTTAATATTATTAAATAATGCAATTTTTAAAAAACATAATAGTAAACTCATGTAATTATAATGTGTTTCGTCATCTCGAATGACTACTTTTTAAAGAATGTCGAAAGATTAAACAAACGGCAATTGTAACGATTGGATAGTTAATTTTTCTTCTTTTTTATTTGATCGTGACTTTACCTTTAAGGTTTGGGCTCGGGGGTTTATTTGCAATTTTATCAAGATAAAATAAAAGGATGAAGAAGCAAAAAAACCGACATAAGGACATCTCCAATCGATCACTTTATTTTCCACTCTATTTTTCAATAAACAGTAAATTATCTCCAACCGAACTCTATTTTTCACTCTATTTTTATTCTCTTTTATATTGTATTTACACACATACCCTTATATTTATTTATCAATTCCTAATTAGATCATCTTAATCAAATTATTAAAAACAACTCACATTTAATAAAATAAAAATTACAGAACAACACGAATAAAATAAAAATATAATACAAACACAAATAAAAGCAAACACAATTATGCATTGGAATGACTATACTCTTCCCACAAGTGTTCAATCAATGCATTCCGAAGTGCGACGTGTACATTTCTATCTCTTATTTGTCTATAACGAGTTACAAATTGTTCGAATTGCGTCTCGCCTTCGACCACCATTTCGACTTCCACAAGTGGCGTTTCTCTCGCGACTTCAATTGGAGCACTAAGATCACGTTCATCCTCTATTATCATGTTTGTATTCGTGTTTGGTATTAAATTATTAAAATCGTGTTTGGTATTTTATTTTTATGCAATGTACAATCTTCGTTTTAACTTTTTGTTGTTTTTTAAATTATATAAAATCTTAAATATTAATAATCTATATAAGTTTAAGGATAAATATTAAGCAATTATATAAAATTTGGGTCATTAATTAAATTCTAAAAACTAAAGGATTAAAAAAAAAAAACAAGTGCACAGTGTGCGCTAGAAATAGCGCAACACTGTGCAAGAAAAACAGTTCACGCTATTACAGCGTAGTATTTGAAGTTCCATTGAAGATGCAATACGTTATAATAAGTATTATATCGTATCCATTGGAGAAGGTCTAAAGGAGAAGAAAAAGAAAGCGCTAAAGTATGCCTATATGCATGTGCTTCACGATTACATTCCAAAATTGTTTTATCACAAAGATGTCGTTTGGACATTTATTGACATTCATGTCAATAAAATGAAAATATTAAATAAATTTTCAAATGAGTTTAATTTTTAAATATTTTTTCTTTCCAAATTTCTCATTTTCATTTTTTTAACTCTACAACCAAAGAAAAATGTTCTCTAGCTTTTAACCTTAAAGTAAATAACGCAAATAATAAAAATAAGAGAAATTGTCCAAATTATAATTTTTTATTGTTAGCTTTTCCAGAATTCATAAAAAACGTTCTTATCCTAAATATAAGTAAATTTCACATGAAAAAAATGAAATTTCTTTTAAAAAAATAAATTTAACACAAATATTCTACACTTTATTATCGATTAAAAAAAGTAAAAAATAAAATAATTGAAATTGACTTGCAACAGCTAGCTAGGTTGTTGTCCAACATTTTTTTTTATAAAATAATAAGTTAAATTGACTATAAACTGAAAGATGGTTAAATTTTAAAAAAATTTATTTTCAAAGTTATTTCGTCTTTTGTACTTGTAGATTGAGAAAAAAAAAATTGAGTGAATTTTTGGAAAATTAACAACAAATGATGGTATTTTGGCAATTCCTCTAAACAAAAGAGTATATTTTCCAACAATACATATGAAAAATTATACTTTTAAATTAGTTCTAATTTATTAAACTTTGTTCTCAAGTATTGAAAATGTCATAATTTTAGAATATTCCCTAACATTAAAATACACTTGTGAAAGTTTCATCTAGGAATATATATGTTTCTGAATATCAGTATGAGCAAATGCATGGTACTATATATAAGTTCTTATTATATCTTTTCAATCTAGAAGTAGGTAAAGTTATGCAATGAACAACTTCTCCGTAAATAAAATTCCGAACACAAATATTTAAATTAGTCCTCCCTTTACCCTAATGAAATTTTCCATCCTCAAAAGTTTGACTCTCAGTAGAGACAATTTTGAACTCAGCGTTTGTCTCCTTCTTGAGTCTGACAAAATAATGTTTCTCACGCCCAAGTGTTGCTTAAAAATAAATATGGACGACCCCTCTAGCAATTACTTAATTCACATGTCATGTTTTTCATTCCGTGTTAGTCTCGCACATGTTATCATATTTAAATATTTGAATTTATATATTATGATCATAATGTTTCATGCAAATACTCCAAGGGCGCCAAGCTCTAGAAAACGCTCCGCATTTACACGTACGTCCCATTTTTAGCATTGCGTTTCTTCAGTCCCTCTCGTTCACGTCACTCTCTTGATGTATATGTATATGTTGGTATGTATATATACACACGCTAAGACAAATATGCATTTTAGTTGGATCTCCAGCTATCTATACAATAGCCTCGATCGGTGAAGCACAAGTTAGACTGTGATGGACTGGATATAGACTTGTTATGTGTAAATTTAATCTGGTACAACTTCATTACTGTCTCAATATTTTATCAGCGATTTATAAATATATATATAAAAGATACGGTTACACTGATTTTAATAATGTTACTAGAAAGTTGTAAACATTCACAATAACATTAACAAGATCACAATAGATAAGTAAAGACACGAACAACGTTGGTAAATAGTTCGACAAGTGCCTACATCTGGGAGATATTTTATTCCGGTGACGAGTGTACTATTAATATGGAAAAACAAAGATACAAAGATTTTATAAGCGAATCAACAATTCCTAAACCTACCACTTTTTCTCCAAAGTACCACTGGACCTAACGTTCCCCCTAAGCGTGAGCCTCACTCACTTTTCATCTTAACACCCGCGGTGTTAAACTTCAAGTCTGTAATAAAGAAGGAGAATAAATGCACTTACATGATAGCTTTCTTTTAAAGAGTTAAACTTTACAGTGGGCGCTTTAGAGAGAGAGTTCCTCTTCTTTTTGAGATTTTGGCGCGAGATATAGAAAATGCATTAAATAGCAAAGAGCAATGCATGGTTTAAATACTCTTCATGAGAAAGAGAAAGATTTTTACCCGGAGGACACAAGGGCTAAAAACAAAGCGCTGAACAAACAGTGAAGATGGTATTTTGCGTCAGAACGAGACAAACAAAGTACATAAAGATGTCACTGGAGCTTGTCTTGGACATCTTGAAGAACACTCTGGATTTGACGAAGTAAGCAAGCCAATATGCACCAAAAAACTCCCCCTTTTGACTTTGAAGAGGCAAATCCTGATAAAACACGCAACAATCCAAAGAGCACTGAAAATCAACTCATATAACAGTCACTGGCAGACGACTTACAACAAAAAGTTTGTTTTCAAAGAAAATAAAGAAACAAGAAGGAAGTTCAGAGTTTCACACACACACACACACAAACAACTCCCCCTATTTGTCTCAGCAAAGACAAAGAGAGAAAAAAGAACCATAAAATAGTCTTATTACAACCCAGGGAAAAAAAACAGGAACACAAACTACGGGATGGAAGAAGCAGGAACAACATCAGAATCCGGAACTAGGTCTTTGAGCAGCTCGAGGATAACACGACGACGAGAGGTAGCAGAAGCAATCACTTCATCCAGGTGCCAGAATTCATCCATCAAGGCAGAAACAACCAACGAGCAGTTCTCCAAAGAAAACAGAGTGACCACCGGAGCAGAGGACCCCTGAAATAGAGCATGAGGGTACCTGGAAGTAAGGGCGAGGAACATCGGAGACGTGGTGCGGCTGAAACAGCTTGTAATGGAACGAGAGCTTCCCAGGGGCATATCTGCACTCAAGCAATTCCAAAGCAAATAGAAGATCAGGAGCTTGGCGGAGAAGAATCCCACAAATCAGAGAGTGAAACCCACTAGGGAGCTTTATCGCCACAAAGCCAACATGACGGATGATGTGGTCAAAGAACCTAGCCGAATCCACATGGACACCTGTTCCCACCCGGAAAATGAAGTAGGCAAGGCACTTGGACAAGCCTGTGTGATATGCCGTGGGACACCAATTCTTGATACTTATTTTGTGCATGATACAATACTTAGAGCTCGGCTTAGATGTCGGGTATAAACCATGCCCTGGCCAACCGCACAAGTCGCGACCACAAGAGAGCTCCTTCACTAAGTCACCATGTGTCGGTGGTTGAAAACAGGAGTATCAAGAGGGAGGTCCAAGAAGTTGGCGATGTCTCTGGGAGAGAAGGAGAAGCATTTCCCACGAACATGCACCTTGCGATAGTTCGCCTAAGACGGAGTGTCGATATCATCTGGAAAATTCGCAATAAACTCCTGAACCAGAGAAAAATGATAAGTCCCTACGTTAGTCACAAAGCCGAGAAGGCGAACCTGACGGAGAAGGTTGACAATAGCGGTGCAGGTGAGAGCCTCATCAGAGAGCACAATCTCTGGAGGAATGCTACGACGCAATAGAAATTTCCATTTGAGAGCATTCAAGATACTGTGGAAAGAGATTCCATCAATGAGGACGTTTGGGATGTCCTGAAGAGACGCCTAGGACTTCTTCTTAAGCTTGAGAGAAGGAACAATATCGTCTTCTTCATCGGCTAATTATGCCTCATTAGCGACAAAATTTGCTGCAAGGTCTTCCTCGGTCTCGGGATTGGGAGCCACTGGGACAGGAAAGCGAGGATTATGCTGAGAGTGACGACGAGACCGTCGACATGCCTTCTTATTGCGCTTACCAAGAATAGTGATGATAGGCTCGTTATCAAAGAGGACATGGTCAACAGCAGAGGAGGAATGAGCCTTAGCCACGACGGGAGCAACAGTCACTGGAGGGACCTCAGCTGGAGAGAAGTTCTCGACATCCTGAGACTGATCATCACCCAACGATGGGTCAGACATGAGCCTCATAAGATCTTCCCTGGATATCATGGGACAAGTCGAGGAAGTCGGAGTGGGAGGTCTGTTGGCACCCAGTTCAGCTGTCATTGCATCAAGAGAAGGATAGGGGACAAGCACCGTGTCAGAAAATTTGTCAGAGACATCCTGAAGACCCAGAATGACATATGCCGCTGTAGAGGATGGTTCAACAGTCTGTAAAGTATCCATTGAAGTGGGAAGCACGGACTTACCATCCCTAGTCTTCTTCGACGGAGAAGATTCAGAAGAGAGGTTCTCTGACAGAGGTTGCGAAGTAGATGATTTGGGATTTTTCGAAACGGAACCCTTGACCTTGCTCTTGAGCATGGAACCCATGATTCGCACACCATATTTGTTAGTCTGATTTGATAGCCCAGACTGTGGTGATGAGAATAAGATTTTCTAGTGCGAGTGGACACCATTTTAGAGAGACAGATGAATTAGGGTTTGAAGCAAGCGAGTTACGCAAAAGAAACTGACACAACTGATCCCAAATTTGAATAGAGAATAGGAACCGTCTTGTACTGTACAGCGAGGGAAATAAAACAAAGCGTTTAGGAAAAAAGAAAACAAATTGAAATTAAGAAGGCCCAAAGGAAGATCTCGAGTGGGCTCAACATTATAGAAGAATGGTGGATCATGTTTGGGATTGAGACACCTGTTTTACGCAAATTGGCCATGCGAATCTTGTCTCAGACGTCATCTTCTTCAGCATGCAAAAGAAATGGAGCACATTTTCTTTAGTCCACACAAAGAAAATGAATCGTCTTGCATACAAAAGGTTGGAGTAACTTGTTTTATGTACCTATAACATGAAGTTAAAACTCCGAGAGCAGATAGATAGGTACGAGAACAACGAGAAGCGAGATCCATTGAAAATCCTAGAGTTGTCTATGCAGATTATGAGAGATGAGGTAGACGACGATATTATACTTGAATCAATTCGACCGGCTCACCTTGAAGACGGCTCTCAACGACCCCAACCGCAAGTAACTTCGCAAGTTCGATCGAAAAATATTGATGTAAATAGGGTACTTATAGTGAAGAAGTGGGTCTTTCTTCCTCTAATGACTAAGACCATCATGGAGCTGACTGTGGTGATGACGTTGGTGGTATTGTTACTGATGGTGTTGGTGCAGGTGATAACGGTACTACTCCTGGTCCAATTTGTGATCTGTGGACTATGAAATCGGGCTATCAAGCTACTCGAGATCAGGACCACGGAGCGCGAGAAAGGTACTATTTTGTTATCATTAGTGTATAAAATTATTTATTAAGCAAATTGAAATGTGTTTCAGGACCACATATGACTTCTTTGACTTTGATACAGAGGAGTACATTGCGAGTAGACAAGTGGCACGTGATTACGATGATGACTCTGTTTTCACTCAATTCGGATAAATGTCGTTGATCAAATGTCTATCAATCACAAGAGGGTTATGGTTCATACCCATACCCGCATCTTATTTTCGTGGCCGTCGCCGTGCTCATCGTTAAAATTTAAAGAGCATTACCTCAATTTTTGACTTTTGCAATGTCGCGGGGGTGATCAATCAAACTACAATGATCATGTGATCAAGTACACATCTTCCTACGCGAGTTACATGATGTGGTCCGAATGTTGCGACCTACAACTACGATTCAGAGTATTTTATCGACCTCGTTGTCACTTTAATTACCGTTAAATATTGACTATTTCGAACTTTATTGTTTGAAATTTGAACTTTGAATATGTCTAAAAGTTGTGTATACTTGAATTTGACGATTACTTGCGTATGTTTTATATATTTTATATTCACTATTTTGCAATATTATTTTTGTCGCAATTTTTTTACTTTAGCGCAATTTTTGTTGCCACCGCAATTTCTCTCACAATTTTTATTTCCAAATTTTCATATTATTTTCGTTAACCATCGAAAATTCCATTTTTTTGAACATCCCGTTATAGACCGCCGCAATTTCGATCCTTTATTGGAACAAAATCACACAATTACAGTGCTATACAAGCAATCAAAGAACAGAGAGGACACAATTGCCATTGAACTCCTGAACCGGTAGTCCGTCGGTTATCTCAAATGATTTTAAGTAACTCTTGAGATATGAAGAGCTGAACAAACTAATCTCAGCCGTCCAAAACTTCAGCTTCTTTATTTGCAAGCCACATCGAATAAAGAGATGCAGTTGACTTGCTGACGTGGTGGTGCTGACTTCAACAGAACGCTTTCAGACTTCAGTGAAAAGACTAGTTCAGTCAATTCATAGTATAACTGACTGTCACACCATTTCATTTCCCAGAATGGGATAGCAAATTTTTTTCCCACTTATTTCCTGAAAGCTATGGTAGATTTCTTTAGTTGCCATGCATGATACATATTCATCTTTTTTATTTTCCCAGCAGTTTTGAGATTTTATTAGATTTTTTTCTTCTGCATCAAGTATACATATTACCTGACAATAGCACATAATGTGTTTCTTTTTCGAAAAATTAAAAAATGAATTTCCCATTCATTCTGCAAAACATCTCATACGACTATTTGTTATTGATTATTCTAGCTTCATTTATGAATTTAATAAAATTTTACAATTACAGTAATGTGGTTCAGCTTATAAATGCGAGGAAGAAAAAACTTAGAGCACAATCACACACACATTTCAAATAAAAAATATAAAGCTTTGAATAATATATATGTAAAGCATAAAAGGGGCTTGGGACTAACCCCCACAAGACCTATCGTATATCTCTCTATCTTCACAGGATGGTTGATTGGCAAAGAAGTGGTCCAAACAGATTTCTGAATCGAGAAATGAATGAATGAGAGTTCATGATTGATCACACACCTCACTCTTGTTTTTGCAGGTGGGACCTCTCTCTCTCTCTCTCTCTCTCTCTCTCTCTCTCTCTCTCTCATTTTTTACTGCACCGAGTACCAAAATGGATCACACTAATGTGAGTGAAATAATATATTCATTTACCAATTTACTCAGGAAGTCGTGTCTTGATCCAAAGCGCCATTTTGTAACTGAATACACTCATATGCTAGCTCAATTTTCAAGTTTTTGAAAGGATCGATATGGTTAATCTATGAAAACCTGCCGTTTGGACATTACCAAATTTGTAGTGAACTTTATGAAAGTAAAATCAAATAAAATTAGTTACTTAGGTCTCGGACTCGGGATCACCATCTTACCTCAACTTGATAATAATAATAAAACAACCGATAAACACATTTGTATAATATATTCAATGAGGTCTATATATACGTGACACTTTAGACGTAAATTTCAATACCCGTATAAAGGTTATTAAAATCATATATAGAAACACATTATATATCTCAAATCCTAACCTGGTGGATGACGTGCCAAAAGTCAATGAGTTATTAGATCAGTAAATTAACAAATTAATTATGATATAAATTTCTTTTCAATGAGCCAAGAATACGTGCACATTTGCAAAACTCAAGACATTTAATTTTTAATATCAATGTACACCGGTCCCAACCCCCACGTGGGCCCCACGGCTAGGAGTATCTTGATAAATTGGTGATAAATATCATTTGCATGGGACATATAGGGACATATATTTCATATTTACGTATTATGAATAATACGACCATGTACGTTGCTAAAACAGCAGGGTCCATATTAGCAAAAAATGAATTAAATTGTATTCAAAATGCGAAGTACTTGTTCAGCATGGATAGGGGTAGGGAAAAAAGTGGGCCTTTTGTTAATTAAAACACTATTTAAAGCCTCTCATTCATATAGGATTTTCGTCAGTTTCTATTAGCATTGAATATGTAATTTTATATGTGTGGCCAAACAAGACAAACAAACCATTTGGGAAGTGTGGAAAGTAAGAATATCAATCAAGTGGTTGTGGTTAACTTATTAGTATGCATTGTATTGCAGTGATAGGCATTGATGTCTGTATATATATCTATGTGTTGGTATATTGTTTTTGTGTATATATATTACTGTCTGTATGCCTTTCTCTTTCTCAGCCAAGGTGTCAATGAATAGTTTGCAGGCAATATAAGACCCACATAGAAACACTACATTTATGTCATATTCAGTGACGAATTAATATTTTTGGAAACAACCTTTTCTTCTTGTTTGAACTAGAGTTTTATGGGGTTGATGAGTTTCTTCATTGCTCTTTTGGCAGATGTTTCAATAGGCCAAATCTTACTTTGTCCGTTTTATTAATTTTTTTAACTACTACGAGCAAGCTGTTACATCAACGATTTGTTTTATTTAGTTATTATTTTCATAAGTTTCATCAAGGAATTAAATGCAGCAGTCAATTGCATGTAGAAAATTATTGTTTAAAATTCAGTACTTGGGTCTTCAGTGGGAGACTTGTAATGGAAAATATCACAACCGATCTGGATGAATTTAATGTACTAAAGGAATTGAGTGAAAGAATAATACACATCAAACACATCAATCATGCAATTATTTGTATGCGCAGGTCAGTTTCTTTAAAACTTTATGGTCTGTGGTCATACAAATAAAAATAAATTTCCAAAAAGCTTTAGTGTTTGTACATATTTGTTTTTTTTTTTCCATTGTTATTCTTTTGGTGTTACTTACTTAGGTTATACAAAATAATGGCCATGAGGATAATCTCTTTCTCTCTCATTCTGCATAATAATGGGGTTAAAGTTCTTAATTCTATACATATTATATATGATACAACTAATGGAAAATCTGATGATACGAAGTGCACTTTAAACCAGAGAGCTGAAAGAGACACTTCTTTGTTACCTAGAAATCTGAAAGGAAAATATGATCTTTTCTATTCTTTAGATCTATTGGATAAGCATTCAATAATGCCGCATCAAATTATCACCTACCTTTAACAATAAAATAAATAAAGAAAATTTGTAACAAATTGTATTTATTTCTGAGATTTACAGTAGAAGTAATTGGTACATCCTAACTTCATCTAGAAAACAAATTGCTTTCACGTTGTTATGTTGTGATCTCAAAGCCAAAGCTCATATTAGGTATGAAGTACGTGTTGCTTTTTCTGTGATCGTTAGTTTAAAATTTTAAGATTTACTTGCGGTGAATGGTTTCTCAGTTTAAGTGAACAATATGATGGATACTTTAATAATAGTAATATAATAAGAGAAAATGGCAGCAATAATATTTAATGTTTCTAAATGGAATAACTTTTTATTGCTTAAAAAAATCGATAAATACTCAATGTCAATTTATGTCTCTCCATTAGTACTAAAAATATTAACTTGAATCGAATGACATGTCTCAACATGTAATTTAGATAAATTACAAACAAAAAAAGTATTATAATAAAATATATAAAAATAAAAATAATAATTATTATTATTTAAACATAACAAAGGAACATATATATCATATACAGATATTATATAAATTGGCTAGAACACGTAAGTATTAAAAAGATACGATTATTTGAAAATTGATCACATACGTCTATTTTTGAAAAATAATCACACGGTATATTCATAATTACACTAATTATAATTTCTCTAATAATAATAATACATTATTATAGCACCTCTACTATGTTAATACAATACAATTTATTTTCAGTAATTCGAGATTAAAGAATTCGGTCTAGTTAAATGAGTTCCAAGTGATTAGAAAGTTTTCATCGTCAGTTTATGACAACTAAATAAGGCTAAATCATGGCAAGAAACTTAATTTCAATTATTATTAGCAAATATATTGTACCGAAAAGAAATGAAAGTTACAGAGAATCTTTTGCGGCCACTTGGATAAGTAATGGACAACTCATGAAGCGCAATGTTATACAGCTGCATTATTTTCTTATATATCGTGAAAAAAGTGGATTTTGGTGCTCCCACTTTCATTTCTTGATTCTATCAAAGATCAGGACTTGAATAAGAGGTTTAATAGACTTCATACATACATATGTCTAATATGTATACAAAGACATTGTCAACTGTGACACTAAAACCTAATAATCTTGAAGTAATGTCTTTCATGACGGAGCAAGAAAATCATGTATATAAGTTTAACGCACATTTAGGACAGCATTATGATTTCTACCAGAGGTTCAGAGAGATATATATGTATATATAGGTACATATATGATTTACGTATCCATCGTTCTCATTCTCTGAGTACCAGTTGAAATCTTTTGCTACATTTATACCTGATGCTCTGACAAAAGTCTTCCATTTTGAGGCTTTGCTCCATCTGCCCTGATGTCTTTAATTACGTGTTGGCTATGATATTTGACAAACGTTAAATGTTGCTTTCATTTTAAATATTGGAGAATAGTATTCCTATGGAATAATTGAGAACCACGACACAAATGCTGAGGCCAATGGAGTTTTCTCTCCCGTTTATTTTCTATATCAAATAAATATATACATACCGGCATATAAATTGTTGTATTCTTCACTACTGAACATAAATAAAATAGCCACGAAACTCCATATATATACATATATATCATAAGCTGATAGAAAATTGGTTTCCATGTTAATCGAATATTTGAGTTTGAGGACGCGAGTGGCAACCATACCAAAAGGCATAATCGTAAAATCAAAACAAAACACTCTATTGCACTTTAAATGTCATTACTAATTGATCAGAATTATACCATATTTAAGAGTATTTCGTCAAATTATTATTAGCTGCTCATTTCGTGAATGAAGTTTCCATATAAATGCAATAGAGCTCAAATTTAATTCGACCGTAGCCAATCTTTTGTAGAATCCTTGATTTGTGTTGTCCGTATAAATTTGACAACATTATAATCACATATATGTTTCCAAAAAGAATTACATGATAAATAAATGCAAAAGGTTGATTCCTGTGAAATTCTGTCTCGGTCAGAGACCATATGTTACTCAAAATGTTAAATCAATTCAAATGAACAAAAGGTTGGGGTCTGAGTTAAGATGTAAACTTTATCTCATTTTACCTTGATATGCCTTTCTATATGGTGGGTGAAAGATAGAACGACTATTATTGTTGCGAAAAATGTGCTCGTAAGTAAGTGTACATGTTGCTCAAGTAATATAGATTCTCGAAGCACGAGTTTTCGTTCCCATGGTACTTAGTATTAAGCGCAAATAAAAGAAATGACTACAATTTGAATGAAAGGAAAATGCAAAGTGAATGCTAATGATTTATAAAATTTAACGCAACTACTTAAATCGAAAACGAGTATAAAATGTGAATGCGGTGAGACGAAGGTGTGCTTCACTATTCTCTTCCTACATTATGAACTGCCGATTATCATGAAAATATTACATTTTACTCATGCATTATTTTTTCACTTAATCCTATCGCTAACTCTTAGTCGAGTGAAATTAACGACTTAAGCATAGAACTAACTCTTATCCCTCGGTTCCAAGATTAAAATCCTAGCTCGCAAAATTAACAAAACAAATTAAGAATCCATAAATTTTGTTGCTATCTCTACTCAACATAATTATTTACAGTATCCTATTTTGGTGCACAATTACTGAATCTCGCACAAAGTGATCAACGATCAAGCACAAAGTGATCAAATTCATGAGCATTAATTACAAAAAATAGCAGAAACACAGAGATTGAACGAAACAAATTACAATATACTAAAACAATATCCATAACTTTATCGGGAGAAACATCCACCATCACCTTCTAATAGGTTAGTTCATGTCAATGGTGGGAATACATAACAAGTAAAAAGTATTCATGGAAAATAAAAGTGCAGAAAGCAAACAATACCAGAGTTTTAGAAAATTAAGAGAAGAAAACTGATTTAGTATCCGTAGAGTTCGTCGCCGACTCGATAGCGTCTTCGATCTCTATCTCCATTTACTGTGATCTCTCTTCTTAGGATTTTTCTCCTAAACCTAATAAAATTTAATAATATATTTTTTCTGGCCTCAATTAGGTCATATAGTCAAACCTATCAAATTCACACAGATCTGGCCATCAAAAACAAACTCGACAGCTCAAACATACCGTCCGCGTGTCAAAATTGAATCTTGACGCAGATTCATCGTGATGCGATCAAAACTGCCATGTCGCGGAAACAGTCATCAGAGTCCGATCGCGACGTGTCCAGTGCGTATCGCGACGCGATGGGCACTTTGGAAAAAATCGGAGTCTCACCTTTTGTTGAGCGCGACGCCCATAGTGTTCAGGGTGATGCGATGTAAATTTTGAGACTCTACGTTGCTTGTTCCGACCAATTCTACTCCGTTTCAGCTCATGTTTCGCACGTGTGCCGTCAATCTCCATCCAAACGTGCAAAACTGAAATGAAACCTGAAAATTCCAAAACAATCAACTATATAATTTAATCTCAAAATTAACTAATAACCAAAGGAGTAAGCTTTGGCTCCATAAACTCTTGTTAATTTTGATTCATTTCAATGTTGGATTCATTTTGCTAGGCCAAATCTCTAATCTTTAGATTAAGTATTTGTTTGAACCTTGTTTGGTTGTGATATCAATAATATAAGTATCACACAACTTCATCTATGTATCAATGACGTATGATTAAAAGATTTATTGCTAACTGACTATAAAAGTATATCACACCCTTATAAATTTTTATTAGTTCAATACAGTTTATTTACATACACTTTCATGTCAGTGAATGTATACAATTAGTCATTTTAGACTTAACCCTTTGGGATTGGGAATAGCACTTGAAGGACTAAAATATGACACGAACCATAGAGTTCAAGCATAGTTTTTTTTTCCAAACGTAGTTAATCCTCTTAATAAATGTGCATTTCAAGGTGTGAGATTGGTTAAAAATGATTCACTAGCTAATACCTTTACATGAACATAAAATCATGTTTCATCGTTCACATAAGATTTGATAGTTTAGATACACTTTAGTAGTTATTTTAATAGATCATACGCAGAAGAATAAGTAAATTACGCACAGAAATAATAATTCAGTTTATAACGCTTACATTGGAAATATGAATGAATTCCGACGAAAAATAGAAACTTCACTAGATAGTAGTATGAGTACGACGACGGAATACCATGTATACTAACTTTTAACGATTTATAGTTCCAACATTGTTTCTAAATAAGTTTATAGTTTAAGCTCCCCTAAATTTGAACTCCCCAACTTTTTCACTCTTACACTTTTTGTATGTAACTCGGAGGGTCTCAATACAATAACAAATCATATGGTTCTCAAAAAGTTACAAACTCTAGCCGACAAAAGAAACCATTGCCGCGAAGGGTGTTAATACGTGAAAATGGTAAAACAATATCCTGCCAAATTTCTCGGGACATCAGTATATTTTATAGAATAATAAAAAGAATTTCTCTTATAATCAATGAGTAGAATACAAGTGAGCAAAATAATGAGGTTTACAAAAGAATAGGTGAATAATAGATAGTAATTCTCTGATATCCGGTCCCTTATTCCTGTGCCTTTGATTTCTTTTTATAGTCGTTGTTTTAACCGTTTGTCGGTTAGTCTGAGTAGTGCGTGAGTAGGTTTAGTGGATCGTGGGGTGATCACACGTCAGTGCATTTGGTTTTGTACTTGATCGTCGTAGCAATCCGAGCATTTTTAATTACGTGTTATTTTTATTTGGCTAGTCTTTGACCTATTATCATCTCTCCTCTTCGAAGTCTTTGATCGACAGGGTCCGTTCTCAACTTATGAACGTAATGTTCCTTATCTTGGGTAGTTCTCGGGGTTATTATCCTCGATTTCTTCGTCTTAGGTTTGAGTACGTTCCTGGGTATCCTGAGGAATGTCCTGGCTATGCTAAATTTCCAGGTTACAACCCCTCCCTAGTTTCTTGGATTTTTAGTAAAAATGGTAAGGAACTCTTTTGTGAGTGATTTAATTCACGCTTCATCACTTTTACTTTGGTTTATTCTCGGTATATCCCGAGTGCTATACAGAGTTTATTTCTCTGTGGAACATTGACGTTTTTTTAACGTCGTCATTTTATTTTTGCGAAAGGGAGAATTTTGGGGCGACCCTTCGTCTTTGGCCTTTGGATGTGCAAAACTTCTTCAGCACGCTGAATCCCGATCATTAGGGGACCCTACATAAAGGTGTGAAAACGCTTTTTTTGAACTTTATGTGCCATTTTCGACTTTTCTCAACTTTTCATCTCCGCATCCTCTTCGGTACTCCCAGAGATCTTCTAACGCTTTTCCTTTTCGTAAGTTTTCTTCGTCCTCATTTTTCTTTTGAAATCTATTGTAGGTATTTATTTTCTTTCGCGTTATGAACTGGTATCACGTGGAAGGGACCGAGTGTAATTTTTTTCTTCCCGATCGGAATCTCGATCCTCGAGTCGAAGTATATTCGGACTAGGATTCCGAAGAGGATGTTGAGCTCTTCGGATCCGAACGGCTGGAACGCTATCGTTACTGGCTTTTAGTCCCTGATAAGGGATGGGTTCGTCCCGTTTCGCCCGAACGGTACCACGGGTCCCCCCTGTTTATGATCCCAGGCTTCATGTGGAGTAACCGGGTCTTCACTTTCTCTCAGGGTTGGTATGACTTCTGACAATGCCGATGATTCTTCCTATGTCCCTTCGGATGAGGATACGATGGTTTCATCAGATGCTTCCCAACCTTGTGCTACCGAGGGGAGTGGCCATGTTTTTCGGCAAAGACCTTCATGCAGATTATTCCGTTGAAGTATATTTTGAGAGGAAAGAGGTAGACTTTTTGGCCAAGCAGTGGACTTATTTGATGACTACAAAGAATTTCGATTCTTTGTACGACGAGTTTGTTTTTGACGACCGTATCAAATTTTCTCTTCCTTCCCGAGACGATTGGGCCTGCTCGCCTCTCGAGGGAAAAGAGGCTATGAACGCTATGGTCTTGAGAGCAATTGAGGATTGCCCATGCATCCGACCCAGCTAGTCCCGAATGTCTACTGTACATTAGTCGGGATGACTCAACTATGGTTCCGCTTTTACGATGCACTTCCAACTCTGAATGATTTTGCACAGTAATATCACTTCCAACCTGCTCCCGGCCAACATGATTTTTATTGTGCTCGGTCTCATTCGAGTTCCTAGAAAATTGTTACTAATCTTCCTTCTAGCCAGAAAAAGTGGAAAGATCGACTTTTTTGGGTCGAAGGCTTCGATCGTCTCCCTTCCCTTCACGAGAAAAGCAGAATTTTTTTAGCTTGGTTATTTCACTTTAGTTTTTACGTTTGCGTTTTCTTTCTTTTTCTAATTTTTCTTTCTCTCAAGACCGTTGCTGACGTACACCGAAGACAAGGTTCCCGAGAGAGAATCTATCTTTGATCTGCTAGATGAAGATCGTTCTACGTACGTTTTGTTGGACCCCGATCTTCTGGCCAGCCTTTTTAGGGAGCTTGTTAAAGGTAACATTTTGAAAAATAACTAATTCTACATTAGTCGGTACAAACCTTTGTGTATTTCAGATATCATAGCGAGGAAGGCTCCGTCGGGTATCGAACTAGAGGCGTCGAAAGCGAAAGGTTTGAAACGAAAGAGTGGGAGGCCTTTGTCGGCCCCGACCCAAGTTAAGGCATCGGCTGTGTCGGTTGCCAAAGAGAAAAAGGGAAAGAATGTAGCGAGGAGTTCTTCGGAGAACTTTATCGACGGGGCGACGAGTCTTCTCCATGCCCATGTTCGTGCCGAGTGTTGGAATAGGTCTAGGATTAAGAAAAATTTATCATTAATCATATTAATGGCGGAATATAAAAATTTCTTTTACTAGTAAAATAATTTTTACTAACCTAGGTAAAGTGCATATACATGTTATAAATTCAAAACATTATTTAATCTACTTGAATACTAACCTTTCTCGTGTCTTCAAACTTGAAGCATCTTGGGCAAGGTGGATCTTCTTCCTTGGCTCGATTCCTTCACGTCTAGTCTTGAACTTGAGAAACCTAAAATTTCTATTACAAGACTCTATAGAGGTTTAGAAGAATTTGTGTGCGGGCACAATTAAACATAATAACTCAAGAACAAGTCTATGAGCTAAAGAGCTGATTTAACCTAAGCCTATTGAGGAATTTGTGCCAAAATAAAAGAAGTATTTTCTAGAGAGAGAAAGGGAGAGAGGTCGGCCAAGAGCAAGAGAGAACAAGGCAAAATTTTAAATTTTCACATCTCTATGTGAGGCTCTATTTTATAGGAGAAGGAAAAATCTATAAAGATCAATTATTCATTCATGAAAGAATAATGTATTCCTGACACAATATTTGATTTTCCCTTCCCCTTTCTCTCTTAGGATGGCCGGCCATACACCTCAAGCAAGGAGGAAAATTTGTTTCCTCACTTAGCTTATTTATTTCCTTCTCAAGGCAATTCATTCCCCTTTTACTTTTGGGTAATTATCCTTATAATTAAAGGGAAATAAAACTCTCATCTTGATGCATGTTTTGGCGAAAATTCTACCTAGGGGGGAGCTTCTAGATGCTTCCTTATTTCTTTTAAGATAATTCTTAAAATACCCATTTTAGAATTATAATTGCACTAATAACGAAATTAATTTCATAATGCCTCAAATGACTTTTCGGCTTTAGAAAATAATTTATACTTTCATCTTATGAAAATATTCAAAATTTTATTTTGACATTCACATCATTTTATGTCCATGTGGACAAAAAATACCCTTTAGACATTTTCCGAGAAAAAGTCTAGTTCAACATTTGAACTTATTTTGACTTAGCTTCTAGTTTAACAATCCTACTTTAATGACCTGTAATAGTGACCTTATGGATCAAAATGAACAAAACTTGAGCTTCTATACTCGGACTCAAAAGTTCACAATCCTTTTCCGAGTATTAGCTTAATGTCAACTGACTTCACTAAAGAGTTGACACTGAGAATCTCTCGGTTCAAATGAATTTATTTTCTACTCAAATTCAACTTAATTATATTGAGCGGATCCATTGAATGTTATCTATGTTTACCCTTCATGAATATCATCAACTAGTTGAGATTTATAAAATTACCATTTTACCATTCTAGTTGTTATTTCCTCAACTCATTTAGTACTTGTGAATAAGTTAGAAACAATATATTAACGAGGAGCTAAGAAGTCACATTGTTTCATCCAAATAAAGTCGCTACTTAATTTTGGATACTACGCAATTCATTTATTCACAATCCAAGTAATAAAGCATGAGGTGATATATATTACATATCATCAATCTTGTCATGAATTCCATATCTATGAGAACTTCACAAAGTTGGTTTATGACATCTTCATAACTTAATATCTCACCAATTGGCCTAGTCTAGATCACATGATGGATCTAGAATTTGACTTTCTCAAATGAGAATATTAATGCTATGAAATGACATGTCTCGTTTCAGGATTTAGGTAAGCATGATGCAATTCATACATAGTGACCTTGAGATAGAAGATGTTAAATGGTTTCTTCTTCTATTGTCTCTAAAGGTGCGCTGGTCAATTCAGTATATTTGAAAGATACACTGGAAGAACTATAGAGTTCCTAACTCTCTATGCCTCGTAACCAGACATTATAGATTCTTCCAACAATCATACTGGGATCAATAGTATGTTGATCTTTAGATTGCGGGTATATCGTTTTAGTCAAACCATGAAGAGTTTGTTCACGCAAATCTACATTTGTCTCTTCATACATTGTTAGGTTTGATTGAGGACTATAAGACTATTGAATATCATAAATCTTCAATCAAACTAAAAAGGAATGAATGAACGTTTCAACTTTTATTAATTTAATCAGCAAATTACAATAAAGACTTTATAAAGATTTATATATTACATCAATATGTAAATAAACAATCTTCTTGTGGGCATCTCTGCCAACACCGAGGTTGTCGAGAACGTCTCCGAGAGAGATCATTTGGGTTTAACGGACTTCATTCCTGATATTTCCTCGATGGTAAGTGTCTGTCTTCCTTTGATGTCGAGGATTAGTTTATAGTTTACTGATTTTTGCCTTTTCAGACTTATGTATGCATTGCTCGGCTTCAAGAGATTCTCGGCCCAAAGTTTCAGTCTCTGCGGAGACAAGCCAAGCGCATGGCTAAAGAGGCCGACGACTGCAAGCTCGAGGTTCTACGGGTCCAGGGGGAATTGGAGGCGAAGTGTCAGGAAGCTGCAGGCGTTGCTCGGCCTCAAGTTATAGAGGACTTTAAGAAGTCCAAAGAGTATGAGCAGGAGAATGACCTCTTATACAACCACGCTCTTCGCGAGATTGTCTCCACTCTACGCGCTAAGAATCCTGAACTCAACGTCGACGACCTGGATCTAGACTCCGACTCCACCAACGAAGCTGCCGAGGACTAATTTATTAAAAGTAGTTTTCTTTATAACTTTTTACTTTTCAGACTGACGGTCCGTGATCGGATCTTTAATAGCTTTGTAATAGTATGCAGCCGGTATTCCGACATTAATGTATTTTTGTTAATATTATTTCGTATATGGATATTTTTCTAAATACTATTTTTAGGACGGTTTTTTGTTAGAATGATAGCTTATTATTATGTTTCCATCCTCTTTTTAGTGTTATCTAATTTGATAATGAGAACAACGAAAGCGAAACAAAGACGATATTGAGAAATTATTTTCGGTATCCCGAGAGAGAAAAATAGGATATGAAGTGAGAAATTTCGACCAAGTCGCTTTTTGAAAATAAAGAAGAATATGGTGTAATTTGTGTGACCAAGCTGATTTTTTAGTTTGATAAATATAGTAAGAATATAAAACCACTTCTGCGACCAAACCGCTTTTTGAATTTGAAAAATAAACTAATAATACAAAACAACCTTTGTGAACAAGCCGCTTTTTGAAATTCATCTTAAACGTAAAATCTTATGAGATGCTCGGCATTCCATGGGTTCTTTTCCATTTCCCCCTTTAAGTTCTGAAGCGTATAACCTCCATTTCCCAAATTTTCTTTGATGATGTATGGTCCTTCCTGATTTTCTCCGAGGACCCCTTCTTGCGGTACCTTGTTGTGGAGGAAGATTTTACTAACGACTTTATCACCGACAAAAAATCTTCTCGGGCGAAGTTTTCTGTTGAAATATCGAGCAAATCTTTGTTGGTTAGCCAAGTTTTTAATATGTGCATTTTATCGTCTTTCTTCTAGTAGATCAAGATTTAGCTTAAGGTTTTTGTTGTTTACCTCGGTGGTGTATGTTTCTCTTTGGATAGTGGGGATAGTAACGTCTATTTGGATAAGAGCGTCTGCCCCGTATACCAGTAAAAAATGTGTTTCACCATTTGCAGAGTGGCTGGTGGTTCAATATGACCTTTGTACCTCGGGTAGCATTCTACCCATTCTCATTTATGGTTGTCCAGCTTTGTCTTCAGGCCATGTTTGATGGTTTTATTGACTGCCTCCACAAATCCATTGGATTGTAGTCTTACTATAGTGGAAAAAACTTTGTTAATACCATATTTTTCGCAAAATTATTTGAATAAGTCACAATCAAATTGAGTACCATGATCTGATATCATCTTAATCGGTATCCCGAATCTGGTGATTATGTTTTTCCAAACGAATTTTACTATTGTGAAAGCAGTTATTTTATTTAAGGGTTCAACTTTGACCCATCTAGAAAAATAATCTATTGATACGACAACGTACCTGCATCCTCTTTTTCCTTTCGATGGTGTTTTGATGAGGTCTATTCCCCATTCGGAGAAGGGGATCGAGCAGTTTAGGGAAATAAGCTGTGTCGGGGGAAGCTTGGGTATGTTGGAGAATTTTTGGCACTTCGCTCATTTCTTCACCATATCCCGAGCATCCCCTTGGAGAGTGGGCCATAATAGTACTTGTCTTAGAATTTTTAGAGCTAGGGCTTCTGACCCTAGGCGGCTTCCGTAGATTCTTTCGTGTATCTCTTGTAACGTGTACTCAGCCTACTGTTCATTCAAGCATCTGAGCAGCGGGCTGCTGAAGCTTCTATTATACAGAGTATCACCTTCGAGTATGTACCGAGCGGCCTTGTATCTAAGGTTTTTGGCCACATTCTTATTTTCTAGTAGGACTCCATGCTTGAGATATTTTCTGAAAGGGTCTTGCTAGGAAGTTATCCCGTCGACCCACATTATCTGTTCCCTCGAATCTATGCAATGTTGGTTGATTTGAATGATTGGAGTGATTGAAAATGGCCAACTTAGCCAGATCGTCTAATTTTTCGTTCATTTCTCTCGGGATTTGAACTATTTTGCATGACTAAAACTTCTGGATTTGTTGTTGAGCTTCTTTTGCATAGAGCGACATCTTTTTGTTTTTTTGCCTGAAATTCATTTTTTATTTGATTAATTATTAATTAGGAATCCGAGTAGACTTGTAAGTTTTTGATTTCTAAATATTTTGCTATTTTGAGTACATGTATCATGGCTTCGTATTCGACCTTATTATTTGACGCATTGAAAGAGAACTTTAAAGTGAAGTTTACCTTGTGGTTATGTGGTCCTGTGAATGCGATCCCTACTCCAGCTCCTATTTCATTTGCGGCATCAACATGCATCTCCCATGTCGGGTACTCAGCCGGTCTCGGTTAGAACTCTGCAATAAAATATGCTACGGTTTGTCCTTTGACGGCTATTCGGGGTACAAATTGTATGTCGTACTCGGTTAATTCTATAGCCAATTTCATTAGTCTTCCCGAGACGCCGGGTTTCTGGAGGACTTGTCGGAGTGGAAAACTTTTCAACACCGATATTGGGTGAGCTAGAAAGTAATGCTTCAACTTTCTTGAGGTTGTAATCAGGGCATATGCTAATTTTTCCATCTCTGTATATCTCCCTTCGGCGTCATTGAGTCTTTTTGAAGTGTAATATACCAATAATTGTTGCTTATTTCTTCCTTGATCAGTGCATAGCTAACATCAAGTTCAGATACTGCAAGGTAGATTTGTAACGGCTCTCCTGCCTCCATTTTTCTCAAAGTGGGAGGTCAAGAGAGATGTTTTTTAGGGCTTCAAAATCTTGATGACACTGCTCGGTCCATTTAAAATCTTTCGAGCCTTTGAGGGCATCGAAAAAATGTATGCTCCGATCACTCGATTGTGAAATGAACCTGCTAAGGGCCGCAATCCTTCCAGTGTGATTATGAACTTCTTTGATGTTCCTCAGTGGGCTCATGTTGAGGAGGGCTGTGATTTTCGTGGGGTTGACCTCGATCCTCTCTCGTATACTATGAAACCCAAGAATTTTCCTGCAGAAACACCAAACATACATTTTAAAAAGTTAAGTTTCTTTCGATATTTTCTTAATATCGTGAACGATGCTAGCAGGTCCTTGGTATGTGAATTCATTCTTTTGATTTTCACCAGGAGATCTTCCATATATGCCTCAATCGTTATACCGAGAAGGTCTGCAAACATTTTTTTTACCAATCTCTAGTAAGTAGCTCCCGATTTTTTTTATCCGAACGGGATTACTGTGTAACAATATAACCTCTATCAGTACTGAATGCAGTATGATCTTGATCGGGACCATACATGAGTATCTAGTTTTATATCGAGTATGTATCCATGAAGCTTAACAACTCGTGTCCCGCCGTTGCGTCAACCAGTTGGTCGATCCTCGACATAGGGAAGCTGTCCTTCGGACATGCCTTGTTTAGATCCGTGAAATCTACGCAAATTCGCCATTTTCCGGTTGGTTTCTTAACCAATACCGGGTTAGCTACCCCAACTTGGTACTTTGTCTCCTTTATGGATTTATTTGAAATTAATTTATCTACTTCCTCTTTCAGAGCTTTGCACCGCTCGATATTTAATGCTCTACTTTTCTGTCTAATGGATTTTGCTTTTGGGTCGATGTTTAGCCTATGACAAGTTAGTTCTGGATCTATTCCTACCATATCGGCTTGTGACCATGCAAATATATCCATATTATTTGACAGAAGAGTAACTAACGTGGATTTTATATCTGGGGCCAGATGTGTGCCAATGCGGATCTTCTTTTTGGGACTTTCTCGCCGGAGAATGATTTCTTCTACTTCACCTCCAGGTCTGATTTCTTCCTTGTGGGGAAGTCGTGGATCAAAATCGGAGGTGAAGGTCATCACATTTCGTCCTTCTTTGTCCTGAGAGTTCTTGAGGTAATCCGCATAGCAACTCCTCGCGAGTGCCAGAGTTCCCAATTCCTCGCCTGTGTTGTTCTCTGTAGGAAATTTGATCTTTAAATATTACATTGAAGTAACAACACTGAGGGCCTGTAATATCGGTCTCCCAATGATTTACCCGAAACTATCACCCATTTTGTGGAGACAGTCTTTGTTTTGGGCTTGTCTCCCAAGGTCATCGGTATATAGATTATCACTCTCGAGATTATGGAATCTCCGGTGAAACCATAAAAATAAATTCGGAGAAGGGGAGGGTATGTCTTTCTTAAGGACCATTCTCTAGAATGTTTCTTCATCGAGGACGTCCACGACACTTCCTGTATCGACTAGCATTCTATGAACAACTTTGTTTCTAATCTTTACGGAGATTACCAGTGGGTCGTTGTGCAAAAATAACACCCATTTTGCGTCTTCTTTGGTGAAGGTGATAGGTTCCACTGTATTTTTTGAGACCTTTGTCGGTCTTTCTCTGTCTGCAAACATGACTTGTCTGCATCCTGCCTGAGCTTCTCTCACGTAGCTTTTCTGCGAGCTTCGTGGTTTTTCTCCAATGTGAGGTCCCCCGAATATGAGAGAAATTTCCCCATATACTTCTTTGGGTTCCGCCGGCTCCTCCCTATTTTCAGTTTTAAATTTCTTCAAAGCTCCTCGTCGGATCAGGGCCTCAATAGTTTCCTTCAGGTTAAAACAATCTGTCGTTCTGTGACCCACGTCGGCATGGAATGCGCAGTACTTCGTCTGTCTCTTTCTATTACATTTTTTTTATCTTCGCCGGCCTTGGGAAATCTTCTTCGTCGTGGGAGAGACTAAAAATTTCTTCTATCAAAGCATTCAACAGGCTATACTGATCATACTTAATTTTGAACGGTTTCTTCGGCCCTGCTCCTGATCACATCATTTTTTAGGGCGATCTTCCTTGGTAGTCTCTCCTTCATGTCTTCATGCCGATGCTTTGGTGCTTCGGCCTTTTTGGCCGCCAGCCTAGCCTCCTCCGTATTATTATATTTCTGCGCACTTTTGAGGAAGACATTGTAATCCCGAGGGCTGGTTTTTTGTAGTGACCACCAAAATTCTGATTCCA
Organism: Urtica urens; assembly: GCA_958296335.1. Lineage (NCBI taxonomy): Eukaryota > Viridiplantae > Streptophyta > Magnoliopsida > Rosales > Urticaceae > Urtica > Urtica urens. The sequence goes on along the minus strand of OY282522.1, from coordinate 17,600,984 downwards.
TTTTGATACCCGAGGTGATTCCAAAGAGCTTGAAATCTTCATTGAGATCGTCTACCTGCAGTGTCTGCTCTGAGTAGCGACTGATGTAGTTTCTGCTCTGAGCTTGTTTGATCGCCAGAAGACGTTCCTCATGAGTCTTTCCAGAACTTGACCCGACGGACTGCTCCATGAATCTTCGTGCTAGTTGTTCCCATGAGGCTATTGTGTTCGGCCTGAGCTTCATATGCAATCTTTTGGCTGAGCCTGAAAGGGTAATGGAAAATGCCCGACACATAACTCCGGGGTCCACTCCCTATAGAAGCATCCATGAGGAGAAAGTGTCAAGATGATCACCTGGGTCGGTCTTTCCATCGTAAGCAGGGATGCTCGGCATCCTAAACCTATCAAAAAGTGGATGGCTGAGCACACGCGCAGTGTATGGCGAGACTGCTTCTCTAATCTTTTGGATAGGCTCTTTCGACCCAGAGCGACCTCTTCGATCCGCCTCCCAACCTTCTGAATTTTTTCTCCTCAATACTTCCACTATCTTCAGTGTCTCCTGCTCTTTCTGGACTTCTTAGTCCCGAGCGGCTCTTTTCACAGGAAAGTAGGTAACGCTCTGGAATCTTTTCTGATGCGTCCATACCTTCTTCCAGTTTAGTGAACTCTTCTCTTTCGTAGCGATCCTTGGCGTGCCTTTTGGATTTCTTAATCCGAGCCTTAGAGCCTTCAAGCTCTTTTTCTGATCGGTATGAGTGTTCATCATCAGGATTCACTATTGCGCTTCGCATCGTGACCCTTTTTGCTCGCTACTTTCATTCCAGTTCCTTATTATTTGCTTCCAGTTGTGAGACGCTCTTGCATTTCTCGGAATTGGACGTGCAAATGAGATTCTGGGAGAAGTTCAGCGAGTTATTCCTCTGTGAGAGGAACTATACAATTATGGTGTTCGACCTCTTGGTCGTTCATGAGTGCATTTCCTGTTGAAATTGAAGACCTAGCCATCGAAATTGAACGCTACTCCCCCCCTCATTCTAGCGCCAACCGTTAACCTGTGAAAATGGTAAAAACAATATCCTGCCAAATTCCTCGGGACACCGAGTATATTTTATAGAATAATGATAAGACTTTCTCTTATAATCAATGAGTAGAATACAATAGAGCTAAATAATGAGGTTTACAAAAGAATATGTGAATAATAGCTATTAATTCTCTGATATTCGGTCCCTTATCCCTGTGCCTTTGATTTTCTTTTATAGTTGTTGTTTTAACCGTCTGTCGGTTATTTTGAGTAGTGAGTGAGTAGGTTTAGTGGATCGCGGGGTGATCAATCCCATGTCCTTGCTGCGAGATTTGTCTCGTCAATGCATATGATTTTGTACTTGGTCGTTGTAGCGATCCGAGCGTTTTTAATTACATGTATTATTTTTCTTTGACTATTTTTTGACCTATCATCTTATCTCATTTTCGAAGTCTTTGATTGAAAGAGTCCGTTCTTAACTTATGAACATAATTTTTCTTATCTTGGGTGGTTCTCGAGATTATTTTCCTTGACTCCTTCGTCTTAAGTTTGAGTGTGCTACTTAACACTACGTCGTATCCTTAATCTTAAAAAGAAAAGATGTTTTATGTAGTAATAATACCAATTACGGAGGCATGAGATTTTCAATAACAAAATGTCAATAGCAATAAACCAACATAATTTTATCTACATAATCGAGTTGATCAGGTCCATGCAACAACTGACCCTTGGTTACATTTGGTAAATCATCCGCTTAGATTAAGACTACGAGGTATTTTACAATCGATGGGACTCTTATACGATATATAACTTTAAAATTGACATGATTGGTATAAGTTAATTATGAGTCATTTAATGTAGCCTGACGTGGAAAATATGTGACTTTATTAGTTAGCAACAATGTCAAATAAAAGAAACTTGTTTATCCTTGATATGTTCAAGGGTATGTAGTACTTGGTTTTAATTCTGCATCAATCTAAAACATATTTTACAAATTTCATAGAGCTGTTTACACCATCTGATCAATTCAGCATCCAGAATTTGTTCTACACTATAATAATCGCAAATAATAAAATTGTTAGTTATTTTATTAGTAAAACGGATAATATTTTATGAGATAAGTCATAATCAAATTTTACTAGTAATTTATAGTTATCTCTCTTCAACTGATTTGGTAATTGATTGGACCCTACATCCATAACACCACCTTAACAAATTGATGATAATTTAATGCATATATAAAGTAATGTGGCAACCAACAAATTCCTCAAAAATATGCAAATGGATAACGACAAGTTAATTAATTAGTGAGAAAATCATATACATCAATATTTCAATGACATAAACACGTAATATATCTATGTACTAGATTCCAAATCATTACATTTGGCCAACAATCAATAAATGATTAGTCGTACAAAGCTTTCCTCAGGCTCCAAATAACAAAAAAATTGGTCAAATATTATAACAAAAAAATTGGTCAAATGATCAACGTTTAAAGAGTAATTATGAAATAGACAATATTTATGTTAAATTACGTGGCACACTATTAATACACCCGTTAAACACTAAGAAACATGCATGTACCGCCTATCTTCCATCAATACACGACTAATCAAGTCAATCATCATAAAAGAAAACATAAATTGATAAATATGAAATTCACTCTATAAAATAAAATATATGACCAATTTTCACATTATTATTCTTGCAGTAAAAACTGCTAGCAATGTGTATTATAATACCTAAGTACACAATAATCCAGAAAAGCAATCTAGTACTATACAATTTCAGTAATAATAACCTCCCATACAGCCCAGCTAACGTAATAACGTACATTGCTTAAATCCCTGTAACATAATTTTATAGCCCATCTTTTTCTTTTCAATAATAGAATGACAAAAAAATACTTTATAAAATAAAAAATAAAAATACTATAAAATATATATTTATATAATCAACAAATAATAGAATAGAGACATAATAGTTTAGCTACCAAAGTCTCTTACTGAGAAAGAAGCCGTTCCACTCTTCTCAACGTTCCCAGCGTGACGTAGCCCTAGCGTGAGCGACACGTCCCCACCTCCTCCGGCAACCGAGGAGCTCCCGAACCCGACCAAAGCGGAGCCGATTCCGCCGGCGCCGGCGAACTCTGCCGCCGCGGCCATCATGCCGCTCCCAATGCCGTGGCGACACGTGTCGTGTTCAGACGCAGCCAGCTCGGCTTGGCTCATCGCGGCATTGATTGCGACGAGAGACGTGTCGTTTTCGATGGCCAGCGCATTGAAATCCGATCTCATCAGTTTGCCTGCGGAGTCTGAGTGCGTTGGAGTCTGTGCAACGCTGTTTTGGTTGCTGTTTCTACTGCTTGTTGTGGTAGTGGCATTGTTGTAATTATTAGTAGTATTTGAGACACTATTATTATTATTGTAAATAGTAATACTATTGCTGTTGGTGTTGCTGATCATATCTTTCTCTTGATCGTCTGACGTGTCTTCTTCTTTGGTTTCTTGTTGGTACATTTCCTCAACCATGGGTTTCCACAACCGAACCCTGGCATTTATGAACCAGTTTGAAACCTGCACACGCATTCACATACATTATATGTATATGTTGATTTTTTGTAACTTATATGTTACATGCATTGCAATTCATTATTATTCATGACACGCACATAAACTAACATATGAGGCATATATAAACTCTTCCAATGCTAAAAAAAAAACTCTTCCAATTTCTGTGGAGACTACTAAACCTAATTTGACTTCGTCAAGCAAAAAAGTATATAGATGAATATGCATTAAGTATAAACCTACTAGTATACCTGTATATAAATATATATGTAGTACTATTCTTTCTCTTTACTTTTTCCTTACACTATATATATGTATACTCATAAGCTAATTTATTTAATTAAGTCCAGTGTTTTTTTCATAAGAGTTATGGAGAATATAAAGCAATACGGATTAACTATTTTGCATTAGCAAGTTATGTAAATAATCTATCTAAAATTTAATTAGACTCAACACAGAAAAATGAGGGTGACATATACATGAAGCGTATAGTACCATGGAAATAAAATTAAAATGAATAAAAACAATAGAAAGCCAACTTTTCAAAGACTTTATTTGACTTTTTCGGCAATTCTGAATATTAATAGTCTCCCTACTATCACTTGTTCTAGAAATAGTGACATGATAACTGCGCTAATGCCATAGAGTATAGAAGCAGACTATCGTCTGCTAAAAGCAGAGTTTAAATAGTGAAAGTCTGTTAAAATGCTGTCGTCATATATCTTCCATTCCAAAACGGTACAAGAAATCATCATTATATGTATATTTATAAAGCACTGATCGTAATGTTTTTTTAAAAAAGAACAAAGTACTGATCGTAAAGCAGTTCCAAGCTACTTTAATCACCAGAACTAACTTGCAAATAATGCAATATTTTCTACTTCTTTTTTTCTTTTGTGCTAATTATCGGTAATTCTCTCCTAAATATTATTTCCAAGTAGTTAGTGGTGTGCGTGGACAATTCTTTTGAAATGATAACGCTAAAGTAAAAGAAATACCGTTCTAAATAAAGTTACAAGTCAAATGGTTTCAATAAGCACATGTGTTTTACCATCACCATTAAATCGTTGTAATTACTAGTAGAACATAAGTTTCGTGACGTGATGTGTCACCTACTTATGTATTTATATTGTCGTATGCATATAGAGACACTAGAATAGGACTTTGTTGGTTTATACTTGAATCCATATACTAAAGATGGTTTTGTGTTTTTCCTTTATATTGAAAAAACATACGAATTATGATGCAAAACTAACCATAGCATTTAGTCACACAGTGTGAAATCACTCGATGCTATGTGCTTGATAACAAATGAATTAACAATCGATTAGCTTGATTGAAAAGAAACTAGTTAAATTTTAAATGTGGAAGAGATAAAGCTAACGTAAAAACAAACTATCGTGGTGGGTTGAAGAGAACCTAGTGTTGAACAGTGAACCAATGAAACAGTACTGTTTCACTGCATGAACTGAGTTTTTGTCTTTGAACATATCACTAAACTGTGAATAGTTATAAGACTACAACGGCCTATGTTTATGGTTTTCAAGGAAGAAGTGTGAGATTCAAAAACTATTTTTCGAGTACGTAAATTAAATTTCAGTATTTATGGTAGTTACTGTGTAGTTGGAGGGCTATATTTGATGAGAGAGAGATAGTGTGTCTGAACTCTGAATGCATGCTTTTGTGAGGGAAAAGATAAACAAAGAAGTATTTGTGTATAAATATATATATATATATATATATATATATTGAGAGAGAGAGAGAGAGAGAGAGAGAGAGAGAGATTCAAAGCTGAAAGCTCTTATGTCTCGTCTCTAAATATGTACTTAGCACACTGCCATATGTTTGAATTTTTTTAAAAATATTGTCTGTGGGGTCTCGTTGGTTCACTGTAATCAGAATTTATGTCACTGCGTAGTAGAATCCAAAAGAGAGGTTAAAAACGGGATTCAGGGAAATACACATTATGTCTTACTCAAGGCTGAGCGAAACAATTAGAAAAAAGAAAAGAAAAAACAAAACGCCCCCAAAACAATGCAACTCTCTCTGAACCTACATTCTGCGCAGATGGTCCCTAATTCACATCTTACACTTAGATTTTTTTTGTATTTTTTTTCACTCACTTCAAACACCTTTGTCTTTTAAACTGTAATATGTAATAAAGTTTTTCTAGCAAAAAAAAAATAAAAAATAATATGTAATAAAGTTATGACTAAAATAAAAACTTATAAATGTCACACCAACTCTATATTAAAACCTCCTAAAATCATAGAAAATAAATTCAAATTCCTATGTGACCTCTAGTAGTAGGATACTTAATATAGTAGGATATAATTAGTACTACTCATCAAATTTATTAATTGATTACTCGTGCAATTTATATTAAGAATACTGTATATACTGTATCTATATAGTATATACCACTGCACTGTGTGTAAGCTAGCTCTTTTTAGCTAAAGAGTCTCTATATATAGTAGTACTATATGTCATTGATTAATTAACTCATATATCCATATGCATATATGTTTCGAATCATTGTGAAGACCAATGCGTATGTATGTATATATGTTTACGATTATATTTACCTGATTCCGCGATAGACCAGTCTGTCTCGCTAACAGATGTTTATCAGCATCGCTTGGGTACCTGAAAAAGAGACCAGAAAATGACATCAGAGTCCTTGCACAGAACCGTATATCTGTTTATACAGAGACACTAAGCTTTTTGTACCCAGATGGATTGTTAACTTCTTTTTTTTCTTTCTTATTTTACGTTCTCTCATTACTCTCTATCTGTCTTTGCATGGGCGTGAGAATCTAAAAGCAGAAAGAAAGATTAGGACATAAAAAAACTAGGCTATTTATGACTAGTCTACCTTAGCCTACATGTATATACATAAAGTAGATCGACCACTGTACTACTCTCGCTGATTCTTTTTTCCCCACTATTAATAGTTCAACGCAATTAGTAATTACAATGATATTTATTTTTATTTCCCTCCATATATTAACCTAACAGTTAGCGTGAAAGACAGAAAAAAGGTTTAATTTTATATGGACCTATATCTTCTGCGACAGCTTTTTGACTGCCAAGAGACAAAGTTCAAGGACACTGTCTCGCTGTAACTATTCTCTCTTTTTCCTTGCCTTTCCTTTAACATTCACTAACTCTTTGTTTTTCTTAATTACTAAAAGTTGCATTATCTATTCACGCTTTCTACCATTAGTAGTTATCTAAATTTCCCCGAATCATTTCCTAATAATTCGCTTTATTTTTAGCTTTTTAACCTATGTTTAGCTTCTCTGTCATAAATACGTTAAAAGAACATGTCATGTCACAAAATCCTACTTGATTTAAGGGGTTACATATTATTGTTTGTCAGCATTACATGCAAAACTAATGTTGCCAAACACTAATACGTATCACTTTAATCACTTGCAAATAAAACCTAATTATTTTACATAAATGCATATAAAGCTCATATAATTGAAAGAATGCAAATTCATATAGGAAACTTGCATAGTAACTCAATACCTATGACAATTGACACTTGATTAGTAATTAAAACCTAATTAAACTTGAGATAAAAAATAAATCATGAAATCTTGACAGAAAATATCTTCTTGACATCACTATATTCAAACTATTTAGCAAATAAAATCCATATTGAATGTGTGTCAATTGCATATCCATGTTCATAGTCTTCTTCGAGTAGGAGAGAGAGATAGAGAGAGAGAGGGACTCACGGGTGAAGAAAATGCTCGAAGAGCCAAGCTCTCAAGATGTTGACAGATCGCTCGGGGAGGCCGCGCTGGGGGCGCCACGCCTCCTGCTCCATCATGCCGATGGAGTGGAAGGCGCGCTGCTGTCTGAGGCTCTGCTCCAGGAGTTTGAGCCTCGGAGTCTCGCCCTTTGTGATTCCGGCCCCGCCCCCGCCCCCGGGCCCACCATCCTTTTCCCCCAAGAGCTCGCAGCTGTGCTTGAGCTGAGCTGATATCGCGTCCTTCAGGCATCGGAAGTGCCTCGACATGGCTTTCTGAGCCAAAGCCGTGTAAGGCACCGCCGCCCCGAACCCCATCACGAGGTCGAACGAGTTCACCACCATCTGCATTTGCTCGCAGTAGTTGTTGTACCTTCTCTCCACCTAAAATTCATTTTTAATTCATGTGATTAATCAAACCCGACAAATATATTATGGATTTAATGTGGATTATTGGTGATGAGTTCAGAAGAAAGGTACGTGGTAACGGAAAAAAATTGTTGATGGACTGTCCAAATCATATATGGTGTGATACTAAAGAAATGTATATTATATATATATAAATAATTTTTTATTTTATATAAAGGAAAAAAATGGTCGTCATGGGAGAGGTGAAAAAAGGTTGAGTGTGTGATCAGAAGATAGAGTTAGAAAGATGATGGGATCGGTATGTAAGCATATGTATATATATATATATATATATATATATATATATATATACATATATATATATATATATAATATTCCTCTTTTAAGGATTTTTTTGATGAGCCTCGGAAGTTGAAAGTGGGGGCTATCTTGTTCTTATAGGGAAAACCTAAAGTCAAGAATGAATGTTCGTGACTTGCTGCAGAAAATGATGATTGTCAACTTGAAAGTGGGGAATATACTTGACATGAAATAAATCATTTTTGTTCCTAAAAAAAAGTGGAAGAAAAGACTGATATATGAGGGGTAAATGTGAAAAAAAAGAAGGGAAAACTACAGTTCTTATCCAAGCACAGGGTCAACTACTATACAATACTACCTTAAAGAAAAAAAATAATAGCAGATAATATTGAATCAATAGAATATACATGTATATATTATAAATTGATGTACTAAGATAAGATATAGCGTAAGCTCTCTTGTATGGCACACGCAACTGATTCATACGTAATGTATAGAGGCTAATTTAAAGAATAATGCACACTCATATATTTATTTATATATAATATAGATATGTATTTGGTGCAAATATATTGTCCAAATAAAAGGACTATAACGTTTCATATTAGTGGACTCATATGAGTAGATAGACCCCTAGTCGAGCTTCACGTTTTTATCCACCAAACTTCGACTCACACCCAATCAGTTGCTCCAAAAATACAATATTCATAGCCTCACCAAACAATAGTGTTATATATTATAAAGGTTTGCATAGACTAATCATAGTTCCTATGAAAACTGCAGTGTACCAGTAATATAATGGACACAGAAGCCGGCTTTTATTTCCTTATCTTATAGTAGGTCGTTTTTATTAAATACTTCCCTCCAATCCAATCACCGATCGGAAACTTCTGTTTGGTTTAGTAATCCGAAAAAATATAATCATATATAATATTTATTATTACGCTCATTGACTCTAGGGAGAGAGAGAGAGAGAGAGAGAGAGAGAGAAGGTACATGCCTCATCAAGCATTGCCACCAATTTAACCTTCCTTCTCTGATGCTCGATCCTATCGGCGGCGGACAAAGGCGGCGCCGGAGCAGCCTCCTTTGACGACGACGCGGATCCTCCGTCGCCGCCGGAGTTAGGGTTGTTACTTTGTTTAGAGATCTTGTTCTTCTTGAAATGCCCTCTTCCGACGCTGCAGAACTCCTCGAGCAATTCCTGGGCAGCTTTCACGTACCTTGAGTTCCTCAGCACGTTGACCACCCCTATGGATGATGTTGATCCGAACCCCGCAGCGGCGCCGTAATTGGCCCCGCCGTAGTACACTGCGGCCATGCTCCGAAAATCCTCGGCTTTGGCGACGGAGCTGTGCAGCGAAGAGTTCAGGGAGAGAGAGAGACCCTGATTCTCCGCCGCCATAGCTCCTCCGTCGGCGCTCCAGCCCGTGAATTGGGCGTAGGAGGTTGAATTAGGGTTAGGGTTCGGGAGAAGCATGTGGAGGGTTGAATTGTTGGCGGCGGCGGCGGAAGACGGTGGAGGAGGAGACGGCGATCTCGCCGGCGGAGGGTTCATCAGGAAAAGCTGCATGGCCGCCGCCGAGTCTGCATTCATCCCGGGAATCTGATTCTGATGATGTACTTGTCTGGCTCCGCCGCCGTACCAGTCTTGGGGAGCGTTGTTACTGCTGTTTGGAAAACTGAACATCTCCGACAGCATCCCGGCAGAGTCGTAAACAACCGTGGCGGAGCTATCGTCGACTAGTCTCTGGTCGATACCGACCAAAGAGTGATCGACGAAGTTTCCTTGTTGTTGATGGTGTTGCAATCGGAGCTTTTCCCGCCGGATCTGCTGAGCCATGTGGTGGTGCTGCTGCTGAGACTGATCCGCCACCGCAGCGGCGGCGGCGGATCTGTCGAAGGCATTATTGGTGGACGCGAAAGCGGCGGAGTTGTTGTTCGTGAAGATGTAGTCTTGGTGGTGGGACATAGAAGGAGGGATATTATCGTAATTCTGTGCTGTGGTGGTGATTGTTGCCGAGCTGTGAAACGCTGCTTGTGATTTTGGCGGCGTTGTGTTTGCTAGTATTCCCATCTTGACTTCATCATCGTCATCATCTTCGTCTTCGTAACTTTTTTTTTTCTTCTTTTCTTTCCTTTTTGGTGTGATGTACGGATGAGCAGCTTGATGATCTCACTGCAAAAAATTCATCGTACGATTTGAGTCATTCATTGAGATTACACACCTATGTGATGTCTGTGAGTTGTGACTGTATATATGTATGCGATCACATACACATATGAGGTGAGGAAATGAAAAGAAGAAAAGGGAAGGAGAAGGGAACAAAAACGAAAGGTACTTAAATATGGTTTTTTTTTTTTTTTTTTGCGGTCGCTTTAATTTTTATATATTATTAGCTTTTATCATTTTCAGCTTTGTTCATCTCATTATATATATATATATATATATGTGTGTGTGTGTGCGCGCGCGCGCGCGCGTTTATATATATATATATATATTATAAATATATATACCTCTTGAAGTTGCAGAGTATGAAAGGATGTAAAGCTCTCAGACATCGTTTTCTCTTCTGTGGTATTGAAAGCTTCTTCAATTCTCTCTCTCTGTTGTGTCTCTCTGTCTGTCGTCTCTTTCTTTCTCTTTCTCTCCTTTTCTTTCTCTTTGTTTGCTCTTTGCAGTGAGTGTTTTTTGCAATCAACTTCTGAAGAAAAAGAGAGATGGAAGTTCGCGAAATATATAAAAGAAAAATTAAAAATGGAAGCTTTTGTTTCTCCTTTGGACTGATACCTCTCTCATACCAACAAAAATATATATAATATAATAAAATGCCCAAAGTTAGAGAGAGAGAGAGAGAGAGAGAGAGAGAGAGAGAGAGAGAGAGAGAGAGAGAGAGAGAGAGAGGGTCGCTGTTAATCTTCTCTCCTCCTTCAAATCTTTATACATATATTATACTCGAATTTATATTTATTCTTTCTTCTCTATGATAAACTATTATTGCAAATTTGTTAATACAAAAAAAATTGAGGAACAAATCATAACTTTAAAAAAAAATTAAGCAAATACGTACACGAGATAAAATAAACTTGATCTGCTGTTAGACTTCGTGGAAATGACCGTCATGACCTCAACAACATGTGTAGGTTGATGATTATAACTATAATATTTTTTTGTTTCTTTTGTCATAAGAATACAAGTTAGTGTAAGAGAAAATAGATTTGAATTTTTCTTATCTCAATAAATTAATTCCAGTTTCAATCATAGGTTACATGGTTGCTTAGTACACTTTGGGTATGGTAAGTGACGAAGGAAATACACATACCACTTGAGAAAAATGTCGGTTATAATTGTCATTTCATGCAGGGCTTTTCGAAGCCAACGCAAACTACGGAATAAAATAAAGATAAGGTCAGTACAAAGTCATCTCAATAATCCACACAACCACCATCCCTCGAATTTCTTGAAATGACCATAATACCCATGTCCATCATTATCATTGCCTCGAATCGCAATAAGTTGGTGTGCCCGTTTCCGTAATTATGTCTCGTTGATCTTAATGCATTTAGATACAAAGATTATGAGCGAGAAAACAAACGCAAAATGGAAGACCTAAGAGTGATTTCATTAAATAATGAAAGCCTACACGTCCAAAGATTATTTTCGCACGTGCAATGGGGCTGGGCTCATGAGCGAGTTAGGTTTGCGCGCGTGTGAGATATGCAATATATATATTGAGGCTTTGAAAACCACATATAACTGCTTTATATTGGTTTGGGCAAATGTCAAGAGATGAGCATGTTCTTGTTACCCTTTTAGTACGTCCTTTGATTTTACAGATGTTTTTCTGCTTTCACTTTCGGTTGTATAATTGGGGGGGTTTTAGTGACCTAACAGTGCTCATTAATTATGCATTATTACTAGTTTCTTTTTCACCACACATTCCATATGAAAAGTGAAACATCTTGATAGCCATATACACATATAGATGTGTAAAGCAATATTGTTCTTCTTTTTTCCGTTGAGATTGTTACACTGGACTAGTTTGTTAGATCAACTGTGTATTCAGTTATGTCATTCCAATAACCGATCATATCAGATAGGTTAGTAATTACTTTCCATGTTGCTCAATCATACATCTGCTTTTAATTATTATATTTCGATAGATATACTACATGAAAGATGCCGGAGATTTTCTGTCAAAATCTCAAATTTCTCTGTTTCAAGCTTGAAAGAGAAGTCTCAAAAATGTTGAATGTTAAATCAACTCCCATGTATTATTCAGCAAAACAAATACAATATATATATATATATATCATATATATACATGTATATATATAAATATGCGGTTATGTATAAAAAAATTGCCATCCTCTATGCAAAAACATGTTTTAGATTCTGTCAATATGGAGTTATCCAAAAATATATAATTTAATTGTCTAGGTTTAGCATGATCCAAAAGGATTCATCATATGATTACTATGTTTCCAGTAAATAGAAAAACATGAGTTTGACGTTGTCTTCTGTCTATATATGATAAATATACTTAAACATGGATATACTTAATTATCATACCGTATATATATGAGTTTTATTTATTATTATTATGTATATGCTAATGATACTTATTCATGGAAACATGTTGGCAAGATGTACACTTATGTAATCTCCTTCCTGCACAAATAATTTGGAGAAAATGAGAATAAAATATTAATTTTTTTTTTTTTTTACTAACGTGTTAGACCTATTTGTTATTGCTTTTAATCTTCCTTGATTTTTAATGAATTCAGGTGGGAAAAAGTATAAGATCTTACCATGACGAACGCATATATGCAGACCTCAATAAATAAGCTCGAGATCCACATATAAGGAATACATGCATGTACTTTACATAATTATCTGGTCAATGATTGGACTAATAAGCTTGTTTGAGTAATATTGGGATTTTAACTTTTATAAATAAAGCATTAAAAATGTAGCTACTTCTTCAGTGTATCATTAATAATAGTCTTTCTATTGGCCTTGTTTTTACATCTGTACCAATGTAACATAGTATATAATTAGTTACATTTGTGGTTGTGAACAATAAAAACCTTCGATCCGGTCTTTATGAACTGAACCAACGATCAATCACGAACAAGCATAGCACACAACCATAATCCAAAGCTTGGCTAGAAACTACCTACTTTCTGTCTCTCTCCCACTAAACAAAAATGAATATCCGGAACATATTGAAGAACTCGATCATTTCTGATCTCTTTTCCCAAAGGGTTTATAGCTTCGTTATTCGCTCTGGTTACACGTGACTTGTGTTCCACGTCATTATATATTGTTTGAAACCGATATCACGATCTCCACCACGATTTTAGACATAATCCTTGGCTGGTAAGAGCTTCACCTCACGGCTCGATGACTACTGAAATAAGTGAAACTGATTTCGTTTATATGATATTGAGTTTCTGTGCGGATTATGTACGTACTAATTACTAACATTATACACAAAGTGCATGCTCTTATCAATGTGGTTTAACCACTCGTTAAAGACTTGATATACGTTGCCAAGTTTAATGAATTGCCTCTTTTAAACCTTCCCAACCAATCGTTAGATTAATTTTGTTTCGTAGACCAATTTAGAAGTAGAATATCAAAATTAGGGTTTTTATTCAAAATTTGGGACTAAACCTTTGTCACATGTTTTTTACAAAAATAACCCTCAAATCATTTTTTTTATACTTTTATATCTATCTAACTCTCACTCAATTTTCTAACAACTTCCAATAATCTTCAACGTTCTCCGATGAACTCGCACACATTTAATAACAAAATCAACCCCTTTTGTTTCACTTTTGCAAGAAAAGAAATATCAGATAAAAGAAAATCATTTCAAACCGTTGCATATAATCGCAAACTAAATGATAAACATAATTGCAAATATCACAATCAACTGTTTTTATTTTTGAAATATATACTAGCAGAAAAAGCTGGAAAAAATATTCATTGCTAAAAGTTCCAATGTATTTGCAGTTAAATATAACATTTTAAATAGTTCCATGTGTTTATTAGGGATCATCGGAGATCAATATTATTTGTAATAAATCGATGCATATATGCAGCTGGTCTGTAACGATTAGTTGTGGCGAGTCTGATCATTTTATACTTTGTTTTTTACTCTAATTTTTTCGAATGAATATTTATCAAAAGAGTAATGAAAATCTCAAGTTGATTTGCGTATTATTTTTCATTTAAAAAATCAAATTCATATTAGTTTGATTCATACGATTTTGATTTTGTAAAAGAAAATATCTAGATGATTCAGTTACCCGTATAATGATCAACGCAATTTTTTATGGGGTCATTTTGATGGATACCCATGTAAACTATGTTCGTTTAATAAGTTAAAATAGTCGGCTAAATTCGTTTACAAAATTTAAGAGAAAAATATACTCCAAAATAACTTCCCTCCCGTAATAAATTAATTAAAAAATAATAATAAATAACGCGATTAACGTCCCGCCCATTATCAATTTATTATATTAAAAAGACCCAAAAAACGAGGAAAAAAAACCACAGCTCGACCGAAGAAAACCTAAACCCGAAAAAGAAGATTTAAGTCGACAGCTCGGCAGTGTAAAAATAGCGTTAATAAATCATAAACCCGAAAAAAGTCACAGCTCGGCAGTGTAAAAATAGCGTTAATAAATCGTAAACCTGAAGAAAAAAAAAGCCACAGCTCGACAGTGTAAAAATACCGTTAATAAATTGTAAACCCAAAAAAAAGTCATTGCTCGACATCGTAAATATCACGAAAATAAAACGTAAACATAAATGCGTACCAGATTCTTGTAACGAAAAATCATCTTCATCAAACAACATCATTGCTCTCGAATTCTTTGTTTCCGATCAAAACTGGAAGTATGATGGTTGATATTCAGTTTTGGGATTAAATAATTTTAGGTAATTAATATAAAAAAGAGATAATGTTTCCTTTAAAGAGGATTCTAACTAATTATGATATTTAAACTTGATTGGATAATTAATACAATATATCGGGATAAAAATCTGGTCAACCCACGAAATATGCTGATTGAAATTTGAATTTTAAATTTGAAATCAATTTTTAAAAACAATATTTCGAAAATAAAAGGGTAATTTGGTCTGTTCATGTGATGTAAACGAATTTGGGTGGCTATTTTCAATCCATTTATCAAACTTTGGGTATATTTAAATCATAAACGTATTATAAGGCTATAGAGGCAATTTTTTCTTTTTTATAAGCCTTAATATACCTCTTCATCTTGGAAAACAAATTTGTTAACCAGTTATAGCCAAAATGATCTAGATGTCCACAACTAATATATAAAGACCATTAACCAGTTATAGCGAAAATGATCTAGATGTCCACAACTAATATATAAAGACCAACATCGGAGATCTATGCACATTTTGGACGAATGGTGTGAGTTTCAATCTTGGGGGATATGTTTATCCGAAAAGCAAAATTTTCATGTTGTTTATACACACATTTTATTTTACTGAATTACTCTCATAAAATCAACTATTTGCACACATTTTTCCTGTTGTCAAACATTGGAGACTAGCGATGTATATATAACTTTGCTAAGTAAAAACCAACCTTTTCAACCGCAAACCAGATTATAAATAGACAGCCCAACCCTTTTTCCTCTGTCTAATGTTTAAGGTCTTTTGTGGTTAAGTCACGTGAAACCCACCCTCTCTCGCTCACACGTACGCTTGAAAAAGGAAACATCTTCTATATTCTATAATTAAATACATAATATAAACCCAATTATCATTTCTCATCTTCTTCTCCTGTTGGAAAGACGGCTCTGCACGTGTTAGATCACATGATCATTATTCTCTCTCTCTCTCTCTCTCTCTCTCTCTCTCTCTCTCTCTCTCTCTCTCTCTCTCTCTCTCTCTCTCTCTCTCTCTCTCTCTCTGCAAATCTAGACCCAAAACACGTTCGGGTTTCCATATGTTTAAATTTTGGCATCTTCTTATTGTTAACCTTTTCTTAATTTTACGTAGTACTCTTACTTGTCTGTGTAGATTGGTTGTCAAACAATTACCAGCCCTATACAGGTGGCTGTTGAGCACTTAGAAATACTGTGCTTACATGTGTATATGATGTGCAGGTTCACAGAGCTATAAATCAAATTAATAGGGTTAAATTTGAATACAAAAAGTTTAACAGGTCAAAATGAAAGAAATAAACCTGACAGGGCTAATATTTAATTTCCAAAGAGTTTAATAATTGATTAATTTATTTGTAAATAACAATCAATATAAAGAGAGATGTAGTATAAAAGATTTATTGGAGTAAAATTACATTATTATGTAAATGTTTTTGGAAAATTGTTAATATTAACTTATGTACGATTCAAGTTCAACTACTAGTAAATCACTTATATACTAGGTGGACTAAAATGCCAAATTCTTAACATAAGTATCTAGGTACAAAAGAATTAATAAAAAAAGATAAAATCTTTAGTAGAAATCAATATGAGTTTAATAATTTATGAAAGAATTTATTTAACAAACTTAAGAAAGGTCTTATAGAAAGAAGAATGATAGATAAGAAAGGTCTCAAAAAGATGACTCTATATTTCTGATTTATCATTTCATTGAAATAGAAGGTGAAATATTTATGTCAACATACGCATGTAATTAAATACATAAACATGATTATTTACCTACAATTTACAAAATCTTAATCATATACCAATATGAAAGTATAAATATGACTATCTATTTAATGGACAAAAAAATTGTTATTTATAAACATAATTACACGAAATTTTCAATAAAATAAAATAAAATATAAATATTTCAATCTCCAGGAAATCATTGAGCTAAATATTGCTCATATGATTGATCAGATTTAGAGAAAATTCTCAAAGCTTGTAACATATGCTTGATATTGATGATCGGATAGTGCAACAAACTCGGTTGATGAGTTCTATGGACGTAGACTATTTGGCTAGTCACGTAAATTGGTGTGTTTTTTACTTTTTATGTTTTGTGCGTGTTTGTATATTGACTTTTCTGGTTTGATTCATTTGGTTCTTGGTTATCTAAATTTTTTACATTGGTATCAGAGTGACGCGATGATCAAATCATTCTATAAATCTGGCTGATTAAGAAGATCATCACCTGACTCCAATATCTGAAGAGACAATCGAGGCAATTGAAGATTTAAGGAATGGTTAAAGTCACCAAGAACATCGCAATCCCAATTTCAATTAGACCTCGTATACTTGCATGAGTATTGAAATCGATAAATTTGATGGGACTTGGGAATTTAGAATCTGGTGGAGAAAGATCTCGTGCAATCGATGTTGACTCAACAAAGACTCTTACAAACTCTCAACAATTTGATCAAATGGCCAAATAAGATTCATGAGGATCAACGAAGGCAAATGATGGAAACAACAACATGTGTTCTAATATTTCATCAAGCCACCGGTATACTAAGTTCACTACCTGACACCTACAAAGACGTTAAATCAGCGATAAAGTATGACAGGTCATCAATTACACTTAATTTTGTTGGCACCAAAATCTAGGGATCTAGATCAAGATTGACAAAATAAGACAGAGAGATGATGAGACTAACTATGTTTAGGTATGAGTCAATCTAGGAAACCTCAAGCGCAAATTGAAAAGGAAACCTAGATCAAGATCAAATTCCACAGGGCTCTCCTCAAAAAATATCACAAAATGCTACTGTTGTAAAAAATTAGGACATATAAAAAAGAACTAGTTCTCTTGGATTAAGAATAATTAAAACCCTAATAGTTCGAGTAGTGACCATTAGACACTAAAAACTTAAGGGATGAATATGAAAGTGATGAAGTCTTGTGTATAACCTCTAATCACCAAGAAATCACCAAACTCAAAACGTCTCATAATGACTTTTAGACTCAAGATGCACATTTCACATGACATGTGATAAAGAATGTTAATTGATTCTAAACATGTATACAAAGGAAAAGTGATGATGAGATACAATAATACTTGTGATGTTCAAGGTATTGGAAATGTGACTGTTAAAATGTATGATGGAATGTCAAGAACATTAAAAGAAGTCTGGTTTTTACCATACATGCAGAGAAATTTGGTATCAACATAAATCATATATCATATTTGTTATTATATTAATCAAGAAAAGGGTGAAATGAGGAACCGAAAGGTAAAGAAAAGTGAACTTCTGTGAGTACAACATCATGGAAAAGCGGTACACACTTAAATTCAAAGTTGTTCATAACAAATCAATGAAAATCTTGGACTATGCCCACTCAAACTTCTGGGAACTAGCAAATGCCTACTACAGGTGGAAATATGTACTTCATATCCATCGTAGATATTTCTCTCGCAAGATTTGGGTTAACTTACTTAAGCATAAAATTATGCCTTCACTAAATTCAAATAACGGCTCACACTCACGAAAAAAGTGACTACAAACTAACTACAGACCCTTAAGATTGATAATGGTTTGGAGTTTTGTAATGAAGAAATCAATAGTCTATGTTCTAAAATGGGAATTCAAAGCCTAAAATAAGTTAGGCTAATATGCCAAAAAAATGAATGTGAATCGGTCCATCAAGACTCACCTATTGAGGCAAAAATCTCTTACAATCATTAGAGTTAAGATCGGTCGAATTCAAACTCTACATAGTCATCACAAGAAAACAGTTAAAAAATCAAAGAAATGTTTTGGATGGGCATCAGACCACAAGAGACAGAGACATAAGAATTCAAAAACCAAATTCAAAGTATGGTCATAATGCTTACTTTGAGCTTGTGGCCCATGCCTTTTCCAATGCTTTGGAATTGGAAGTGAAGGAACCTATTACCTACACAGAAACTGTTCAGAGTTTATAATCAATGCTACGCAAAAGGAAATGAATTATCTTCACAAGAACAACACTTGGACACTGAAGAATATACCACAAGGACATAAAACAGTAGCTTGCATATGGCTATCGAAGATCAAGGAAGAGACATAATAAGACAAAAAATTAACATTCACCAGGCTGGTTTCTATTGGTTTCACACAAGTTGAGAGGATTGAGTACAACAAAGTCTTCTCACATGCGGTGAACTACAAAGCAATCAGAATTATCCTCTCTCTAGTATGTCAACTTGAGTATGACTTTAGCAAATGTACGTCAAGATGCATTTCTTCATGGATATATTGAGAAAGTGACCTCTATGGATTAACCTGAAGGATTTTAAGAACAGGCAGAATCTGACAAAATATGCTTATTGAAGAAATTAATGTATGGGCTTAAGCATCCCCCACAAGATAATGGTACAAAAAATTCAACACATTTATGATAAATCAAGGTTTCTACAGAAGTTCTTATAACACGTGCCTCTACTATAACGATATTGAAGCACTGGACTCTATGTTCTTACTGCTTTATGTAGACTATATGCTCTAATCAGTAAAGACTTTGCACATATCAAGAATTTGAAATGAAGGATCTTGGGAACGCATCCAAAATTCTTGGGATCAACATTTACATACATAGATATAGAGGCATACTTTCTCTTTCTCATCATAGATACATTGAAAAGATATTAGGCAACCTCTTGCAGAACATCACAGATTATCAAGGACTCATTTTCCCATAAGTGACTCAAGACAAGGCCTACGTCTCATCATTCTCTTACTCAAGTGCGGTTGGATTTGTGATGTATGCAATGATTTTGTACGCAGCCTGATTTGGCTTAAGCTATAAATGTCATGTGCAGATTCATGAAAAATCCAGAAAAGGAATAGTGGGATGCTATGAAAGGTTTACTAAAGTATCTAGCAACCACATCCAAGACCGATTTAGTTTACAAAAAACCCGACTCATACATAGAGTCTCTTGTTATGTGTGTCAGGAATTATTTCCCACAAGAGATAATAAAATCTCAAATGATTACTAAATAGAATAATAGTTTACTTTATTAGTGATATATGATTAGTGGGTGGAGTTCTAAATAATTAGAATCAATAACAACTATCTTCCATAGCCTTCGTAATAAATCGAGTCGCGCGTTGAGCACCTGAGTTTGGGCGATTTGCTCAAACATGGTCAATATATGATATATTCCTGAAAAGATATATCTAAAGTCATATATGTGGAACACATGAGTGAAGGTTGATCACTATGTGGGAGCATTCTACACTTGTCGTAAGTGTACTACATGGACCAGCCTTAGGATAGATGTGTCGTTTAAGGACTGTTACGACGCATTTACCGAGGCCACTATGATGGTCACAGTGAGACTTGATCTAAAATTCGAAGTGATCATGGGCACTGGATCGTGTTTTTGAACTCTTTGACTTAATCGCTGAAAGGCTAACCATGCCAATCATAGCTTATGTATTGAGAGTTTTCTCAGAGCATGATTCGAGTGGAAAGTGATTTACAGACACGGAACCCAACCTTCCTGAAAGAAGGTTAGTGTTCACTCACCTAAGGGCTGGTTCCAAAACCGATTGATTGCGGGCACCTTCAAAGTAAATTAACGTTCAATAGAATCTTTCGTTGGGGAAGCAACAATCCTTAGGGCTAATATGAATCAAGAGAAGTATAACGAAAAAATTGACTTATCTTGACATGGATTGAACCTGGAGGATCTTGATCAAGAACTGACTATATCAGTGGACACTCGTCACGATGAGTAAATATTATTATTAGTATTAAAGAAGGGTTCAGTCTTAGATTTATTACATGGTGGAGTATTGATAAAGACTAGACGAATCGATGAAATAGAGATAATGTTGTATCGTCTTTTTCATTGAGTTTGCTAAACTTCTACAACTAGGTCCATAGTCCCCGATTTGGCTCTGATAAAGGCGGATAAGAACTTTCGAATAATAATGTTAATTATTTTATCTCACTTGATGTAATGGTGATTGACAACATTAATTCTGGAAAATAGGCATTCGCATAATTAAATAAATATTTATAGCACAATTGTTCATTTATTATTGGATCAAGTAAATAAAATTGAATTTTTAAGCAACGGGTCTTGGATTTTTGGGATGGGTCTGGCACAAGAGTTGGCTGAACATCCCCTAGGGATAAGCCCTAGGGTTGGCCGAACTTCTCCCTTGTTTTTCTCTCTTTGGCTAAATCAAATGATAAAAATCTCTTCTATATATATTGTAGATTCATTGTTGAGATCTAATAGCTCAAATTAAATCCAATATGAGATAATCTCTCGTAGAAGAGAATATCTTTAGAAGGAGGGAATATCTCCAAAAAGGAGAGAATATCTCTAAAAAAAAGGAGAAAATCTCTCAGAGGTTATTTCCTTCTGAATGCTATAAATAGGAGTTGATGAGATAGGGAAAATCATTCCATTCAAACCTAAATTCAAGAGAATTTCGGGGCTCCCTCTCCCCATAGAGGCCATGCACTTCTCTCCCTCTCATCCCCTTGGAATTGCAAATTTTGTTACTAGAAAATAGGAATGAGATCCCGAAACACCTGGTTTCGAGATCTAGTGAGATACCGATTGTGCCCACTCATTTTTCTTATTCGTCTCGGAGATTACATTTCAAAAAACTACGATATCATCCTCGAGTACTTAAGTCAGGTGAAGCACGAAGATAGAGCATGCGTTCAATCCGAGCTTTCTGTAGCTCAACCAAAATCCATGTGAGTGTTCTAACGACTTCATATAAATCGGTTGTTGAATTGCTTTTGTAACATTTATTAAATCAGGAAACTAGATCTTGTTTAGAAATCATAATTATTAATTGGCTAATGTGAGTGTAATTAATATTCTTCCGCACTTAATATGATTGTTAAAGTGTATCAATCACCAACAATGTGAACTCAGAATATGCTGGTAACTTTGACAACAGAAAGTCTATCTCATCTTATTTCTTTACTATGAATGGAAATTGTGTGCACCACCATGTTGTAACTCTCTCTATAGTAAAGTACATTGCAGCTACAAAAGGAGCAACATATGCATTTGGATTCTGGGAATGCTAAATGAATTGAAGGAACTGCACAATAAAGTGATTAAGATAGTCGTAGTTCTATTTATCTATGTAAAAAAATCATGTGTTTCATGATGGATAAACACACATCTATATAACTTCATAAGGGACAAGATAAGTGATGTTGACATTCTAATCGACAAGGTTCACACGGATGATAATCTTGCTGCCTGTGGAACCAAGGTGATCACTGTGGGGAAGTTTATACATTGTCTAAAACTCTTCAAAGTGGAGGGGCTGTAATGACACACGGATGAACAATGATTTGGCCGATTAGACATTTGTTGCATCATAAAGAATTCCGAAATTAAAGACTGAGGTGGAGATTATAGGATTTCAGTGTACAATTCAAGCAAGCTTTTGACTCTAACGGCTAGATGACGTGGGAAACAATTGGCACAAGATTCTCTCGAAAACCAAAGTTAGTTACATAGTTATGTTTGTTGGTGAAACAAGCGCGTATCAGACACGAACAATCGCTCTGATATTATTTTTTGGTGAATCACACGCTATCAGACACGAACAATCGCTCTAATACTGCTTGTTGGTGATTCATTCATCTTAGCAACCATATTAAATGCGGAAAAAGATTAATTGCACTCGCAATAGCCAATTAAAATGATGATTGCAAACAAGATCTAGATTTATTAATTTAATTCATTAATAAAAGCAATTCAGCAACTGATATTATAGAACAAGGTTATACAAAACTTACGGGTTTGGGATAAGTTACAGAAGGCTCGATCCAATGCGCGCTCTATTTCGTCCTTCTTCTGAATCGACAAAGATGAGTGGGCACAATCAATATCTCACTTAGATCCCGAAACCAAATTGTTTCGGGATCTCGCTCCTATTATTTAAGATTTGAATTAGTAATTTCGGGTTATAAGAGGAATATGATTTCGGCCAAGAGAGAGTACGTTGGCCGAGAATTCTGTATGGAATGAGAGTGTATTTTCCTATTCCCTTCTATCTCTATTTATAGCATTGGTAGAAGATAACCCCTGAGATATTTTCGCTTCTTTCTGTTGAGATATCATCTCATTCTATAGATATTCTCTTTTTTGGATTTAATCTGTTTCATTAGATCTCAACAGTGAATATAAACTCTCTATCATCCATCAGATCAATAGCTATGGTTGATAATTTCTCTCCTAAGAGAGAAATCCAAGGAGAATAAGGGAGAGGAAGTTCGGCCAACCCCTAGGGCATATCCCTAGGGGATTTACGGCCAGCTCCTAGGCCAAGCCCGATCCGAAATTCCCAAGCCCAAAATCTAATTAATTATTTATTTACTTAATACAACAATAAATAAACAATTATGCTATAAATATCTATTTAATTTTGCGAATACTCGTTTTCCAGAATTAATGTTGTCAATCTCTATTACAGCAAGTGAGATTAAACAATTAACAACATTATTATTCAAAAGTTCTTGTCCGCTTTTATCAGAGCCAAATAAGGGACTATGAACCTAGTAGTAGAAGTTTAACAAACTCGATGAAAAAGACGATATAGTCCTATCTCTTTTTCATCGATTCGTCTAGTCTTTATCAATACTCCACCGTGTAATAAAAAACCGAACCCTTCTTTAATACTAGATTTATATTTACTCATTGTGGCGAGTGTCCACTGATATAGTCAGTTCGTGATCAAGATTCTCTAGGTTCTACCCGTGCCAAGAGAAGTCAATTTAATCTGTTAAACATCTCTTGATACATATTTAGCCCTAAGCATTGTTGCTTCCTCAGAGAAAGATTCTTTCGAACGTTAACTTACTTCAAAAGTGCTAACAATATATCGATTCTGGAATCAACCCTTAGGTGAGTGAACATTGACCTCCTTTCAGGTAGGCTAGATTCTGTATCTGTAAATCACTTCCCACTCGAATCATTCTCTGAGAAGACTTCCAGGGGAAGACTCCCAAGACATAAGTTGTGATTAGCATGAATATCCTTTTAGCGAATGAGCTACAGAGCTCAGAGACATGATTCAGTATCCATGACCACTTCGAGATTTAGATCAAGTCTCACTGTGACCATCTTAGTAGCCTCGGTTAATGCATCGTAACGGTCCTTAAACGACACATCTACCCAAGGCCTGTCCAGATCTTATACTTACCACAACTGTAGAATGCTCCTACATAGTGATCAGCCTTCACTCATGTGTTCCACATATATGACTTTCGATATAGCTTTACAGGCGTATATCAGTCATCGACCTTGTTTTAGCACACCGCCCGAACCCAGGTGCCCAACACGTGACTCAGTTTAATACGTAAACTATGGAAGATAGTTGTTATTGGTTCTAATTGATTGTTTGGAACTCATCCCACTAATCATATAATGCTTATATAATAATCTAATTATTGAATTCAATAATTATTCATACGTCATCTTCAAGTGGGCAATATTTCTAACAATGTTAACATATTAATAGCTTGTATGGAGTGGATAGGTTTACAAATTATTGTTTTCTAATATTTCGATTGTAAGAGATTAGAGAGAGCGTGATTGTGAAGGAGATCATAGGGCTTAATATTTCTCATAGGATTGATCACATATATAAAAAATTATCAAAACTTGTTATTTGTACTTGAAGATCAGATTCTATACTAGTGCAACAAAGTCAGTTGATGAGTTTCGTGGACGTAGGAAAATTGTTGAACCACGTAATTTGGTGTGTTCTTTCCTTTTATGCTTTGTGTCTGTTTGTATGTTGAGTTTCCTGGTTTGATTCATTTGATTCTTGACTTTCAAAATTTCCTACAATCATATAATCGAATCTATTATAATCAACCACAAACTTATGTGGAACTGAATATAAATGATCTTTTATCTTGTGCATGAAATTATGTAGACAACCCTCAAAACTATGCTTGATGAAAAAATATCAGTCTCACCCGGCCACATGACACCATCACAATCGTGAAATAGACGAATCTTCTTTTAACTTTGGAAGCGACTTTTATTGTTTCTAAAGACTTTTTATGCAGTAGTGCTTATGTTGGAATTAATTCAAGGACTCCTATATAAATAAACTAACATCAGGATGAAAGCTGGCAGTTAGCAGCCCTACCATGCTCTCGACGTTGGAGACCGTTCCACGATTTTCTTAAATTTTACACTGCCCTTCCACGAGTTGTTCGATAAATGAACGATAAGCTTTACAGGATACAACAATTTTGAGAAGAGCCATACACCAAATTCACATCTTCGACAAACCAAACAAGTGGCTGAACCACTACCAACTACAAAAATAAAACAACAAAAATCAATTTTGGTTGGAGAGATGGAAGAGAGAATCGTGTTATCGGTTGATATAAGCAAAAGACCTTGGTTACAACTCAAGAAACCATCTAACTTTAATGCCCTTAAATAATGTTAATGTCCTGATGCTCATTACAAACCGTTCGAATCGTTGACACCAAATGCATTCATAACCGAATAAGCATTAGCATAAAATGCATATCAAAGAAAATATGTATCCTAATCAAATGCAACAAACTTCCAACAAACCACTTATACAATTTGTCAATAAATTTCGGATTTAAATTGTAGAGTGGTGGTGCAATAACTTTGATAGTTACTGTAATAATAATAATAAATCGGTAAAATGACACAAATTTAATTATTTATATGTATATATATTGTCATACGTAACATTTATATCACGAACATCTACTTGTACACTTCCATGTTCTCTAATTAAAGGATCCACTAGATTGGAACGAAACACTCATGTAAGCTCTATTCATGGGCACATTTCTATGAAATTCAAACGCGATGGATGGTCAATCAATCGGACACTATATTTCCGAATCTTTGTGTGGCTTCCTTACCAAACAAGGTGATATTTTCTGACTAATTTCAAGATATGTGATAATTTATAATGATTTTCTGTATTTATGAGCACACGTCCTAAGCATGGATATATATGTGTGTATATATATAATCCATTGATTGCTCAATGTCTTGTACGAATAAGAAATGAAGTTATCACCGATTTAAACTTTTAGTCTTATGAATTAAAGTTGTTTCATCATATTTATTGTGTAATTAAGATTACAAGTATGATATTAGGTGACGTTAATTTATGTTATATGTTATCACGATCATTGCCGCTGAATATATGATCTTCTAATACAAGTGTACACGTACAATTTATTTGCAATAAAAATAAATAAAATAAAAAAAGAAAAAAAATAGCTTATTTGTCCATAGCGATAACGATGAACATATACTGAATGAGATCAATCAACAATCAAATATGTGCAATAAAAGTGTACAGTTGTACGTAAGAAAAATAGACTCGCTTTATTTTTCTTTCGATCCTCCCAAATAAATCCTAATCAACAATCTCTATATATTTTTTGCGAAAACTTTTGGCCTATGGGTTCATTCGTGTGATTGAGATGCCCGCGGTTGATGCTAATTACCCGTCAGCAAATCTTGTTTTATGAACAGTATTTAAATGCATTTATAATAGAGGTATTGGTGATACTATTTATATTTAATATCATCCCGACAAAACAACACCATACATATTTGTATAATTACGTCACTCGTGTTCTACCAAATTTTAGTATTGTATATAGATATTATTTACTTTCATTCTTATTAATGTAAAATATGTGTTAAATTTTTATTTAAAATATCCTTGGTCAATAAACAATTTACTCATAAATACCAATTGTTCATAGGGTCGGCTCAATCATTTACGTGATCTTAAACGAAACACGAAAAATGAAGTCTTCTTAAAAAAATCGGGAAAACGTCATGTGAAAACGCGTATTTAACTCGTCCATTTTTTTAATCCAAATAATTAACAAAATAAATCAACATACAAACAAAAAAATTAGCAAATAAATATTTAAAGAAGGTGAATTTTTTAACCTTTTGTGATGCAAAAACACTAATAAATTCTTTAAATTCAAACTCATATAACATATTTTTTTTCAATTGATAACATAGCTAACTCGTCTAACCGTTCTTGAAATATAGTTGATTGCAAGTAAGATTTTATTAATTTCAACTTTGAAAAACTTCTTTCGACGGAAGAACAGTTACGGGAATAGTTAGTAATATCCTATAAGAAATGCATGCATTTAGAAAACAATCCACAATTTTAATATAATCAAAATGCTTCTATTGAATTACTATTTTTCTTTACTAAAAATTTTCTTATCACTTTTAGCTCACCAAACAAATCTAGTACATCAACGTTAGAAACTTTATTACTATCAATTTTATCTCTATCTTCTTCTACCATCATTGTCTCTTTAACACTTTCATCAATTATTATATCATTTTATGTAGAAATTTTACAAGAGCTTCTTTTTTAGAGTTATTCAATTCTTCTATTTTTCTTCTTTAATTAATTTTTTCATATAACGGGATACATGTTTACGAGAAGACATTTTTTTAGGTCTTAAATCACACAAGAAGTAAATAAAAAAATAACTACCCAAATCACACTAATCTAAATCTTCAAAACTTAAATCAAACAAATTAAAAAGATAAATCTTTTGCTTGAAGTCAATGGATGATTGTTTTTCTCTTTTTTGTTTTCTCCATCTTGGACTCAATAGAGTTTGTCTATATATTTCTCAAATGAACACTAATAATGAGAGCAAAGCTAAATTAGTGATATGAAGATAAAATATGAATAAATAAAATTTTATGAATCAAAATTTACCTTACACTTTAATCCTTTAAACGTTCAAAGTTGTATTTTAGCCAGACCTAAAATGTTAGCATACGAGAGGACATGTATACAAACCGCCGATTGTTGGACATATAATAATTTATTTTATTACAGTATAAACATACTAAATATTGAATAATATGATAGATATTTTGATAAAATTCGATCTTGTATAAGACCCTGGCGGTAGTACGATGTTGTAAAAATTAATTTTTTTTTCTATTTTCGTGTCGATAAGTTTTCATATTTTAAACGTTCAAAGTTGCATTTTAGCTTAACCTAAAATGTTAGCATACGAGAGGACATGTATACAAACCGCCGATTATTGGACATATAAAAATTTGTTTTTTTACTGTATAAACATACTAAATATTGAATAATATGATAGATATTTTGGTAAAATTCGATCTTGCATAAGACCCTGGCGGTAGTATTACTTGTTTATTTATCTAACATTCACCACAGATCTGGCATTCAATTACTTTGATGTCTGGAATTCGAGCAATAGCATTTTCAATAATGATATTCGTCATACTCTTATAATTTAGATGTCCCATGTATTGATGCCATAGATTTGCCTCATCTACTTTTTGTCATGTGACATGATTATGACATCGAGCTTATATGAGAATACCATATACGATAGTTACCTTGAGATCTGACTCATTTATCTAGGCTCAAATTTTTGCTGAAGTCCAAATACATTCCTCACTTGCCTTGTTGTTGCCTACTCGGGACTTTTTCGTTTCTCGTAAACGACATGGTTACTTTTTGGCGATGACTATGACTCGTTAATGCATTTGCAAGTCATACATTGAATGATGCCTTATGGTTTCCTATAAAATCGTCGTAACCCTGCGAGTTTTATTTGATACTCTCTTTTTCTTCTCTACCCGATTATTTTATTTCGTTGTTTCATCTCAATTTTTCTTTTCTTGTGCGATATTCTTGATCATGTTTTCTTGTGATAAACTGGTAAAAAAAAAAAGTTATGTGCGAGTGCGAGATCTAAATGTGCAAGATTTTTTGTATCAGAGAGTTTGAAAGTGTATTCGAAGTCACATATAATAGAAACCGAATTTCTCCGCTAAATTCAACGCATATGTAAATCATTTGATCGAAATACGATATATCTAATTATGTTACTTTTTTGTTTTTGAACATTGTTTCGATCTGAAATCCGTTAGTTTAATCGATAAAGTAGTTATCGAAATTGGACTAAAATCATAGTGGTCCATCATCAAAAGTACAAAACTTATGTTTTGCTTTATTAAATGCGCTTGATGTTTAAATTACGTTTTATATTTTTCTCAGCCACGTCGGTACACATATATACTTTCTTGTGAAACGTTCTTGCTAATTGTTTCATTATCGTACGTCAACCTGTCAACCTGTCGTATTTCAACTCATATACGCGTGTGAATTTTCCTAAAGAAGCCTTACATCTTATTTGATCATGAATCTCCCTCGAAGAAAAGCTCTAGCACTTTATCATATACAGCGGCTATATATATATATATGACCATGCAATGATGCAAAAGTTAATATCATTCAAGTCATTAAAATTAGATGTTGCAGCCTTATAGGCCAAAATCTCGAGCACCTTTTTGTGTTTAGTCCTAATTGATCCATCAAGATAGATTCCCCAATGTCTAAGATAAATTATCTTTTACGTACATTTTTTAATTAGAAAAACGGCTTTAAATAGCACTAGAAAACAATGATATTGTAATTTCGTCATACTTTTTTTTTTTAAGTAAATACCCTTAAAAAGTGATGTGGCTGTTTTATAATATTTTCACTTTCAATAGTGCCCTTACCATTTTAATTAGGGATTTCAAACTTAAAATTTATTAAATAGTCAAAGTTTTGTAATTATTGGTTTATAGCCATAAACTCAACTTAACCGTTTATGATAACAAAATTACCCCTATTCAAAACAACGTAAATAGAAATTGATAATCCCAAGGAAAAAAAGAAATTAAAAAAAAATAAACCCCACTAAAATTGGTATCATGAGGTTTCAACCGTTTTACGCTTTTTCAAATAAAAAAGAAAATGAACTCCACTAAAATTCGAAAACCTAACAATAAGAAATAAATGCGAATAAACAGAATTTAAATTTGAAACAGCGAAAAAAAACGTTGACATAAACGCAAATAATACCTACCAACAAAATTTCCACATCATTCGGTTTAAAATAAATAATTAAATATTAAAAATGGTTTTGTCATTAACCACCCAATAAAAAACGGTCAATTATATTTATATATCCTTAATTAAAACAATTGGCTAAATGACCAACGTTTGGTGTTTTTATTGCAAAATGATCAACGTTTAGCCAAATTTTGGTTAATGACCATATTGTTTACGTGTCATAATAATTAACATGATAACTTTACAGTATTTTTTTCGATAATTTTTGAAAATTTTTACGCGAATTCGTCTTAAAATTTTCGTTAAACTTTAATAGGGTAAGGGTATACTACTTAATAACCCTAAAATATATTGTTACACATATTTGCTTATATAGTTCTACCGAATAGTGACTCGAAAGATCTAATTTATGTTCTTGAAGATATTTGTTAAAAGTTGACGTTAATAACATGGAAGGTAAATATGACCAATTACCTTATATTGCATAACATTTATCAAATCATATCTCTTCTTAATAAAAATTGCTCCTTCATTGCAAACAATATCCACACCTAATGGTATGATGCTCTAACCAGATTTTTATGTGGTTTTCCTTTTTATAGTGAAATACTAACATTAAGCAACCTAATTAACGGCTTGCAGATATTTATGCATTTATAAAATATGGATAATAAGTATATAGACATATTAAATTTAAAAATTGCTAAATACCCAAATTTTTGGAAAAATTAGTTTATAGCCATAAACGAAAATAAACCGCTTAAGAAAACAACTATACTCCTGAATAAAAATCGTAATTACCAAAAATAAATTCAAAAAAAAAACATTCCAACCGTCTAATAAAGAACCCACTACCCACGAGTAAATAAACTAATATAAACTAATTCAAATTTTGAAACAGCGTCACTAAAAATAAAAAATAACCGCATCAAATTAGAAAAAAAAAACAAATTAACAAAAAACGGTTATGTTTGAAAAAGTAATATTTTCTTAATTACAAAAAAATGACGAAAAAAATGTATTATTAATTAACTGAAAGGGACTATTGGAACTGAAAAAAATTTAAAAAAACCACATTATACGTTTGGGCTACTTACTTAAAAATCCAAAAAAAAGAAAAATATGACAATAACATTGTTTAAAAATGCTATTTAATCCAATATTTCTATGAAAATAAGCATCGTGACTCACACATTCTACAAACACTAATATTTTTTTAAAGACGAGCGTTCAGCTTTCTTTTCCCATTGGACGAACCAGTTGAAAACCATGGATGATGACTGAGAGATTAGACGTATATTATGAGTATGTCATTATAGATAATTATATCATATTTTGTCCATAGGTCCTAATCATGTCACTCTCAACTGCAATTAAACAAATGTTAATGTAAGTTTAAGGGGAAGAAGCAAATCCATTTTAGTATTATGATAATCAAATCGCAGCGTAGTAAATAATTATACAAAAAATATGGGCTGTATAACCTAATAAAACATTTTCATTTTGGATATACTCTAATTTTCGTTAATAAAGTGAAAATAGCCGAGCAGTTTCGTTTACATTTCGTTACATAATGTAAACAATCCAAACTATCAGTAGTTTGTCGCTTATTTACGAAATATTGATATTAAATTTTAAATTCGAATTTGAAATTTAAAATTCAAATTTAGTTAAAACGTGGGTTGACCAGCTTTTCCGAGATTTTTTATTAATTACTCAATCAATTTTTATTTCCTCATTAGTTAAGATCCTATATTAAAGGAAATATTATTTTTTTTATATTATCTACCTAACATCGTTTTCTCATTCATATTGGCCGGCCAAAACAAAATAATAAAATAACATATTTTTAGTTTTGATCGGAAAAAAAGATTTCGAGAGGTATGGATTTGTTCGATGATGATGGTTTATCGCTTCAAGAATTTGGTACATGTTGGTAGTTCGTATAGTTTACATCGTGTTTACATTATATTTACACGTTAATATTTTACATCGTGTTTGTAATTAGTATAGTTAACATCGTGTTTACGTTATATTTACACTGTAATATTTACATCGTGTTTGTAATTAGCATAGTTTACATCGTGTTTACGTTATATTTACATCGTGTAGTATAGTTTACCACTGTAAATTAATGTAACCGAATAGCCTCTATGAGTATTTGATCATCATAATTACATGTTGTTAATGCCCTTGATTATTCTCAATTTTTCTTTTATATTAAATACGTGATAATAGGCGGGAACTACTTTTGTGGTATTTCTGTCTCTAAACTTCTGTAAACAAATTAGATGGGTTATTTTCAACTTATTGACCAAACCTTTTGTATGACCAAATTTCATATAGTTTACCCGCCTATTCATCAAAATTACCCCAATCATATTACCACATGCCATGTTTCACCATTCTACATTCATCTTTATTTTACTTTATTATTTGACTCCGGCTTGGTAGCTGGGTTTCAAACTTATTTTTCTTGAAGGCAACGCATCACCCAATCCTAAATTGAAAATATTAACTTAGCTTAATTATTTTTTACTAAATAATAAATTATTTTTAAATTTATATAAGTCAAAATTTTATAATAGGAAAGAATAAAATAAAATGCAACCTTTTGTTAAATCATGTGTTATGGGTGAAAAACAAAAATTCCTTATTTTATATAAGGTGATACCGGGGGCATTGGACCATATGGATATAGTATCTAATGCATAGTTTATAAGACGTGGACCAAGTCAAATAATTATGTTTTTATATAGGAAATTAACAGAATATTAAAGCATGATACAGAGATATTTAGAAACTTTCCTTCTCCTTTTTCCTAATCACTGGGAAACTAAATCTGTGATATTATTTTATTCAAATTTTTTCGTTCTTTCTAACTTGTAAATCAAGGTTGAACGAATCCAATTTAAATGAAGAAGCCACTAGGAGATACATAATTTGGATATCGTAAATCGGACTGTGGTAATCATTTTTTAAACTGTTGGTTGAATTTGATATATTAAACTAGGGTATTATCTTGGCGACCAATTCTAAATTGTTTTACATATTCATTTGATTTTTTAAGGACATATAAATTTCATAGTTTGAATCGAAGAAATTAGGTTTCTATTTCCTCTTCTTTTATCCATTTATTGAGCCTTGGTTTTACGTTCTTCTTCAGTTATGAGTACGATTTATCGCATTAAAATTGTCAAATTTAAACTTCCAAATTTTCATATACAATTTTCAAATGCGACGTCATCAGATCTTATAATACTATCTAAAAGTTTAATTTTGATATATAGTCATCTAAATTATAACTAATTTCGTTTCCTAAAAGTTTCGTAAATAGGTTGAAAATACCAATACGAATTCGTTTACAAAATTTTGGAGATAAAAATATCCAAAAAAACAATTCTCGCCTAATGTCTACCGCCTAATACGTAATAAATAAAAATCAATTAATATTATGTAAATCGAGGACATTAACCGCATGAAATAATGATGATTTGCATTAAATGAGGCGGTTCGGTTTCACTCTTTAGTTTTCGAAAAAAAGCACTCTCAGCATTCGAAACGTCGGAAAGAAGAAACACGTATCAACAGTGTAAATAGAACGTAAACACGATATAAACAAAACATGCTCAACAATGTAAATAGAATGTAAATACGATATAAACTATATTGCATACAAACACGCACCAGATTATTGTATCGAATAACCATCTTCATCAAACAAATATGGGTTCCAACAATTTTTTTATCAGAATTAGTAAAACGCTGTTTTTTGTTTTTGTTTTGGCTGGTCAAATGGGAGAGAAACGATTAAAAGGTATATAATATCAAGAAATAAGAAGTATTTAATTATAAATTAATAGTTTATTTTAATATTAGGATCACAACTAATTAGAGAAAGTAAATATTACAGATAATTAATAAAAAAAATCTCGCACAAATTGGTCAACCTACATTTGAAATTTGAAAATTGAATTCCAAATTCAATTTACACTATGTAAACGAATTCGTATGAATATTTTCGACTTATTAACAGTACATTAGTCATATACAAATTGGAAACGTTTTATAAGTTTATGGAGTAAATTAATTGTTTTTGTAATAGTGTTAGCAAGTCGATAATTACCAAGGCCTACGACACTATGTTTTGAAGTATCTTAATTTCCTAGTAGCGTCAAGAGATAGTTTATGCTAGAATTCTGATTGTGTTTCTGGAACGCATTTGTTTTGCGTTTCTATTTTTAAAATTTGTTTCCTGATAAATAAAAAATTTGTGTAATGCTGATTTTTAGTTGGCCATGTCAAAAGAAGTTCAAATCTGTAGTTTCTGGAGTTATATATGATCTTTAACAGGTAGTTTTTGGAATGTAATCCAAAAATAAATATATATTTTGAAGCCTTAAATTAAATGATAAAAAGGTTTTGTTCTTATCATTGGTTTCTTCTCTTGGGGTTCGAGAAGAACCAAACACCCAAATGTCCTTCTTTAAAATCATGACATGAACAAATGGACCAACATTCTCATGGTATGCTTCACATTTTTCAAGATAATTGCACCGCCCCCCTTTACTTCTTTGTTTTTTCCGCATCTTCTTTACCATTCTTTTCCGAAAAGAGAAATATCTCCCATTGTGAAACTAGGAAAATATGTACATCGACAAAGTATACAAATGCAAAAACTTAAGGAAATTTCTATGGTACCGAGTGTTTTTGTATTAATTCCATAAATACCGACTACCAAATATTAATGAAACTATAAATTACAAAATAAATGTAAGCATAAAAAAACTTCACATGGTAAGAAAAGTTTTATTCATTATTCAATAACTAATTTCAATAACTAAGTTTACATTAAATTTGAAATAAGTCCTAAATGTGTTAGACTAAGGTAATTTCGGATGGACGAGGAGAGCTTTATTGAAGGGCTTTATGGAAAACACGGGCCCATACAGAAAACGACCTGAAATTATAAATGAAAAGCATAATCACTGTTCTGAAACAAAATGGGTGCAGTGATTTTGGAAGGTTGTGTATAGATATCTACGACGTGGTCCTTGCTCCGTTCGAATTGAAAATCCACGTGGACAATCCGGCAAAGGCTGGCCCGGCCACGTGAGACTATGTGGTCCAACTGTATCAATACCTTGTGCAAGTCCGCCACGTGTTCTTACAGGATTGGTGACAGCCTGTAATCGCTATAGTTATGAGTTGTATATATACTTTTAAGCAAAAAAAGGGTTTTTTTTTCTTATATTAATTTGGTCCAAGACTTATGTGGGGTAGTTGATGACTGAACCCAATTAAACGGTGTCTTATTTTCACCGTTCATTAGTGTGGTTCTTATTATTTTTCTTTACTTTTCTTTTCTTTTTTTGAAATTTATGAGTGCTTTTTTTTCACTTTGAAACAAATAGTACTATTCTTCAAAGGATTTAAACCACCAATTATTTTGAAATAGTTTCATTTGTAGATTAACGCTATTTCAGTAGTTTTCGTCTTTTCTTTTTGCTTGTTCTAATGATTTATTCCTTTTCTCTAGCTTGTTCTAATAATTCTAAATATTGTATTCTGTGATTTGATTGATAAAAATATTACTTTACCATAAAATCAGAATTATGTATGTACTTAATATACTTTAAATACCTAGTGTGTGATAAATTGGATAAACATCATGGCAAATCATATGTGCACTAGTTGTAAATAACTCAAAAGACCCGCTTAGAAGAATGTTTGATGAGTCTGATCATAACGGAAGACTAGCATCTTCATCACCTTCACAAATTTACACCGAAATTGTATCGGCAGTCGGTTCCTGCATATTTTCGAACCATCGGATTTCGACGTCCGATGAGGATCCTCGCCATCACCTGAGAAAGTGGAGTAGCGGTAAGGCTGGGTGAAGCAGCGAGCGGTGAGGCTGGGCGGCGACAGGTATGGCGAGTAAGACTGGGTGGAGCAGCGGTGAGGCTAGGTGGAACGGCGGGAAGTGACACTAGGTGGAACGGCGGGAAGTGACGCTAGGTGGAGCGGCAGGCGGTGAGGCTGGGCGGCGATAGATACTGCTGGGGGAGATTTAAGGAGATTTTTGGACGCTTTTTTAGGAAAAAATAATTTTGGGACGTTTATGAAGAAGAGTTCCGACTGAGATCTAAAATAAAATGGGAAGTTGACGAGCTACTTTATTTGAAAATCTTAATTATCAATTGCGACTATTCGCATCTAAAAATAAAATATAATAAATAAAAATAATAATATTTCCACGTAAATTAAACAAGACAGATGGGGTAAATCTGAACCGTCCAAACTTTTAAAAACTTTCAGATGCGACTATTCGCATCTAAAACTCGATACGAGATTTTCATATACGATTCTAAAAGTTTATGAAACAAAAAAATATTTCTCTCGACTTCGGTTATTAGATGTAAAAAGCCGCATCTATAAGGACAATTAAATGTGACTACTCACGTCTAAAAGTCACCAGCATCATAAAGTGTTATTTGTAGTAGTGATAATCAAATATTAAACTATTTAAATAGCAATTAATGTTTTCAATTCTCAAATAAATTCAACAATTATGTCATATCCAGAAAATCATTCTAACAACTTATATTTAAAAAACAATCTAATTAAATCAAAATTTCTATGAACTATAACATTCAACTAAAGAGTTCAAATAACATAATTAAAGATTAACAATTTAAATAAAAATTAATGTTTACAATTCTCAAATAAATCTGAAAAATTAAATCATACACAACATCATTTATAATAACTTTTGTTTCAAAAACAATCTTACAAAAAATAAAAATCTCTAAAAAAATCTACCTTTGAAGATCAAACATAATTTCGTCGAATGAGAATCTCATATAGAAAAAATGTGATTTTATATCTATGCTCAATGCAAAATATGGAAAATCGACAATAAAATTCTATAAAAAATCGACGGAAATAAAACGACCAAACGCTTATTTTAGCCAAAAATAATTGACAACCATTCGAATCACTGAATTTCGATGAATTGCTCTATCTAAGCCAAACTAAACGTTGTAATTGTAAATTACCCAATTTTTTGCGTACGTTAGATTAATACTCATTCAGTCCTATATGGCAATTTTTTATCGAAATTGCATTTACAATTATGCCCTTTTTATTATTTTTAATTAAATTTTCGTAAGTTGGTAAATATATAATATTAACGTAAATTAACCATGATTTCAAGAATTCTCTTGACTTGTTTTAAGTTTTCACAGTAGAAATAGTTTACTAATATATTTTAATTCATGTTTGAAATAGTCAAATTTAATGATTTTTTTTGTTGATTTAGCTTTTATTTTGAATATATTTCATTAATGTTTTGATTATTTATAGT
Organism: Urtica urens; assembly: GCA_958296335.1. Lineage (NCBI taxonomy): Eukaryota > Viridiplantae > Streptophyta > Magnoliopsida > Rosales > Urticaceae > Urtica > Urtica urens. Next base: position 17,563,717 of record OY282522.1, on the reverse strand, counting down.
AATTTGGATTTAAATTAATTTTGATTTAAACTCGCAGATCAAATACTAGTTAATTTTTGTTATTTTTAAACTAATCAAGATGAATGTCTGTTAATTTTGAGTCTTAACAAATTTTAATTTAACAACACATGTACCTGAAAATCTTGACGTTGAAATATCCACAATTCCCTCCGTAAAATATTCCAGAGGCTCCAACTATAACGATCGAAGATGGTTTCAAAGTCGTTTCAAAATATTCCGGAGCGCGGAGGCATTGACGCGGCAGAACACGCCGGAGGAGCCGGGAGGGGCTGCTGGCGATCCGGATCGCCTGCTTCACGGCGAGCGCGACGAGGCTGGAGAAGAGGAACGAGGCGAGGAGTACACATGGAAAGCCACGAGATCTTCTGCCACCGACGACTTGGCAACGCACTCCTGCGAGGTCATCAAGGAGTTCGCCGGATCTTTGGGATCCCACGTGAGGCCGATTAAGACTCGTAAATTGAACAAAGGGTTCATGTATACTATGCCGTCCAGCGCCATGATGTGAACGCACGTCGTCTTTGGATTCATCGCGAAACCAAAACCAGGTTTAGGATTTCAGAAATCTGAAATGCAAATGTGAACGACACTTCTCTCTTTCACTACCACTTTCCGTTCTCAACTAAAACACATAATCAGAAGGATTAGAAAATCGATTGCACAGAGCAAAAATTGATATATATATATATATATATTTATATATAGCAACCCGACCTATTTATTGGAACCGATAATATTTAAATCTGTTAAGCTTAAAATTCGGCCATTAATATCGTTAATTTTCAGAAATTAATTTTTCATCATTACCAAACCGAAAAAAAAAGTATAGTAGTCCTTTAATTTTAATTAATTTCTACAACCGTTTATTAAACAAAACTTTTAATAAGTTGAGTAGTTTACAAACTCAACGCTATAAAAAAAAGTACATACATCTTTATCCCTTATATATATATATATATATATATATATATATATATATATATATATATATATATACATTCGTGCAGTTAGCCTTAATGCATGTGATAATAGTACAAATCAAACTTATGTATCGTAGTAGTATTTGTATTAGTACTAGGGTCTATTTAGAAAAACATTAAAAGTAGTAGCAGCAGCTTCGTTAGATTTGATTTAAGAAAAAAAAACTGAACCGCGTTAGATTTATTTGATTATTAAGAACTATGACTTGCTCCATGTACACGAGATTTTCTTTTAACATAAAATTGACTTTTTACCTACTAAAATAATATAGTGTTTTGAAAATACTCAACATTTCGTATACAGTTGATAAATATTCAGTTCAAAACGTTTACACGATTTTATGGTCCATATTACCCTCATTAATATTATCGTAATTAGATTTTTCAGGCTCAAATTCTTTTACATTTGAAATTTAAAGTATTGCAATGAAAATATTTTTGAGTTAATTCGCTGAAATAATTTTAGATTTAAATTATTAATGATTTACTAATTAGTCGGTTATTTATGATTGCATCTGATAAAGTGTGTTTGCTTAAAATTGACACTGAAAATAACTCTGCTGATATGGGTACTAAGATTGTTACTAACTTTAAGTTTAAGCACTGTTTAGACTTATTGTTCGTTGAGTGATTTGTTTATGCAGGTAATGGAGCAGTGAAGTAATTGAAGAAGTCGGAGGAAGTACTATGTGTGAAGTTCAAGGTGGAGTTGGTCGGGCTTCAGGTGGAGATTGTTGAAATTGAAGTCCAACAAGCATTCTGCCGAGGCCCAACTCGCAGCCCAAACTTGCAGCCCTATTGATGGAAGGAGATAAAACGACATTTGAGTTTGTTACGCGGCTCTTTCGTTTGAGTGATGAAAAACGACATTGAAGCTACTAACAAATTCAGCCGTCCATTTCCTTAGATCCAACGGTCTACGTTTATTGTGATGTTGTATCTCGTATATAACCATTTGTAACCTAGCTGAGTTTCATTCATTCGAAACACTTATTCTTGAGAGCTCTGCTAGGGGTTGGGCGATTTTTCTTCTTCTTCTCTGTTGTTTTTCTCTGGTTTACGCTGAGCGATCATCTTGATCATGTTCTTGTGTGTAGAACTGGTAAAGTGAATTTCTTGAGAGAGAGAGAGAAGTGTTGTGAGAGAGATCGAGGGTTGTGAGGGTTGTAACTCTGCTTTGGTATCGTTTCACATAGTACGACTGCCGAGTTTCTCATACGGAGCTCAACGTGCAGTAGATCTTTCGATCGAACCACGGTAAAAAAGCATGTGTCATTTTTTTACGTTTTCAAATCTGTGGCTGTGTGCATGTTTAGATCTTATATTAATCGGTGATAATCGGAAGTGCTAGAGTTAAATTTTCAACAATCAGATTATCTTGTTCGACTTTAAATCGCCCCACAGGTAATTTAAGTTGTGCTAGCACGTGTGGAAAGTGGTACATGACTGTATTAAAGGTAGTTACTATTCTGTTATGGGAATATAGTGGTTCTTCTTTGCACATCTATTTATCTGTATATGTTAGTTAAACTGGTTACGAAACGTATGATGTGGCGTTACTGTGTATTTTATTTATACGACTGGAAACCTGAAAGATGCTAAAAATGCAGGCTACGAGCCCTAGTGAGCTAGTACGACAAATTAGGAGCAGCTCGAAGGTGAATTTAGTACAATCACTAGTCATGTCATTGGTCACAACAATTGTAATAGAACCTTTTAGATTTCACATATATCACTTCACTACAGTCTAATATGTAATAAAATGAAAAATGATCTCGACAGAGACAGTGGAAGCAAGGACTACGTTGAAAATATTTAATAAACAAACCAGAATTGGAGAGAGAGTGAGAGTGTGGCTTTATACAAAAGCTGATGCTATAATCACTATTCTTTTAATGTGGACCCATATGCTTTCCAATAATACATTCAATCGACTCGAGTCGGGACATCATATGAGCCAATTCACTTTTCTTCTTGTCTGATTATACAAAAACTTCTAGTTTGTTTTGTTTGCCGAATACATTAATTTTCTTGTATGCTGCGAGTTCTGCAAGTGCGTTTAGGTGTGGAAATATATCAGAAAAAAGAAAGTTTAGCTACAATAAACGTGTATTTGGAATAACGCTCAACAAAAGAACAAAGCATACGATACACACTCCCATTTACATTCCCAAATTCTGCAATAAAACAGTGAGATTTATAAAGAAAACAATGATAAACTATTGTAATTTTGGGTATATCTAACCTTTGATCAATGAATAGAAAATAGTTAGCAAATTTGGTTAATGAATAGAAAATAGTTAGCAAATTTGGTTAATGAATAGAAAATAGTTAGCAAATTTTATTTACAAAACATTAATTAGGGATAATTTGGACATACTAGATAGTGTAAATTAATTTCACGTAATCAAGAGTAGTTATTTACTAAGCGTTTACAAAACGTTGTGCATTATCAAATCAATTTAGATAACATCGACTAAAGAGCCAAAAAAATTATATTAAGTTGATACACTTTATTTTGACTTATTATTGGACAAAAATACTCTCGAATCAAATAAATCCACTTTTTTCTTTTTTTTTCTTCTCACTTCTTCCTCTCTTGCCGAAAATTAATCTCAAAACTTTCCAATAAAATTCGACGATCTTCCTACAACCTCTAACGCTCCTCACCATCCATTTTCGATGAAATTTAAATTGTTGGACAACTCTTAACCTTTAACGACGTATATTTAAATGTTAATAAACTTGGTATAGAAAAGCTTACCGAGTGTCACCGCTAATCCAAACAACCTCTTATGCCTAACCCAATGACACCTTTTTGCCACATTAGAGAACCAGTATAATACCTAATTAGTTCATCACTCTGTTCTGGATACTATCAACGATTATTTAATGCATTGCGCATTACAAACACAATTTTCGATGCTCCAGAGATGTCAATTTGAAAGAAAACGTAATAATCTAGATGTGGATTCAAGGTGAGAACTAACCATCCATCACTATCACACCATGTCGATTAGGCCGATTCAACAGCTTCAGTTAAAGGGTACAAAGAGATGAAGTATCATCAAGTAAGCAAAGAATGTTTCTGTACACCCTCCTCTGTTAGTCTTCCTTGCTTGAATTTAGCAACGTGGTCGTTATACTCTTTAAATTCTTTCTCCAACCTTTCGATAAACTTACTTGTATGGTCAAGCGACTGAACATACTTGTATCTCTCCATTGCCTGAAAAAACACATGATTCAATTATTTTCCACAAATGGTTCACCAGATATAAAGCACAAGAATACATAGACAAATAAGCAAGAGAGAGCTAGCTCTAGCCAACGTTTGAAAAAATCATAAATATTCCACTACGATCCTTCGTTATGCAGTCGAAATCGTGGAAATCCCAGCAGATATAAAAAGTTTGGTTAAAAAAATCCCCCAAAACCCAAAAGTTGAGAGCGGTTATTTTAACAGATAACCAAGTTTCAATTGAATTTAAATCGCCGTATAGCATTTCTGTAAACTGGATCAACTGCAAATAATGGGTAACAAGACATTTAAACCACTGGCTTAAATATATATATATATATAATTTAACGTTCTAAAGAGAGCCGCAAGGAAGAGACTCAAAATCAGATCATATTTGCTGAAACGACTAGGGAGATGAATGAAAGCTCAAGAATAATTTCACCGACATTACCTTAGCTTTGGTGATTGTATCCGGTGACATAACTTCGGGCTGGACGTAATTCTTTCCCCGGAAGAACAATATGGTGCGGTCGCTTTTTATGTCGATAACAATGCCTTTGCTGAGGCGAGCGAGCTCTTCAGCGTATTCATGGATTTGACCCGGCTCACAAGGACGACAAACAACTTTCACCGTTTGATGGTTTTTCCAGTGAAGATGCATGTTCAGGACAACCCCTCCGAAGACACCTCGCCTTCCGAGCGGGACGTAATGCTTCTTCTTCTCGCCCGTGCGTTTCAGGAAATGCTTCTCTTCCATGGTCAGTATTTCTGGATCGTGCTTTTCCGGGGGACCTTTAGGCATGTCAAACTTTCTGAGTTTCTCAATCAGCCACGTTTCCTTGCGTTTTGCCTGATGAACAAGAAAATAAAAAAATAAGAAAGAAGAATAGTGTTATGAGCCGGTTATGAATCAATTGACAGAACACGCATACAGAGATTTACGTGGAAAGCCCAAATCGGGTTACAAAATATTAAAGGGCAAATGAGAGGATTTCACTATGTCGAAAATTAGTTAAAACTCGCGAGTAAATTCACGGAGGAAAATGTTACAAAACCTTTATGTAAAACCGAAAACTATACGATGTAAATTGAAAATCTAGGAACCTTAGGAGGTAATATTGTAATCAGAAAGCATATACATACATTGCGAAAGATGTCACAGTGAAAATATAAAATAAGTTAGCAGGAGATATAAGGTTTGAATGGCGATATATAAGATAGGATCAATGAGCCCAGTAATTCCAAGATCGTCTCGTTGAGACTGAGCCCAAAATGGATCAAGTTACTTTATGATAGAGAACAAACCTAATGAAAGGCTTTACATTATCTTCTTTTGTCATCTATGGATTATCAACTATTACGCAGTGCGAAAATTCAAAGGCGTCAAGAAATTAGGGATAATACAAGGTAATATCATTTTCAAGCAAGAACAAACTATCCAAACCTTTGCAATCTTATACTGAATCCGTACGGCTGGGTTTGGAGATCTCATCTTCCTTCTGGCCAACAATCGGAAGAATTTCAATTCTTTGACTTTGGCCTTCTTCGACATTTTAACCCGTCTAACTCTCGTCCCTCCTCCCACAGTAAACCTCGCCACATTGTTCTCCGTGCTGAGCTCCACCGATTCCGATCCCAATTCCGTCAAATTTCCCTCGCTTTCGCGGCGGCGATTATCTCGATACGGAAAGACGCGCTTTGAAACCCTATAGCTTTGCCTTTGCAAACACACGAGGGGTTTAAGAGGTTCCAAAACCTCACTGCGGAGCAAGCCACACAAACATGGAGACTCTCTGCGTAGAACAAATCAAATGAATGATAACAGATCTCCAAACCACGATCTCATCTTCACTGAAAAATGAAACTGTACCTTCGGAGAATATTTGATGAAGAGCGAGTTAAGGTTTTGATCAAAAGAGTAGCCAACATCCGAGAAAGAGAGAAGCAGCCAATAGGACTTACCGCCGCGGGTCTTTCTTGTTCGTACGCCGTCGCTGGTTCACGGCGCGACAATTTCCGATGGAACAGTGTTGTGTACAGAGACGCAATGTCGGAGCTGAGACAGAGGGTTTTAGCGAAGATGAAGAATTTGATACTAAAGCCTTCTTTCTTTGCATTTAGATCCCCCTTATACTTAATTTTACTTTTAATCCCCTTATGAAAAATATTGTTATACACGTCAACTTTCACGTTTTATAAATACTATCACTATTCCAAATCTATCCAGAACACTCAGCGATATCTGCATTGAAAATCAAAATTCCGAAAAAATGACAACGGTTTGGAACTAAAGAGAAAAACCACTAACTACGACTTACATATTATTGACTAAAAATTGAGTATATATCGACTATACATTACAAATCAAAAACCACTTCAAGACCACTCTTCCGAGGAAAAATAAAAAACAAAAAGGTTAACATTCACCACAACCTTCAAAGTGTTCACGAACCCCAAAAAAATAAAAATAAAAAGGAAATACGGCGACAAATTCACTCTTTTTCACCTGCCTTCATTCTCTCTTCCCACTCACTTAAACATAATTTACAGAGACTAAAATCATTAAGACAAAGACTAATATTGTTATCCCAGAATATCACTTTGGTTATATCATCATCATCATCATCATCATCATAATCATGAGTCATCAGGCTGCAACGGGTTCCAGTGCGTGGCAGTGTCTCCGTAGGGCCTGACGAAGGTCCTCCTCCACCAGACCTCGAAGGCCCTCTGGAGGTTGGGACAGCTGTCCCCCGCGCGGAGGAAGCTTCCGAGCCAAGACAGAAGAATCTTCTGCTGGTCCTCGAGAGGGAGGGTCAGGATGGTGCGCCCGATCCCCTCCTCCACCACCTTGCGATCGAACGGCCGAGATCCGCTGTGCAGCCAGGCGTAGTCGTCGATCAAGGGCTGGAGCCAGGTGAGGAGGAGAGCCTGGCGAGTTTCCTTGGAGGGGAGCACTTCTCCGCGGCCGATCCCCACGAAGAGCCTCGCTGTGACTGCGCTGACGTGGTAGCGGGCCCCCACCGGGACCCGGCCGTGCAGCCCCGCCAGCTCAGCTTGCCCGGCCCACATGGAAGCGAACTCGTCCGCGGCCCGCCTCTCCGCCAGAATCTCCAGCAGCCACGACAGGTTGTCCGCCTCGAAGCTGATACGCTTCGCCGGCTCCGGCAACGGCGCCGGCATCGTTCGTACAGAGTGGCCCACTGTTCACAATCAGGGGCAAAATCGTACACCAAATATATTATAATTTGATGAGAATTTGTCCTATCTCCTAACATTTACTAACTTTCTTTACAAAAATCATAATTTAGCCCAAAATATCACTGACCCTCTGGTGCAAATACTGCTTTACAGGGGCAAAATCGTAAACCAGCGATTATAATTTGATGAGGAATTTGCTCCATCTACCAGTATTTGCTCATTGTTTTCCAATTTTCCATCAAAATCATAATTTGACCCAAAATGCGGCAAATGCTCATGTGCAAATACTACTTTACCTTCGACTTCACTTTCTATTATGATATCAAATTAAGGTATCTATATTATGATTAGGGCACTTATTCTCCTTAATTAAGTTTGAAACTCTTTCTCTCTCTCCCACATTCTTCAGACTTAATCAAGGAGAATAATTGCTCTGGTAATGATATAAATGTCTTAATTCAAGACTGGCGTGATATTTTAATAAAATATTGAAATGAATGGTAAGGTAGTATTTTCACAAGAGGATTAGTGGCATTTTGAGCAAGATTAAGGTTTTTTCGGGAAAATTGGATAGAGAAACTTAGTAAATGGTGGTATTTTTGGCAAATTCTCCTAGTTTAAACGGTGATAAATGACCTACCTCCATCCCTGGAGTCGGGGACATGGACGGCTTGGTTGAAGAGAGAGAGCAAAGATTGTAGGCATTGGTGGCAGGAGGCGTAGAGGGTGTCTTCGTGTGTGTTTTGGGTCTCCTCTCTGAGCAGCCTCAGCACCACCGCCTTCATCTCCCTCCGGCTCCGCTCGTCGCTGCTCCCCAGCACCAGCCCCATTATCTGCCCCAGCGTCTCCCCGCTTTCGCCCGAGGCGGGCCCGCACGCCACCCGCTTCAGCACGGGCCCCACCTCTCCTCCTCGCAGCCTCGTCACCGACGATATCACCTTCTCCTCTTCCTCCTCCCCCACCCACGGCACCGCTTCCAAGTACTCCAGGCACGACTTTATGCACGACCCGAACCCCACCACCTCCGCCACCTGAATTTTTCGCAACAAAGTTTTCAACTTTTACTCGTGAATTGATAAGAGAAATTGCCAAAATGACACCTACCTTTATGTTTTTTCTCACTTCTCCTAAAAAATGTTTTTCTCATTTTCATCTCAACCTTTAATCGGGACTAATTAAGTGTTATAATTATAAAGATAAATGGTATTTTCACGTTTTTTTAGTGGCAAAAGAAAACAAAGAAAACAACTTTTAAGGAAAATGAGAAAAAACATGAAAATAGGTGGTCTTTTGGAAATCTCTCACTGATTTAAGCTGTGACCATTTATTTACCTTCAAGATTCGGAGGACCCGAGAGACGCTTTGCTTGACCAAGCGTTGCTTCATCTCTTTGCAGTACATGAGGCCGACGGTTTCAACGTAGATCTCGACGTCTTCGCAGTCTCCGATCTCGAGGCACGACTCGCCCCCCGAAATCCTGTCGGCGAAGTACGGGCTGTGCTCTCGGAGCACCTCCCTGTGCACGCTCAGCTTCACGCAGAAGCCTTGCTTCCCAAGCAAGACCACCCTCATGTCGCTGCTCCCCGGCTCGCCGAACTCGATTGCCACCTTCCGCGGCGGCTTTGGGGCCCGCTCCGGCGGCGTGATCTCTCCCGAGTTCAGCACCGTCGGTCTCGGAGGGTTGAACTGGGGTCTCCTCTCGCTCGTCGGGTTCGGGTTTGGGTTTGGGTTGGGCTTTTTCTGAGGGGCGGGCTTGTGGGGCGGCGAAGAAATGGGCTTGTTGTTGGGCTTATTGAGTGGGTTTTGGGGTTTGAGACTCTTTTGGAACACAACCGGTGAAGGGCAACACCAAAAACCCTCTGGAGTCACTGCAATTGGGACATTTCTAATCTTGGTCTGTCCTTGTTCTACTACCCTTGTAACCCTAATTTCAGCCATGTTCACTACTTGATAAACCTTATTTCTAGAGATTTTGAACCATTGTTGAAGACCCTTTCTTTCTCTCTCTATCTGTTACGAAGGTTAGGCAAGCTTACATGAAAGCATAAGTCTTTATTTCTAAATATAAAACAACAAAATAAAAGCTGGGGTTTTTTAGATTGATGATCCTTAAAACCCAAAAAATTCAGAAAGCGAATTTATCTGAGGCAAAGGTTTGAATTTCACCTGGTTTGGATATACCAAGCTATGTAAGTAACAATCAGCTCTGAATTGGGAAAGTGAAGCAGAATAGGGGGAAAGAGGATGAGAATATGGGGATGTTTAAAGAGACTGTTGTTTTACATACAAAGACTCAAACTTTGGCAAGAAGACACATAAAACGAAAAAGCATGCCAAAAACACTTTAGACAACAGTTACAAGCAGAGTCTCTAGACCACACAAAAAATATAAAAGACAAATTGGTAAAGAAAATAGAAAGAAAAACCTCGCCGACGTGTTAGAAACTCTGAGTTCTCTTTACAGAAACCCTTTGCTCTCTTATCTCGTTGTTTTGAGGTCAAGGAGTGTCCCAAAAATGATTTCAGCGAGAGCTATGGTGTCAAGCATCAAGGGAACCAGTTATCAGAGGAATAATTAGCCATAGTGTACAGTTTTTATTTTGTTTTTTGGCCAAGGTATAGAAAAGAAAGAAAACCCACAAAGCTCTTTCCCCCAGAAAAAGAAAAATTAAAAATGGGTGTATAATAGAGTTTTAAAGAGATTGATAGCTCATGGGTTGTTGTTTCTTCTACTTTACTTTCGTTTCCCTTTTCTTTTTCTCATGGTACTCAATCTGCACGCTTTACTACTTGCGCTCGTCATCATTATCATCATCTTAATTCTCTGATTTTGGGGTTTGAAGATGCTTGGACTTAATGTGTGTTTTTTCTTCTTTCCAAGAAATTAGACCACCTAAATTTAGAGAATTCAAGTACCATTAGTTTGAAAAATAAATCCTTAATTTTAGAATTATAAACTTAAATGTTTATTAGTTTTTTATCCGGGGATTCATATGTTTGAATTTTGAGCAATACTTGGAATTTATTATGGTTGTCGTTTGTTATAAATATTTATGACTATAATTAGAGTATGATTTGGAAGTAGTTTATATTTCGAAAGAGAAATCTAATAACTTATATTAAAATAACAAAAAAAATCATTGATAGAATGTGATTGTTTAAGAAAAAATAAACTGAAATGACATCCTATGCTTTCTAATGTCTTTATAAAATTTACAAATTGCATCCAAAATGAAACCTACATAATAATTATCAAAAACTAAAAAATATTAGAAAAAACACATGAAAAATGTACAATGCACACACATGATATAAATAGTTACGTGTTTGATGGACTTCGAGATACTAGAGATAATGTGATGAAGTGTAATCGATTTTTATTTTATTTTATTAGAGGATCATAGGTTACAACGAGCTTTGACTTGAGTTTGAATGTAATATATTTAACTCTTAAATATGTGAAACAGCGACGAGAAACGGTGACGGAATAAAAGAAATTATGTATCAACTTCAATCATTATATTATCTATGGTCTTGTCCCGTGAACAAAATTGAGACAAATAATGCTATGTCCTTTTGATCCACTTTTTTATTTGTTTTTTTCTTTACGAGTATGATTATATTTTATTTTGATTTTGAAAAACTTATGGTTATTTCAGAACGAACATTATATTCGAGAGATGGACTGGAATTCCGGTTCCATTAAAGTAATACGTCGCTTAACCATTAGAGCATCTCCAATGCAAGCAACTAAAGTTGCTAGACACATCATCAACTATAATATATTTTTTCCTTTTTTTATCCACCTCAATATTTGATTGTTTTTTATAAAAATACTCTAATTAAATAATTGGTCATCACTCAATTAATGGTCCCCACTCAAATTGAACTATTGATCTATTTATTATTTTATTAATTTTTTATATTGATAATAGTGTGGCGTGGGTGCCAAAATTTGCACCATTGCCATAATGATTACTCTATAAAAGAATAATATCTATAAAATTAAATGACATGTCATTGCCATGTAAGCATTGAGCAACTATTGTTGCCAAGCATTGGAGATGCTCTTATGTAATCAATTTCTCTTATAAACAAATAGTTCTCTAATATAAAATTATATTGACATTTTGTTTGTTAATAGTTCTCTATTTAATTGTTTCTTTGGGTATAAACACATGAGACTCAGTTCTTCCTAAAAAAAAAAAATTGTTTCTTTGGGTGCACTTCTGAATAATTTTTTTCATTTTTTTTAAGAAAGATATTCATTTAGTTGTTTCAATCTCTCTCACCGTTACTTTCGGGGACCGTTGCTGGATTTCCTAGGCCATACATTAAATTAAGTAAACGTACACAACCATCGCTATAATAGCATGTGGACACTATTAATGTGGCTGTATATGTGTATTGATTAAATCAGAATTTCCTTTAAAAAAATAATGTGTATTGATTAAATCACTAATGACCAAACTACCCTTCTCCTTTTTTATGTCTTTTTACCAGAATTGTTCGAGTGTAGTTTATTTCTAAACAAATTTTAGTACATATTTAGCATTGGTAAAGAGAAAGAAAAACAGGCATTTAAGTAATTTCATAATTGAGAGAGAGCGTTATTACTATTGAGTACGTTAGTAGTTTTGAAGAGTTAAGATGCATTTAATGTGGATGGGCAAAAGCCAGGGTACATATTTGTTTTTTTGTTTCAGATTTTCTATTTTGAGTTTTACTATATTGTTTTGGTTCCAAAACTTTCCCATAAACTTTATTTTCTTCTGTTACTACAATACTTTTCTGTCGACCATATTTCAATTAGCCATTTCAAATCTTTATGTACTATTTTTTAAGAAAACTATTTATGTACTATTAGTTTAAGATTATTTAACCATATAAAAATTAAAATTATTTATTTGGTGGCTTGGGAAAATTTATTCTAGCTGTTGTATTTTCCTTACTCTATTCGTCATATTTTCCTTTTTCGAATTTGTGTTGATATTTTAATTTAATAAATTGTGGTATAAAAATTCAATATTTTTAATTTACTACATTCAAATTCTCAAGTAAAATTAGCGAAATGGTCAACGTTTGGTATGTTTTTTTCAAAATGATATACGTTTGGTCAAACTTTGATTAATGGACACGTTAAAATTTAACCAAATTTTTGGAACTATTTTTGTCCAAAAACTTTCTCGCTCATTCAATAGCCACGTCATTACTGAAATTTTTTTTGAAGAAAAATAGTCTAAGTAATTTAGTTAAATTTTAATATGACCACTAATTAAAGTTTAACCAAACGTCAACCACTTTGAAAACCATATATGTTTAAAGGGTTATATTACTTGTGAACAAATAACCAACATCGCGATTTTGTTTTACTGTTGCATTAATTGCAGTAAAATTTGACGACCAAACATATGTCAAAGTTTGGTTAGTTTGTAAGATGTATTTAAGTTTTAATTTAAAACAATAAAAAATTATATATAATTTCTCACGACAAACGATTTTATCAATTTTCGGTTGTTACACTCGAAGATCAACGAAGTTCCTATCTAAAACTTTCTTTTGAAAACTTGATTGATTTGAAATCATGGTTTAGTGTGAACGTAAGATAGACTATATATTTGAGAAATTGTTGAAAATATTATATCAATCACTGATTTTTTTCATTTTTCTTAAAAATTATATTTCCCATTTTACCACTAAAAAATAACTGAAAATACGATTTAACATTGAAATTAAATTTTTTAACATTTTCGACAATCCTCCTTTCTTTTCTCAATTTATTAGAAAAAACAAGAAAAATAATATTTCTATATTTTGATATTATAGTTCTTTTATTGGGTTTTGGTTATATTTTTTTTTTTTTTGCAAGAGAAGGGTTTTGGTGATATGATTATATAAAGAGGGAGAGATACATATTTTTTTTAAATAAAAACTAATTAAATGTGTTTTACCATCTAATTTACAAAAATTGTGACATTGGATTACCCACAACTTTAAAAGATAAATTTAAGTCCAACAAATCGGAAGTATTTAATCTTCATGCCCTATCCCTTTCCCCCTAGCTTTTGAAAATTGTAATTTATATTTTATTAATTTTCTACATTTAACTTCAGTTTATATGATAATTTCCATATTTGTCGTGATTTAAACGCGTGCTTAGAAAGCAACTTCTTTTAGCATCTAATTCAAAATATTTGATGATAAAACAACATATCCCTACAAGTCAATTTCAAGATCATTCCAAAAACATTTATTGTTTCTTTCTAAGAGGAAGGGAGTTGCTTCAACTACACAACAACTTTGCACTTTCCTTTCTCCCTTTTTATATAATTTTTTTTTATTTCTTCGTGGCGAGTTATTGTTTTATAAGAATCGATCAATCCAAACAATTAAAATCCAATGCATTACATAAGTATTTAACTACTCAAATGCTGGCATTGAGTGGGTCATTCAGCTAATTTACCAGCTTTACTTAGAAAATAAAATTTTAAATATTTACTTTTTGATGATTGATATTGTTTCCCAAGCAAACTCAGTTTTTAATATTTGTACTTATTTGTACCATAATATCTCCTAAATATTTGAAGAACAAATTTATTCGTCTTTGAAGTTTTAGAATTTTAAGATCTAAAACACGTGATTTATTACATTTGACATTTAAAGACAAATTAAAATTAAAATCACAACTTCATAGCTTAAAAATGAAAACATATTTACATGTTAGAGGGTTTAGACGCTCGCCTCTCTCATGAGATGTCACATATGTGAATTGAGCTCATCGGCCTAATAGCTGATTAGCAATTAACACTTCTCTTCCAAAAGTACTTGGTAGTAAACTTGCATCTTGATAAGAAAAAATAAATAACACTTAAAATTTCTTCCAATTATTTTATCTCACGACCTTTTATTTCCTCAATATTTTCTCTTCTCATTTCTGACACAGTGTTTTTCAAATATTTCATTTTTCCTATTTATTTTCTTATTTTTCATTTGCTCTTATCTTTGTTTTAGTTAGAATATAACACTTTTATATCTTGTTTCAAACTTGCTTGTCAGCACAATTGATCGTACCAATAGTCAACTAATTCTCTACCATATGAGATCAAGCTTTTACAATACATTTCACCTAGTTTAAATTGTTTTGATCTCGTTAATTAAGGTTTGACACAAGATTTTCATTATGGATATCAATATTGATTTTTCGGATATACTGAATATCAATGGCTATAATGCTGAATATCTTATAAATATTCATATATATATATATATATATATATATATATATATCGATGATATTAACAATTTATCAGTGATATATTGAATAACGACGGATATATCAACAAAAATTTATAAGAATTATATTTTAAATCACTTAAATTTTATATATAAGTCATCAAATGCAAATTATATAAAAAAGGTCAAATATAACAATATCTATGATAATAAATAAACTTAAAAATAGTTCTCAAATGCAAAATTTTAAAGAATCTAACAAGAAACTCCGAATCGTAGGTCGAGTATTGAAAATATGAAAAACTCGTCAGAATTCAAAAATATTTAGGATCCGAAAGAAAACAACTTCCTAATCTCAAATATGTAAAAATATTCCACCAAACATAAGTTAACACGATTTAATTAACAAAAAACAAATCAAAATTTTCAAATCATAAATTTGTAGCTTGACACTGATATATCATGGTATATCACTGGTACTCCATAATAATCTTTTATTAGGATCATTGACATTAATTAGTTGTTTTTTAATTAATTTCTGATTAGCTGTATTTTAGCTTTTTTAGCTCATGGTTAGCTAATTACGAGTTTGACTATTTTCAGTCTTTATGACTTGTATATAAATGAATATGGATTTCATATTCATTAACTAATGACATTAATAACTTTTCCTGAAATCAAGATTCTCTCTCACTGTAAATTCCTTTTTTGGTACTTTCTTATCCAAGTCTTTACATCCTTATGCGATGATTGGTATTTGGTGGACAAAACTCATTGTCGTCGATATCGTCAAAAAGGTATAAAAGAAGTTGCCAGTCGGTATTTCATTGTAAGAAGTCAACAGTATTTTTCAAATATCACCGATATATTATCGGTATACTGTCAGTATATCGCAATAGTAATAGGGATAAAGAGGTATATACCCTTCTAGAGTATTGAGTTTCAAAAAGATCCAACTTATTAACAATTTTGGTTAATACCCAATAAAAAAAATTAAATAGTATTGAAAAGAAGAACAACATGACGAAAAAGAACGTTCGTATAGTTTTTATTTTATTGTAATTAAATATGTAGTTTATTTCCCTCTCAAATATTTTAATTAGATCTGTATTTTTTTCCCCTAAAATCATTATGAACCATGTCGTCGCAGAAATTAACGAAAATTAATAGTTATAAAATAGGAAATTCGTAATTGTACAACACGTTATCAACAAAGACACAAATTAACCAAAATTAAAACAAAAATCATATAGATTTTGGAAATCAGTAAGCATAATTGAGTTAATAAATAAATTTTTAAATTTCAAAATCTCAAGATTATATTCGACTGATATTAATTTCATTTGTTAGTAATAGATACCGAATATTTGGGCATCATTTACGGAATAAAACCTAAACATATTTTAGACAAAACAAATTCGGAAAGAATATATCTTAATATCAATTTGGAATTGTTCAAATTAATAGTTAGAACTAAAAATAGAATGGAATAATGATTATATCAATTAGAACTGTCAAAATAAAAACTACAAAACATGAAATTTGTAACTGTACACCACAAATTAACCAAAATTAACACGTAAAATAGTATTTTTTTTTCCATATCAATTACCATATTTTAAGTAGCAAAATCGAAAATTAAATTTCAAAATTCAAGATTATACTCGACTAATTCAAAGTTCAATTATTGACTATATTAATTATATATAAAAAATGAAATATCAATTAAGTTTATAATCAATAACAACTACAAAATAGGAAATTTGTAACTGTAAAACATATTATCAGCAGAGTCACAAATTAACCAAAATTAATACGAAAATCATATAGATTTTGGGAATCAGTAAGCATAACTGAATTACAAAATAAATTTTTAAATTTCAAATTCTCAAAATTATATTCGACTGATATTAATTTCATTTATTAGTAATAGATACCGAATATGTGGGCATCATTTTAGGATAGAAAAGGATAACGTTTTATTTTTTAAGTTGAAAAAAAATTTAGACTAAACATATTTGGAAAGTATATATCTTAATATCAATTTGGAATTAATATTTAAAAGTAAAAACGGAATGGAATAACGATTATATCAATTAAAACTGCCATAATAAATGCTACAAAACAGGAAATTCGTCGTTGTACACCACAAATTAACCAAAATTAACACGTAAAGTAGTGTTTTTTTTCTTCAGATCAGTTACCATATTTTAAGTAGTGAAATTGAAAATTAAATTTTAAAATTCAAGATTTTATTTGACCAATTCAAAATTATATTATTGACTATATTGATTATATATAAAAAAAAAATTTATATCAATTATGTTTATAATCATGAAAAATGCATTTATTTCTCGTTTTCTAGTGTGAAATGAGGGTTGTTGAGATATGTTGAGATGTTGTGAACAATGTTCCTGATAAATGAAACAACAGAGATAGTACTAACATGTAAAAGACACAAGAACGTTGGTAACCCAGTTCGGCAACTGCCTACGTCTGGGGGGATGACATATCCCGGTGACTGAGATTACTTTATAATGAAAGAGCAAAGTTACAAAGGTTTTACAAGCGAATAACACATTCCTTAACCTAACACTTCCTATCTCTCAAAGTAACTCTTTCTAAGGCTCCCCCTAGGAGTGAGCACCTCTCACTTAGTCACCTCAAAATAGGACCACGTCCTAGAAGATGTTTAGAACACAGAACGTAAAGAAACAACGAACTTACAGACAAGCTTTTCCTTCACAAAAGCTAATCTTGACAATAGGGATGCACAGCCAAGACAATAGTGTCTATTCTTCCTGAGGCGGCGTGTTTAAACAAAATGCATAACCTTAGAAGAAGTCAAAGAAGGGTTTATATACTTCACAATACGACGAAGAACCGCGGCGCCCAAGAGACCAGAGGGAAAGAGAAAGGCGCCAAAATGAACAGTGAACCGGGTACACGGAAGGTACGATACGTCAGAAGAAAAGGTAGAGAACAAGTCTTCACAAGAGATGAGAACATCTGACGAGACAACAAGGTTGAGCCGAAACAACGAAACCAATAAAACACTAACATAGTGGATACCAAAATTAACATAAATTAACTAGCATTTCATCTGGACGAGTTTTAACCGAAATTGATTTCGAACCATATTATTAGTAGTCAAACGTTAATTACTAAAGATAAACGATACATTTATGAAATATATTTAAATTAAAAGATAAATCAACCAAAAATCGTTAATGGTTCGGTTGACTAATTCAAACATCAATGAAATATATTTATTAACTATTTTAATTATGATAATGGAAAGAAGTCACGAAAATCCCTTCAATCAATGTTAATTTCCGTTATTAACTATTTTAATTATGATAATGGAAAAAAGTCACGAAAATCCCTTAAATCAATGTTAATTTTCGTTAATATCTGATATTCAGTAACCTACGAAAATTAAATTAAAAATAATACAAAGTGCATAACGGGAATTGCATTTACCATAAAATGTGTCACGTAGGACTTAATGAATATTTATCTAACGTACGTAAAAGATTAGGCAATTTGTAATTGCAAAGTTTAGTTTAGTTTAGTTTAGTTAGAGCAATTCTTTTATAAAACGATAAGTTGATAGTGTGATACTTTACTGAAATTTGGAAAAAGTTAGTATACCAACAATATTCAGCGGTATAGAACCAGTATTTTAAATCTTGGTTTGACGTGTAGAGCTAAGTTTGATGTTATATCCGACTTGTTTCTCAATAATGAATCGAATATTAGAAAAGGTGTGAGTAGAATAGGATAACATTAATATACCATATGAATAGTCTTCAAAAAAATATACTATATGAATAATAGCCACCTGCTGAACGAGATTTTTTTTCTAAGAGTTCTTCAAGGCCCGGGACAAAATTTAATGATGGGCGGTGTCTTTCCAAATGATGCCATATACTAATTACATAGAAAACGCATTTCATGTCTAATATTTGTCTCTTGCAGTAATAAAAGCTTTTACGTAAATACTAAAAAGTTTAGAGAATATTTTTGTTTCGAAGGCAATGATTCTAGATTTACTATACATATATTGCATTTGCGTTACATGTAGGCGTTAAGTGTGGGACTTCGCTCCTTGCTAATCAGCTTGACTTTTGAGAGAGAGAGAGAGAGAGAGAGAGAGAGAGAGAGAGAGAGAGAGAGAGAGAGAGAGAGAGAGAGAGAGAGAGAGAGAGAGAGAGAGAGAGAGTCAAAATGGCACAACCTCACATAAGAATAGAAGGGAATAGTTGAGAATTGGTGATTGTGATTTTAGATTTTAGTAGTTAGGAAACCAAAAATCAAAAGTGGATTTGAAAATCCTTGACTTGCCTTTTTCTTTGTATTTCTTACTAATTTGGGGTTCGGTGCCCTACTTATGATTTAGGGACAAGTGTAAAAATGTTGCTTGCCAGTGCAATAATAGAGAGGCCACAAGAATCATGCTAAAATTGAGAACAATAAAAGAAATAAAATAAGTAGAGCACGTTTTCTCATCATCATCGTCACTTTAGTGCACAAAAGAACATAAGTAATGTTGTGTATTATGGCTTTGCTGTAGTCTCTTGGTCCATTTAATGGAATCTCCCGTTGTAGTGCAAGGTCATTTTGATATTCTTTTATCTATGAAAATTAAACAACAATAGAATATATATGACGAGTTGATCTAAAGTCGGATTAAGCCGTATTCGAGTTAGATTTATAGAATTCAAAACTCACGAGCACTCTCTCGTACCTCAAAAGCGTTATTCGTCTATCGGAAAGATGACTAAATAACTAAATAAACAAAATTGGAAGTCGGTGTCTTTGCGAGTTTCGACGTTCATATTATTTGGGTTTCTAAGAAAGATGTGAGGACACCGTTATTCTTTAAAGATATTTTAGAAAATTCAACTTCCTGAAAGCAAATGGGAATGCTATTCAGCATGTTTTTATGACACTGAAATAGGGTGGTTGCGTTTATAAGAAATTGTAGACATTTTTTTTTACTAGTGAGAGGTATTATTTAGAGGGTTGAAAATAACTTAAATTGGAAATATGTGAAGGCAAAGCACATGTAAAAAACTTCGCGTGCACATACAATTTAACGGCGACAGGGTAAATTTTTTATACAAAAAATTGGTCAAATGACCAACGTTTGGTAGGTTAATTGTGAAATGGATAACGTTTATGTTAAACTTAATTAATAAGTTTAATATATACATGACACACTATTTTACATGGCCTTAGTATATACGTGGCACACAACATTTTTTGTTAAACATCAACGTGATTATTTACTAATTTTTTTTCAAATTTTAACCATTTCGAAATTTCTTATGTTTAAAAGGTTATTCACCTCATTAACCATTTTTTATATGTGTGCATAGTGCATGTGTTGTTTCTTTAGTATTTTTTTTTATTGCTTTTTGTAGACATAGATTAAATTTTATACGAGCCTCCTTGAATTTATAATGAATTTTTTTGCAAGTCACCTATAATTTAGTATTTTCAATACATATATCATGCGTTGCATTCATATCTTTAGCCGTTGCATTCATATCTTTAGCCTGTTAATGCAATAAAGTTGAGTGGTAGTTAGGATAACCTAATAGTAATATCACATGACTTCTACTTAAAAAGTCGGAGGTTCGACCTCCACCCGCAGCAAAACTGCCTTAAAAAAATGCAATAAATTTGGCATATTTTAAAAATAGAATATAATATGATGTTGGTATCCGTCTTGAATTTACGGTTATCTAAAGAAAAAACCGCACCAATAAAATTATTTATAGAGAAATTGTTCAAAATAATACTTTTAATACCATTTTTTCTCATTTACTATATTATTTTTTTTCAATTTATCATAAAAATCAACATGAAAACACTATTAACCTTTTTATACAATAAAAGTTTACAATAGACATTCATTATTGACCAAAATGTCTATTATAGATATATCTTGTAGTAGTCTATTTTTTACAAGGACAAATTGTTTTTACAACAATTTTTTTAGAGACAAATTGAATCTTTTATAATAAAAAAATTAGTGTTGAAAGAAAGATTTTAGGCAATTTCTCTATGACATGTGTTGATTTTGTTTTTAATATTGGCATATGTCTTGTTTTATGTATCATTTTTTAATTTAACACTTGCTTTCTTTGGTACATCTCTTGCTACTTACTATGGTGTTCTTACTTTATTTGCTTTTCTAATGCAAGTTTTCATTTGTTTACGATGTGTGAGAATTAAACTTACGACCTCCAATTTGAAGATGTGTGTTATTATCATTAGACTATACTTTATTTGTTACATGGTATATCGGAATTAAAGTTATTTCAATAAAAAAAAAAAAGACAAATCAAAGTTTAAAACAACAGTTTCTTCTGTATCATTGTCCCCATTTTGAATCTTATTTTATTGTTAATATTTTGAAAGGGCTATGATCTCATAGAATACCAATCTCTATGTAGTATCTCCTCATCATTTTTATCAGTAAATCGGTTTAAATATTTAAATACATTATAAATTATTCATTGTTATCTTGTCGGTTGACCTTATATCTTAGTAAAATCATATTACTGATATTTTTTATTTGTGCCGGTAATGGATGACATATTTATACTTAGGGTTCCATATTTAATTCGTCAATTTAGTTAGTAAACCAAAATTTTTGGTAATCATCTAAGTCTGATGGTTGATAATTGTTCATATACAGATCATCAATTATATAATTTTTTTAGGAACATCAATTATATAATTAAGATACAAGACATAAAATGGAACTATATTAATGGATTATATACCTATCAAGTATAATAAAGAAAGTCTAATTAAATATTAAATAGTTTTAATAATTTGGTGATTTAAAAAAATAAAAATAGAGAACTAATCAATCAAGATTTAAATCACATGGCTACCAATTTACCTATATCTAATTTTCAAAAAAAATTACCTATATCTAATTGTCGTATTTAAGATGCCTTTCACATGATGAATTCATAAATGTTATACGAACAAGAAGGTAATAATAACATTAAAAATGTAGCTAGTATATATGGTTGTTATCAAATGATTGTGGTCTTTCAATCCTGTGTGTAACGAAGACTTTATGATATTGGTTGAGGTTGTTTTGACTTATTTGTTGGTTCATCTACCAACCTAAAGTTGTTTACGTCATTAGTAGTTTTTGTAACTTCTTTTAGTCAATTTGTTTTTCAATAGCCTAATAACTTATATAACAATTATGGGGGCCTGATTTATTTGATTAGTTGACGAACCTTTTTTTAATAAGTTGACGAAAAAACCCTAGCTCTCTATGCCTCTACCTATGCTAGTGGTCTATGATAGAAAATAAAAAATAATTTTCAACGTGCATTTAAGGAACAATATCATATAACTTGTTGCGTAAGATATCAACATTGGTTGACTAGAATATATATGTATTTTCATGATTATTAATCAGACTTCAGAACCGGAATTTCGACAACTACGAATGGTGAAAGTTTCACCGTGAAACTAGTTGGATTTGGAGATCAGAGGCATATAAGTTTTCTCAGAGGCCATGTCTTATTTAAGTAAACCAAACTACGATGCACTAACATGATAAATATTACGTCATTAAACATTAAGTTCTCCTAGCTAGAGTGTAAATATCCAAAAATTAACCAACTACTCAAAATTTTGACTAATCTAGCTAATCAAATCCTTAATCGTTATGCTCGTCTTGTTTATCGTACTCGTTGTAGTGCATATCTCCACGATTTGCAACGGAATCATACTAATTACGAGGTCGGAGTTGTACGTTTGGTTGTTACGTGTAATGAGTGCAGTAAAATGATGAATAGGTCACGCGCCTAGGACCTGGATGAACAGCCGACTAAACTTGATATTTTTGGCATTTTTTTTTCTTTCAAATAAACCTGAGCCATATATAAGACTAAGTGTGAAAGCAAGAAGACCATAAACATATACAAGTAAGGAGAGAGAACATTTGTGTGGGACTAGAAGAAGATATCAAACATCTGATACATAGATTATAATCCCAAAACAAAAGAAAACAAGAAGCGAGACAAGACACCACAGCACAACACGAGACAATGCATGATTCAAGGAAAAGCCACCAAAGATGGGTTTTGGAATGTCTTGAAACTTATTTGAGAGTCACAACCAAATCCCGCAACAAGGCCACGTGTTATTATTGGTCTCTTAGGCCAGACTCTGAACTCTTCCTCATTACTCATTCTCTATCTGTTATATTCACTTCTCCTTTCCCATTCCCATGCCTCACAACCAACCAATAATTATTCTCATAATCATCATCATCATAAGAATAATAGCAATAGAAACAACGAAAGAAGAGGCTGAAAGGATTTTATTTGAAGTACTATCCTATTTTTTTCCAATTAATTTTCTTGCAAAAGTTCTCTTTGGTATCCATGTACTCATTTTACAATAATATTAGGTATGGTGTATTATGACACCCGGCATTTGATGTTTCCTTTAATTCCAAGATATGTCAGAAACATGTCACACACTCTTTTCGGCTTGCTCAAGAGAAAATAAGTTTCCCAAAATTATTACCTTCTGCAAGCTCATCAGAGAATATTGACATTAAAGCAACTAAAATATCATTGCACGAGAAGAAAAAAAACAAAACAGGAAACATAGCATCCATAGAGAATATTAGACATAGTTTGAAAAATATATTCCCATGATATTTCAACATTTGGGATTTTGATATTTCATGAACAAATAAATTCCTACAATGTACATGTTCCTTTTCTTCCTATTAATTTAGTGCAAAATTTCTTAACAAAGGAGAAATGCTCCAACTAAATCCATTTTTTTTTTTTTGCACTCTCCTAAACCCTTACATAGCACGAGCGCCTAAAATGGTGGATTAGGCCGATTCACTGCGGAGCAAATATAGCTTTTCTTTGGCCAAAACAAGCAAGGAAACAAATGACCAAGGATTTTCCTCGCCCTCGCTTCTACGGGCCAAGCGGTCATACTCTTTGGATGCTAATTTCGATGCCAATATGACCCGGAAAACTTTGCCAGTCGATCAGTGAGACTCGTTCTCAAGTTGTAGTGTGTTTCAGTTTAGGCTTCCACGGCATGTTGAAGCTCCACAACGACATGAAAATCCTTGTCCCGGTACGAACGAGTATCGATAATCGTATGTCAACTCTTCACCCAGTGATATCTGGCACACAATCAGAACGGTTTCGTGTATATTATTTTTTCAGACATTTTCTTTTGGGCAAATTCAGAACTTTCTACTGAATTGCAGACAGTTTCTAAATCACTTATTGAGTATTTTGGGGACTAAAAAACCAAATTCAATTATAGAGGTCTAAGTGGAACTGCTCGTATAATTCAAGGGCCACGACTGTTAATTTTCCTCGTTTCTTTATTTTTTGCGAAAAAAGTAAGCAAAGGAAGCACAAAAAGTCTTACATCTCGATTTGCATAGAGACCGATATGTGACCCTTGGCAATCCATGCTTTCGACGAGGACTTGGTGACTGACAAGATTTGGCGAACAACTGCAAAAGCTCGAATGGGTTTAATAGAAGAATTTAACATTGAACACAAGGAAATGTTTGGGAATCCTCTTTTATCACCTGTGATTAACAAAGCGTGAAACATTCCCATATTTGGTGGCATCAATGACGTACAAACTACGATCTTCAATTAATCGACTCATGTCGTTCACATTAGAATCCATTTCGAATACATAGTTGCAACCTTCTTTGCCATACCTGAGAAGAAGGAAGAATAAAACAGTGAATTAATCACAGCAAGATATTGAACAAACAAAGCCCATTCTCTCTCTCTCAACCAAGGCTTTGGATATTTCACAGAACAGTGCTGATTTTCTCATGCAAATCATTTTTTTAAATAAAAATATCGTGCAAATAATCAATAGATAGAGAAAAATATCACTTTCCTAAAATCCATATGACTCAGTGTTTGGAACCCGGAAACTGGGAGGGATAAGGTAAAATCAAAGAGTTTTCCACGAGAGAAAATCAGAATTCTATGTTTGGAAATGGTGGAAAATGAGAGAAAACGAACCATGAGAGAATAGACACAAAAAGTTTACTCCATGGATAAACTTAACTTTCCACTCACTAGTTATACTTTCTATCCTAATTTCTTCTCTCTTCTATTTTCCCTCCAACTGGAAAATACAACACAAATTTCCACACAATCATATATAAACAGGAATACAGAAGTTTGATAATAGAGGGAATTGGCAAACCTCTTACGCCGATCATTTGCTTGCTGTTCGTCCAAAACCTCACCAGCGTACTCGCATATAAATGTGCCACGCATGATTGCTTCTCCAGCCCTAACGCCCCATCCCTGCGATTTGCATGAACGGTGAAAACGAGACTTCAAATAACACAACAGACAAATAAAAATAAAACCCTAGAAAACTATTTCTACCTTTTCCTCTGTTTTAAAGACTTCGAGTTTGACTCGAACTCCGTTCTGCAAAACTCTGTTCGGACACGCCTTGGGGCAACTACACGCCCGATTGCACTCGTAAACAAGATACCCTTCCTGCCAGTACAAAACAAAGAAGCCATTCAATCTTTGATATTCTCAAATAAATTTACGTGGGTAAGAAAATGACGTACCTCCAAAATGATCCGACTTCTCTCGTCATACGGGAACCGGCCATGCATGGGTCGGCCGTGAACGTCTCGAGCGTCATCGTAGTCACAATCAAAGAGGTAGACATGGTTGCACGTCTCGGGCCGGCAAATCGTGTTTCGACACGCACACCCCGTTTCGAAGCTCTGATGATCCAAATACAAGAAAGACAAAGGGTTAGAAGAAGAAACTAGGAAGATACCAAGAACATAGGCCAACTTTCTTCGACGAAGTTACCTGCTCATCAAGAGAGATTGATTCATGAATCAATGGCTTCGTAATATACGTGAAGCTCACCCAAGGCATGTCTGGGTTACTATCTCCATCGCAACCGCCCAAAAGAGTTGAATCTGAAACCGAAACGTCGTGATCAGCTACGCAAGCCACCCGAACAGATTCCTTTCCGAAGCTTATATCGTCGCAAAGCATGTGGAAATTTTTCGCTGAGTTTGGACAGAGATCGGCTGAATCTAGAACATAATGACATTCGTCCGTCGTGTACTTCTCATCGACGGGTTCGAAAAAACACACAGCCGATTCGCGACCGACAAAACCGTTCGAGAGAGACCCCAGAGGAGCGATAGTCTGTGGGTCCAGCAAAGCCTTGCATCCCTTGGGGCAAACGAACCCGTCTCGATGCCAGCTCACCAAAATCCCGTTCTCGCCGCAGATTTTCGCAGCCTTCAAGTATAAACGTTTGGGCAACTCCCCGTATTTCGACTCCATCGAGGCTTTGAGATTCACAGCGCAGCAAGTGGAACGAGCTGCGGATAAAATGTCCGAGTTTTTCGGGCGAGGCTTCGTCTTCTGAATCTCCGAGAACAAGATCTGCGCCACGGACGAGCACTGAGATTCCTCGACAGCGCTCGGCGCCTCGGTTACACGACGGGGCTGAAGAACATTCAACCCAGCACTGAGCTTCGTTGATGCTTGGATTCGTTTCTTGATATAACCGGCGGCTCTGTTCCTGATCCTGTACGAAGCCGCTGCGGCGGTCTTCTTGAATTTGGGTCGGCTCATCCGCCCCGATTTCATTCTGTAAGCAAAGTAGCGAACCCCCTTCTTCGAGGGCCGAGAAGTGGTGAGACTGGGGGTCATGTGAGCAGCTTGGTGGTGGCGGCCGAGGTCGGGGAGCAAGTCGAACCGAAGCCCGCAAAGCTTGCAAATGAATCTCCGGGACTCGCTCTCCGGAATCATCTGAGAATCTCCGGCGGCCAGGGGAAGGGCTTTCGGAGCATCTTCTCCTCCCGCGGAGAGCCTGAAAGCCTCGGGGTGAGCGGAGAGGACGTGAAGCCAAAGCTCCTCGGCGTTCCCGAAGTGGGCGCGGCAAGGGATGCACTGGAGAAGCATGCACTGCTCGACAAACTGAGCGTGGTGCCTCTCCTGGACGTGGCTCTCCAACACTTTCTTGTTGGTGAAGGAATCGAGGCAGATGGCACAAGCGTAGCCCCTGAACAGCCATTGGGCTTCCTTCTTGTGGCGGTCCCTCCAGTGGTTCCCCAGCGCCTGTGTGTCCGAATACGCCTCCGAACATATTTTGCATCTCATCATCGACTGGCTCAGATCCGGCAAAATCGCCAATCGGGCCGGTTCGTCTTCCTTGACAGGGGTCAAAATCCCGTTATCGCTAGTCGCACTGAACCCCCAAACATTAACGAGCCTCTCCTTTTCGGTGGAAACCAGCTTCGTGAACAATTCGCCGACCCCGACGTCTTTCGAGGCCTCGGACAGGGCCCACTGAAACTGGACTTCCTTCGGAACCTGGTTTCTCAAGGACAATATGCTCTTGAACAGCCTATAGAAAAGCTCGCAAGCTTGGTGCAGCTGAATTTTCTGCTCCGGGGCGTGACAGTCCCTCAGAAGCTCTAAAAAAACTTCTTTCGAGACAATCCTGCTCTTCCCGTTCCTCGCACGCTTGAGCCAGCTCGGAAGATGCTTTTCGCAGTACAAACCGTGACGCTTCGGATTCTCCCCACAAGGAGCACTGCTATTAGTTTTACTACTATCATCCCAAGAGCAAGAGCCTATGCAATTCAGCGCCTCCATGGTCGTGGTCTTGTACTCTATCGCCAGAAGCTTAGGCTTCACGAGCAAGGAATCATTTTGCACCACCACGACCGGATTGACTTCGAGCACGCCGCTCCCGTGCACGGTTTCCGGGTCCGGAGCGTTCTCCTCGTGCTTCCGCTTGAAAGCAATATTCGCAGAGGAATCGGAAATCTCGGTCTTGGGCCTGTGCTTCTTACAAAACGACAAACCGGGTAAAGATCGGTGCTTACATTTGGTGCCGAGAACGGTGGTCCCTTCGCACATAATCGCATCGTTGAAGAGATTAGTCCGTTCCAGTTTCGCAGAGCCGCCGGAGAATCGAGACGACAAGTGAACGCAGCAATAAACGTCCCCATCGTTAGCCCACCTAACGCACTGCCTTCCCTTGGATTCGATGAACGCAGTGCATTGCCGATTCATGGATTTCGTCAAAGGAGTCACTTCGAGCCCGCTGGTTTTTTCGGCTTCAACTACGATCCCGTTCCATTTATCGGCCACATTGCCGAAGAACGCAGAGTCGATTTCAACAGCTCCAGATTGTTCCAAGCTTCGATTTTCTGTCTGCAAAGCGTGATGCTCTGCTCGGCGAACTTCAAGCTTCGGCCTTTTTCGGCTGATTTGAGGACTCGAGCTCAAAGAACCGTCACTCGCGGTATTAGCCCTCGAGAAGAATTTCAAAGCTTCGTGCTTCCAAGTCTTCCAATCGGAGCCCAACAAGGGCTGGACCGGCGCTTCCTTTAGAAGCTGGATTTCGTTCCACCGGATGGAATTAAACAACTCCTGGGTAGAATCATAGGGGAGAAAAAAAAAGTCAATGCAAGTACATATAAAAGCACAAAAGTCTTCAAACCGGAATCGCAGCACATTACCTCATTCAGCGCTTCAATGGATTCCGCAGTATTTGCGTTCTGGCATCGCCACACCCACGAGTTGAACGATCTCAGCAACCATTCGGCATTAATGTAGCGCGACGATATCATCTATTAACGTATCGTCGGGTTTAAACAAACAGGAAATTAAAATAAATAGACAGAAAAAAGAAAAGAACAAAAAGGAACACTAGTTTCCGAGATTTACATTCTGAAGCTTCAAAAGCATCCTTCCAAGCTCGGGATATCCATCACAGCGAGAAGCCTCTAAAGCAAACTCCTTCCAAACCACTGCCTCTCGGGCAGTCGCGATCAAAGCCTAAGCAAACAATAATAAAAATTATAACAAGGGTTAATGTTTACTAGTCATATAAACTACTTTGATTTTGGACATAGCCCACGTTTGGTAAATTATTGGTAGATGGCCTGCCCAACCCATTTACAATATTTTCCAGATCAGTCTAGTCTACTACGATTTCCCGCTCATTCCAAAAACAAAAAGGACAAACCCGTAATAAAATTTCAAAATAAGTATGCCACGTAGTCACGCCGGCTATTTACAAAAAATAAAAAAAAACGTTGCTGTAACCAAATCTGTTATATTTGGGTTGGCTAATACCCATTTTTTTGTTATAATAAATACAACAATTAGTCAATCAACAGATGAATAAGAAAGTAAAAAGAAAAATCAAACCTCGGTATGACATTGCTCGACGAGATTGAGCATGGCTTCGGCGATCTTTCGCATGATGAAGCGGCGAGAGATTGTCAAGTCTTTCACGGTATCGACCCCAATTTTGTGGGTCTTGTACCCGATCGGAAGAGGGGTTTCATGGATCGAACAGACGTGAGGCTTTTCGGCCCACAAGTGAACCCCTGTTTGAGGAAAAAATACCACAAAATACTCTTTCCCATCATCACCATGACTCGGGTTCGCCTTCAATGCCGATAATGGCCAATCGGCTCTCGAACATCTTATTCCCGCTTCCCACTTCCCTCTCCACTATTTAAAAATTTATACATATACTACTTAGAAAAAGGATAATTATAGATAATAACCATAAGATTTGAAAATTGCTCACGTTTTGTAAATAATGGGTAAATAGCCGGCCCAATCTATTTACACTCACAAAGTGTCATAAAATAACCCACATAAGCACTTATTTACTGGTAACAAATATTTAAGAATTTGATGTCACATAAGCGGTTAGACCATTTACTAATAATTAACGAAACATTGGCTATATACAAATTCGTGAGGTTTACGCTGGCTAGATACCCAATTTTATGTTAGCAATATAAAGAAAAAATTAGAAAAAAAATATTAAACAAAAAAGAATTACCATTGCCCACACTGCAATAGACTCGTCGACTTCAAGCCATGTTGACTTGACACCATTTGAGGATTTGTTTTCCGGTTTTCCAGCGCTGACGTGGCAGTCATTCACATTGTTTTCGTCTTCTTCCTCGCTCTCGTCTTCGTCGTTTGACATATGTGTTTCTGTTTGAGTCATTTCCGTGACTTTTTCCGAGCCAATCACTCTGTCATTAGTCAACTGTTCTTGTTCTCGGTCAACGAGCTCCGACGGTTTTTCGAGACTGTTCTTCGAGCAGTCACGCTGCCGAACTTCAGAGCAAGGAAGCACTTGCATAATTTTACACCAGAAGTCCCAATCCCATCCGATATTACCTGTTTAATATCAAGCTTGATTTCATGACAATAATCAGATGAAAGATAAATAAATCCCAGCTTATACGTTGTATATTTCTTCAGAAATTGCGCACAAATTTTATTATTTAAAATCAATTTATTATTATTATTTATTAACATGTTTCCAGATATTCAATAATCTCACGATAAATCTAAGTTCATTATCATCCTAGATAGCAGCACATTAAACATACATGACCATTTGTGTCACTAAATACTCAAGTCACGCCATTGTTAATTAACTATCAATTTAATGCCAAGTCTAACTGATATATCACATTTCCGCTTAGCGTACTAGAATTAAACAATTGCGGATACACACAATCTACAAAAAACGAACAAAAAAATAATAAAAAATCTTAAAAAGAAACCCAAATACGATCACCTAGTTATCAGAAACCTGTTCGTTTTGTCATCTGTGTATAAACTATAAAGTCAAAGTATTATTAACACTATTCAAAGTTTCAAACTCAAAAGTCATATAATAAAAATAACATAAGAAAACAATGCTGATATAAACCGTGCCCAGTTATTCCATCCAAGGAAGTTCACAACTGTGGCTAAACTTTTTTTTTCTGAAAAACAAAAACATGTACTAAATAAAATGTGAGCAGTTCTTATATTAAAGAGAAGCAGCAAATAAGTTCTAAGAAAAATTATTGTGACAAAGAAAAACAAAACAAAAATCTGCAGCCAATGAATCTTTTTTTCTTTTCCTTTTTCCTAATATGTATATTGTCCAATCCAACTTTTTTTCTTAAAATAAAATAAATGAAGAAAGAAGGATAACTTATTTTCCATGCTAGTCAGTCACGCATCATAACCAGAGCGAATATAAACGGTACTTGGAAACAATGTCGGAACTTTCAATCACGAAGCTCTCCAAGATTTGAATTTAAGAAAAACCCTAAATTACTAAACCCATTAAAGCAATTAGTCAAAACCCCCCTAATTACTAGAACCGATTCATTTTCACAATTTCATACCCATGAAAGACAAACCCTAGTCCGGAATTTACAGTACAGTACGGATCGCGGAAAATGTTACATTTATATTAACACACCAATTTAATAACATTACCAAACACAAATTGAAAAAAGAACAAAGCAAATCTTCGTTCCCTCCTATATTCTCAGTAAAAGTTAGGTTAGTCTCTTATCCATTTTTATTTGTAATTCAAACCACCAATCTGTAGGGGTGATAATTATATAGGGACACAGTTGTGAGAGAAAGAGAGCTAAGCTTGGTCAGCAAAAATAAAATTGACTGCGAAGACATAATCCAAATAATAGAGAGCAGAGCAAATTAAAAAAAAAATGTGACATTAACATACATGTAAAGATAGATAGGAATGTTCTGAGGCGAAATTACAGAGAGACACTAAACAAAACATATAAAAATAAAAGAAAGTGGTAATGTTAATGTGTGTGTACCTCTATAGAAGGTGAAGAGAGTTACATGCACCGAAGCGAAAGCCTTTAAAGAATATATAATATATATGTATTTTATATTTTTTGGGGGTTGAAATATTTTGTGGGTTGATTTTGATGGGTAGATAGATTTTGGGTTCTTTTTTCCGTAATGGTACAGTTTTTCTTTTTTCCCTTCTGTTGTTTTCGGCTCCTAAACCTAATTTACGAATCTCTCTCTATCTCTTATCTCAATCGGCCACACTAAATGAGTGATTTTGGGTTTGGTAACAAGATTTGCGATTGGAATTGGGTATGTCACTATATATATAGAAAGAGAGAAAAACTAAATAATAGAAATATTAAAAAATAATTTTGTATTTGTGTTGTGTTGTGGTGTTTTTCTGTAGCAAGTTCAGGGACCGGGAAAATGGGCGTAACCTAGGTCCAAAATGAAACTATAAAGGAAGAGAACATTATTATTAAATTATTATTTATTGTATGTAGTGGTAAGAATAATAATAAAAGGAAAAGGTAAGAAAATTGGAAATCGTGTTTTTGGGTATGATATTTCCGGGGGTGGGTTTCTTTCTTCTTTTTTCAAATAAAAAGACGATCTACGAAATCTGAATTTTCTGCGATATAGCTAAAATGTGTGCCTTTTCGTTGTGTGTGGTTAAGAGAAAAAAGAGACTGACTGACTCTTAAGTTGTGGAGATTTTTGGGGCTTGTGGTTATGGGGTTCAGTTAGTTTGTACTTTTGAATTTCAAAGGAAGACTCGCGAAATTATAATAATAATAATAATATCTATTTCAAAGAAAAAAATTGAAAATGAATAATAAAAATAAAAACCTTTAGACACTGGAGATTCTACAGGTCGGTTTTCTGTACCGTAGCTTAGCTTTGGTTTCTGTTGCCCTTTCTTATGAGTACTAAAAAGCAACTATATTCCTGAAAATGTAACCAAGAATAAAACAATGGTCTATATTTTCTTTGATCTGCGGATTTTTATTTCGTAGGTGAATGAATTGGATTTTTTTTAATATGGATATTTGTTTGCGCACACGATTTGGCGTAGAGATGCGAATTTGGGTTTTGTATTTACCCGCTGAAGAGTTTCATTTGATATGGGCGTTTCTGTAATTTCGTCCTGAAATGGGACTGCTTTGGTACTGTGTATGTGTTCATAAAGAAATATAGTCAAATGGACAATAAAACAGTCATACATTAATTTGTTGATTAGATTAACATTTGACCAATATATTTCATTTTATCGAAATCGGTCTTTGACATAAGAAATTCCTTTTAAAATTAACTTTCTAGAATAATTAGTTCAACTACGCATAATTTTTATTACAAACTTCAGTTACTAATCAACCAAAACCTTCAATTTAATATATAGTCAAAGTTAAAACGTAATGCGTGTTTTTTTTTTGTAAGATCAAGTTTTATGTGTTTTTTCACTCGGAAGTAGCAAGAAATATACTTCTTAGGTTATGTGGGGGAATATAGTTTTAAATATATTTACCTATATCTCTATTTTTATCCCTAAAAGGACTAAGTATTTAGTATAATATGGTGATAAAATAGAGAGAGGTCTCTTTCAAGTACCTAGTTCGATAGAGATAGTTTTAAGAGGCATCTCATCTTAACAAGATGGCACTAGAGGTTGTGCAAATAGTTGAACAATGTTTCTCACTTGCCCCGATTAATTAAAGCGTCAAATTGATTCTCATGAAACTCTGATATTATTTTTTATATAATATCCATCATTTATCGCATAAAAATATGTTATTTTAACGAAACAAAAGCTTCATTAAACCTTCTGCCGCCGAATCGGGTGCGATGAAAAACTTCGCACAGAAAATGTTGTTTTCCGCTTTTTATACTCTTGGAACAAAAGTTGATTGGTAAAACCATATCATATCCTTTAGATGTCTTCATCATCTTGCCTTACATATTCCGATGATCACATTGAAGCTATAATCGAGCAGGCTAACTGGACAAATTTTATTGGCTTAACTCTAATGTGAAAATTTCACGTACTCCTCGAGTCTACACAAAGAAAATTAGGATGCACTCTACTAAAAACTCAACCAAATCCCAATATTTTTTATATAACACTACTTACAATATATAAGTTTATTTAAAAATGTGTTTTTTTGTTAAATGTATATTGATTAATATATGAATCATGTGTAAAATTGAGTTCTTAAGATTTTGGCAAAACAAAATAAAACTTATAATTGGTATCTGTATATGCTCCTATTACTGTTTCAAAGAAACGACGAAAGTTAGAAAGTATGAGTATCAGATTCATGCGTCTGTAAGTCTTTTTATTATATATATATACACACACATATATATATTTACATATGTATATATATGTATATAAATATATTACCTGTTTGCATCATGGTCAATCTTTTAATCAAGAAGTTAGAACTGCCTTGATAAATGAAGTTAATGCCAAATAGGAAAATGTTTTCAAAACATAATGGTGACAGCAGAAAATGGAGGCGACCTTCTACACGCAGACACCCTTTCACTAACCACTCGAATGGAAACGCATTGAAACATTAATTATCTAAATATATAAAACTCATAAAAATATACCTTAATAATTTTAAAATTTTAATATATTTTATTCTCCCGGTATTTTAACATTTGTAGCCTTTAATTAGGTCCGTCCCTGGTCCGGTGGAATAACCATTAACGGATTGGCATGAACCACAGTAGAAATCCAAAACGAACCCTCGGATTTCTCTCGAGTGAATCCACACGCCATGATCCTTCTTGATAGGCCCAATAAAAAAATTCTCTCTCGGATCATGGTGGGCGTGCTAAAAGAATTTTGATTAAGTTGCAACTCTTTTGAGTGTTGCCAAAAGCTTTCGCCTCCTCAATTTCCTTTCAACGTTCATCCTCTCGCTCTACATTGGCTTTAAGAGATGCTTGTTGCACATCAAGTAGTTGTCGCTCACAACCGTGTTCTTGTTTTGAACAGCCTTCCTTTGCTATACTTTTTGGCTCATGCCTCATTTTCTTTAATCGTGATTCGTGAGAGTGAAGACTCATTCCAATAACATATATATGTTCTTCATATTTTCCATCTTGAATTCAGCAAACTGTTTCAGAAAGGACATCACTGCCTCTCTTCTAAACTCGCAATTATAGTTGCAAAACAAATTGGAAGAAGTGCAAGCCCGAACTTTTTATTTTTGGCAACAGAAAATGCGGTGTAGGTTCACCTTAATGCTCTCTCTCTCTTCAAAAATATGAATTACAGAGAAGCATAAAGCTGGATGTGGGAACCATAGAGAACTAAAGCATGACCAGTACAAGGACAAGAAGAAATGACCTAATACATATCATAAAAAATAAAATAAAAAACACAAAACAGAAAAGTCCTAATACTTGGCCTCCACAAGTTATACCTATAAGCTGCAATTATTTCTTTAGGCAAATGGCTATTTCATGGAGTTAAACGTGTAACTGCCCACGTTTATATGTGGCATGAGTTGATGAGGTTTAATTTATTTTGTTCATTTCCTCTTATAGCTTATATGTAACTCTTAAGAGGATTATATACTCATCATTCTCATTTCTACTATCTAATTCAAGAATGACAAGAATACCTTCTGCCTCCTGAATTTTCCCGCTCAACCACTAAAACTTCTCACCTGATCGTTATTTTCATTGTCAACTTCTCACAGAAATAGATTATAATTTTATTGTGCCAAATGGATGGTGAAGAAAATGATCAATCCATGAAAAAAAAAAAGGTATAAACAATGTAGCTCGCGTTACCCGTTTCTCAATTTCTTCAACTGTTTCTCCTTCCTCTTCTCTTCCTTGATAAGAGAAGTACGAATGAAGAGATCCTCTTCTCGCCGTGCACGGTCTTCCATCTTTTCCCTGTATTTGGTCAGTTCTCTCTACTTTCTATTCCAATAACATCACTGATCTGCATTTTGGTATGAAGGTATTTTAATTCCAAAATACTGTCACATCATGCAATATTCGTGTCTAATGGTGTCTCATAACTTACCTCTTCAGGTCTACCTTCCAAGTCATCTATAAGCTCTCTGACATAATCACTCTGCCGGGCTTCTCGTAAAGCATTCCTCTCCTTTCTGAATGCATTTAATTCTTTCCTTGAGCTCTTCTCTTCATCCATCGGTGTAGGTGCAAATTTGGGAGGCCAATATACATTATCCTAAATGAAAGAAAACCACAAATATTTACACATTAAGCACTTGCAATGCTCTCTCACCTTGGTAGTTTCTTCTGTTCTCGTGACAAGCATGTCAGGATTCGGGCAATATCTTAATATGCTTCCTCGGCTCTTTCAGGTTTGTTTTAACTCGGTTCCACATTATCTGGTGTGCTCGCAGAAACCTTCAAAAGCTTCTGAATCTGCTATTGGAGCTATTCGTTAATCGGTGAAATCTTTTCCAAAAACACTCTGATCTTCGCAAGACCTTGAACCAAGGGATGGTCCTCAATTAAGAGGCCTTTAGCCTTGTGAAGCAAGTAATGTACAATTGATTGGACTCACAGCGCAACAGTTGAATTAACTTAATAGAATATCCACAAATCAGAAAACAGCCTCCTAATAATTTGCTTATGCCATCACAAAAAAAATAGTAATAGGCTAACTATCGACAATACCTTGGCAGTTATAGCTTGTACTTTGATTCTCACAACATCCAATCCACTACCACTTTTCATCTCTTTCAAGACAGAAACCAACTGAGGAGCATTTCTAATGACACGGACAGAAAAAATCAAATACAAACAATTTTTTTGTTAGAGATGATATTTGAGCTGCAGAATCCAAAATAAATTACAATAGAAATATGGGAAAACAAAAAACTCACTCTTCGATTTTTTTATCGCGCTTCTTCGTCCATTAGGCCTGATACGTACTAGCTAACCCGTTGAAACCAAACAAAGATTGAATGAGAAGGAAGAAACAATACTAAACTGAATTACAGCGTACAGAAACATAGAGAGATTGGTTTTTTATTATTAGGGCACACAGAGAGATAGAGAGAGAGAGAGAGAGAAAATTATATCTGAGGAGTCCAAAGCCGGAGGTTTTAATGTGAAGAATTGACTCTCCGTCGGAATCGCCTCCGGTGAGCTTGCGTTCTGTTCGACGGAGAGTGGGATTTCAGAGGTTTTTTTTTTCTCTCTCTCCAGTAATGGGTTGGGTTTTGTTTATGGGTCAATATTTTTATTTGGGCTTTCAGTTATAATACGTTTACTTATGGGTCGCCATAATTCACAGGTCTCCATTTGTAATCATACAATAGGAAAATTATGCAAATAGCGCTTTTAGGAAGTAATATTTCCAAAAAATAGCGGGGTTTTTTTTTATCTTTAAGAAAAGGTGTCACACTTGTTTTCCTTATAACTGAACTTGTACATATAGTAAATGAAGTAAATGAAACCTATAACAATGAATAAATGAAAAACAAGAAAATGACTATTTACAACTTGAAAAAGAAAGTAAGGAAAGAATAATAAATGTAACTTTAGATTATCAAGCTATTTTTTTTTATTTTTAACTTTCAAAGTTTCAATATTATACACGTATCATTACGATTTTTGAAAAATCATATAATTATAATTTACCAACTTGATTCAAGTATCATAGATATATGCATATATATATATATAGCATATGTACTCGCACATATATTTGGAGTGGGATTATCTATGAAAAATTATTAATTATAATTATAATCTTTAAGTTTCTAAGTGCGGAGTCCAAATAATGTATATGTCATACATAGTTTAAATTAGAAGAATTGCTCTAGGTAAAGCAAATGAAACGTTACAATTGTAAAATACCTAATTTTTTGTAAACGTTTAAAAAATACTCATTCGGTCATACGTGGCAGTTTTTATGGGAGTTGCAATTCCAATTATACCTTTTTTATTTTCAGAAACGTGGAAATTTTTAATTTTCAACTTTTTAATATTAACGCAAATTAACTTAAAATTCTGGGATTTTGTGTTTAAATTTCAACTATCAGATTTGAAACCGTTGTTTAATGGATTTAATATTTTTATGAAATAGTCAACTAATTAATTAAGAAGCGATTTTGTTGTTGATTTAATTTTAATCAGATATATTTCATTTATGGCTCTTTTATATATATATATATATATATATATATATATATATATATATATATATATATATATTTAATGGATTTTCGGTTACTCTAAAGTTCGTTGACAGTGCGAGAATGATCCCTAGAGTTTCTACGATGAGATGATTCCTGAGACATAATGAAAATTGTAGAACTTTGAAGAGATTTTAGAGAGAAATTGTAGAGAGAAATTCGGATGGATTGTGAAAATTGTTATGAAAATGATATGTATTTATAGAGAAAAATTTGGATGGGGTTATAGTGTAATAACGGACAAATTTTTACAATCATTGGATTAAAAAACGGTAATAATTTCAATGCTCTATATTTCGCCACGTCATCTCCACTGTCCCCCCCTCACCACCGAAAACCTGTTATCGTGGGGACCACTTCCTTCCGCATCTGACACGGAAGTCACCTATCGTCTGCCGCGTGTCTTCCTTCCGCAAAAGTTGTCTGCCGCCTGACAGTAGAAGGAATCCTTCCTTCCGCATTTTCGCTTACCGTACGCGCAGGATGAGTCACAAGTAGTTCACATCACACGTACCGTGGATAAGATTTAAAAGTGATGCTAAAAAATAGGACCTCATATATACGAAATTAGAAATAACACATATAATCTGAGAATACATATACGATCAACTTGTAATATATGGGCTAGAAAATATGGAAAGAAAAAAGACAATGGTTTTGGCATGCGTTTTCTCTTGGATGGTTCTGTTTGGTACGCTAGTAGCAAGATAGACTATAAAGCTGAATCTTTTCTTTTTGAAAAAATAAAGTGAGACTGGCTTAACGAGTTCTTTTCTTCACTCTCACCAAGCCCTTTTGATGAATCAATGAAAAAGCTTACAATTAATTTATTTTATGGCTTAACGGGTTCTCAAGTGTTACCAGCCTTTTTTATGTATCAATTGAAAAAGATAAACTTGCATTATACACACGCACACACGCCTTTTTTTTCTCTTCCAAATTTAACTATGCACACCCTCTTTTTTTACTTCCAAATTTCAGTAAAAGTTGTAACGTTGACTTTTGGGTTTACTTCAATAGTAACTTTAAGTTAACAACATTATACATAATAGTATCACGTTTATAAATTAATTCAAAACTGAGGCGGAACAAACGTCCCTGTATATATATATATATATATATATATATATATATATATATATATTATATATCACCTAGATGACTTGATTTGAGAGTAGATAATATTTCTCAAAGATTTTGATCTCTTGCCAACTTGAGTTATTTCCTTCATCTTGCCAATTAGTAGTTATTTCCTACAAACTACTAGGCCACTCTTAAAACTCTTTGATTGGTAGAGCTGCGATGCTCTTATTCACAATTTCTAATAAGCATAATCAGTATTATTAAGCAATGAAGGATGATTGGTTCAACTAGACTACTTATTAGTCATACGAGCAAAAAATATAATATTCAAGCACGATAATCTAAAAATTACACAAGATAATACATTAATATAAACTTTCCACCTTGGTCACGAGCGGCTCGATAATCATCTATTGATTTTGATTATTTTACCACGCAAAGAAAAATGATAATGTTGAAGTGGAAGGTGCACAAATATTGTCGTGATGCACCAAAACGGGGCACAAGTTATTGTCAAAGTTGAAGCGCAAAACAATATAACTAAAATGACAATAGGGAAATATTATATATGGTTTAGCACGCCAAGGAATTTAATAAATATAGAATCCCATGAATCTCAGCTACATATCTTTCATTCACAAACGGAACATGAATGAACATAGATTTTCACTTCGTTCGCGAAAAGGTGTTGAATACATCTATTCGTGATCATTTCACACCATCAACAAGCCAGCTTGATAAGGGCTCACAAAACCATTGGCTGCCCAGTTATTCACAACTCTATGAACCAAGTTCTTCGTTTTCAAACGCCCTTGAGCTTGCGGGAGTATGGTAGAGTATACAAGTTTAAAGTGAATAATAGTCAAAACGTTAGATTATCCACTTCATTGGATCAAACGTTATCAATGTGAAGGCTATCAGTTTCGTATTACAGAATTTCATTTACTGAGGATCAGATTCACAATCGCCACATTTCCTCTGTCCTCTACATAAGTATCATCAATCCAAGACTCACATATCCTTACAAATAACTATTGTTCATTAAATCATTATGTGCAAAGTAAATATAAATTAAAAACACTATAAAATTCGTAAACCAAAAAAAAAAACTATCGTACATAATCATAATTAAAGAGAGATGATATCATCAACAAACTAAATTAAAAAGTCAATTATAAAGGAAGTTTCCGATTATTTGATCATATAATTATAACATTATTGGTAGGACCCGCTTAATTTCAATGCAACAAAGTTTGCCATAGCTATTTTTGTATTATTCCTAATATTATGTTGCGAAAACCTTAATTGGCTCTGACAAATTCCCCACCGATAACAACCATTGTATTGATAAGTTTGGGAGGGCATAAAATTTATAATAATATATCAAAAAAGTGACACACAATAATCATAGGGTTTATCTAACCTTGTAATTTTTTCTGTCCTTCGATCGTAGAGTCGTTGGGTTTTATTAAAGGCGTGGTGTGGGAATTGAGAAGGATAGAAAGTGGGGACGAAGTGATGCCTTTTGCTGGTTATGATTGGCATTGACTTGCTTGTCCAAATGTCTTTGGAAAGTTCTCCTTTTTTTAATACCCTTAATGTGAGAGATTCTTCCACTTTTCGCCAACGCATCACAATTACAACAATGTGCCCTTGTTAATAGGCCTCTCTCTCTCTCTCTCTCTCTCTCTCTCTCTCTCTCTCTCTCTCTCTCTCTCTCTCTCTCTCTCTCTCTCTCTCAGATTTCGTGGATTTGGTATGTTTGCCAACTCGAGAAGCACTAGAGAGATTTCTCTTGGTTAGCTTCTAGTTTCGCTAGTTTTTTAAAAAACAAAAAACCTACGTGGTGTTTCATCTTCCCAACAAAAATCCTACACCTTTGAAAAGTCATTTTCCTTTTTCACCAAACCGGAGATTATTGACGCAACGCAACCATGCATGGTATTTTTTCAAAGTAAACATGTCACATGTCCAATTTATTATATAATATTGTGTATATAAACCATGCAAAAATTCGATGAATTGATCTTGATTGACAATGAAGAATTGCTCTAACTAATTCATATGAAACGTTGCAATTGTAAAATACTCAATGTTTTGCAAACGTTTAAAATCTACCCAATTAGTCTTACGTGGCATATTTTTAATTAGTTGCATTTCCGTTTTTGCCCTTTTTTTTAGTTTCCGTATTGATTTTAATTATTTCCAGTTTTTTTAATTAACGAAAATTAACCAGATTTTTCTGGTAATTAGTTTTAATTTTCTTATTTTAAACAGCGACAGGTTTTTTTATTTCTTTTAATATGATTTTGAATTAGTCAACTAATAAATGCATAAACCATTTTATTTTTTCTTTAATTTTATACAGATATATTTCATTAATTGCTATATTTATAAAAAGTCGGTTACAAATTAGACTCATGAAGTACTAGTTAATTTGTGTTAATTTCTATTAACGCACATTATAATCTTATATGTCAACCTGATTTCATGGGACTTAATTAACGCATATTTACCTGAGATCTCGGGAAGTCGTTATAATTTTCAACTTTTTTATTTGAAATCGTTATTTATTGGAGTGATATCTTTTTGATATAGTCAACTTTATTCTTTAATTTACAATCGATTTTGTTTGATTTTGTTGTTATTTCATTTCCGTAATTAATTGCTCTTTTAAACAGACATGAATTAGTAGTTAATTTGCGTTAATTTGTATACACGTTGACTTTTAATCCTTTGCTGTTTTTATTTTTGTTTTATTTTCCTGTTTTTATGGAATTTGATTTCCTTTGTTAATTAATGTTTTGATGAATATATTTTAATTGAATTAGTCAAATGAACAATTGTATTGATGAATATATTTAATTTGAATTAGTCAAATGAACAATTAAATAT
This sequence comes from Urtica urens, assembly GCA_958296335.1. NCBI lineage: Eukaryota > Viridiplantae > Streptophyta > Magnoliopsida > Rosales > Urticaceae > Urtica > Urtica urens. The sequence continues at coordinate 17,522,166 of OY282522.1, read as the reverse complement.
TAAATATTTATTCTCGATTTCATTTTAAACTGTTGCATAACAGATCGGGTTAATTTCTGTTAATTTATACGTATCAGCGTATTAAACTGTTACTTATTTGAAACAGTTTCCATGTTTATCCTCCTAAACCTTAATACAATATCGATTTTCTTATTTTATTGTTATTACTGTTACAGTTTTAAATTTGAAAAACATTTTCGAGATTGAATTTTTATGAATAATTCCGAGTTAATGTTTCATTTAAAATTTTATTGAAGGATGAGATAAGAACTCGAAATAATGATATTGAAAAAGAAGAATAAAACCTACCACGAATATGAGAACGAGCGAGTGAGAGAGAGAGAGAGTTGTGAATCGGTCTCTAGTGAGAGAAAACTCTTTCGGTTTGAATGAGCGAGTGAGAGATAGAAGGGTACGTTTCGGTGGGAGTGAGAGAGAGAGTGAGTCAGTTGAGTGTAAAATGGGTTAGAGTTTAAGAGTGTTGATTTGCTATATATCAACTTTCCAAAACTATTTCTCCTGCCCAAAATAATGTCTTTCATTAATTTTCCAATATATCCGGCTATTAATTTGGAGAGAGAAATGTGAGTCTATCTTTTTACAAAATATCCGGCTTTAATTTTGTTAATTTTCGGAAATTATTATCAAACAATTAAAAAAACCGGAAATGGTAAAACAGTCCAGTAATTTGCGTTAATTTCTACAACTGGGTATTAACTAAATCTTTCAAAAAATTAGGTATTTTGCAAACTAGATACTATAGAAGGGTGTATACCTCTTTATCCCATTGACAAATGTGTTTTGGATAAGTCTAACTTTTGGTAAAACTTTCGTAAATCGCCCTATTGATGACGTGTCTATATGTAGTATTACTTTAAAACCCTTTTTTAATTAACCGAATTTAATTATTTTCGAATACTTATTTCGAATTTTAAACATTTATTTTTGTTTTGAAATTTCAAAATTGTTTCCGTGTTTGGATAATTCGGTTATTAAATTGCTTCCGTGTTTAGATAATTCGGTTATTAAATGTGAGAATTATTTTCTTAATTAGTGGGCTGACTTTTTTTTCATATTAATTCAACTCATTAAATCCGATTATTCTTATCTTTATTAATTTAGAATATTTGTTTACATTAATTCATAGTAATTATATGGCTTTTTTGTTTTGTTTTAAACGTTGAATATAATTTCCATGTACTCATACTATTTTTATGTTAATTGACTTTCAATTTACGTGTTTTGAAGATTTTTTTTTTAAGTTTGAATATTTATTTCCATGTATCCATACGATTTTATTCTCTCGGTAATTGACTTTACATTTACATTGTAAATTAAATTTTACACTACACTGTTCAAATTAGTTCGAAATTTAAACCTTAATTTCATTTAAAAATTCAAATTAGTTTCCAAAAATTTAAAGTAGGTGGTTTATATGGCTTGGATATTGTTTCCTAAATTAGTGGGTTGACTTTTATTTTAAATATTAGCCTATTAATTTAAGATAACTTTTTAATTACATATTATTTTCATCTTAAATTCGAACAGTATCATTTTCGATCAATTAGTGATAATTTTATGTATTTTTAATCTGTCGAATTTTTGTCCCCGAACTGTTCATAAGATTTTATTCTCTCATTAATTGACTTTCCATTTACAGTGTAAATTGAATTTTACACTGATAATGTTTGTTAATTGATATCCAATTTACACTGAACTGTTCAAATTAGTTTTAAAATTTGAACATTAATTTCTTTTGAAAATTCAAATTAGTTTCCGAAAATTGAAAGCAGGCGGTTTATATAACTTGGATATTATTTCCTAGATTAGTGGGTTGACTTTTATTTTAAATATTAACCAATTAATTCAAGATAACTTATAAGTTACTGATTATTTCCATCTTAAATTCGAACAGATCATTTTCGATCAATTAGTGATAATATTATATATTTGGAAATGATTTTTAATCTGTCGAATATTTTTTCCCGAATTGTTCATACGATCTTATTCTCTCGTTAATTGACTTTTCATTTTCAGTGTAAATTGAATTTTACACTAATAATGTTTGTTAATTGATATCCAATTTACACTGAAATAAAGTTTTACCAATGTAAATTGAGTTGCGTTTTACAACGTAATTGATTTTTACACTGATAAAAAACACGATTTTGATTTAAAGCACAAAGAAGAAGAAGAAGAAGAAGAAGAAGAAGAAGAAAGAAGAAGAAGAAAAAGAACGTAATTGTTTATTAATTAACAAAACACGATTTTGATTTATTTTACTGGATAAAAAATCAAAATCAAAACACAAAAAAGAAGAAGTAGAAGAAGAACGAAGAACAGTTTTTTTTTTTCAAAACCACGAAGGACCGCGACGATCCTCTCCACCATGAAAACTTTACATCTCGCTCACACTTTTCTCAGTTTCTCCTTCCCATATCCTCAAAAGTCGCATATGAAGTCTTCTAATCCGACCTCAAGTCCTACTGGCATCGATCGTGCATCCATACGGCTGGTTAGAGGACGTCCAAATCGCGAACTCAGAAAAAAAAAATAAGAAAATCACGATTTGAAAGTCAAAATCTAAAAACAAAGAAAATAACGGGTAGAAATATACATGTTAATCGCTCCAACATTTATGCCGTTGGAGAACTTCGAAATTTTTTGTAGAAGTCTTACGATGAACAAAAATGGCGAATTGCGTTTTTATGGTTTTTCGTTTTTGAGATTTTGGAGAGAAAATACAAAAAAAATTGTGGCAGAATGATTTGAATTTTCCTCTCCATAATATGGACGTTTTAATTAATTGGTTAATTGATTTCTGGATTTTAAGAATCTAATTTACCTAAAAATTTTTTGAAACTTTTTCAATTAATTTTCGTTTGAGCAGGAGAAGGTGTTTGGTCGAAATAATTTACTGAACTTTTACCAAAATTTTACACTGCACAAATTAAAATTAAAATTAGGGAACCTATATAAAACTATACTATACAATTATAATACCACATCTACATATTTTTTACTTTTCGAACTGGGAAAATGTGCTTGTCAACTGTCATCTTGAAAATCTTTACTTCAGCTACCATATCGGAACCCATGGAATCAATACTTGGTGATAATATCCCACTTTTGCTTCAAATCTCACGTACATATTCTGCAAACTCTTCAAACAAATTTAGACCTTGTATATTGCATGTCAGGGATTACGTATCTACTTTACTTTTAATGATAATAATATATGCTTGCATGCTTGCGTAGAGAAATAATACCAATACATATACTACCATATATGCTAGGATTAAGCTATACTCGATTTCAAAATAGTATAGAATGACATATATATATATATATATATATATATATCTGTATAATATACGTATGTATATTTAATCATCGAAATCTGTGTATATTGATCCTTGAAATAGGATGTCTTGTTTTGCAATACACAACAAAAATATAATCAAAGTAGCTTAATTATTCATTGTTCTATGAAGCATGTCTGTCAGTTTCATTTGAATATATGTACAATAATTTTGTATTGATCTCTCAAAACAAATGGTTTATGGAAAATGTATATATTAAAAAACATTTATTCTCGGTATTCTAATATTTTTTGGCTTTGAGAGGACTGACCATGTCTGACTTGTACAAAAACTTGAACAATAAGATAAAAGAGAAGATTCATTTGTTTATGCATGTTGGGACTACTAATTGGACACCTTAAATTAAAAAGAAAAAGAATACGACATATGTCCAAAGAAACGCCCATTTAACAAATTGTCTTTCCTTGGAACTCAAATATTTTGCTCGCAGTTGAGATAACAAGATAATATAAGAAATCATGTATAAAAAGGATACTGAATATCCGTCGTCCGTTTATTAAAAAATATAATATAAGATACTAATGTCTACGTGGAAGCGTAAATTTTATTTTTTGACATTCTATAATATAAATTCTTAGTAATAATAATTCGTAAACAGTTTTTAGTACTCATTTAATTTCTTAACTTATCAATAATAATTTTGTTAGATTTAGAACTCGGCCCACATTTTTCTTTAATCGATCAACGTGTATACGATAATACGAAACACTCTTGGCAGTCATGTGGTCACAGCGTGCTTTTTGGAGTTACTCAAATTAATAAAGATAAAAAGGCAATGAACTACTCGATTAAATTTCTAAATTTATTTTAGCAAAATAATAGTAATAATGATAATTGACAGCAAAGATAAAATGTAATCATACTGATTTTTCTTTTTTCCTCTGTATCACTGGTGAAAAAGAGGCTTTATTTTCTCAGCAGGTGAATATCACGACAAAAAGAGAGACCTGGCCATCTTACCTTACTTCAGTCTTTTATCTTATTTTTTCACTTTTCTTTTCCTTTATTTGTTCTTGTTTGTTTGTATCGATTTTGGAAAAGGTCAAACTCTCCAGTATATATTCTATTTTATTCCGATGATTCTGAGACAAACAAGAGTTTCTTGGATACTGAAGGACAATTTTGGTATCTCTTAATTACCCCCAAAAAATGAAAAGAAAAGCGATTTAGACAAAGGGAAAGCTAACAAACCCTCATTTGCTTTTCAAGCATCCAATGTATCCTTTATCCGTCACCTTTCATTCCTTTTGAGGTTTCAAAGTTTTTTCTTTTTTCTTTTTCTTTAAGGCATTGTAAACTATGGCTAGCCATATCTTTAAAAAATCACTCAACGTGTGTTTCTTATAGATCGCTATACGTTTCTTATTGAATCTCTACAGTTGATATTAATTATGATTTCACTGAGAACATGAAATTTATATTTTAAATTTCAAATGACAAAAACGGCAACATATTACGAGTTTTCAATACAAACAATATAGGTATTTGTTTTTTACTGCTCCATTTTAAAATTCTTCAGCCTTTTGTACTTGTAGTGGATATATATATATATATATATATGTATATATAGACGTCGTGTTTTTTTTTTGAAGAAAACCTTTTTCTACGGTGGGGATTGAACCCACGACTTTCAAGTTGTGTGGGGTATGCATTACCACTAATCTATTATAGTTAGCACTATAGACTTGGTGTTATATTGGAGTAAAAGAATATGCATCAATAGTTAGGTCTAAGAGTAAGCACACAATTAGCAGTGACAAATATATTTCATAAAGATTCATTTGCGATAAAAGGTGAATCGACCATTCTTTCTCGTTACCTGATCTATTCGCATTTACATCACCTTTTATCTCAAATGAATTTGTATTTAAGAAATATCATCATCATATATATATTATTTAAGAAGGTGAAAAAAGGAGCATAATGGTCACAAATACATTGACTTATTGTCAATGATCTATGAGCTGAAAATAATTATTTTAAAGCCAGCTCTAAGATAATCTCCAACTGAAAATTCAAATTTGAGTTAACTTTTTATCAAATTTGGTGTTACAGTCTTTTCACATCAACCCACAAAATCAAATCCCACCGCAAAAAAGAATATTTTATTTTTATACTTTTCAATATTAATTTGTATTAATTTCATATTAACCCTTTTATTAATATGTTATGTCAATATTAATTTTATTAAACATTAATTTATTTTTGTATGTCAACAATATTAAATTAATATTTATATTAAATATAGTTGTGTTTAAATAATTAATGTGTTTATTATAAATTATGCATGCTTTTATATTTGTTCTAGTTATATGGTGTACATTGTAAATTTAATTTTTATGTATTGTGTTTGTATAACTATTAATATAATTGATATGTATTTAATTTAGTTGTATTTTGGTAATCAATGATATGTATTATTATTAATGTCATATTATTTATTCTCTTTTCTCAATGATAGTATGTATTTTTGCATAAATTATTTAAATTATGGTCCAAATTACATATTAATATTTTTTGGATGAATTTGTAATTAGAAATAGTTAGACCTCCAATTTGGATGATGAATAGTTGGACCCCAAATTTGGGTAGATATTATTCATTTTACCCAAATTTAAGTAAATATTTGGGATGAGTTGGAACTTTCTCACACCAAATATGTCTCATCCCCACCCGAATTAAAGATGGTTTGGAGATAGTCTAATAATTAAAGAAAGTAAACTACTTAATTATCTTCCAATATCATACGGTGGGTCTACAATATCTAATCCGTATTTGGTCATAAAGTATCAGGAATACATGCATTTAGTTGTTTATAAGACCTAACGTTAACGCTGTGATGATAATAAATTTGATAAATTTATATATGTGGATCATACTCCTTTAACCATTAACCTAAACATCTTGACTTGAGCAAGCATCATTTATTCCTTATGTGCAATAATAATTCCCTTGAGCTGATCATTTCATCCATGATTATATAAGGGGATAACTAAGTTTTGGTCAGTGTGATATATTTTTATTTTTATTTTATTATTATATTGAAATCACTAATCCATATTTAGAAAATCTGACTGAAGAGATAGACTTGATATCAAAAGTGGTTTTGAGATTCAAACAACTGACGATCTCCAACAGTTGAATATACGAAATACCGCGGCATAACACCAAAGTTTTTGACAAAAATCTATATATTTGATGAACGATCAAGCGGTAAAACCACACGATATATATTCAACAAAAATTTGTTATAGAAAATGATAACTGAGATATATATATTCATATAAACGTTTACGGATTTTGAAATACAAAATATTTTATTGGTAAATATCAAGTCCAATATCTTTACGAAAATTTTTAGATTATTTTTACCTAAAATAATTAAACAAAATTCAAAATAATTATAAAGGTAATATGAATAACTGAGTATTTATTAAATGTTTACAAAACATTATATATACAAAACACAATAAAATTTAATGGGTAAATAACTAATTTTTTTATTTAGCCTTTAGCTATGCCTTTATTTATCCTTAAACAAAATATGATCTTAAAATAATTTAGTTTTTCTTTGTGTTCTCTCGAATATGCTCAGTCCTCTTATTTTCACATGATATCACAACATTGAAATAAAAATTTCTCATTGTAACGTAACATAACCGCTACTACACAAATTACTTTTAAAAGCGATGGTGGTTTTTAGAAAACACAAGTCGCTTCTAATTAGAAATGACTTTAGAACTTAAGAAGCGAATTGTCGCTTTTGAGTCAACATAGTCCATTTTATCGAAAATTTTAAGTTTTCACTTTTACAATCGACAACTTGCTTATTTTCACTTCACTAACTTTTAGAAGTGACTTATCGCTTCTAAATTGACCCAAAATTTTGGGTATTTTTCTCTCCCTCAAATAAATTTTCAAAAAATTTGATCGCTTCTAATTAGAAGCAACATTAAAAATGACAGACCTCTAAAAGCGGACAATTAGAAGCGACGTTGTCGCTTTTACTCTCATTTTTGTCATAGAATGTTCACGAAACAAACTCTTGTATTATGAATGGTGAAGTTAATATTCTATTCAATTGAAAGTTGTTCTAATGAAGAGATTAATTACGAATTTATATCCGCAGCAACTCTGTTTAACAATATCGAAATCAAGTTAGCTCCATTGTCAATTGTTGGATCGTGACGATCTTTGAAAAAAATGTTTATAACAACCAGACGTGCGTTTTGAATAGTGGGAATAGAGTTTTAGCATTTTTAAGTTTGTCTTTTAAGTGAACAATTAACTAAGAATTTGATTTTGAAATTTGACGTTGTTCGACTATTTGGTGATTTCAAAATATAAGTATTTCCTAATGGGTAATTGTTTTTTTTGTAATGATCATTGCGTGACTATAAATAGCCCGCTGTAAAAGAATTCACTACACAAATATATTTAATAATATGAAGATTGCCTAATATAAATAGCCTCAATATTAATGGCAAATATTATTTACAAAATATTGACTATATATCCACTTAAAACCTTAACAATTTGTATATATACCCAACGTTTTGTAGATAATCGTAAATAGCCACTGTTATTTACTTACATCAATTTTCGGTATACTTTAGGTCCATTAATAATTCGATTAAATTTTTCACTTGATTTTAAAAATGGTTTCCAAATTTGTTTTTAAATTTTGAATTTCAAACATGGGTGCACTAATTTGAGCGAATTCCCTTTTCTTAGTTAGCTATATAATTTTGTTTCCTAATTCGTTATGATACTATATTAATGAAAAATATTAATTTACACATAATTACATCATTCTTTCATACATTCATTTACAATTTTTCGTTTCTCTCTCATTTTGGCCATGCAAACATTTCTAAACAAAAAAAATCTCTCGAAAGTACTAAATTATCGGAAAAAAACCTAGTTGAATAGACATGGATTGGTTTCATGATGATAGTTTTTCACTACACGAATCATGTATTGATTTTTACGTCGTATCTATATTATGTTAACACTGTTTTTATGTAACACTATATTGATATATTTATGCCATATTTACATTATGTTAACACTATATTGATTTTTTACGTAGTATTTACATTTTGTTAACATTGTATTGAATTTTTTGGATGGTCATGTTATTTTTTTTTAATTTTGATTACGCGACTTTTCGAGAGTGTTTTTTTTTTGGGATTTATTTGAAATTAAAATTATTGTAATTCATAGTAATGAAAACAATCATTACTCTCCACGGTTTGTAGCCTCAATTTACGGGACATATTAATTGGTTATTTGATATTACGTGTTTTGTTAATAGGAGATAACAAATAGGCGGGATTTTTTTTTTGAGCATTTTCGTCTTGAAATATTTGGAAACGAATATTGATGGATATTTACTATTTATTTACAAAATGTTGGGTAAAACCAAATTGTCATTAGTTTAGATGGGTATACACAAAATTACTCTATTATTTAATACATGAATACTAATTCAGTCTCTCCCCGTGAATTAGTGCAATCACTCGATTTCACACAGTGAACACTCTTCACAGTGTTTTTCCAGTAGTTTGCAGCTTCAATTTTGAGTAGTTATTTCACGTGCAACACAAAATTCATTGAAAACACAAAACTCAATTGACTCAATCAAAATGTATGAAGTAAATATTTACACGCTGATTACAAGATCTCATATTTCCAGTCTGCCAGTCCAACATGTCTATAAATTATTTGATCTATGTCAAAAAGCGTCAAGGATGCTTGAGTTTGCAATTCATCTTTTGGACCGTCCCAAAACAGGAATGTCTTCTTATTGAAATGGTGCTAAAATAGCTTACAATTGATGTAACGATGCTATTGTACACTGAATCAACATATTAATGACACATATTTTGCATTTTCGTGTGATACCTGCCTAATAAAATAAGTCAATTACAACAAATAATTTACGTTTTCACTTGTTTTTCTTTCTAATTTTACAAACTTGATGTTTATCGATGTTACAACGCAAGTTTGTTGTTGTAACATTGCGAGTTTGCTCTTGTAACATCGCGAGTTTCCCGGAGAATGTTAAAATAATAATTACATGCATAATGTATAGTAATTTAGTCGTTAATTACAGGTTATATTTACTGTTTATATTTCTCGTTAATGTTTTATAACATTAATAAAAAAATCAGTTTTTTCATGTGTTATTTTTCAAAATCTCGTTTTTCTTTTTCTAGAAGACCTTAAACTTGGGTGAATCTGGAACGTTTTTTTTTAGGAAATCCAAAACAACTATGTGAAAAATATACTACAGAGATACAATACATCTTATACACGTACAAAAATTTAACAAAAAAATTAAAAAACCACGAAAGAGAAAAATAAATGAAAACCACATTAAGAGAGGACGGAGTTTTGGGCGGCTTGAATTCAAAAGTCTTGTTATATACGTAGACCCGGCCTAAGGATGGGGCGACGGCCCAAGACCCAAGGCTCCAAGGCCTCTGTTTTGAAAAAAATTAAGTGCGATTAATTTTGCCCAAAAAAGGTATAGAAATAACTTACGCATGATGATATTCAATCATTAATCTGGTCAGATTTTAGCTCATTAATTTTCATTTTTTTTACTGTATTTATTAGGTCATAAAGTCCATTTTGGATTTGCAGCATTTTAAAATTTCGACAACAAGTTATTGCGAATTCAATGATGTTTAGGCTATAAAATAGCAGTTTATATAATGTTAACGTTAAACAAATTTAATTTTCGCATGACTTTGAAAATCCAAACGGTTTATACCGTATAAATGATATTTAATTATTCTATTTATATTTGTCAAATTAAATTGCATTCCAATACTAAAAAAGGACAAGCTCAGAAGGAGAAAAAAATTTGTTTTGAGAGATATTTATAATAAAAAGAGCACAACGTTTAATTCTTATTTTTATACTGTTAGGTTTCCAAGATAAAAAGATAAATTAATTTCCATATTTTCGGGTTCTATCTCTTTCTTTTAATTCTTATTGTTTGTATTGTTAATTTATTATCTTTTTTAATTTATAAGATTTGTTTGTGGATTTTTTTCCTCAAAATATTAGTATTTAGTGTTAAATGTGTCGAATATGAAATTCTAATCGGGATATGAAAAAATGAAAATAAAAAATTAGAAAACTTTATCAAATCACAGAAAGCAAGAAATGTGGATTTTGTGTAACATTTTTACTTAATGGTTTATAATTTGGTTTTTTTAAAACAAAAAATTGATTCTTTACCCATTTTTATGTTTAGTGTTTTCAATATGCCAAACGGTTTGTAAATTATTTGTAAATATCCACCCAGTCATGCATAAAAATTAATATTAAATTTAAATATCACATATTTAAATTTAATATTAGTTTTTATAAATAAATATGCAAAATTTTTAAATAAATGACGGAAAACAAAATCATAAGTGTTATGAAAAATTTCGAAATGATTAAACTAAAACTTCTTTTGTATTAGCTTATGGAGTGAAAAAAATTGTAGAGAGAGAATGAAGAGAGTAATTGTAAGAGATGGTGAAAAATGGGATGATTTTTTATTTCACCCATTAGTGGTATTAATAGCCAAAATTATGGCATTAAATTAATGAACAATAGTAAATACAATAATGTTGTAGATACATAGAGTATGAGTAATTATATGAGCAAATCAATTATTTACAATACTCCCCCTTGAGTTGCTCATTTATAATATTTACGTGATTAAAACTGCCTCGTTAAAAAAACCTTATTAGGAAAAATCCAATGGGATGAAAATCTTTATAAGGAAAAAAGAGTGCAAACACGTAAAGCTCCCCCTGATGAAGACATGAATGCGATCCTTCATAAATTTTGCAATTTACGCATTCCAAAGTTATGAACATGCTTTCTGAAAGTTGTAGTGGAGAGCGCCTTTGTAAGGAGATCAAATGAGTTATCACAAGACCGAATATATTATATGTTAATAACATTGTTCTTCTTTAGTTCTCGAGTGAATGAAAATAACTTTGGAGGAATGTGTTTGGTTCTATCGCTCTTGATAAACCCTTCTTTCATTTGAGCAACACACGCAACATTATCTTCATAAAGTGTGATTGGGTTCTCGATTGCTGGAAGACCATTGGTGGCTCTAATGTGTTGCATCATCGATCTCAGCCATACATATTCACGACTTGCTTCATGTAGCGCTATGATCTCCGCATGATTTGACGATGTGGCGACGATCGTTTGCTTTTGAAAACGCCAAGAAAACGCAGTTTCTCCGCATGTAAACACATATCCAGTTTGAGATCTCCCTTTGTGTGGGTTTGATAAATAACCTGCATCTGCATAACCAACTAAAACTGGTTTCGTATTGTTAGAATAAAATAATCCTAAATCAATTGTTCCTTGCAGATAGCGAAGCACATGTTTAACTCCGTTCCAATGTCTCTTAGTTGGAGCCGAGCTGAATTTTGCTAATAAGTTTACTGCAAAAGCAATATCAGGTCGAGTGCAATTAGCAAGGTACATAAGAGCTCCAATCGCACTGAAGTATGGTACTTCATGACCAAGAATCTCGTCAGATTCTTCACATGGACGAAATGGATCTTTTGATACATCTAGGGACCTGACGACCATTGAGGTGCTTAAAGGATTTGATTTATCCATATGAAAACGTTTTATCACCTTTTTCTGTAATTTGATTGATGCACAAATATTCCATTCTTCACGTTCTCAATCTGCAAACCAAGACAATATTTTGTCTTCACAAGGTCCTTCATTTCAAATTCTTTCTTTAAATAAGAGATTACTTCTTTAATCTCTTTATTGGTCTCAATGATGTTCAAATCATCAACATAAACAGCGATGATCACGCATCCGGATAAATAAGCTGTAACAACATCCATAAGATGCATATTCAGTCTTTCATGCACTGCCAGACTGATCAAGCATCTGAATGTAATTTCATCCATCACAGGAGAATATGTTTCTTCAAAATCAATTCCGGGCCTTTGAGAAAAACCTTGGGCAACAAGCCTAGCCTTATATCTCACAATTTCGTTTTTCTCATTTCTCTTTTGTAAAATACCCATTTGTATCCAATGGGTCTCACATCTACAGGTGTGAGTACTATAAGCCAAAATACTTTTCTCTTATTGAGCGAGTCAAGCTCTTCTTGGATTGCATGTTTCAATTTACTCCAATTTTGTCTATTTTTACATTCAGATACAGATCTTGGTTCAGGATCTCCATCATTTTCGTACATGACATCACATGCCAGACTATAACAGAATGCATCATCAATTTCATCATTTCGACTCCATCTTATACCGGTATTGGCGTAATTAATCGAAATTTCTTGATTTTCCTCGTTTGGTATTTCTGGGAGATGTTCCTCAAGATTATGGTAATTATGTTTCTCGACCCCTTTTCTTTTTCGAAGATTTTTATCTTCGGAACCGAATGGTCTTCCACGCTTTACACGAGTTGTGACTTCATGAGTGACTGTATTTTCAATTTGTCCACTTGAGACATCAATTTGAGCAGGAGCATTTGCTGCTGGAATGTATGATTTTGTCACTCTCTTTATGTCTGTAAACGCGTCAGGAAACTGTTTGCAATATCTTGCAAATGTACAATTCTTTTTATTTTTCATTCACATTCTTTTGCGTATGGATCAAGATGCAATAGTGTTGGCACGTACCAAGTAATTTCCTTCTCCATTTGTTCCATCTCCCCCTAAAGCTGGAAAACCATCTTCATCAAAGTGGCAATCAGCAAAACGTGCTGTAAATACATCACCGGTTTGAGGTTCTAGATACCTAATAATAGATGGGCTTTCATATCCTACATATATTCCAAGCCTCCTTTGAGGTCCCATCTTTGTTCTTTGAGGTGGAGCTATAGGCACATACACAGTACATCCAAAAATTCTCAAATGAGATGTATTTGGCACTTGACCTAATGCAAGCTGCAGAGGGGAGTACTTATGATATGAACTTGGTCGGATGAGAATTAATGAAGCAGCATGTAGTATTGCATGACCCCATACTGAAGCATGGAGCTTTTTTCTCATTATCAATGGTCTAGCAATAAGCTGGAGGCGCTTGATCAGCGACTCAGCTAGACCATTTTGCGTGTGCACATGGGCAACAGGATGCTCAACATCTATCCCAACTGACGTGCAATAATCATCAAATGTTTGAGATGTAAATTCACCATCATTATCAAGCCTTATTTTCTTAATTGGATTGTCTGGAAATTGAGCTCGTAATTTGATTATTTGAGCAAGTAACTTCGCAAATGCCATATTGCGAGTTGATAATAGACAAATATGCGAGCATTTACTAGATGCATCTATCAGTATCATAAAGTATCTAAATGGTCCAAATGATGGATGAATAGGTCCACATATACCCCCTTGAATACGCTCAAGAAACATAAGGGATTATGTTTCAACTTTTCCAGGTGAATGCCTTATGATAAGCTTCCCGAGAGAACAAGTTTTACATGAGAAGATATTACTTTGAGGGATCTTATGGCCCTTCAATGAATGTCCATGTGTATTTTCAACAATTCTTCGCATCATAGTTGAGCCAGGATGACCCAAATGATCATGCCATGTTGTTAAAACTAAAGAATCAACAACTACTGAATTTGATTCTATTGCATTTATATATGTGTAGTGCAATCCAGTAGGGAGCATTGGCAGTTTTTCTAAGATTTCTTTGTTCTCATTCTTGGATATTGTGAGATACATATATTTCATGTCACCTTCAGTTATAGACTGAGTATTAAATCCATGAGAATATATATCGTTAAAACGCAACAAATTTCTTTTGGATCTTGGAGAAAATAAGACATTATTTATTGAGAATTTTGTGCCATTTGGAAATGTGAAATTTGCCATGACAATGCCTTCAATCAGATCTACAGGACCTGATATGGTATTTACATACGTTTTTGTTGGTTTTATCTCTGAGAAAAACTTCTTATTCTTTAGAATAGTATGTGTAGTTCCACTATCGGGTATGCAGATTTCTCCAGCATTGGTTCCTTGGCTCGCCTCACTATTATTTCTATCCATTTAATACTTCAAAAAAAACACGAAAATATGAGATATTATTAAACATAGATAAAGTTCAAACTTTACATACAGACTTTACATATTTAATAGATAAATGATACATATAACATGATATCTTGAACAGGCTCAAGACATCAGACCATATTGCTTCATTCCCGAAGAACAAGTTCGAAGATCATGCACTACTAATTTTTATTATTGTAGTGCTCGCCAAAATCGCCCAAATCAGCAACAACAGTGTTGCTAAAATCATCAACGAAGTCAGAAACATTGAGATGAGTGCAGTCACCTAGAGGTTCTTGACTAATGAAGTTAACCTCTCTTTCCTTTTCTTTCCCCTTCAAGGATGCTTGATACAATTTTCACAACTGCTCAGGGACTCGGCAGACCTTAGCCCAGTGTCCTTTAGAGCCACACATGTGGCAAATGTTCACGTTCCCCTTGTATGGACTCGTGTATCTTCCCTTTTTGCTGGGAAGATCGCCATCTCGTTGTTTCTTACGATAGTCTTTCGGTGGTTGATAAGTATGGCTATGATTATAACCACCTCGACCACGTCCGTGTCCACGACCACGTCCGCGACCATGACCTCGACCTCGACCATGACCTCGACCCGAAAAATAGTTTCGTTGGTCAGGTTCTTCGGAAGTTATAACGTTTACTTCAGATAACGCTTTTGAACCTGTTGGGTGATTTTTTAGCAACAACTCATTATTCTTTTCTGCAATAAGTAGACAAGAGATTAGATCGCAATATCTGGTAAATCCTCTCACACGATATTGATGTTGCAAGGTTACTTGCGATGCGTGAAAAGTCGTGAACGTCTTTTCCAGCATATCATGATCTGTCTTTGTCTCTCAACAAAATCGTTAATGAGATACGATTCTGAATATTGCAGAGTTGTACTCGCTGACTTTTACAAAATCCTGAAACCTCAAAGAGTTCCATTGATCTTGGTAAAAGGGTTTCATTACATCTCTCTGGTGATAATATCTTTCCCTCAGTTCCTTCCAGAGCAAGCTCGGTCTCTGGTGGTGAGGTACTCACTTTTGAGTCCCTCGTCGACGAAGGAAAATTAAAGATTTTTCCTTGTCCATATTTGACGAGGTATTTTCTTCAGAGAGTGTTTCATGTAGGCCCATTGCTTCTAGATGCATCTCGACATCTATCCCCCGTGGAATGTAGTTTTGGCCGGTGATGTCCAAAGGGATGAAATCAAGCTTGACAAGGTTTGCCATTATAATATCTTCTATTAAACAAATAAAATCTTACATTAATAATTAAAAACATAAAGATCAATTAAAATAGTGACGCATAAAAAGTAATACATAAATCCAAGTGCTATTAAACCGAAATAAAATTCATCCGGTGGAATTTTATGAGCAAAAATAAATATAGTAAACATTACAATAAATATGGCAATAAAGATTAAAATAAAGCGAGCCATTGCTGAAAATGTAGGTCGAGAGAGAAAATAGTTTGAGGTAGAAGAACTTTTGATTTTGTTTTGTATGGTTAAAGTGAGTTTAACATATATGCATTTATAAGGTAAATATAGCCGTTTGTTACTGTTTTATTACCGTTATATTACTATTTGGTATTAATTAAATGTTTGACAAAATTAATTATAGTTAAGCATAAGAAAGTGAAATAAACATATATAAATATATGATTACAAAAATGATATGATAAGTACTATATTAATAATTAAAGCAGTTAAGAAAATTAGATATAAATCACAATCACTTTACTATAAGGTGGCAGAGCCTTCCTGTGTATAGTATTATGACGTTATATACTAATGAGATTAAAACAATTGTAAATCACATCATGTTACTAGTAAGGTGGCCGAGCCTCCTAATATAGTAATACAGTGTTATACAATAATAAATGTAATTGTACGAGTTTAATGTTTAGAGTTTTATACCTTCGAAAATTATTGTCGATGAGAGTGATCGTACTGATAACGTGTTATGAAAAATTGCTAAATGATTAAACTAAAACTTCTTTTGTATTAGCTTATGAAGTGAGAAAAATTGTAGAGAGAGAATGAAGAGAGTAATTGTAAAAGATGGTGAAAAGAGAATAAAATGATATTTATAGTCAAAATTAGGAGTAATTATATGAGCAAATCAATTATTTACAATAATAAGAATGTAGTAGCCTGCATTTTTCTTTGAAGAAAGAAGTAACGTAGATAACCAACTAAATTTTTTTTAAAAAATACTAATGGAGTCGAGAGATGGACGGAAAAAAAACTAAATAACACTGAGAGCATATCGCCACTCAACCTCCCTAACTACTCTCGAGGTAAAAACGAAAACACAAACAAAAAAATGTAAAAAAATCCTTTTGATGGTGTGTGTCTAGTTGTCACCAAATTCCATATTTACTACACCTTCTGTGTCTGTTACAAATTAAATGTAATCCAACTTATAAATTGGCACACGCACGACCATTAAATTTCACAATATAAAACATACGTTACCATTATGGCCTCTTCCTATACTCTTTCCGTTTCCAACCCTTTCTACCAAGTTTCGTACAAGCTAGTAATTCATTTCATTTCATTTCATTAATGAATCACGAATCCAAGTAACACGAAATGCAATATCGTGGTTATGAATCATCACATATGGTCTAGTAAGTAAAATATATATAATCTGCGCATAAAATTATAAACACATTAAACTCATAGGGCATGGACAAGGTGGTCACCAACTCCCACTTGCTTCCCAACAAGAAAATAGAATGTTGAAATTTTGTTTTGATGCAAAACAAATGCTATTTGCAATTAAATAATAATGAATAATCGCTATTATATAGAATATTAAAATATTCACAACAGCACTTCTCTCTTTCTCTCTAGTTTGTCTCTTTTAGACCATTTATATGCTCTGAGGTATTTTGCCACTTTGTCCACTTTTAGACGCTTTGACATTTAGATTTTTTAGAGTTCTTTCTTTACTCTAGTCTAGTCTACCAAAAGCTCGTGTAAAAGAAGAAAGAAAAGAGAGATGGTAAATTCAGGGTCAAAATTAATTTATATTAGATATGTTATTTAATAATCTCTTTTAATAGCCGAAGTTAGTTGTGGGAGATTTTCAGTTTCTTTAGTTCGTTTTTCACCTCTCTTTCTGCTCTGCTCTTCACACTCGGTGAATTGCAGTGATCGCTTTTTGGGGTTGCTTTCATTGAAACTCTCTGACCAATGTGAGAAAGCAAGGACGAGAAGAAGAATAAAAAAAAACTCTCTCTCTCTCTTTCTCTCTCAAGAGCTCCATTGCCAAAGAGCACTCTGTAGTTCTGTTTTGTGGTAACTTGCTCTGTTTCACTCCTTTTGTCTTTTCTGTTAAAGAAGTCATCTTTTTGTTTCGCATTGGCTGATGAACTCTCGTGCCGTTCACGGGAAGGTTTTGAGAGATGGGTTTTGAAGGGTTTGACGAGAAGAGCAAAATGAACGGACTGAAGAGAGTCATTACACTTCATAAGCGTTCAAAGAGGTTAGCTTTTGGATTGTTTTATTGTTCTTGTTTGTTGGGAAGTCAATAAATTACTTTTTGTTACTTAGCAATTATTTTATCCAAACCCAAAGGGTGTTTTAAGGAATTGGGTAAATGTACAAATCTAAAGGGGAAAGTTCTTCAACTTGAATGGTTTCTGAGAATGGGTTGTTTTTATTTTATTATATTTCTTCACTTGTAACCCATTTCACTTTCACCAATGTTTTCATGTTTGTCCTCTTTGTTCCTCATTAATTGCCGTTACACAGAAGCCTTTTTGGCTTTTAGTTTTATGTTGGTCAAAATCAGATCTTCTTCAGTGCAAATTAAGCAAGTCCTGAATTATATTCCTTAAAATACGTAAAGGTCCAAACTTGATTCTTGCTCGGAAATTTCATTTTTCTTCTATTTCTTTACATATTTATTAATTTCTAAAGAGACCGGAGGAATTCTTAGTTATTAAATGATTCGATCGAAATCTCATTCTTTCTTTTCATGTTCTCGAAGCAGTTTTCCGGATAAGAGAAAGGATGAGAAAGAGGCACTAAGTTCCTCCATGGAAGCTTCAGACCGTGTGAAATTGGTAAGTCAAAAGAAAAAAAACTTCCCTTTTCATTTGATAAGTTTTTTATTTTATTCCTCGCTTTTTTCACTTTATAAAGAGCTGTATATTATTATATTTCTTCAAAGGCGATTTCAGTGACACCCATCATAAGAACAAGAAGGATAGCTCTTTGTTCTTCATGGCCGATCATTGTTACTTAATTACTTTCATGTCTCTGCTCAAAAAAGCCACATTTTGGTCTACGTGAAAATTAAAAGCTGACTGGAAAGGCTTGAATTACGAAATTATGATTACAAAATATTCCAAGCTGGTTGACAAGGAAATAAGGCTTATTAGTCATTATACTCATTTAATGAACTTTTTTTCGGAAATTAATTAATAACAGAAAATTGGTCATCTAACAGGATATGGGACCAGAGAAAGACAACGTAGCTGTTACGTCGTCAAAGAAGGAGCAACAATCGCCCAAGAAAGAAGTGCATAACTCCTTGAAGGAAGAGGTATACAAAAAAAAAGGAATTTTTTTTTAAATTTATTTGTTTCGTCTTTAAACGAAGAAGATTTTATATATTCGAGACTGTTTAAATATTTTTGTAGTGAATTTGAGTGTCTTTTGTGCAGATAGTTCAGCTAGAGAAAAGGTTACAAGACCAGTTTCAGGTTCGGAGCGCTCTAGAGAGAGCATTGGGTTACCGAACCTCCACGAATATCAGTAATTTGAACGATGTAGAAATTCCCAAGGTAACTTGTGAATTTTTATTTTGGTGTTCTAAAGATCCTCAGTTGAACTACCTTTATTTGTAAAATAGTACTTATATTATTGATATTGTAACATTTGAGTCATTTTTATTAAAATAAAAGAGTATCAATTGTCTTGACTGAAGTCCAACACGGACAATGAAATTTTGGCTGATGAAATAAAACATTTTCTAACAAACGTCAATCTCGCGTTAATAATTTCTAAAACGCCTCACTAATCTTACTTTACTCTAAACAATCTAATTTTGGTTACTGATTTTATATAGTTTATAATATATTTTATTCAGATTACCATTCAATAAAACATGATTTAAGTTTTCTTTAGGTGATGGATTTTATTTACTTAAAAAAAAAACCAAATGCCACAAATTCAGTAGACTTTTAGTACGAAGACTATTTCACTGTAATTTTATTTTTATTTTTACTATTGAAATATTTACCTTTAACTTATGAGTTTTGACACATTTGTAATTTTCTTTCGTCAAGCCGGCCACGGAGCTAATAAAGGACATTGCGGTATTGGAAGTGGAAGTTATGCATTTGGAACAATATCTTCTCTCGTTGTACCGAAGAGCATTCGATGGTCAACCCAATTCAGATTCACCTCGTAAAAAGCGTGAAATGTCGAAATCTCCGGTGAATACCCCGAGGAGCAGGATTTCAGAGGCTTCAAAGGCGGGTCTCATCTCGATAAGAGAGAGTGGGATGGGACACGGAGAAGAGAAACTCATGGACTCAAGCGTGCACCGTTGCCACTCAACTCTGTCTCAACGATCGACGAGAGCTTCTCCTCCGGCCGATGCTTCAGGAAAAGCACTGCGCTATTGTCATTCCCAACCATTGTCCATGTCAGAGGTTAGTTTCGCTTATGAAATTTCATTTTTTAGACCGTAGTTTGAAAATATCGCAATTAGACTCAATCAGTTCAAAAATATTTAAGATTGAACTTTTGTCACATTTTCGGACCAATTTTTTATAATATTTTGTTCCGAGAAATGTGAATAATTTAATTTTGGATATTTTTGAACTAAGCCTTAAAAATTTAAATTTAGCTTTTGTTTCTACTCATCATTTGGCCATAGTAACACTATTATAGTTTAAAATATCTAAAATTTTGTCACATTTTCGGACTAAAATACTTTTTGAAAAGTATTGGATTGCATTGAAGTGAGTCGGAGTGAGTCGAAAAAATTATTTGGTCCGAAAATTGTTCTTTCTAAAGTATTTTGTGCCGAAAATATGACAAATGTCTAATATTAGAAAATGAAATTTCGCTTTATTAAAAATCCATATATTTTCATTCGAATAGCTGACACCGAATTTTACTTTTCTCATTTTATTTTCGTAACAGTACACTCAGAACAGTTCGTCGAACATAATAAGTCTAGCGGAGCATCTGGGCACACGAATCTCGGACCACATCCCAGAGACACCGAACAGGCTCTCGGAGGACATGATGAAATGTATGACCGCCATCTATTCCAAGCTCTCCGACCCGCGTTTGACTCTGTCTTCTCCGAGCTCATCTCTGTCTTCGGTCAGCGGATTTTCCCCGAGAGAACCTCACAGCGGAGGCGATATTTGGAGCCCCGGTTTCAGGAACAATTCCTCTTTCGATGTCCAACTCGATAACCCGTTTCACGTCGAAGGCTTCAAGGAGTTCAGCGTGCCCTACAGCACCATGATCGAAGTTCCCTGGATATACCGAGATACTCAGAAATTAGGCGACATTGATCATCTGCTACAAAATTTCAGGTCACCCTTTCTTTTTCATTCTTCTTTTTAGTTTATTTTTTCTTCTCAAATTAAAGTTGAAACTCGAGGATAAATCTTTGGGTTTTGTTCTGTTCCAATAGGTCATTGATCTCTCGGCTAGAGGAAGTTGATCCGAGAAGGTTGGACCATGATGAGAAGCTAGCTTTCTGGATCAACATACATAATGCTTTGGTGATGCATGTAAATAATAATACTCTTTTCAACGTTCAAAAACAATCTACTCTTCACAAGTAACTTGGATCTCAAGTAATCAAGTTTTCTTTTTCCATTTTAGGCGTTTTTAGCTTACGGCATCCCACAAAACAATGTAAAGCGGGTTCTTTTACTTCTCAAGGTAAATAGACTATCGTCAACCATAGCGCAAAAAAAGATTTAAATTTTATTAATCGGTTTCATGAGAGATTTTAATTTGTATTTTTACAGGCTGCTTATAACATAGGGAGTCATACAATCAGCGCTTATACGATACAGAGTTGTATACTCCGATGTCGAATGTCACGTCCGGGGCAGGTAAAATCTTGATTCCTGGGGTTTATTTATTTTTTATAGATTTTATTGTATATATTATCCGATCTGTATTGAACGGCTGGGAATTTGTAGTGGCTTCGGTTGTTGCTTTCGAGATCAAAGTTCAAGGCCGGAGATGATCGACAAGGCTACGCGATTCACCATCCAGAGCCCCTCCTGCACTTTGCTCTTTGCTCCGGAAGCCATTCGGATCCCGCGGTATCTTTTTTATTTATTATTTATTTGTTTGTAGTTTTATTGGACATAGACCAGAGACCAACATATTTTCAACCGTCGGCTAGTTTGTATTTTCTTTTGTTTCCTGAAAATGGTTATCGTTTTTTCTGAAGAGAAATTTCATTTTGTAGGATCAAATTTGTGCAAATTGTTAGACTCGCTATGTTAAAATATTCGAAAATGGACTTTTGACCGGACAAGGATACACCTGAATTTCCAATGCAATCAGACTTTATCCGATGATTTCGATGAGATCGGGTTCAGTGAATTAAATGAGGGGGTATTTCTATCCGAAATTAGGTCAAAAGTCTATTTGCGGATGTTTTTGTAATTAGTGAGTCTAATTTTAATATTTTGCACAAAAT